>CAWUFW010008554.1:0-600000 GCA_963921515.1 Calotriton arnoldi
CGTTACGTATTGCTAGCGGAGGATAATTTGGACAACTATTGCAACCCACACAGGGAGTCCCGGACACAGATCGGCCACTAAACAAGCAAAAAAAGCGGCCAAAGGATATCTGGTTGAGCGTCGGCGTGCGGCGTCGGAGGATAGCGGCACGACCGGGAGTCTCCCAGGTAAGAACACGCTTTATTACTTTGGTCAGCTTTTGCTACAGTGCTGCAGCGAGTATGCCTGCCTTATGTTTCAAATGAAATGAGGTAGGACCGAGACAAAAACAGTCTAAATACTACCTTGGTGATTCAAAGACCAGTAATTGGAGGTATAGCGTCCCTCCCAAAAAATAATAACCTCTCTATCTCCTATCAGTGCCAACGAGTCCCGTAGTTTTGAAACAACGTGAACAAGGATATACAACAAACGATACGAATTGGCCAGTGTCTCTGAAACGGCAGAGTGAAATGGAGGAAAGAGCAGCAAAACGTGCACAAGCAGCACAAACCATGTTCCAGAAAGGCACAGAACCGGGTAAAAGAACATCTGAATCTGGACAATCAGCACGCCCTGGGGTGGCAACAATTAAGCAACTTTTTGTGCAACTTGAAAGGCTATTACGTAAGGAAATCTCTAGAAGTTGGGAAATAATAACTTTAGAAAAGTATGTGGAATGTGGAAGAGTGCCGAGGGGCTTACGCATCTTTACATTACCCAACCACCCAGACACGAGATCAGAAATGCTTGAAGAATGGGGCAAGAACAATATGGATTGCTCTAGAACTATGATGCTAATAATTATAAAATATGCTAAGAAAGATGTTGAAGAGCTACATCTGAAAATTGCAGAAACAGAATCACAGATTCAAGTACTGAACACACAAGAGGACACTCTAAAGAGATTGCGTATGGATATGGATCGCAATCTAGACAAACATGAGGATGAGGTACAACAACGCAAACAGCGGAAATTTCACAGAGATGAATGTGACTATGAGAATGGGACTATCTTCACGTTCGCTAAACGGTTTGATGTTTTAAAACAACAACTGGATACAAAAAAACAAACCGTTCTTAAATCTCCAAATACCACACAGAGTGAGTCTGAATCAGATCTCAGTGAAGGGGAACAAACAACAACAAGAACCCATCAACTTTCTTTTTTAGAAGAGATGAGAATACTGTATCAAGATCAACAGAATCCCAGAGCCAGGGGACGTGGAGCTGGAAAATCCAGGACACGAGGAAGAGGAAGAGGGATGTCCTTCAACAGAGACGCAGAAGGAAGACAAGAAGAAGTTGTAGAAAAGGGAAGGGGATACCACCTACGGAATCGGACAGTAATGAAGCAATAAGGGATCTCACTGTAAACACAAAGGAACCTGACTTAATTATTAATTTATCGAAACATAACTTAACACAAGCAGAACGGACACTCATGAATAGAGGATTGACTTTTTGCCCAGAAAGACATCAAGACATAGTTGAAACAAAAATCGATATGTATAAATACATTCGAAAATTAAAACTCAAGAAATATTTCACGAGAATACCAGCAGGGCCTAAAAAAGACAACACAATAGTGTCCATGTCAGAACTTGAGACACCATATACTGTGGGCGAAATACCAAATTTAAGAACAGCCTTTGAATTAGCACATGACATCGATGAAACGGAACTGTCAGACATTCAACTATTGGAAGAAATGGGCATCAACACAAATCAATACTCTCGCACCAAATTTAAAAGTCAGTCGAAATTCTGCCCAGTACTACCTCCAGGGAACAGAGTTGACACATTCCATGATCTAGTAGTGGCAGAACTAGAAACAATGGATAATGTGAAACATGGTAGAAGAAAAGAAAACTTATCCCCACAAGAACGTCAAGCACTAGACTCATTGAAAAACAATGCCTTAATTGAAATTAAGCCAGCTGACAAAGGTGGTAATCTAGTTATTATGGACAAACAAGATTATGTGGATGAAGCCATGCGTCAACTAAGCAATACTGCCAATTATCAGATATTGAAAAAGAATCCTATCAACGATCTGATTTTAGACCTAAGCAAGAGGCTAACTGCATGGCATGAATTGGGCTTACTTAATGATGACGAGAAGAATTTCCTTATGGTGGAGAATCCTGTGATACCAACTATATACTTTCTGCCGAAGATACATAAGACCTTAAAAAAGCCTCCAGGACGACCTATTATATCTAGCTGTGGCAGCCTCTATGAAAATGTAGCCTCATATGTGGACAATTTTTAGCGCCAATTGTGCCTACCCTCAGTTCTTACATAAAAGATACAGGAGACTTCCTAAGAATACTCATGGAAACCAGCTGGCAGCCTGATTATCTTTTGGTAACGATCGACGTTGTGTCGTTGTACACATCGATTAATCATGACATTGGAATACAGGCCACTTTGTACTTTTTAAAGCAGAGACCAATTGGAAAACTGAAACACACGACCATGTTGATAGACATGATAGAGCTCTGCTTGAAAAATAATATTTTTCTTTTTAACAAAAAGCTGTATTCCCAAAGCTGTGGCACTGCGATGGGAGTTTCCTTCTCTCCAAGCTATGCCAACCTCATGATGGGTTGGTGGGAGAAAAACATAGCTTGGAGAGAGGAAAATGATCCTCACACAATGAAGGTGGCCCTTTGGCTTCGCTTCATTGACGATCTTTTCCTGGTATGGAGGGGCACTGAAGCGGAGTTCCTGATCTACTTAGCGATTCTCAATGACAATAATGTGGGACTTCAATTTACACACAATATCCATCCCAAAGAAATTGAGTTTCTAGACACGAAGGTCTATATCAAATCGAACACCATACATACAACTGTGTTTAGAAAAAAAACTGCAACGAATAGTCTATTACATGGCTCTAGCTTTCATCCCCAATCCCTTAAGAGAAGTATCCCCTATGGGGAGTTCATAAGGATGAAACGAAATTGCTCTGAACCCAGAGAAATGGAAAAAAAGTTTAAAGATACAACAAGACGTTTCCTGAGAAGAGGGTACAACTATAGAGACATCCAACGAGGAGAGATGAAGGCCAGACACAAAAGCAGAGCACAAACTTTGGTGGATAAAAAGCCAATTGATATGACAATTGAAACTCAGGAAGAAGCACCACGATTGATTCTGACTTATAGCAAGGAAAGCTATAAAATACAACAAATCTTGAAGAAATATTGGGAAGTGTTGACTAAGGATCCAGACATTGGTACAAAACTAGGCAATCATCCACTTGTAACATACAGGAAGGCACCCTCCATATCTGATACATTGATCAGAAGCCATTTCGAAAGTGCCAAAAAAACCACCTGGTTGGGAGCCCAACAGAGAGGATTTGGTAAATGTACAACATGCAAGGCGTGCAAAATTGGAAGGAATCTTACATCTATTAAAGATCCAAAGGGGAGAGAATTTGAGATCAAGGAAAATATTACCTGTGAATCAACACATGTCGTATATGTGATAGAGTGCTTCTGTGGCAAGAGGTATATAGGAAGCACCATCTGTCCCCTCAAAAAACGTATACTTGAACATATCAGAGCTATACAGAATGAAGATCTTTCCTATGCTGTCGCCAAACATATGAAAGTACATGAGAATCGAACTTGGCTTGATATGAAATACTCTGGACTGGTCACAATACCACCGCACGAAAGAGGAGGGAATCGTACATTAAAATTAAGGCGCCAGGAGTCCAAAATGATCATTAGATTCAAGACAAAGGTCCCCCTTGGGCTTAATGGGGACGAAGAAATGTATATACATCTGTGAAACATACACAGAACTCTTTCTGAGAACTTGGTCATTCATTAATAAGATAGACTTTAAAATCAGTCGTAATATACAATGAATTTGCAGCTCATACTCCTTTGAAATAATGCTCTGGCCGAAGAAAAGAATTAAGTAATCAAATGTTATATATCATGTAGTTCAGTTTTTGCGAACGTTGCTAATTACAATTGCCTTTTAAAAAAGAATTTGCAAGTATGTATCTGCCACAGAGATATTTGGGCACTCAGCCTATGCATAATGACTTTGAAGTCTAGTCTATACTAGCAGCTCAGATACTGGAAGATAAAAATTCATGTGTACTGGACTAGAAACGATTACGAGAATGTCTTAATATGCATTGGTATATGTGTGCTATTTTGAGACTTCAGTGATTTTGACAACTGGTTAGTCCAGTTTAAGTATCTGAACTGATGGATATGTACTTTTGTGGGTGATTAATATTATTCCCTTAATTTGTGGGTTAATATGTTTAGCTTTAGTTCGAAAAAATTTTGAAGTCACACAGAGCGGTTTAGATAACTGGCTCTTTTTTTAAAGACTACCAATCCCATAATGCTTCATTGCGGGCATCAGTGGTGACTTGGTATAAATAGTTAAAAGTGAAAAGGGACTCCGAGTACTACCGTGATCAAGAACTTTGTGTTCGAAACGCGTAGGAGGAGGAGAGGAATGGTCGAAATAAAAGAATCTGATTTAAGCCAAGGAGAGTGCCGTGTCATTAATCAATTGTTGGATTATATTCTGCGAGAATTGGCCTGTTCCCGCCACGAGCACCAGCTGGATTGTGCTCCCCCCGAAAAGGACCGTGTTGTTGATTTATATATATATATATATATATATATATATATATATATATATATATATTATCTACTGGCGGTCGCCAGTAGATAGTTATAGGTAGGACCTATTTTCCATAGGAAATCCGCAACATTCAATTTGAAATAACGTTGGCGCCCGTTGACGAATCTTCACGAAAGTTTCCAACTTGTTGGGGCGCTCCGGTCCGCTCCTATCCTGAAAGTCTCGGGGTGATTTGTCAAGCGGGGGCCGAGAAAAAAGGGGGGTCCCAAAACGTGTTTTCCCATTCATTTTTCCATAGGAACCTTTAGTTGCAGCTACAGCCCGAACTGCTGAACGGAATTACACCAAATTTGGCAAAGAGGTAGCCCTTGGTTCAGTGTCGTGCCTTTTGCTTAAATGGTGTAAATCCGTTCAGTAGTTCCTGAGAAAATCAAAAGTAAAATTACATATATATCTGGGCGGAGCCTAACCACACATGTCATTGTGAGATCTGATTGGCTGTCAGCACTTCATCCTGGAATTGCTGGCAGCCATCTTGAGACCAATATACATGATAGTACCCCATTGAAATGCATTGTAGTGAATCAAAGATTTTGAGGGTTACCAAAAGGAGAACTATAAAGGGTGATAACAGACTTTAGTTACATTAGAATTCATTTGTTGATGGTACCATACTAATTTCAGGAATTGTGGTGTGTTCTAAGGTGATTTTACCCTGTGAAAAACCTTCTGCTGGGATATCATGAATCATGTTTGAGAGAAAACTATTTTCACATGCTTGTCCCATACAGTTTTGGAAGGTGCTCCAGAAGCTAAAATGAGAGCATATTTTCTGTAAATTCACATTATCTTTCTCAGTCATGTGAGAATGAAGTCTGACATTCTCAGTAAAACATGTACATCCAACAAGGGCAGAGACTGTCAGTTGATTCCTTTGTGTTCTACTGCAGCTTCCCAGAGTGTTCTAAAGAACAACTAGAGTGCTAACAGCCTTACTTATGACAAAAGTATGGCACACCTGAAGCCATCTTGATTAGAATAAACTGGTAACACTTAAAACATTTAATTTAAAAAGGAACAAAATGATGGGGTTCATTTTGTCATAGAAATTATGGTTAGTGCTGTAGAAAGAAAAATTAGGACATGTTTCAAGTGTGATCTCAAATATCTTCCTGTTATATTTCAACAGGAGCAGCCTGCCAGTTGATGCCTTTGTGTTCTACTGCAGCTTCCCAGAGTGTTCTAAAGAACAACTAGAGCGCTAACAGCCTTACTTATGACAAAAGTATGGTACACCTGAAGCCATCTTGATTGGACTAAACCGGTAACACTTAAAACATTTAATTTAAAAAGGAACAAAATGAGGGGGTTCTTTTTGAAATAAAAATTATGGTTAGTGCTGCAGAAAGAAAAATTAGGGCATATTTTAAGTGAGATCTCAAATCCTCTTCTATTTCATTAGAACATTCTGACATGCAGACTGAAACAATCACTTTCAATACCAGCAGCAGACTTCCAGTTAACTCCCTGGTGAGCAGTAGCTTTACTACAGTGATCTAATGAGCAACTAGAGTGCTAACATTCTGAATTTATGGCAAATGTGAGACACATCTGAATGCCTTCTTGATGGAATCAAAGTAAAAAACTGAAAGCATTTCCTACTGAGGAGACTGCAGTAAATGAGGAAATTAGGAAACTTCATAACAAAGAAGTCTTCCAAGATGGCCACCAGAGAAAAAAGAGCCCAAATATAGCACAAATATTACCCAGATGTAGCCCACATATAGCCCAATGACAAAAGTGTGCAAAACACTTTTTATTTTTAGTTTTTTTGCAGTTTTATGTAGTGTAGACTGGTCAGGTATTGGAGCGTTGCATCTTAAAACATGACCCCCTACACTACAAAAACACCACTGCACTACCTTAAACCCTAAAACACTACCCCCAGCACGACCCCCTACACTACACAAGCACCACTGCACTATCCTAAACCCTAAAACACTACCCACAGCACGACCCCCTACACTACACAAACACCACTGCACTACCCTAAACCCCAGAACACTACCCCCAGCACGACCCCCTACACTACCCAAACACCACTGCACTAACCTAAATCCTAAAATACAACCCCCAGCACGACCCCCTACACTACCCAAACACCACTGCAATACCCTAAAACATGACCCCCTACACTACACAAACACCACTGCACTACCCTAAACCCTAAAACACTACCCCCAGCACGACCCCCTACACTACACAAGCACCACTGCACTACCCGAAACCCTAAAACACTACCCCCAGCACGACCCCCTACACTACACAAACACCACTGCACTAACCTAAACCCTAAAACACTACCCCCAGCACGACCCCCTACACTACCCAAACACCACTGCACTACCCTAAAACATGACCCCCTACACTACACAAATACCACTGCACTACCATAAACCCTAAAACACTACCCCCAGAACGACCCCCTACACTACACAAGCACCACTGCACTACCCTAAACCCTAAAACACTACCCCCAGCACGACCCCCTACACTGCCCGAACACAACTGCACTGCCCTAAACCCTGAAACACCAGCCCCTGCACGACCCCCTACACTGCGCGAACACCACTGCACTGCCCTAAACCCTGAAACACCACCC
Source organism: Calotriton arnoldi (assembly GCA_963921515.1). Lineage (NCBI taxonomy): Eukaryota > Metazoa > Chordata > Amphibia > Caudata > Salamandridae > Calotriton > Calotriton arnoldi. The sequence goes on from CAWUFW010008554.1 coordinate 7,271, forward strand.
CTAGCACGACCCCCTACACTGCCCGAACACCACTGCACTGCCCTAAACACTGAAACACCACCCCCTTTACGACCACCTACACTGCCTGAACACCACTGCAATGCCCTAAACCCTGAAACACCACCCCCAGCACGACCCCCTACACTGCCCAAACACCACTGCACTGCCATAAACCCTGAAACACTACCCCCAGCAAGACCCCCTACACTGCCCGAACACCACTGCACTGCCCTAAACCCTGAAACATAACCCCCAGCAAGACCCCCTACACTGCCCGAACTCCACTGCCCTAAACCCTGAAACACCACCCCCAGCACGAACCCCTACACTGCCTGAACACCACTGCACTGCCCTAAACCCTGAAACACCACCCCCAGCACGACCCCCTACACTGCCCGAACACCACGGCTCTGCCCTAAACCTTGAAACACCAGCCCCAGCACAAACCCCTACACTGCCCGAACACCAATGCACTACCCTAAACACTGAAACACCACCCCCAGCACGACCCCCTACACTGCCCGAGCACCACTGCACTGCCCTAAACCCTGAAACACCAGCCCCAGCACGACCCCCTACACTGCCCGAACACCACTGCACTTCCCTAAACCCTGAAACACCAGCCCCAGCACGACCGCCTACACTGCCCGAACACCACTGCACTGCCCTAAACCCTGAAACACCAGCCCCAGCACGACCCCCTACACTGCCCAAACACCACTGCACTGCCCTAAACCGTAAAACACCAGCCTCAGCAGGACCCCCTACACTGCCCGAACACCACTGCACTGCCCTAAACCCTGAAACACCACCCCCAGCATGACCCCTACACTGCCCGAACACCACTGCACTGCCCTAAACCCTGAAACACCACCCCCTGCACGACCCCCTACACTGCCCGAACACTACTGCACTGCCCTAAACCCTGAAACACCATCCCCAGCACAACCCCCTACACTGCACGAACACCACTGCACTGCCCTAAACCCTGAAACACCAGCCCCAGCATGACCCCCTACACTGCCCGAACACCACTGCACTGCCCTAAACCCTGAAACACCACCCCCTGCACGACCCCCTACACTGCCCGAACACCACTGCACTGCCCTAAACCCTGAAACACCACCCCCAGCACGACCCCCTACACTGCCCGAACACCACTGCACTGCCCTAAACCCTGAAACACCACCCCCTGCACGACCCCCTACACTGCCCGAACACTACTGCACTGCCCTAAACCCTGAAACACCACCCCCAGCACGACCCCCTACACTGCACAAACACCACTGCACTGCCCTAAACCCTGAAACACTACCCCCAGCAAGACCCCCTACACTGCCCGAACACCACTGCACTGCCCTAAACCCTGAAACATCACCCCCAGCAAGACCCCCTACACTGCCCGAACACCACTGCCCTAAACCCTGAAACACCACCCCCAGCAAGACCCCCTACACTGCTCGAACACCACTGCACTGCCCTAAACCCTGAAACACCACACCCAGCACGACCCCCTACACTGCCCGAACACCACTGCTCTGCCCAAAACCCTGAAACACCAGCCCCAGCACGACCCCCTACACTGCCCGAACACCACTGCACTGCCCTAAACCCTGAAACACCAGCCCCAGCACGACTACCTACACTGCCCGAACACCAGTGCACTGCCCTAAACCCTGAAACACCACCCCAGCACGACCCCCTACATTGCCTGAACACCACTGCCCTAAACCCTGAAACACCAGCCCCAGCACAACCCCGTACACTGCCCGAACACCACTGCCCTAAACCCTGAAACACCAGCCCCAGCACGACCGCCTACACTGCCCGAAAACCACTGCACTGCCCTAAACCCTGAAACACCAGCCCCAGCACGACCCCTACACTGCCCGAACACCACTGCACTGCCCTAAACCCTCAAACACCAGCCCCAGCACGACCCCCTACACTGCCCGAACACCACTGCACTGCCCTAAACCCTGAAACACCAACCCCAGCAAGACCCCCTACACTGCCCGAACACCACTGCACTGCCCTAAACCCTCAAACACCAGCCCCAGCACGACCCCCTACACAGCCCGAACACCATTGCACTGCCCTAAACCCTCAAACACCAGCCCCAGCACGACCCCCTACACTGCCCGAACACCACTGCACTGCCCTAAACCTTGAAACACCAGCCCCAGCACAAACCCCTACACTGCCCGAACACCAATGCACTACCCTAAACCCTGAAACACCACCCCCAGCACGACCCCCTACACTGCCCGTGCACCACTGCACTGCCCTAAACCCTGAAACACCAGCCCCAGCACGACCCCTACACTGCCCGAACACCACTGCACTGCCCTAAACCCTGAAACACCAGCCCCAGCACAACCGCCTACACTGCCCGAACACCACTGCACTGCCCTAAACCCTGAAACACCAGCCCCAGCACGACCCCCTACACTGCCCAAACACCACTGCACAGCCCTAAACCGTAAAACACCAGCCTCAGCACGACCCCTTATACTGCCTGAACACCACTGCACTGCCCTAAACCCTGAAACACCACCCCCAGCACGACCCCCTACACTGCCCGAACACCACTGCACTGCCCTAAACCCTGAAACACCACCCCCTGCACGACCCCTACACTGCCCGAACACTACTGCACTGCCCTAAACCCTGAAACACCATCCCCAGCACGACCCCCTACACTGCACGAACACCACTGCACCTCCCTAAACCCTGAAACACCAGCCCCAGCATGACCCCGTACACTGCCCGAACACCACTGCACTGCCCTAAACCCTGAAACACCACCCCCTGCATGACCCCCTACACTGCCCGAACACCACTGCACTGCCCTAAACCCTGAAACACCACCCCCAGCACGACCCCCTACACTGCCCGAACACCACTGCACTGCCCTAAACCCTGAAACACCACCCCTGCACAACCCCCTACACTGCCCGAACACTACTGCACTGCCCTAAACCCTGAAACACCACCCCCAGCACGACCCCTACACTGCACAAACACCACTGCACTGCCCTAAACCCTGAAACACTACCCCCAGCAAGACCCCCTACACTGCCCGAACACCACTGCACTGCCCTAAACCCTGAAACATCACCCCCAGCAAGACCCCCTACACTGCCCGAACACCACTGCCCTAAACCCTGAAACACCACCCCCAGCAAGACCCCCTACTCTGCTCGAACACCACTGCACTGCCCTAAACCCTGAAACACCACCCCCAGCACGACCCCCTACACTGCCCGAACACCACTGCTCTACCCAAAACCCTGAAACACCAGCCCCAGCACGATCCCCTACACTGCCCGAACACCACTGCACTGCCCTAAACCCTGAAACACCAGCCCCAGCACGACTACCTACACTGCCCGAACACCAGTGCACTGCCCTAAACCCTGAAACACCACCCCCAGCATGACCCCCTACACTGCCTGAACACCACTGCACTGCCCTAAACCCTGAAACACCAGCCCCAGAACAACCCCGTACACTGCCCGAACACCACTGCACTGCCCTAAACCCTGAAACACCAGCCCCAGCACGACCGCCTACACTGACCGAAAACCACTGCACTGCCCTAAACCCTGAAACACCAGCCCCAGCACGACCCCCTACACTGCCCGAACACCACTGCACTGCCCTAAACCCTCAAACACCAGCCCCAGCACGACCCCCTACACTGCCCGAACACCACTGCACTGCCTTTAACCCTGAAATACCAGCCCCAGCAAGACCCCCTACACTGCCCGAACACCACTGCACTAAACCCTGAAACACCACCCCAAGCAAGACCACCTACACTGGCCGAACACCACTGCACTACCCTAAACCCTGACACACCACCCCCTGCATGACCCCCTACACTGCCCAAACATCACTGCACTGCCCTAAACCCTGAAACACCACCCCCTGCACGACCCCCTACACTGCCCGAACACCACTGCACTGCCCTAAACCCTGAAACACCACCCCCAGCACGACCCCCTACACTGCCCGAACACCACTGCACTGCCCTAAACCCTGAAACACCACCCCTGCATGACCCCTACACTGCCCGAACACTACTGCACTGCCCTAAACCCTGAAACACCACCCCCAGCACGACCCCCTACACTGCACAAACACCACTGCACTGCCCTAAACCCTGAAACACTACCCCCAGCAAGACCCCCTACACTGCCCGAACACCACTGCACTGCCCTAAACCCTGAAACATCACCCCCAGCAAGACCCCCTACACTGCCCGAACACCACTGCCCTAAACCCTGAAACACCACCCCCAGCAAGACCCCCTACACTGCTCGAACACCACTGCACTGCCCTAAACCCTGAAACACCACACCCAGCACGACCCCTACACTGCCCGAACACCACTGCTCTGCCCAAAACCCTGAAACACCAGCCCCAGCACGACCCCTACACTGCCCGAACACCACTGCACTGCCCTAAACCCTGAAACACCAGCCCCAGCACGACTACCTACACTGCCCGAACACCAGTGCACTGCCCTAAACCCTGAAACACCACCCCCAGCACGACCCCTACACTGCCTGAACACCACTGCACTGCCCTAAACCCTGAAACACCAGCCCCAGCACAACCCCGTACCCTCCCGAACACCACTGCCCTAAACCCTGAAACACCAGCCCCAGCACGACCGCCTACACTGCCCGAAAACCACTGCACTGCCCTAAACCCTGAAACACCAGCCCCAGCACGACCCCCTACACTGCCCGAACACCACTGCACTGCCCTAAACCCTCAAACACCAGCCCCAGCACGACCCCCTACACTGCCCGAACACCACTGCACTGCCCTAAACCCTGAAACACCAGCCCCAGCAAGACCCCCTACACTGCCCGAACACCACTGCACTGCCCTAAACCCTGAAACACCAGCCCCAGCATGACCCCCTACACTGCCCGAACACCACTGCACTGCCCTAAACCCTGAAACACCAGCCCCAGCACGACCCCTACACTGCCCGAACACCACTGCACTGCCCTAAACCTTGAAACACCAGCCCCAGCACAAACCCCTACACTGCCCGAACACCAATGCACTACCCTAAACCCTGAAACACCACCCCCAGCACGACCCCCTACACTGCCCGTGCACCACTGCACTGCCCTAAACCCTGAAACACCAGCCCCAGCACGACCCCTACACTGCCCGAACACCACTGCACTGCCCTAAACCCTGAAACACCAGCCCCAGCACAACCGCCTACACTGCCCGAACACCACTGCACTGCCCTAAACCCTGAAACACCAGCCCCAGCACGACCCCCTACACTGCCCAAACACCACTGCACAGCCCTAAACCGTAAAACACCAGCCTCAGCACGACCCCCTACACTGCCTGAACACCACTGCACTGCCCTAAACCCTGAAACACCACCCCCAGCACGACCCCCTACACTGCCCGAACACCACTGCACTGCCCTAAACCCTGAAACACCACCCCCTGCACGACCCCTACACTGCCCGAACACTACTGCACTGCCCTAAACCCTGAAACACCATCCCCAGCACGACCCCCTACACTGCACGAACACCACTGCACCCCATTAAACCCTGAAACACCAGCCCCAGCATGACCCCGTACACTGCCCGAACACCACTGCACTGCCCTAAACCCTGAAACACCACCCCCTGCATGACCCCCTACACTGCCCGAACACCACTGCACTGCCCTAAACCCTGAAACACCACCCCCAGCACGACCCCCTACACTGCCCGAACACCACTGCACTGCCCTAAACCCTGAAACACCACCCCCTGCACGACCCCCTACACTGCCCGAACACTACTGCACTGCCCTAAACCCTGAAACACCACCCCCAGCACGACCCCTACACTGCACAAACACCACTGCACTGCCCTAAACCCTGAAACACTACCCCCAGCAAGACCCCCTACACTGCCCGAACACCACTGCACTGCCCTAAACCCTGAAACACCACCCCTGCACGACCCCCTACACTGCCGGAACACCACTGCACTGCCCAAAACCCTGAAACACCACCCCCAGCACGACCCCTACTGCCCGAACACCACTGCACTAAACCCTGAAACACCACCCCCAGCAAGACCACCTACACTGGCCGAACACCACTGCACTGCCCTAAACCCTGAAACACCACCCCTGCACGACCCCCTACACTGCCCAAACATCACTGCACTGCCCTAAACCCTGAAACACCACCCCCTGCACGACCCCCTACACTGCCCAAACACCACTGCACTGCCCAAAACCCTGAAACACCACACCTCAGCACGACACCCCACACTGCCCAAACACCACTGCACTGCCCTAAACCCTGAAACACCTCCCCAGCACGACCCCCTACACTGCCCAAACACCACTGCACTGCCCTAAACCCTGAAACACCACCCCTGCACGACCCCCTACACTGCTGGAACACCACTGCACTGCCCTAAACCCTGAAACACCACCCCCAGCACGACCCCCTACACTGCCCGAACACCACTGCACTAAACCCTGAAACACCACCCCCAGAAAGAGCACCTACACTGGCCGAACACCACTGCACTGCCCTAAACCCTGAAACACCACCCCTGCACGACCCCCTACACTGCCCAAACACCACTGCATTGCCCTAAACCCTGAAACACCACCCCCTGCACGACCCCCTACACTGCCCAAACACCACTGCACTTCCCTAAACCCTGAAACACCACCCCTCAGCACGACACCCTAAACTGCCCGAACACCACTGCACTGCCCTAAACCCTGAAACACCACCCCCTGCACGACCCCATAGGGGACTGCGGGAACACCACTGCACTGCCCTAAACCCTGAAACACCACCCCAGCACGACCCCCTACACTATCCGAACACCACTGCACTGCCCTAAACCCTGAAACATCACCCCCAGCAAGACCCCCTACACTGCCTGAACACCACTGCCCTAAACCCTAAAACACCACCCCCAGCAAGACCCCCTACACTGCCCGAACACCACTGCACTGCCCTAAACCCTGAAACACCACCTCCAGCACAACCCCCTACACTGCCTGAACACCATTGCTCTGCCCTAAACCCTGAAACACTAGCCCCAGCACGACCCCCTACACTGCCCGAACACCACTGCATTGCCCTAAACCCTGAAACACCACCCCCAGCACGACCCCCTACACTGCCCGAACACCACTGCACTGCCCTAAACCCTGAAACACCAGCCCCAGCAAGACCCCCTACACTGCCCGAACACCACTGCACTGCCCTAGACTCTGAAACACCAGCCCCAGCAAGACCCCCTACACTGCCCAAACACCACTGCACTGCCCTAAACCCTGAAACACCAGCCCCAGCATGACCCCCTACACTGCCCGAACACCACTGCACTGCCCTAAACCCTAAAACACCAGCCCCAGCACGACCCCCTACACTGCCCGAACACCACTGTACTGCCCTAAACCCTGAAACACCACCCCCTGCACGACCCCCTACACTGCCCGAACACCACTGCACTGCCCTAAACCCTGAAACACCACCCCTGCACGACCCCTACACTGCCCGAACACCACTGCACTGCCCTAAACCATGAAACACCACCCCCAGCACGACCCCTACACTGCCCGAACAACACTGCACTGCCCTAAACCTTAAAACACCACCCCCAGCACGACCCCCTACACTACCCGAACACCACTGCACTACCCTAAACCCTAAAACACTCCCCCAGCACGACCCCCTACACTACCCGAACACCACTGCACTACCCTAAACCCTAAAACACTACCCCAGCACGACCCCCTACACTACCCAAACACCACTGCACTGCCCTAATCCCTAAAACACTACCCCGCACGACCCCCTACACTACCCAAAGACCACTGCACTACCCTAAACCCTAAAACACGACCTCCTACACTACACAAACACCACTGCACTACCCTAAACCCTAAAACACTACCCCCTACACTACACAAACACCACTGCACTACCCTAAACCCTAAAAAACTACCCCCAGCACGAACCCCTACACTACCCAAACACCACTGCACTACCCTAAACCCTAAAAAACTACCCCCAGCAGTACCCTCTACACTACCCAAACACCATTGCACTACCCTAAACCCTAAAACACTACCCCCAGCAGTACCCCTACACTACCCAAACACCACTGCACTACCCTAAATCACTACCCCTTCACGACCCCTACACTACCCAAACACCACTGCACTACCCTAAACCCTAAAACACTACCCCCAGCACGACCCCTACACTACCCAAATACCACTGCACTACCCTAAACCCTAAAACACTCCCCCAGCACGACTCCTTACACTACCCAAACACCACTGCACTACCCTAAACCCTAAATCTACCCCCAGCATGACCCCCTACACTACACAAACACCACTGCACTACCCTAAACCCTAAAACACTACCCCCAGCACGACCCTCTTCACTACCTAAACACAACTGCACAATTTGTTACAGGCGTTGCAACGCAGGCCTGTGGTGCTTACTGGAAGTACCTGAGAGGCTAGTTGGGACCCAGGGACCCTCAGGATTCAAGGTGACCTAATCCCCCAACTTAAAACGCTCCACGGGGCATGTTTGCACAGTGGTGAAAGGAGGGGGCAGGGCCTCAGGTGACATGTCCGCAAGCACGCCCTGTGGTGCGTTTTAAGTTGGGGAATTAATTCCCTTTGAATCCTGAGGGACCCTGGGGGCCAACTAGCCCACCAGGTACCTTCAGTAAGCACAACAGAGTTGCGTTGCAGAGAGGTGAAAAAAGGTGCGTGGCCTCGGAACGCCTCTCTGCAACTCAGCTCTGTGGTCCTAACTGTAGGTACCTGGGGGGCTAGTTGGGCCCCAGGGACCCTCAGGATTCAAGGGGACTTAATCCCGCAACTTAAAGCATGTTTTAAGAGGTAGTTTTAATCCCCCTGCCCTATTATGTACTAGGGACTTGCAGAGGAGGTCATGCTATTCACAGGGGTACCCCAACGCATAGTGTTCCCTAGTGTATGTAGGTGTTTTCACTGTATTCTAAGTGTCTTTTAGCATAGCACTGGCTCTGGTTAGTCAGAGTCAGTTACCACCAGTACCCGTCTGAAAAAGTTGTGAGCACAGGATGATTTTGCAACAAGGCCTCTTTCTGCTCCTCTGTTGGTTCTTTCTGCACATCTTTTGCTTCTTTCTGTGCGTTTTTTCTTCTTTCTTCACATGTCCTACCTCTGTAGGCATAGTTCGAAACTAGCATTTAAAAAACCTTTGAAATTCACTTAAAAAAATCATAGGTTTCAGGCACGTTATAGTTAGAAATTAGCATTTAAAAAACCTTTTGAAATTCACTGAAAAAACCATAGGTTTCAGACACGTTATAGTTAGAAATTAGCATTTAAAAAACCTTTGAAATTCACTGAAAAAACCATAGGTTTTAGGGACAGTTATAGTTAGTTGGACATTTCACTCGTACAAAACCATAGAAATTCCCCGTTATAGTTAGTTCAGCTAACTATAACTCGCGCCTCGCAATGCACTGCTGATGACGTCACATATTACATCACTCATGACATGGTCAGTGACATCACTGATGACATCACTGATGACATCTCAAATGACATCACTGATGACATCATCCATGTGATAATTTCATGCATCTTCTCATACCCTAATATAACTTTTGATACACCCACTCTAAATTACAGACTGCCATTCTCAAAACCATAGACACTCCAACACCAAAAACTACATACCCACTCACTGATTCTTAGGTCTACACACACATCCACTCACTCACCCGTACAGTCACTCATACTTACAGTCACTCAGTACAGGACTATCATATGCACTCATACACCTATATAAACACTCACACACCGCCACTCATCCATAGAGGTACTCACACACCTAGTCAGTCATGCAAAAATTAATCACACACCCATTTACTCACCTATACAGTTATACACACACTAGCTCACTTACTCATACAAATAATAGCACATTCTTACGCTCTTATACAATAACTGATACAAGCACACACGCATCCATACAGCCACTCTCACTATCACACACTCTCACTTATAGCCATTTAAATACTCTAACACACATATATACTGCCTTTTACATATGTAGTTACTCGCACATGTACCACTGAGATATACATTCACTCACTAACACACCCATACACACACTCACCCACCCAAGCAGTCCATCACAGATGCACTCTTGAAATCATGCACCCAGTGAATCACCCACTCACACATCTATGTACAGAGTCACACACACCCCACCCACACAAACACTCAGGCAGCCATACAGATACTCAGAGAACCAATCAATAACCCATATAGACACTCATGTAGCTATTTGCAAATCCATGCATCCACTTACACACCAACAAACAGACGGATACAGACATTCACACAGTTTAGTCACTAACCCATGCATTCAGTAAGATATGTTTAATCACTCACTTGTAGAGTCAGTCACTCACGTACTAAATCATCCATTCAGACACTTATACACCCACTCATTCTTCAATACGCCTTTCCCTATATGTATTAAACATATTTAAACTTTACAGAAACACATAGTCACTGGATGATGTCATCAGTGGTGTCATTTGAGATGTCATCAGTGATGTCATCAGTGATGTCACTGACCATGTCATGAGTGATGTAATATGTGACGTCATCAGCAGTGCATTGCGGGGGCGCGAGTTATAGTTAGCTGAACTAACTATAACAGGGGAATTTCTATGGTTTTGTACGAGTGAAATGTCCAACTAACTATAACTGTCCCTAAAACCTATGGTTTTTTCAGTGAATATATATATGTATATATTATCTACTGGCAGTCGCCAGTAGATAGTTATAGTTAGGACCTTTATCCATATGAAATCCGCAACATTCTATTTTTAATAACTCTTGCGCCGGTTGACGAATCTTCGCGAAAGCTTCCAACTTGTTGGGGCGCTCCGCTCCGCTCCTAACCTGAAAGTCTCGGGTTGATTCGTCAAGCGGGGGCCGAGAAAAAAAATGGTTCCCCAAACGCGTTTTCTCCGTTTTTTCCATGTTAATTCCCATAGGAAATTTTAGCCACGGCTACAGCCCGAACTGCTGAACGGAATTACACCAAATTTTGCAAAAAGGTAGCGCTTGGTTCAGAAAGCGACTTTTTTTTAAATGGTGTAAATCCGTTCAGTAGTTACGGAGAAATTCAAAAAATAAGAGTGAAATAATCGATTTCCCAAAGGAAACTTTATGCAAGGCTACAGCAAAAACTGCTGAACGGAATTACACCAAATTTGGCAAAAGGTAGTGCTTGGTTCAGAAAGCACCCTTTTTAAAAATGGTGTAAATCCGTTCAGTAGTTGCTGAGAAAATCCAAAATAAAAGTTTCGATATTTAGAGGCACAGAGGATCCGCGCACCCTCCCGACCACGAGCTGCATGCTAATTGGCTGTCAACACTCCAAACCAGGAAGTGTTGGCAGCCATCTCGTTCCTCGGTAGAACCGAGGAACAAGAAAGCAGTAAAAAAAAGTGCGCAATACGCAAAAAATTTTTACATCGGCAGGATGCGCTTTGGGTGCGCGGATCCTGCCGAGAAAAAAAAAAAGAAACAAGTGTGCAAAACGCACAAAGGGGGCAGGGTAGAAACCCCTGACCCCCTAGGTCTGCTCAGGGGTCCCACAAGGACCCCTGGGCAGAAAAAGCATTTTTAAAAAAAAAAATTGGCGGGATGCGCTTAGGGTGCGCGAATCCCGCCGGCAGATAAACGAAGCGCGGTCTCCAGCGCTCGATGTTAACTTGCCCCGGGTGGGCCAAGTCCCGGGGCATGGTGGGGGGTTTAAATTTAATGTGGGGGGCCTCTAAGGCCCCCCAAGCCCCGGGGACGCCACCCCCGGGGCTTTGAAAACATAATGGTGCGGGAGGGCTCTTGGCCCTCCCGCAGCCCCGGGGCTTCTTTTTAAAAAAAAATGTTTTGACCTGTGTGGGGGGCTCCAGCCCCCCCACACACCCCAGGGACCGCCACCTCCCCGGGGCACTAAAGATTTGAATATGGGGGTCCGTTACGGACCCCCAAAGCCCCGGGGACCACCACCTCCCCGGGGCTGTGCACTGGATGGGAGGGGGCCACGCAGCCCCCTCCTGGAGCCCTTGCTGGCCCTGGGGACCGCCACCCCCGAGGGCCGGCTCCTCAGTGTCCCGGGGTGCCTACCCCCGGGACACTGTAGTTTGCTATGACAGGACGGGAGCCTCGCGGCTCCCGTCCTGTCATAGCTAAACTTGGTTTGCATTTTGAAAGAGAGAGCAGGAAACCTGCTCTCTCTTTCAAAATGCAAACTAATTGCTTTCCACATGGGGAGCAGCATGTTAGCTGTTCCCCATGTGGAAAGCAATGCCGGCTCCCATAGGACACGGGGAGCCGGCCGGACTGTGGGGGGATTGGGGACCCCCACAGTCCCCAACCAGAGGCCAGGCCCCGGGGGATGGGGTCCCCGGGGCCATTAGTGACCAGGGAGGGGGCCACGCAGCCCCCTCCCCAAATAAAAAAAAAGGGCAAGGCCGGACCCGGGGGATGGGGTCCCGGGGCCTTAATGGCCTGAGGAGGGGCCACGCAGCCCCCTCCAAATAAAAAAAAAAAATTGAGGGCATGCCCCGGCGGATGGGGTCCCCGGGGCCAATACAGGCCCAGGGAAGGGGGCCACGTGGCCCCCTTCCCGTTTTTTTTAATTAAAAAAAGATAAATTGCTCAGGCCCCGGGGATGGGGTCCCCGGGGCCAAAAGTGGCCAAGGGAAGGGGGCCACGCAGCCCCCTCCCATAAAAAAAAAATAAAAAAAAACGACCGGCATCGTGCCGGAGGCTCCGCCCCCTCCCTGCAGTACTCTGCAAACGCGCCCCCTGGCGCGTTTTAAGAAGGGAAGTAATTCCCCTTGAATACTGGGGGTCCCTGAGGCCAACTAGCCCACCAGGAACCTCCAGTATGCGCCAGGGGCTACGTTGCAGAGAGGTGTACAGAGGCCACGCCCCTTTTACACCTCTCTGCAAAGCAGCACTAGTGGCGCTTTTTAGAAGTACATGGTGGGCTAGTTGGACTCCAGGGACCCTCAGGATTCAAGGGGACTTAATCCCCCAACTTAAAACGCGCCACGGGGCGCGTTTGCACAGTGGTGAAGGGAGGGGGCGGGGCTTCAGGTGACATGTGTGCAAACAGGCCCCGTGGCGCGTTTTAAGATGGGGAATTAAATCCCCTTCAATCCTGAGGGTCCCTAGGGGCCAACTAGCCCAACAGGTACGTCCCAAAAGCGCCACAGAGCTGCATTGCAGAGAGGTGCAAAAAGGGGCGTGGCCTCTGAACACCTCTCTGCAACGCAGCTCCCTGGCGCATACTGGAGGTACAGGGTGGGCTAGTTGGACCACAGGGACCCTCATGGTTCAAGGGGACTTAATCCCCCAACTTAAAATGCGCCACGGGCGCGCTTGCACAGATGTCACCTCAGGCCCCGCCCCTCCCTTCACCATTGTGCAAATATTCCTCTAAAATCAGCTGAACTACGAATTCCTATTTACTCACCTGTTATCAGGAGAGACCTCAGTGCTGCATCTTTCAGCCCAGTACTGATCCTGAAAAGTAATTTTAACTGTACTTACCAGTAACTTGAATATCCTTCCATAGGCTAACATTGACTGGTTTCACTTGGAAATTCTTCTAAGTGTGGAGTTTTGGAACTTTATAATATTCCTCTAAAATCAACCGAAATACGAATTCCGATTTACTCACCTGTTATCAGGAGAGACCTCAGTGCTGCATCTTTCAGCCCAGTACTGATCCTGAAAAGTAATTTTAACCGTACTTACCAGTAACTTGAATTTCCTTCCATAGGATATCATTGCCTGCTTTTTGCTGAAAAAGTTTCTGTGTCGATTTTTGAAACATACAAATATTCCTCTAAAATCATCCGAAATACGAATTCCGATTTACTCACCTGTTATCAGGAGAGACCTCAGTGCTGCATCTTTCAGCCCAGTACTGGTCCTGAAAAGTAATTTTAACCGTACTTACCAGTAACTTGAATTCCTTCCATAGGATATCATTGACTGGTTTCACTTGGAAATTCTTCTAAGTGTGGAGTTTTGGAACTTTATAATATTCCTCTAAAATCAGCCGAAATACGAATTCCGATTTACTCACCTGTTATCAGGAGAGACCTCAGTGCTGCATCTTTCAGCCCAGTACTGATCCTGAAAAATAATTTTAACCGTACTTACCAGTAACTTGAATTTCCTTCCATAGGATATCATTGCCTGCTTTTTGCTGAAAAAGTTTCTAAGTGTCAATTTTTGAAACTTACAAATATTCCTCTAAAATCAGCTGAACTACGAATTCCGATTTACTCACCTGTTATCAGGAGAGAACCCAGTGCTGCATCTTTTAGCCCAGCACTGACCCTGAAAAGTAATTCTAACCGTACTTACCAGTAACTTGTATTTCCTTCCATAGGCTAACATTGACTGGTTTCACTTGGAAATTCTTCTAAGTGTGGAGTTTTGGAACTTTATAATATTTCTCTAAAATCAGCCGAACTATGAATTCCGATTTACTCACCTGTTATCAGGAGAGAACCCAGTGCTTCATCTTTTAGCCCAGCACTGACCCTGAAAAGTAATTCTAACCGTATTTACCAGTAACTTGTATTTCCTTCCATAGGAATCCATTGTCTGGTTTTCAGCAGAAAAGTTTCAAAGTGTCGATTTTCACAAACTACAAATATTCCTTAAAAATCGCCTGTATGACTTAAACGCATTCTTTCAACTGTTTACAGGAGATGCACCAGTGCTGGTTCCAGGATCCACCTCTGAGTAAGAAAAAGTAATGATAACACTACTTACCTGCTAAGTGAATTTCCTCCCATAGGATAACATTGGTGATTCTATGTGAAAAAGTTTCTAAGTGTCAACTTTTAAAATACAATAATATTCCTTAAAAATTACTACTGTAACCAAAACGCTTTTACTCAACTGTTTACAGGATATGTCCCAGGACTGAATCTAGGATCCAGTCCTGTGGTTAGAAATGTAATCCATAAAGTAACTAATTGCATTTAACTAGAAATTCACATTGACCTCAATGTTGCATTGTGTTTGAAATTGTGTTGCCCATTGCAACAACTGTAACTACTGTACTTAAAAGTCTATTGCCTATTTGCAAAGTATTTAAACTAAAGTAATTCATTCTGAGAAAGTATATTTTGTAATGTAATGTATAATGTAATTACAATGTAATTTAAAAAATAAATAGTTTAAAAAAATGTAGAAAATCAGTATCAAAAAAATAAAGATAACAATTAATACATTTAAAAATTGTCATTTACAAAACCTTGGAAATTCACTGAAAAAAACCATAGGTTTCAGACATGTTATAGTTAGGAATTAGCATTTAAAAAACCTTTGAAATTCACTAAAAAAAACATAGGTTTCAGGCACGTTATAGTTAGAAATTAGCATTTAAAAACCTTTGAAATTCACTGAAAAAACCATAGGTTTCAGACACGTTATAGTTAGAAATTAGCATTTAAAAAACCTTTGAAATTCATTGAAAAAACCATAGGTTTCAGGCACGTTATAGTTAGAAATTAGCATTTAAAAACCTTTGAAATTCACTGAAAAAACCATAGGTTTCAGACACGTTATAGTTAGATATTTGCATTTAAAAAACCTTTAAAATTCACTGAAAAAACCATAGGTTTTAGGGACAGTTATAGTTAGTTGGACATTGCACTCGTACAAAACCCGTGAAATTCCCCGTTATAGTTAGTTCAGCTAACTATAACTCACGCTCCTCAATGCACTGCTGATGACGTCACATATTACATCACTCATGACATGGTCAGTGACATCACTGATGACATCACTGGTGACATCTCAAATGACATCACTGATGACATCATCCATGTGATAATTTCATGCATCTTCTCACACCCTAATATAACTTTTGATACACCCACTCTAAATTACAGACTGCCATTCTCAAAACCATAGACACTCCAACACCAATAACTACATACCCACTCACTGATTCTTAGGTCTATACACACATCCACTCACTCACCTGTACAGTCACACAAACTCTGGTTTGCTTGATTGAAGCGAGAGCAGGCAAACCTGCTCTCGCTTCAATCAAGCAAGGCAGGATTGCTTTTGAGCAAGGGGAGCTGCATGTCAGCAGCTCCCCTTGCTCAAAAGCAATGCCAGCTCCCGCAGGAGGCGGGGAGCGGGCGGGACCGTGGGGGCATTGCGGCTCCCCCCACTGTCCCCAACAGAGAGGGCATGCCCCGGGGGATAGGGTCCCCGGGGCCAGAAGTGGCCCAGGATTGGGGCCAAGCTGCCCGCCTCCCCTGTGAAAATTTAAAAAAAAACCAGAAAGGCCGGCCCCGGGGGATGGGGTCCCCGTGGCCATAATTGGCCTGAGGAGGGGGGCCACGCGGCCCCTCTCCAAATAATTAATAAATTAAATTTAAAAAAAGTCTGGCCATGCCCCGGGGATGGGGTACCCGGGGCCTAAATTGGCCTCGGGAGGGGGGCCACACGGCCCCCTTCCCGTTATTTAAAACAAAAAAAATTATAAATAGGGGTCAGACCCTGGGGGATGGGGTCCCCAGGGCCCAAAAAATAGTAAAAGAAGGGGGGCAAGACAGTCCCCGTTCTAAAAAAAAACTAAAAAAACCGGCATCTCGCCGGAGGCCTGCCCGCCCCCTCCCTGCACCACTCTGCAAACGCGCCTCATGGCGCATTGTAAGTTGGGGAATTAATTCCCCTTGAATACTGGGGGTCCCTGGGGGCCAACTAGCCCACCAGGTACCTCCAGTATGCGCCACAGAGCTGCGTTGCAGAGCGGTGGTCCGAGGCCATGCCCCTTTTTACACCACTCTGCAAACGCACCTCTTGGCGCACTGGTGGTGGGGAGATGAGGTTCTCTTGTGTCCTGAGGACCTCAGGACACAAGTGGACTTCACCCCCGAGCAGCAGTGCACCAAGAGGCGCGTTTGCAGAGTGGTGTAAAAAGGGGGCGTGGCCTCGGACCACCTCTCTGCAATCCAGCTGTGTGGCACTTACTGGATGTACCTGGGGGGCTAGTTGGCCCCCAGGGACCCTCAGTATTCAAGGGGACTTAATCCCCCAACTTAGAATGCGCCAGGGGGCACGTTTGCAGAGTGGTGGAGAAAGGGGGCATGGCCTTTGTCCACCTCTCACCAATCTCACTGTGTGGGGCTTACTGGAGGTAAGAGTTAGGCTAGTTGGCCCCAAAAGGACCCCTAGCAGCAAAGGGGACTTCAATCGCCATCCAAGAGCGCACCAGGGAGCGCGTTTGTAGAGTGGTGGGCAAAGGGGCGTGGCCTGCTCTGAGAACTTAGCAATCCTGCTGTGTGGGACTTACTGAAGGTAATAGGAGGGGTAGTTGGCCCCCAAGGATGTCCTTGGGGGCCAACTACCCCTCTTGTTACCTCCAGTAAGTCCCGCAGAGTGGGATTGCTAAGACGTCTTCGGAGGCCATGCCGTCCTTTCTCCACCACTCTTCAAACGCGCCTCCTGGCAGACTACGGGATGGGGAAGAAGTCCAATTTACTCCTGTGGGACTTTGGGGGCCAAGAAGCTCTCCTGGTACCTCCTGTAAGTCCTACGCAGCGGAATTCCTGAGCGCTGGTCAAAGGCCCAGCACCATTTCTCCACCACTCTGCAAACGCGACTACTAGTTAAAGAAGTGTTTGCAATGTTATAGGTTTCGCATTTGCAAGAGTTAGTGCTATTGGCAATGTAAATGTAAAAGTTTTTTAATGTTTTTCGGAGTGGAGTGGATGTATGTTGTGTGTAGTGGAATTTTGTGGTAAGTTGTGCAGTGAAATTATGTGGATAGAAAGTATGTGGTATTTATTTTATAGGAATTATGTAGAGTGGGATTATGTATTATGGAGAGTAATTATGTGGTATGGTAGTCTGTGTTGTGGAGTGGTAATGACAGGTTTAGTCTTCCTCGTTTCCATAGAAGCTCAACTATGAACTCAATGATACAAAAAAAAGAAGGAATCCCTGAGGAGCACTTCTGGACCTAGTCAGAGGTATGAGCAGGGCCAATGGAATTATGCGACTGTTTGGCTGCACCGACTTTCGCACAAATATACATTTTCCGCATTAGCCACATAATTCATCATCTGCTCCCTAATCTGTGGATTTGGACAAAAAAAGCCTTGTTTCTAGCTCCAACGGCTCAAACGTTACCAAAAATGCCGCGACAAGTGTTACAGCGTGTTGGAAGGCCCTTTGCAAACCTAGAATGGTCACCTGTTAGTTATTGCTAAATGTGGGTGTTAAATTGGTACTAATGGTGTGCAAGCCACTCTTGCTTCCTTCTGCGCCTCTCTCTGCGCCTCTCTTGCCTCTTTCTGCATTCCTGTTGCTTCTTTCTGCACATTTCTTTCTTTTTCTGCACTTCTCTTGCCTCTTTCTGCAACTCTCTTCTACGTTCAGCATCTCTCTTGCCTCTTTCTGCATGTCTGTTGCCTCTTTCTGTACCTCATTTTCTTCTTTCTGTACCCTCTTGCCTCTTTCTGCACATTTTCTTCCCTCTTTCTGCACCTCTCTTGCCTTTTTCTGTACCCCTCCTATGTCTTTATGGACCTTTTTTGCCTCTTTCTGCACCTCTGTTCCTTCTTTCTGCACTTCTTTCGTTTCTTTCTGCACCTGACTTGCTTCTTTCTGTACCCCTCTTGCCTCTCTCTCCAACCCTCTTCCCTGTTTCTGCACTTCTGTTGCTTCTTTCTGCATTTATCTTGCTTCTTTCTGTACCTCCCTTGCCTCTTTCTGCACCCCTATTGTCTCATTCTACACCTCTCTTGCCTCAGTCTGCCCACCTGTTTCCTCTTTCTGCACCCCTTTTGCCTGTTTCAGCAACTCTCTTGCATCTTTCTGCAGTTCTCTTGCCTCCTTCTGCACCTCACTTGCCTCATTTTGCACCTCTGTTGGATCTTTTGCACTGCTCTTGCTTCTTTCTGCACATCTCTTGCAAATTTCTGTACCCCTCTTGCCTCTTTCTGCACCCCTTTTACCTGTTTTGTACCTCTCTTGCCTTAGTCTGCACCTCTGTTACATCTTTCTGTACCTCTTTTGCCTGTTTCTGCAACTCTCCTGTCCCTTTCTGCAGTTCTCTTGCTTCCTTCTGCACCTCTGTTGCTTCTTTCTGCACTTCTCTTGCCTCTTTCTGCACCCCTGTTTCTTCATACTGCACTTCCCATGCTTCTTTCTACACCGGTCTTGCTTTTTTCTGCCCCCCTGTTGCCTCTTTCTGCATTCGTCTTCCCTCTTTCTGTACCTTTCTTGCCTGTTTCTGCATCTCATTTGCCTCTTTCTGCACTTCTCTTGCTTCTTTCTACACCTCTGTTGCTTCTTTCAGCAATTCTCTTGACTCTTTCAGGACTTCTCTTGCCTGTTTCTGCACCTCTCTTGCTTCTTTCTGCACTTCTCTTGCCTGTTTCTGCACTTCAATTCCTTCTTTTTGCACCCCTCTTGCCTCGTTTTGCACCTCTGTTGGTTCATTCTGCACTGCTCTTGCTTCTTTCTGCACCTCACTTGCCTCTTTCTGCACTTCTCCTGCTTCTTTCTACACCTCTGTTGCTTTTTTCAGCAATTCTCTTGCCTCTTTCTGCACTTCTCTTGCTTGTTTCTGCACCTCTTTTGCAAATTTCTGTATCCCTCTTTTCTCTTTCTACACCCTCTTCCCTATTTCTCCACCTCTTTTGCTTCTTTCTGCACTTTTCTTGCTTCTTTCTGCACTGCTCTTGCTTCTTTCTGCACCTCACTTGTCTCTTTCTGCACTTCTCTTGCTTCTTTCTACTCCTCTGTTGCTTCTTTCACCAATTCTCTTGCCTCTTTCTGCACTTCTCTTCCTTCTTTTTACACCTCTCTTGCCTCTTTTTGCACCTCTGTTGGTTCTTTCTGCACTGCGCTCTTGCTTCTTTCTGCATCTCACTTGCCTTTCTGCACTTCTCTTGCTTCTTTCTACACCTCTGTTGCTTCTTTCAGCAATTCTCTTGCCTCTTTCTGCACCCCTGTACCCTCTTTCTGCACCTTTCTTGCCTGTTACTGCACCTCTCTTGCTTCTTTTTGCACCTCTGTTGGTTCTTTCTGCACTGCTCTTGCTTCTTTCTGCACCTCACTTGTCTCTTTCTGCACTTCTCTTGCTTCTTTCTACTCCTCTGTTGCTTCTTCCAGCAATTCTCTTGCCTCTTTCTGCACTTCTCTTCCTTCTTTTTGCACCCCTCTTGCCTATTTTTGCACCTCTGTTGGTTCTTTCTGCACTGATCTTGCTTCTTTCTGCACCACACTTGTGTCTTTCTGCACTTCTCTTGCTTCTTTCTACTCCTCTGTTGCTTCTTTAAGCAATTCTCTTGCCTCTTTCTGCACTTCTCTTGCTTTTTTCTGCACCTCTTTTGCAAATTTCTGTATCCCTCTTGCCTCTTTCTGCACCCTCTTCCCTATTTCTCCACCTCTTTTGCTTCTTTCTGCACTTCTTTTGCTTCTTTCTGCACTGCTCTTGCTTCTTTCTGCACTTCACTTGTCTCTTTCTGCACTTCTCTTGCTTCTTTCTACTCCTCTTTTGCTTCTTTAAGCAATTCTCTTGCCTCTTTCTGCACTTCTCTTGCTTGTTTCTGCACCTCTTTTACAAATTTCTGTATCCCTCTTGCCTCTTTCTGCACCCTCTTCCCAATTTCTCTACCTCTTTTGCTTCTTTCTGCACTTCTCTTGCTTCTTTCTGCACTGCTCTTGCTTCTTTCTGTACCTCTGTTGCACATTTCTGCACCTCTCTTGCCTCTTTTTGTACCTCAGTTGGTTCTTTCTGCACTGCTCTTGCTTCTTTCTGCACCTCACTTGTCTCTCTCTGCACTTCTCTTGCTTCTTTCTACACCTCTGCTGCTTATTTCAGCAATTCTCTTGCCTCTTTCTGCACCCCTGTACCTCTTTCTGCACCTTTCTTGCCTCTTTCTGCACTTCTCTTCCTTCTTTTTGCACTCATCTTGCCTCTTTTTGCAGCTCTGTTGGTTCTTTCTGCACTGCTCTTGCTTCTTTCTGCACCTCACTTGCCTCTTTCTGCACTTCTCTTTCTTCTTTCTACACCTCTGTTGCTTCTCTCAGCAATTCTCTTGCCTCTTTCTGCACTTCTCTTGCTTGTTTCTGCACCTCTTTTGCAAATTTATGTATCCCTCTTGCCTCTTTCTGCACCCTCTTCCCTATTTCTTTACCTCTTTTGCTTCTTTCTGCACTTCTCTTGCTTCTTTCTGCACTGCTCTTGCTTCTTTCTGTACCTCTGTTGCACATTTCTGCACCTCTCTTGCCTCTTTTTGTGCCTCAGTTGGTTCTTTCTGCACTGCTCTTGCTTCTTTCTGCACCTCACTTGTCTCTTTCTGCACTTCTCTTGCTTCTTTCTACACCTCTGTTGCTTCTTTCAGCAATTCTCTTGCCTATTTCTGCACTTCTCTTCCTTCTTTTTGCACCCATCTTGCCTCTTTTTGCACCTCTGTTGGTTCTTTCTGCACTGCTCTTGCTTCTTTCTGCACCTCACGTGCCTCTTTCTGCACTTCTCTTGCTTCTTTCTACACCTCTGTTGCTTCTTTCAGCAATTTTCGTGCCTCTTTCTGCACCCCTGTACCCTCTTTCTGCACCTTTCTTGCCTGTTTCTGCTTCTCTCTTGCCTCTTTCTGCATCTCTGTTGGTTCTTTCTGCATCTCTGTTGGTTCTTTCTGCACTGCTCTTGCTTCTTTCTGCACCTCACTTGTCTATTTCTGCACTTCTCTTGCTTCTGTCTACACCTCTGTTGCTTCTTTCAGCAATTCTCTTGCCTCTTTCTGCACTTCTCTTCCTTCTTTTTGCACTCCTCTTGCCTCTTTTTGCACCTCTGTTGGTTCTTTCTGCACTGCTTTTGCTTCTTTCTGCACCTCACTTGCCTCTTTCTGCATTTCTCTTTCTTCTTTCTACACCTCTGTTGCTTCTCTCAGCAATTCTCTTGCCTCTTTCTGCACTTTTCTTGCTTGTTTCTGCACCTCTTTTGCAAATTTCTGTATCCCTCTTGCCTCTTTCTGCACCCTCTTCCCTATTTCTTTACCTCTTTTGCTTCTTTCTGCACTTCTCTTGCTTCGTTCTGCACTGCTCTTGCTTCTTTCTGTACCTCTGTTGCACATTTCTGCACCTCTCTTGCCTCTTTTTGTACCTCAGTTGGTTCTTTCTACACTCTCTTGCTTCTTTCTGCACCTCACTTGTCTCTTTCTGCACTTCTCTTGCTTCTTTCTACACCTCTGTTGCTTCTTTCAGCAATTCTCTTGCCTCTTTCTGCACTTCTCTTCCTTCTTTTTGCACCCATCTTGCCTCTTTTTGCACCTCTGTTGGTTCTTTCTGCACTGCTCTTGCTTCTTTCTGCACCTCACTTGCCTCTTTCTGCACTTCTCTTGCTTCTTTCTACACCTCTGTTGCTTCTTTCAGCAATTCTCTTGCCTCTTTCTGTACCCCTGTACCCTCTTTCTGCACCTTTCTTGCCTGTTTCTGCACCTCTCTTGCCTCATTTTGCACCTCTGTTGGTTCTTTCTGCACTGCTCTTGCTTCTTTCTGCACCTCACTTGTCTCTTTCTGCACTTCTCTTGCTTCTTTCTACTCCTCTGTTGCTTCTTTCAGCAATTCTCTTGCCTCTTTCTGCACTTCTATGCCTTCTTTTTGCACTCCTCTTGCCTCTTTTTAAACCTCTGTTGGTTCATTCTGCACTGCTCTTGCTTCTTTCTGCAACTCACGTGCCTCTTTCTGCACTTCTCTTGCTTGTTTCTACACCTCTGTTGCTTTTTTCAGCAATTCTCTTGCCACTTTCTGCACTTCTCTTGCTTGTTTCTGCACCTCTTTTGCAAATTTCTGTTTCCCTCTTGCCTCTTTCTGCACCCTCTTCCCTATTTCTCTACCTCTTTTGCTTCTTTCTGCACTTCTCTTGCTTCTTTCTGCACTGCTCTTGCTTCTTTCTGTACCTCTGTTGCACATTTCTGCATCTCTCTTGCCTCTTTTTGCACCTCAGTTGGTTCTTTCTGCACTGCTCTTGCTTCTTTCTGCACCTCACTTGTCTCTTTCTGCACTTCTCTTGCTTCTTTCTACACCTCTGTTGCTTCTTTCAGCAATTCTCTTGCCTCTTTCTGCACTTCTCTTCCTTCTTTTTGCACCCATCTTGCCTCTTTTTGCACATCTGTTGGTTCTTTCTGCACTGCTCTTGCTTCTTTCTGCACCTCACTTGCCTCTTTCTGCACTTCTCTTGCTTCTTTCTACACCTCTGTTGCTTCTTTCAGCAATTCTCTTGCCTCTTTCTGCACCCCTGTACCCTCTTTCTGCACCTTTCTTGCCTGTTTCTGCACCTCTCTTGCCTCATTTTGCACCTCTGTTGGTTCTTTCTGCACTGCTCTTGCTTCTTTCTGCACCTCACTTGTCTCTTTCTGCACTTCTCTTGCTTCTTTCTACTCCTCTGTTGCTTCTTTCAGCAATTCTCTTGCCTATTTCTGCACTTCTATTCCTTCTTTTTGCACTCCTCTTGCCTCTTTTAAACCTCTGTTGGTTCATTTTGCACTGCTCTTGCTTCTTTCTGCAACTCACGTGCCTCTTTCTGCACTTCTCTTGCTTGTTTCTACACCTCTGTTGCTTTTTTCAGCAATTCTCTTGCCTCTTTCTGCACTTCTCTTCCCTATTTCTCTACCTCTTTTGCTTCTTTCTGCACTTCTCTTGCTTCTTTCTGCACTGCTCTTGCTTCTTTCTGTACCTCTGTTGCACATTTCTGCACCTCTCTTGCCTCTTTTTGTACCTCAGTTGGTTCTTTCTGCACTGCTCTTGCTTCTTTCTGCACCTCACTTGTCTCTCTCTGCACTTCTCTTGCTTCTTTCTACACCTCTGTTGCTTCTTTCAGCAATTCTCTTGCCTCTTTCTGCACCCCTGTACCCTCTTTCTGCACCTTTCTTGCCTGTTTCTGCTCCTCTCTTGCCTCTTTTTGCATCTCTGTTGGTTCTTTCTGCACTGCTCTTGCTTCTTTCTGCACCTCACTTGTCTATTTCTGCACTTCTCTTGCTTCTGTCTACACCTCTGTTGCTTCTTTCAGCAATTCTCTTGCCTCTTTCTGCACTTCTCTTCCTTCTTTTTGCACTCCTCTTGCCTCTTTTTGCAGCTCTGTTGGTTCTTTCTGCACTGCTCTTGCTTCTTTCTGCACCTCACTTGCCTCTTTCTGCACTTCTCTTTCTTCTTTCTACACCTCTGTTGCTTCTCTCAGCAATTCTCTTGCCTCTTTCTGCACTTCTCTTGCTTGTTTCTGCACCTCTTTTGCAAATTTCTGTATCCCTCTTGCCTCTTTCTGCACCCTCTTCCCTATTTCTTTACCTCTTTTGCTTCTTTCTGCACTTCTCTTGCTTCTTTCTGCACTGCTCTTGCTTCTTTCTGTACCTCTGTTGCACATTTCTGCACCTCTCTTGCCTCTTTTTATGCCTCAGTTGGTTCTTTCTGCACTGCTCTTGCTTCTTTCTGCACCTCACTTGTCTCTTTCTGCACTTCTCTTGCTTCCTTCTACACCTCTGTTGCTTCTTTCAGCAATTCTCTTGCCTATTTCTGCACTTCTCTTCCTTCTTTTTGCACCCATCTTGCCTCTTTTTGCACCTCTGTTGGTTCTTTCTGCACTGCTCTTGCTTCTTTCTGCACCTCACTTGCCTCTTTCTGCACTTCTCTTGCTTCTTTCTACACCTCTGTTGCTTCTTTCAGCAATTTTCTTGCCTCTTTCTGCACCCCTGTACCCTCTTTCTGCACCTTTCTTGCCTGTTTCTGCTTCTCTCTTGCCTCTTTTTGCATCTCTGTTGGTTCTTTCTGCACTGCTCTTGCTTCTTTCTGCACCTCACTTGTCTATTTCTGCACTTCTCTTGCTTCTGTCTACACCTCTGTTGCTTCTTTCAGCAATTCTCTTGCCTCTTTCTGCACTTCTCTTCCTTCTTTTTGCACTCCTCTTGCCTCTTTTTGCACCTCTGTTGGTTCTTTCTGCACTGCTTTTGCTTCTTTCTGCACCTCACTTGCCTCTTTCTGCACTTCTCTTTCTTCTTTCTACACCTCTGTTGCTTCTCTCAGCAATTCTCTTGCCTCTTTCTGCACCTTTCTTGCTTGTTTCTGCACCTCTTTTGCAAATTTCTGTATCCCTATTGCCTCTTTCTGCACCCTCTTCCCTATTTCTTTACCTCTTTTGCTTCTTTCTGCACTTCTCTTGCTTTTTTCTGCACTGCTCTTGCTTCTTTCTGTACCTCTGTTGCACATTTCTGCACCTCTCTTGCCTCTTTTTGTACCTCAGTTGGTTCTTTCTACACTCTCTTGCTTCTTTCTGCACCTCACTTGTCTCTTTCTGCACTTCTCTTGCTTCTTTCTACACCTCTGTTGCTTCTTTCAGCAATTCTCTTGCCTCTTTCTGCACTTCTCTTCCTTCTTTTTGCACCCATCTTGCCTCTTTTTGCACCTCTGTTGGTTCTTTCTGCACTGATCTTGCTTCTTTCTGCACCTCACTCGCCTCTTTCTGCACTTCTATTGCTTCTTTCTACACCTCTGTTGCTTCTTTCAGCAATTCTCTTGCCTCTTTCTGCACCCCTGTAACCTCTTTCTGCACCTTTCTTGCCTGTTTCTGCACCTCTCTTGCCTCATTTTGCACCTCTGTTGGTTCTTTCTGCACTGCTCTTGCTTCTTTCTGCACCTCACTTGTCTCTTTCTGCACTTCTCTTGCTTCTTTCTACTCCTCTGTTGCTTCTTTCAGCAATTCTCTTGCCTCTTTCTGCACTTCTATTCCTTCTTTTTGCACTCCTCTTGCCTCTTTTTAAACCTCTGTTGGTTCATTCTGCACTGCTCTTGCTTCTTTCTGCAACTCACGTGCCTCTTTCTGCACTTCTCTTGCTTGTTTCTACACCTCTGTTGCTTTTTTCAGCAATTCTCTTGCCACTTTCTGCACTTCTCTTGCTTGTTTCTGCACTTCTTTTGCAAATTTCTGTTTCCCTCTTGCCTCTTTCTGCACCCTCTTCCCTATTTCTCTACCTCTTTTGCTTCTTTCTGCACTTCTCTTGCTTCTTTCTGCACTGCTCTTGCTTCTTTCTGTACCTCTGTTGGACATTTCTGCACCTCTCTTGCCTCTTTTTGCACCTCAGTTGGTTCTTTCTGCACTGCTCTTGCTTCTTTCTGCACCTCACTTTTCTCTTTCTGCACTTCTCTTGCTTCTTTCTACACCTCTGTTGCTTCTTTCAGCAATTCTCTTGCCTCTTTCTGCACTTCTCTTCCTTCTTTTTGCACCCATCTTGCCTCTTTTTGCACATCTGTTGGTTCTTTCTGCACTGCTCTTGCTTCTTTCTGCACCTCACTTGTCTCTTTCTGCACTTCTCTTGCTTCTTTCTACACCTCTGTTGCTTCTTTCAGCAATTCTCTTGCCTCTTTCTGCACCCCTGTACCCTCTTTCTGCACCTTTCTTGCCTGTTTCTGCACCTCTCTTGCCTCATTTTGCACCTCTGTTGGTTCTTTCTGCACTGCTCTTGCTTCTTTCTGCACCTCACTTGTCTCTTTCTGCACTTCTCTTGCTTCTTTCTACTCCTCTGTTGCTTCTTTCAGCAATTCTCTTGCCTCTTTCTGCACTTCTATTCCTTCTTTTTGCACTCCTCTTGCCTCTTTTTAAACCTCTGTTGGTTCATTTTGCACTGCTCTTGCTTCTTTCTGCAACTCACGTGCCTCTTTCTGCACTTCTCTTGCTTGTTTCTACACCTCTGTTGCTTTTTTCAGCAATTCTCTTGCCTCTTTCTGCACTTCTCTTGCTTGTTTCTGCACCTCTTTTGCAAATTTCTGTTTCCCTCTTGCCTCTTTCTGCACCCTCTTCCCTATTTCTCTACCTCTTTTGCTTCTTTCTGCACTTCTCTTGCTTCTTTCTGCACTGCTCTTGCTTCTTTCTGTACCTCTGTTGCACATTTCTGCACCTCTCTTGCCTCTTTTTGCACCTCAGTTGGTTCTTTCTGCACTGCTCTTGCTTCTTTCTGCACCTCACTTGTCTCTCTCTGCATTTCTCTTGCTTCTTTCTACACCTCTGTTGCTTCTTTCAGCAATTCTCTTGCTTCTTTCTGCACTTCTCTTCCTTCTTTTTGAACCCCTCTTGCCTCTTTTTGCACCTCTGTTGGCTCATTCTGCACTGCTCTTGCTTCTTTCTGCACCTCACTTGCCTCTTTCTGCACTTCTCTAGCTTCTTTCTACTCCTCTGTTGCTTCTTTCAGCAATTCTCTTGCCTCTTTCTGCACTTCTCTTCCTTCTTTTTGCACCCCTCTTGCCTCTTTTTGCACCTCTGTTGGTTCATTCTGCACTGCTCTTGCTTCTTTTTGCGCCTCACTTGCCTCTTTCTGCACTTCTCTTGCTTCTTTCTACACCTCTGTTGCTTCTTTCAGCAATTCTCTTGCCTCTTTCTGCACTTCTCTTGCTTGTTTATGCACCTCTTTTGTAAATTTCTGTATCCCTCTTGCCTCTTTCTGCACCCTCTTCCCTATTGCTCCACCTCTTTTGCATCTTTCTGCACTTCTCTTGCTTTTTACTGCACTGCTCTTGCTTCTTTCTACACCTCTGTTGCTTCTTTCAGCAATTCTCTTGCCTCTTTCTGCACTTCTCTTGCTTCTTTCTAAACCTCTGTTGCTTCTTTCATCAATTCTCTTGCCTCTTTCTGCACTTCTCTTGCTTGTTTTTGCACCTCGTTTGCAAATGTCTGTATCCCTCTTGCCTCTTTCTGTACCCCTGTACCCCCTTTCTGCACCTTTCTTGCCTATTTCTGCACCTCTCTTGCCTCTTTTTGCACCTCTGTTGGTTCTTTCTGCACTGCGCTTGCTTCTTTCTGCACCTCACTTGTCTCTTTTGCACTTCTCTTGCTTCTTTCTACTCCTCTGTTGCCTCTTTCAGAAATTCCCTTGCCTCTTTCTGCACTTCTCTTCCTTCTTTTTGAACCCCTCTTGCCTCTTTTTGCACCTCTGCTCGTTCATTCTGTACTGCTCTTGCTTCTTTCTGCACGTCACTTGCCTCTTTCTGCACTTCTCTTGCTTCTTTCTACACCTCTGTTGCTTCTTTCAGCAATTCTCTTGCCTCTTTCTGCACTTCTCTTGCTTGTTTCTGCACCTCTTTTGCTAATTTCTGTATCCCTCTTGCCTCTTTCTGCACCCTCTTCCCTATTTCTCCACCTCTTTTGCTTCTTTCTGCACTTCTCTTGCTTCTTTCTGTACTACTCTTGCTTCTTTCTACACCTCTGTTGCTTATTTCAGCAATTCTCTTGCCTCTTTCTGTACCTCTCTTGCCTCTTTCGGCACATCTGTTGCTTCTTTCTGCACTTCTCTTGCCTCTTTCTGCACCTCTGACTTAGAGTTAGTTTTAATCCCCCTGCCCTATAGTGTACTAGGGCCTTACAGGGGAGGTCATGCCAATCACAGGGGTACCCCAAACCCATAGTGTACCCTAGTGTATGTAGGTGTTTTCACTGTATTCTAAGTGTCTTTCAGGATAGCACTGGCTCCGGGCCTGGTTAGTCAGAGTCAGTTACCACCAGTACCAGTCAGCAAAACGTTGTGGGCACAGGATGACTTTGCAACAAGGCCTCTTTCTGCACCTCTGTTGGTTCTTTCAGCATATCTCTTGCTTCTTTCTGCACCTTTCTTCGTCTTTCTGGACTTCTGTTGCATCTTTCTACATTTCTTTTGCTTCTTTCTGCACGTTTCTTCCTCTTTCTGCACATGTCCTACCTCTGTAGGAATAGTTAGAAATTAGCAAATAAAAAACCTTTGAAATTCACTGAAAAAGCCATAGGTTTCAGGGACGTTATAGTTAGTTGGACATTTCACTCGTACAAAACCAAAGAAATTCGGCCGTTATAGTTAGTTGAGCTAACTATAACTCGCGCCCCCGCAATGCACTGCTGATGACGTCACATATTACATCATTCATGACATGGTCAGTGACATCACTGATGACATCTCAAATGACATCACTGATGACATCATCCACGTGATAATCTGATGCACCTCTTCACACCCTAATATAACCTTTGATACACCCACTCTAAAATACAGACTACAATTTTCGAAACCATAGACACACCAATACCAGTTACTACATACCCACTCACTGATTCCTAGGTCTACACACACGTCCACTCATTTACCCATACAGTCACTCATACATGCAGTCACTTATCAATACAGCACTATCATTTACACTCATACACCTATACAGACACTCACACATCGCCACTCATCCATAGAGTTACTCACACAACTAGTCAATCATGCAAAGAATCATTCACACTCCCATTTACTCACCTATACAGTTATACACACACCACCTCACTTATTCATACAGATACTAACACATACTTACTCTCTTATACAATCACTGATACAAGCACACACTCATCCATACAGCCACTCTCACAATCACTCACTCTCACATATAGTGATTTATATACCCCAACACTCACATATACTGCCTTTCAAATATATAGTTACTCACACATGTACTACTGAGACAACCATTCACTCACCAACATACCCATACACACACTCACCTACCCCTACAGCCCTTCACAGATGCACTCTTGATCCCATACACCCAGTGAATTACCCACTCACACATCTATGCACAGAGTCACACACCCCTCACCCACCCACACAGACACTCGGGCACCCATACAGATACTCAGACAACCAATCAATAACACATATAGGCACTCATGTAGCTACTCTCCATCCCATGCAGCCCCTTACACACCAACTGACAGACTAATACAGACATTAACACAGTTTAGTCACTAACCAATGCATTCAGTAAGACACGATTAATCACTCACTTATACAGTCAGTCACGCACCTACTAAATCATCCATTCAGACACTTATACACCCACTCATTCTTCAATACACCTTGGCATATATATATATAAAACATATTTAAACTTTACAGAAACACACATTCACTGGATGATGTCATCAGTGATGTCATCAGTTATGTCATTTGAGATGTCATCAGTGATGTCACTGACCATGTCATGAATGATGTAATATGTGACGTCATCAGCAGTGCATTGCGGGGCGCGAGTTATAGTTAGCTAAACTAACTATAACGGCCGAATTTCTCTGGTTTTGTACGAGTGAAATGTCCAACTAACTATAACGTCCCTGAAACCTATGGCTTTTTCAGTGAATATATATATATATATATATAAGATGCTTTGGATGTTTTTGGACGATATAAATGATAAACAATATTTTATTTCTGATATTTTTATACTCACCATTATAAGTATAGGGACACAGTATTTTGGTAAACATTATTATTCACTAAATGGTTGTGTCAAACGATTTTGTTTGCCTCAATTTTGTGTCAGTGATCCCTCAACTGAAGCACTGTTAAGCACCGACTAAAAGAGAGTATGCATTTGGATGATAAAAGACAAAGTGATATTCTGTAGTCAAGCAAATCGCTCAGTTTTTAGAAATAAAGCCAAATTTTGTAAAGCTGCAACTGAGCCATTTTAAAATGTACGTTTTGACTTTTTAATATTATGCCTATGAATTAAATAAACTATTTCATAATTTGTGCATTTATTTGATATATACTTGTTTTAGTATTTTTGTGTATTTATTTGCATTTCTAATCATAGAAATTGCTTTGGGTGGGGCCCCTGGCTTCCAGTAGTGAGTCACTGGGGTTCCACAGAATTCAAAAAGTTAATAACAGCTGACAGAGAGGACAGGAATCAGAAAGACTCAAATGAGCACTGATTTTGTATGTTTGAGGGATATATTTTAGTTTCTCCCCCTTTGCACATGCGCAATCCACAGCTGAGATGCTGCAAAAGCACCAAGCAGTAGAACATATCAAGTACAGTATCTGGCTTTCATGATGATGAATTGTTTTTTCTAATTTCACCTCCTCCATATCAGAATCTTAGATAGGAAGTTGACTGACCTGCAAGAGAAAAAGGAACCCAATTTCTGATAGGCCTGTCATCATGCTCTTCAACTAAGCATCCACAGACTCATTGAGCCCACCAGAGATGAGAGTATCCCCCCTAGGAACCTGTAGATGGGATAAATTGTGTGAAGCATTCAAGAAAAAAAATATATTTTTTGTGGCAGTGGGGTGAGTGAGTCAATGAGTGAGTGGGTAAATGAGTGTGTGAGTGAGTGAGTGACTAACTTAGGGCCTGATTATGAATGTGGCAGTTCATAGGGCCCCCGAACTCATGGTGGCGGTCCAACCACCACCGCACTGCATGACCATCTGCAGTATTACGACTGCGGAGATCACAGCGCCACAGGACTGCTGCGACCGCCAGGGATCCAGGATACCACAGAGTTCATGCAGTGGTCAGAGGAAGAAATATGCTGATAGTGCCGCAGCGGCACAACCGAGCACATTTTGAGTTGCCTCACCACCACACTTTTCATGGTGGTAAACCCACCATGAAAAGGGTGGCGGTGAGGCAACTAAGGGCCCCCTGCTACCTCAGGGCTCAGAGGGTGCATGTGAGGGGCACATGTAGTGCCCCCCCAATTTGCACCCCCAGTTCCTGCATGGTGTGACTTGTATGCCACACCATACTGGAAGGTGCAGGCGGCGCTCTGAAAGCGGCAGTTAGCATGGTAGGCTCTTCCATGTGCCTACCAGACTGCTGCTGTCAGACTGCCGCAGGACCGCCCGCCAGACCAGGAATAAACTCCTGATATGGCGGGCCGTCGAACCATGGGTTTGGCGGTCCTACAGCGGATGGCACCATCTTCTGTAGTACAGCCAAACTCGTAATCAGGCCCTGAGTGAGTGAATGAAGGGAGTAAGGAGATCATGAGAGTAAAGTGAAATTGAGTGAGTTTGTAGAAATATATGTGAGTGAAAATGGGTGCCGTTGAATGACAGAATGAGTGCCCCCCCATAGTGTCGCCTAAAGCACCAACCATAATATTGTGGGCAAAATATTATGACTACAAAAATATCATGAACAAAGTTTTTCAAGATAAATATATATTTTTTCTTAACTTTTTCACTGTAGTCTGTAATATCAAAGTTGAAAATACAGTTTACTATATCCATTTTATTGAGTAGATTTACTGAATTGAAGTTTATTTTTTATTTATTTATGTTACTGTGAAATTTATTTTGAACTAT
This sequence comes from Calotriton arnoldi, assembly GCA_963921515.1. Taxonomy (NCBI): domain Eukaryota; kingdom Metazoa; phylum Chordata; class Amphibia; order Caudata; family Salamandridae; genus Calotriton; species Calotriton arnoldi. The sequence goes on from CAWUFW010008554.1 coordinate 39,532, forward strand.
TTTTAAATAATATTGGAGGGTATAGTTTTGTTTTTTAGTTTTGAGTTTTAGTGGGTATTGGGTGAGTAGTGTTTTTTTATTACATTTTAATTAATATTTTAAAGATTAATTGGAAAAAGTATTTGTTTACATGGGTAATACTTTTTGAAATTGTTTATTGAACTTTAATTTTGCATTTATGGTTTACTGGGGAGTTGAGTGACTAATTTGTTTTTAAATATTGTTTGAATGATAATTGGTCAATTTTTTAATATGTATTTATCTATTTGCATAAATTGTTTAATACATTTTAATGTTAAGTTGTGGTGTTTAAAGGGGATTGTGTGTGTAGTGTTTAGGTAAAATATATTTAAATTGATATTGCTTGATTAATATATTAGTTATGCTACTTTGTATTTTTATTTTGTAGTTTATGTATTAATATGCGTAATTTCTAAAGATGACTGTATATATGTTTTTGTATTATTTTCTGTATTTTTTTATGAATAGAGTTGGATATGGGTGGGCATTTTTATTTTGGAGGATATTATGTAATCCTAGTTGTTTAATATTTTGAAATTTTAAGGCTTGGTTTTTATGCTTTTTATTATTTTACATTTTTTTATGGTTTGAAGATAATGAAGGGTATATTGGTGTAGAAGGAGGTAGTCATTGTATGTAAAAAGTAGTTAAATAATAATTAAATAAAACCTTTTTATAATAATGAATTTTATTACTTTTCTTTTATGTTTCTGTTTTATGTTGGGGGATGGTTGAGGGATATATTTAATTTTAAATATTGTGTATTTCATAGAATAAAAAATAACTTTTGCAATTCAAAAATATTTAATATGTTTTAATTATTTATTTACATTTATTAAATACATTTCAATGTCTGTTTATTTTATTTGTGTGTATGTGTAGTATTTTAAACACCTAATATATACACTTTTCACAATGTTTATGAGACTGGAGTTAGAATAGTCAATCTGACCATCTCACTGTCTGCACTTTCTCCAGTGTTCTAAATTCTGAAGAAAGAATAGCAAATTAGACTTTTCATCAAGAAAGATGGTGACTGGCTGAGTAGCTGTAGCAGGCTGTGTTGGAATTACTGGTATTACCCCTGTGATCAACTAAAAGAGGCTGAGAATGCCAGTACAAGTTTGGGGCTGGATTTCACTCAGGATTACTCAAGTAGTGACTGCAGGTCTTCTCTGGAGAACAACACCTTGAATATTACTTTAGGCTCCAATGTCTTAAGCTCTATGGGCAAGCAAACTGACGAGCAAGGATTGACAAAGTGGCTGAGCAAATGACTAATAGGACAGAAATTTAAAGGGCTGGTGAAAATTCTAACTCCATTCTGTCGGCCAAAAAATCCTATGTTGCCTTAGTCAATAACGTTGAGAATTCTTCTGATGCTACAGCTCAGACAGTACCAGCAAGTAGGGGCTTGGTTTGCTTTTCGAGTAACACTGAGGCTGCATAAAATGCAGAAGGTGAAGAATGACCAGGTATACTCCTTTTGTCAAATGAGATCCCTGAAGACTTTTTTTTCCCTTTGTGATAACTCCAATGACGATGATGCTCCTACTAATCTGAAAGTCGAAGCTGGTTAGGAGATCGGAAATGACGGCCAAGGTCCAGCTGTAGAAAGTGATGAGCAGCATCATGCTCTGATCAAAGATTTGTCAGAGTCAGAGAATGATAAAACACAAAAGGGCTTGATGTTTCAATGGGACTTTTCTGCTAACTGAAACAGTAGATGTAGCTTTTTTGTAACATTCACCCTCTTCGCAGATGCAGCAATCCCTGGATGCGAGTGTGGACATTTGTTCTGACCTGTGTGAATACCCCACCTTGGCTTTTATATATAATCTGCTCGATGTGCATTGAGAAGAGTACAAGAAGGATTTTGTTGTGTTTAAGTCTTCCCATCTAAAGATACAAGTTACAATCTGTAGAATGTCAAAACAACCATTGCAGCTGGGCAATAGAATGGCTGAGGTTGAGCAAAGTATTTCAAATTTCGAAGATCAAGCTCAGACAGTGGCAAAACATATACATGAGCAACAGCTGCCTACAACGGATCTCTTGTTGAAAATAGAAGATTTAGAAAATCGTATTCGCAGGAACAATCTTTGGGTCCTTGGGATTCCTAAAAGAATGAAGGGAAATGATGACCACAGCTTCTTTGTTTTCTTATCCCAACAGGCTTTTCCTAGCTTTAGCAAATGGGATATTAACAGCCAAGTTCAGCTTGACCGTCGATTTCCCTTTGCATTTGGAAAAGGAGTAGAGAACAACTGTCAACCTTATGCTGTTCTGCTTTAAATGTCAGTGTTTCTTTCCCAGCTTCTTTATCAGGCTTCCTGCCTTAGCAGCCCAAGCAGATTTGGAGTTATGTCCTTTTTAATGTGATCAGATTTCTGCCTGGCTACAGTCATGCAGCGCTAGCAACTTCTCTGCCGTATGCCTTCAATTCAGGAGGCAGGCCCACAGGTTTTTTTGCAAGAACCCACAAACTCAAACATTTTGAATCAGAGGTTCACTTATTTCTGCACAACTACGGCTCAAACTTTAAAACTCCTTACACAAAAGACTCAACGCCTTCTAAAGCGCAGTAAAAGGCATAACACGTCTGCTGTTACATGTTAGCCTATGGTTTTCTTTTTTCTTCTCTCTTTCTCTTTCCTTTTCTTGTTCTTGTTAGATATAGCTAAATGTCCTAGATGTTTAAGCGCTGGTGAATCATGAAGTGTTCTAAAGTAACTTCACTCAGTCGCCCTCACAGCATTGCCAATTTTTTATTTGGTAAAATGGGGAGGGGTTAAGAAGGTGTGCGAGGGCTGTTAGCCCCACTAAAACTTGCAGGGAACGGTAATCAGTGGGAGCAGGGGGGATTTCATGTTGGTAAAAGGGGCAGGTTGACAGGATGGGATGGGATGGTAGGAGGGTGATGGTTCGTACAGTTTACGATATTGGAATACAATGCAGAGATGGTACACTGATTATTTTGGCTTGGTCAGCACGTTTAATGAGTCATCATGTAGGTAACTCTCATATGCAGGGGTTAAACATAATAACCTGGAATTTTAGCAGCCCTTGTTCTCCCAATATAACTCACAAAATAAAGGCTGAGCTGCTGTATGTGAAGCCTGACATTATGGGTCTGATTACGATGTTGGTCGGAAAGCCTCTGACCGACAATCAGATTCTCCTAGACCATTTCGGAACCCTTCCGACTGACTACCATGCTCGCGGTCGGAAGGGAAACCGTTCGGTCATTCCAAATCCGTTCCGACCAGCACTCAAAGAATCCAAGTCGGTCGGAGCCGGTTCATACAGCTCTACGGACAGCGTTTCCGACCGACCAATCACGATGTCGGATTCTGACAGCCTTTCTGACTCAGTCTGTCCGACACGAAAAGGCTGTTGGAAACTTCCCGTGGGGGCCCCTAACAGGCCCCCCTTCATCCTGAGTCCTCCGGTTTGGGGTTGAGGGGGTTCCCAAGGGACCCCCTATAAAACCATGCACAGTGTGGCGGACACCGTGGGGTCCCCGCGACAGGGTGCAAGGTTTTCCGCAGACACCCATTTTCCCCATAGGAGTCTTTATTGTCGGTTAGAACACAGGCTCCCTTGAAGTCAATGGGAGTCCTTCAGAACGGTGTTCAGAAGCATCATAATCAGTCGGGCAGAACCACCAACCGCGAGTCCGTCGGAACCGAATCCGACAAGGAGTTGGGCGGTTTAGTTTCCGACCGACATCGTAATCAGGCCCTATATGTCTCCAGGAGACTCATTTGACCAAGGAATCTAATACATTAATTCTCCTTGGTTATGGTTTTATAGCTGCATCCAGGTACGATAAATCCAAAAGGGAGAAGCTAGTTTGGCACTTCAAAATCTGTTAACTTGTTTAAAAATCAAAAGCAATGGTTATGGAAGAAGGGCAATTGCCAGCCTGGAGGTGCTGGGTTTCCCTTTCACAATGGAAATAATATATGGCTAATGAGGATGGTCCCTCTCCTTTTATCAGCTTCTAATGGAATTGATGGGATGTGTCGGGACTGTTGAGTTAGTTCCCTGGGCAGAAATCCAACATCCACGGGAGCGAAGAGTAAGCCGTTCCACTCCCTTAAGGTAGAGTCGCCTCTGATCAATCTATGTATGCCAAAGAATATACTACTACCCCCAGGGAGTGAGGAGACAATGAAGGACCACCAGCTAGGTTTTCAAGGGAGGATTGGAGAGGACCGGGAATGAATATGTCTGTAGAAAAGAAACAACAAAAGAAACAAGGGGTTAAAGAAACTGCACTAATTAAGACAAAAGATAGAGCAAGAGTACAGCTTAAGGCCCCCAGGTTGTATGCTTCCCCACACTTACTTCTGCCTTGGTTGCAGTACAACTAAGAAGATTATGCTGGTAACAGTCCTTGTGTTGAACAAAAGGAAGAAGTAGTTCAAATAATGAACAAGCCCAAGTACTGAGTAGACTCCTCTAAATAATATGTAAAAAAATTCAGTCTGCGTGCAGTTGAATTCTGCAGAAAAGCACCAAATGTTTGTTCAGGCAATAGAGAGGCCACAATGTAACAGGGCGTCCTTCGCGCTGCAGCTGATAGCTTGCAACAAAGTATCAGCGCGTCCTTCGCCTGCCGGGTGAAATTTGAAACAAAGTATCAGTGCGTCCTTCGCGCTGCAGCTGATAGCTTGCAACAAAGTATCAGCGCGTCCTTCGCCTGCTGGGTGAAATTTGAAACCAAATATCAGCGCGTCCTTCACGCTGCAGCTGCAAGCTTGAAACAAAGTATCAACGCGACTTCATGCGTTACAGAAAACGAGGCAGGGAAAGTCTATCAACAAAAAAAAAAGGCAACAAAGTGTCAGCGCTCCTTTGCGCAAGGAAACAGATGTTACCATCAAATGTGGGGTTCCAGGCAAGGGATTCAGGAAGCCTTAACACATAGGAGAAATGTTCTTTTCACTGAAAAAAACAAAAACAAACTGTAGCTTGAAGAATACAGGTTCCAACACGAGATCCAAACACACAGGAAGGGCGTGGTCCTAGCAAGTAAGAAAGCCAAGCACCTGAGCCCAGGAGCTGACAGCCCATATGCTGTGGAGGTCACCTGACCTTGGACTAGTGCAGCATGGGAAAGCATACAGCCCGGCAGCCCCAGCAATGCCTTATGGGAAGGGTAGTTTTTTGGCTATTATCAAACAGAGACAGGGTACAGGAAGCCTGGCGGTTAACAGTTCTCCCTCCTGAAGGCCTATTCACTGGTCTGGGTTTAGAGGGATATAGTGTGTGGAATCTCCTCACCAATTAAGGAGCATGGACGTTCTCAGCGGGTTCCCATGTTCGGTCTTCAGGGGCATACCCCACCCAATCTATAAGGTATTGCAGCTTACCCCGGTGTCGTCTTGAATCAATAATACGCCTGACTTCATACTCAAGTTCCCCTTCAATGGTGACAGGAGGAGGTAGAGGTTCGGGACATAGGTTTTGAACAGGGTGTATCTGCATGTCTGGGGGAAGTTCCAGTTTCACCGCCACCGGGTTAACTACATGTATTATGCTGTACGGTCCTATGTATCTGGGTTGTAACTTTTGGGGTCCAGATAGCCTGAGGTTTTTTGTGGACAGCCACACCTGGTCTCCGACAGAGTAGGCAGGGGCAGGGCGTCTATGTTTATCTGCTTGTGTTTTCATGTATTGTTTGGCTTCAAGTAGTTCTTGTTTGGCCCGCTCCCATATGGACAATAGATGAGTGTGGTGTTCAGTGACTGCTGGTACGTAAGATACCGAGGGAGGAAGACGAAGAGGGAGGAATCTAGGATGATAACCTGTAGTAAAATAAAAGGGTGAGATCTTGGAAGCAGAATGCGTGGAATTATTATAAGCAAATTCTGCCAGGGGGAGAGCTTGTACCCAATCACTGGTGGTAGTGCTTGTTAAACAACGGAGAAACTGCTCAAGGGTCTGGTTTGTTCTCTCCGTTTGCCCATCCGTTTGCGGGTGGTAAGCCGAAGAGAGACGATGGTCTATGTGAAGCACTTTACATAATCCTTGCCAAAAGTTGGATACGAACTGAGGTTCCCTATCCGAAATTATCACAGAGGGCAACCCATGTAGACGTACTATGAGTTCTATGAACACCTCCGTGAGTTCTTTGGCTTTAGGTAGTTTCTTGAGAGGGACAAAATGAGCCATTTTGGACATCATGTCCACTACAACCAATATAGTGGTGAACCCTCGTATAGCTGGAAGGTCTGTGATAAAATCCATGCTGATGGAAGACCAAGGACTATCTGGAACTGGCAACGGCTGTAACAGGCCAGCAGGGGCACAATGTAAAGACTTCTGTCGAGCACATGTAGGACAGGCTTTGACAAAGTTAATAATATCTCGGGACATGCCTTTCCACCAGAACCATCTCTGGCATGTTTGCAGGGTTGTTTCTCCCCCCGGGGGTCCGGACATTGGTAGACTGTGACACCACTGCATAATCAGGTCACGGGTTTTCTCCGAAGGGAGGAACAGGCGGTCTTCATGATAAAACAGGTTATTCGCTATTTTGTTTAGAGGATCTGCCAACCATTCACCACGATCAAGCGTAGCAAAAGCCTGCTCTAGTAGCAAGAAAAAGGAGTCAGAATCGTCACCCTTACATTCACCAAGAGCTTTGATCTTGTTCTCTGGTATAATGGGTACCGGGGTCTCTACTACGTATTTATGGTCTTTTCCCAAACGTGATAGAGCGTCAGCTTTCCCTTGTTTTGCTCCTGGGCGAAAGGTGATGACGAAGTCGTATTCGCAGAAAAAGGAGACCCACCTCATCTGTCTGGGAGTAAGGGCTCTAGCTGACCTAAAGAATTGGAGATTCCGATGATCGGAGTAAATAGTAAAGGTATGTGGAGATCCCAATAAGTAATGGCGCCATTCCTGGAATGCCATTTTTATGGCCAGGAGTTCTCTTTCTCCAATGGTGTAATTTTGTTCTGCCTGCGACAGGGTCCTAGAAAAGTAGGCTACTGGATGGAGAGTACCAGATTTCGGATCCCGTTGGGATAAAACCCCACCCACCGCATACTGCGAGGCGTCTGCTTCCACAAAATAGGGCTGGGTTTTGTCTGCGTGTCTTATGATGGGAGCGGAAGTAAAGCTGCTCTTGAGTGCTCGGAAGGCCAGTTCAGCGGCCTGATCCCACTCGAAAGTCACTCCCTTTTTTAGTAGCCTCGTGATTGGAGTGACTAATTCAGAGAAATGGTGGATAAATCTCCTATAAAAATTAGCAAAACCTAAAAAGGACTGCACCTCTTTCACTGTCTGAGGGCTACCCCAATTGGTTATGGCTGACACTTTAGCAGGATCCATATGGATTCCATCAGGGGAGATAACAAAACCCAGGAAGTCTACTTTCTGGGAATGAAAGAGGCACTTGTCGAGCTTGGCAAACAGATGATTATCTTGCAGGCGTTGCAATATCAGCTTTACATGCTCCACATGTTCTTGTTCGGTCTGGGAATAGATTAAAATATCGTCTATATAGACTATGACAAAGATGTCCAGATACTCTCTTAGGATATCATTCACAAAGAACCGAAACGCCGCTGGGGCGTTGCACAAGCCAAACGGCATGACGCAGTATTCATACAATCCGAACTTAGTGCGGAAGGCCGTCTTCCACTCATCTCCTTCTCTAACTCTAATCAAATGATAAGCCCCCCGTAGATCGAGTTTAGTAAAGATCTTGGCCTTGCGCACTTGATCCAAGAGGTTGGAGATGAGCGGAAGAGGATATTTGTTCTTTACCGTCACTTTGTTCAGGGCACGATAATCCAGGCACACTCTTAATCCTCCTTCCCGTTTGGGAACAAAAAAAATAGGGGAGGAGACTGGGGAGGTGGAATGACGAATAAAGCCTTTCTGCAGCATATCTTGAAGATACTCAGAGAGATATTTAGTCTCCGGTTCGGTGAGGGCATATACCCTGCTAACAGGCAGATCCGCACCAGGTACCAAATCTATCCTACAATCGTAGGATCTGTGTGGGGGAAGGGCCACTGCTTTCACCTCATCGAAGATATCTGCGAAGTCAAGGTACTCAGAGGGCAGGACTGAGGAGCCAGTATTCAAAAGAGCACAACACAAAGGAGATTGCCATAAAGTGGTTTCTTGATAGCAGTGCACCATACAATAAGAGGACCATAGCGTAACTTTCCTAGAGACCCAATCTATGTGCGGATTATGGAGTTGTAGCCACGGAACTCCAAGAATGGCACCAAAGTTTGGGGTATCAATCAGATCAAATGAAATTACTTCTGAATGCCCGTTATCACATACCATTATAAGGTCTGGGGTGTGATAAGTTATCAAGCCAGAGGACAATTCAGTCCCATCAACCTCTCTTACCCTTTCAGGTTGTGTTTTAGGAATGAACTCTAACCCCAGTGCCTTAGCCACTGCAATATCCAGGAAGTTCCCCGTGGCCCCTGAATCCAAAAGTATGGACATGGACTTTCGATGTTGGGAGGGCAGGATAAAAACAACAGTGATGATGAAATGTTTGGGTACAGGAGACAGAGTGTTGGCCAGGGATTGTGAGATCTGTAACAGAGAAGGACTTGGAAGAGCGACCTCTGTACTCTCCAAGTCGTTTAGTTTTCCGTCGGCACCGCAGCCCCTGACCTGCCCTTAGGATTCTTGAGAGTAGACTTAGGTTTGACAGGACACTCTCTAGCGAAGTGACCTCCTTTGCCACAATACAGGCAGAGGTTTAATTTTCTACGTTTCTCACGTTCTTCGGTGGATAACGGGATCCTTACACCTCCTATCTGCATAGGCTTACTGGTGTCCCTAGTCTCTTTTTTCTCGCTTCTGGCAAGGAAAAGGCGAGAGTAATCTCCTTTGGTCTTTTCTCCTTTCCTTTCAGCCAAGCGATGGTCTAACTTGACTACCAGGTCCATGAACGATGAGCAATCCTCAGGTGGGTCCACTATCTGGGACAGAATGTCTTTAAGCTCATCTCTTAATCCCCTATAGAACAGAGAAGTCCTCTTTTCCTCAGGCCAATGGATCTCAGTAACTAACCGATTGAAGGTGGTGATATAGGTCAGCAGATCCTTCGAACCCTGTTTGAGATTGAGCAGTTCATTGTCACTAGCCTGCATATAGGAGTGACGGGCAAAGAGGCTCCTCATTCTTTCTTTGAACTGGGGCAAGTTATACAGGATAGGGTCATCACTCTCTAGATGGGTACCGCACAAAGAGCAGCATTACCACTTAAATAAGAGATTATGAAGGCTACCTTAGCCACGTCATCTGGAAACGAGGCAGCTCGACATAAGAACTGGAGGTGACATTGATTCATAAACACCCCATACTTATTGCTATCCCCGTTGAATCTTTCAGGCATTGCTAGAGGTGTTTGGGGGGGGGTGTAACTACAGTCACATTAACCGGGGCGGAAGCAGGGATAGAGGATGCCCCAGTAGAAGGGGAAGGGACTTGGAAATGAGCGGGCTGTATGTAACTGCGTTTGTGTTTGGGGTTAGCCTCAGACACCCTAGCTTCTATATGTTTTTGCGCCTTCAAGACGTCTAACTCGGATACAAGGCGCTGGTTATCGCCTCGCAACACTCTAAGCTCGGCTTGCAGATTAACTATTGCTGCTGCTAATTCACTCATAGTGGTTTCGGGGTTTTCAAGGGTCAGGGAATCATCCATGAGCGCATCAAACGAGGCGCCCTTGTTCATCTTCGCTCGGGGGATAGAACGTTCGTGGGCTTGGCTTTCTGTCGGGACTGTTGAGTTAGTTCCCTGGGCAGAAATCCAACATCCACGGGAGCGAAGAGTAAGCCGTTCCACTCCCTTAAGGTAGAATCGCCTCTGATCAATCTATGTATGCCAAAGGATATACTACTACCCCCAGGGAATGAGGAGACAATGAAGGACCACCAGCTAGGTTTTCAAGGGAGGATTGGAGAGGACCGGGAATTAATATGTCTGTAGAAAAGAAACAACAAAAGAAACAAGGGGTTAAAGAAACTGCACTAATTAAGACAAAAGATAGAGCAAGAGTACAGCTTAAGGCCCCCAGGTTGTATGCTTCCCCACACTTACTTCTGCCTTGGTTGCAGTACAACTAAGAAGATTATGCTGGTAATAGTCCTTGTGTTGAACAAAAGGAAGAAGTAGTTCAAATAATGAATTCGAGACAAGCCCAAGTACTGAGTAGACTCCTCTAAATAATATGTTAAAAAATTCAGTCTGCGTGCAGTTGAATTCTGCAGAAAAGCACCAAATGTTTGTTCAGGCAATAGAGAGGCCACAATGTAACAGGGCGTCCTTCGCGCTGCAGCTGATAGCTTGCAACAAAGCGCGTCCTTCACCTGCCGGGTGAAATTTGAAACAAAGTATCAGCGCGTCCTTCGCGCTGCAGCTGATAGCTTGCAACAAAGTATCAGCGCATCCTACGCCTGCCGGGTGAAATTTGAAACCAAATATCAGCGCGTCCTTCGCGCTGCAGCTGCAAGCTTGAAACAAAGTATCAACGCGACTTCATGCGTTACAGAAAACGAGGCAGGGAAAGTCTATCAACAAAAAAAAAAGGCAACAAAGTGTCAGCGCTCCTTCGCGCAAGGAAACAGATGTTACCATCGAATGTGGGGTTCCAGGCAAGGGTTTCAGGAAGCCTTAACACATAGGAGAAATGTTCTTTTCACTGAAAAAACAAACTGTAGCTTGAAGAATACAGGTTCCAACACGAGATCCAAACACACAGGAAGGGCGTGGTCCTAGCAAGTAAGAAAGCCAAGCACCTGAGCCCAGGAGCTGACAGTCTATATGCTGTGGATGTCACCTGACCTTGGACTAGTGCAGCATGGGAAAGCATACAGTCCGGCAGCCCCAGCAATGACTTATGGGAAGGGTAGTTTTTTGGCTATTATCAAGCAGAGACAGGGTACAGGAAGCCTGGCGGTTAACAGGATGGAGCGATCCTCTGATTTTGCATGGGGACTTTAACATCACCCTCTCTCCACAAGTAGATTCCACAAATGTAAATAGCTGGAATCATAAAAACCAGACCTGGGTTGCTGTAGAACATATGATATGCTCATGCGACCTAATAGACAGTTGGCGTCATGTCAAACCCTATACACCGGGGTTCATGTATTACTCAGAACTTCATAAGCAATACTACAGACTCAACAAGATGCTCATAACAAGATATTTAGCTGCACATGTAGCCATAATCTTATTTCCACGTATTTTGTCTGATCATAAACCATTATTAATTACTATCTATAATAGCTTATTAAGTATTTTAGCAGATCTCCACAGGTGGACCATTGATAGGTCACACATGTCAGGAATGCATTATGTTAGGGTTATGTCATGCACAAGAACGGATTTTCTGCAGAGAATCAAGTCTCTGCCTCACCTTCTATTATCTGGGACTCTATGAAGGCAGTAGTACAAGGTGTAACACTTCTTTTTTCTACAGGGCAGAACATTAGGAGTAGGGAAGTAAATGATCAACTTCATCGCAAGTTGTTGGGTTTGAAATTTTTATTCAGTATGCGAGATATGTGGTCCACAGAAAGACTGAACTTGATATCTTTCAGATACATTAGATTCTAACTCTAACTAAAACTAAATTACAACAACTGATTTGAGGAAAAGCCACAAGATTGGCACATAGTACAAATTGTGGCATTTGGAGAATAACACAGATGTGGGGCACCTTCTGGCTCTACAGGCTAGGGAAAAAGCGAATAAAAATGCTATTAAAGCTGTCAAGGACCCTTCGGGTATATTACAGCTGGAGCAAAAGAAAATTATGCAGGTCTTTCAAGAGTATTATGCTGAATTAAATAGGGGGAGAATATACAACCAGTGAAAGGAATGAATACATATATAGCTTCAGTGGCTTCTAATACAGTTTCAGACATTGAGAGACAGATTCTCGATGCATCTTTTACTTCCCAAGAAATTATTCAGGCAATTAATGGGCTTTCTGACGTTAAAAGCAGCTGGCCAGGATGCAATTCCTTCAGAATTTTATTTAAAAAAATGTGAAGACATTCTCCTACCACACTTCTTGTAGCAAATTAATTTTATAGAAACCAGCGGGGATAGGCCTGCTTCTTAGAGTGAAACTTTTATTTCTATATTTATAAAAAAGGGAAAAGACCCCACAGGTTTGCAACTCCTATCAATCTATTTCGTTAATCAATTTCAATGCAAAAATTTATTAAAACATTGTTGCAAATGGCATTGCACTAAGAATATGTAATTTGGTTAACAGTATGAAGCATGGATTCGTCCCCCACACATATGAATTTTTCCATCCCTATATTCATTGCTACATGTATTCTTGGCATTCCAGCAGGTTTGATCATGTCTCCTGTCTTTATCTATAGGGTTCGGGCCAAGAGTGATAACCCAGATTAAGATACTGTATCGCAATCTGTCTGCTAGAAAGGTAAGCATTGGGAGTATTTCAGACATGATACTCATAAGCAGAGGAACCCATCAGAGATGTCCCCTTTCTTCACTATTATTCACCCTATATTTAGAATCCTACCGAGGCACTTGCAGGACTCTTCTTATGTACATACCCTTAAAATAGATTATTCTGCATATAATATAGCTGCTTATGCAGGCGGTATAGCCACATTCACAGCTAAAGCCCAACTGGCCATCTCTTCTTTGTAAAGAGAAGCCCTTATTTTTGGTGAGTTATCTGGATCTAAAATGAATCCAACTAAGACATTAAGGGGCATATTTACAAATTCCTATCGCCACCTCAGCGTCGCTTTTTTTGACGTTGTGGTGGCGATACGGGCTTCGCCTTATTTACAAGGCACAGTTAACCCACTTAATGTGGCTTAACGCTACCTTGTTAATAAGGCACCCTTTCTTGGTATACTTAGTGTGAAAGGGGTGGGCAATGGGTGTTACGGTGGGCATTCCGCCGCAAAACCCATTGATTTTGGCGCTGCCCGATATTTACAAACCTGGTCTTAACAGGGTGCAATGAGGATAAATGCTTTATTCCTCCTTGTTTTTGCTGTTTTCATGTGTGCTGCATTGTGCAGCGCACATAAAAACAGCAAAACACTATGCATGATTGTTTATGTAAAGAGAGGTGTCCCTTCCTGGACATAAACAATCATTTTCAAAATGACGAGTTGCAACTTCTATGTGTGCTGCACAAAGCAGCACTCATAGAAGTTACAAATTGCCATTTAAAATTGTTTATTTGCAGGAAGGAACACCTGTGTTGGCGCTAAGCAGCTGAAGTTAGCGCCAGTGCAGGGGAAAACGCAGGGCTGCACCGTATTGTTGTAAATACGGTGCAGCCCTGTGTTTCAGAAATGGTGGAGCGTGGTGTTAAGCCAGGAAGACTAACGCCGCACTCCATCGCTTCTTTGTACATATGCCGCAAATTTTGTATAATTTGTTTAGACCATCCTGCTTCTCCTGCTATGTCAACTCAGTTTTGTATTTGGCCGTTCAGAATTCTCCTTCTCTGCATAATATAATAACATAAACTTATTTCCATGTCTAAGCAAATGTTCTAACACTGGAATAGGCTGCCATTAGGCCTTATAGGCAGGTGTAACTTAACTAAGAAGATGATACTGCCAAAATGTTTGTATTTGTTCAGGGCGATTCCCTTGTATTTACCTGCCTCCTTTTTTTATAAAGTCGAAAGCTCCTACAGTAAATTCATTTGGCAATGCAAACGTCCTCGTAGCTCCCTTCCATTGGACAAAGGGAGATGGCCACTACCTATTTATGATTTTATTACTGAGCAGGCTTTTACAATCGGCCCTCTAAAATCTTTTTTTATAGTGATGCCTGGCCCCTAAGCCCACTTTTCCCTGAATTGGATTTTCGAACATAGTTTGTCAGTTTCGCATACTTTAAATGTACCGTAGCTGTATATTCTATTATTAGGAAAAATATTTGTGACAGAATAGCTATTCTTTCTAGAACAAGATAGACATCTAATTGCTATAACCCAGTTTTTCCTTCCCTTTCTCATGATTTTTACAGCGATGAAAGGCAAAATCCTATCTCCGGATGGTTGGACAATTATTTGATGGTCAGCAGTTCCACCCTTTTGCCGAGCTAGTTTCTCAACTTAGCGTTCCGGCCAATGGGGTATTTAAGTATATACAATTTATATTTTTCTTCTTGAATACATGCATCAGCGTTAAGTACTTTTTGAAAAAAGCTAGCATGTAATTGCTTTGGAGTAACAATCAAAAGGGCCGGATTGGCAACCTATATAGAAATCTTAGTCATGGTGTCCTGATAACCTGCATACTTTAGTGCAGAGAAGGTCTCAACAGATGTCTAGACAGGTTGATTCCTTACAGGCTGGTAAATCTATTCACCTAAATAATTACTGTGTTAATGTATCTAGATTTGAACTATATCATTATAAGGTTATGCAAGATCTCTATTACATGCCTAAAAGATTATGTATGGGGGGCTGTGTGGTATTAGATGTCCTATAGTTAGACCCTTCACTTGTAACACTACTTCTTGGCACGCTATAGACACTTTGGATCTAGGAATCATCTTATTTTTGCTCCTGCAACTTTTGCTAAAATGACCCTTGACCCCACAGGTGTTGCCTGTTTGGAACAAAGCTGGACACATCCTATCATTTTCTCTGTGACCTTTCAACTCACACCTAAAACAAGTCCCTTTGAATTCTGTCTCGTTTTTCTTTTGACTGGCTTTCTGGCTTTTGTTTTAAGCACACATACGTCAGAGACTGTGGGCCAGATGTACGACCATGTCATTTAGCGACTCGCAAATTGCGCTCAATTGCGAGTTGCAATTTGCGAGTCGCTAAATGCCATGTACAACAGTGTCTGAGACACAGTTAGCGATTCCTAATGAGGTTGCAAATTGCATGCCTCATGCATATTAATGAGGCACTAGCAATTTGCGATCCCATTAGAATGGCTGGCCCTCCCAGGTATGGTGGCCTGCTGGGCTCAGCAGACCTCCATGTCTGGGACTGCTTTTAAAAAAAGCAGTGTTTTTCTTTCAAATGCAGCCTGTTTTCCTCAAAAATATTTTCCCCTGCATTCACAGAGGGGAAGAGGTCCCCTGGGAACCCCTTCCCATTTGTGAGTGCTTTACCACCCTCTTGAAGAGGGCAGTAAATTGTGAGTGTTTTGCAACCGCAATTGCGGTCGCAAAACATTCTTACATAGGCCTCTGACTCGCTATTAGGAAGGGACGCCCTTGGAACGCCCCTTCCTAAAAGCGACTTGCAATTCCTATTTAGCGAGTGGCAAAAAAATTGCGACTCGCTAAATAGGAATTATGCATGGCCCTATTAGATTTTGCATGCGGAAACGGGTCGTAAACCCGTTTGCGCATGCAAAATAGGGTCGTACATCTGGCCCTGTGTCTTTCAAAACATCATTAGAGCTACCCAGTTTCCCTTTCTTTTCAACGCTAAGTTCATCGACACATTCTAACATTTGTTCCACTTGTTTCACCTCTATAAGCACCTACTCCAAGAGTGGTTTATCCTTTATCCAAAGTTTCACGCAGATTTTATCACTATTACATCTCAGTACAAATTGGTCTCGATTTCTCTCCTCCAAAGATCCACCAAATTTACAGGTCAACACCAATTTCCTGAGACTGGCAACAAATTTTTCCACAAATTTGCACCTTTCCTTGGATCCTCAGACCAAAAAATATCTTTCAAGTATAGTACTTACTCTTGGTAAGTAATGTGCATAATGTTTAGATATCACTATCTTGCCCTCATTTAAATCCCTCATCTCATTTGGAGACAACTCCGGAATGTTTTCCAAAACCTCTTGTCCTTCCGCCCCAAGACAATGAAGCAGAAGGTCATGTTTTCTTTCAGCACTTAAATTAGTGGCACACACTCTGGAATAGTTCATAAAAACTTTGTTCCCCTTCCTTCATTTTAATATTGGTTCACCAGGAGATGGTAGGAAGAAAGGTGGAGCAGTCACATTCCGCAATATATAGTGCAGCAAAATGTCTGTATTACTTGTCTTAACCAATAGTGTTATAGGTGAATGTATGTTTTTCACCAGACACCAGAGAGATATTAATCAACAGTACATGTGAAATTAACTGTGCAAGGTAGTCCACCTGACCAAAAAACAAATGAAAAATCACTCTTCTCTGGCTGTAAAAAATGAATTACAAGCTCTTGTCTCCGGCAAAACTGTAACATTAACAAATTGACACTTTTAAATGCTGTGTCAACCTAAGATTGTCGCTGTGTTTTTCCTTTCTTTTTAATTCAGCCAGCAGGACTAGCGTTTGTTGCAGCAGGAGGGGGCATGTGCATTAGACTTCCTGGTCACCCCTCCTGTGCTACTGCCGCAGGCTACAAGAGTTCCAGTACCAGCACTTGCCTTTACTGAGGCATGCACCCATGCTCGCAGAGCAGTCTCTGTCTGACGTGCTGGACTCTGCACTCCAACTCACTGAAAACTGCCACAGAAGTCACCCAGGCATCCTACTCTAGGTACGCTCCTTCTAGAGAGCAGCATGTGCCGCCCACTTGCTCACGTGAGAGCCATTAGGCCACCTTTGAAACCTCACAATTGTACGCCCACGACACGCACAAGGTTTCTTTTAAACCAGCCTCTCTCAAATTCTCCTTACTTTGAAACCGTAGTCCGTTGTTATCTCTGAGAACACTGTGGCAACTTTTCTCCGTCACTGCTTCAATTTCTTCTGTGACCATCTTGCAGAGCCTGAAATGACACACTTCAAGACTGTGCTGTTCATGTCTGTGTTGAGATGCTTGGGTTCCCAGTCTCTCATTGCCAAATGTGGTAACACACATAGGAAACACAGAAGCTCTGAAGAATATAGGTAGGTTTTTCTTCAAGCACCTCAGCAACCAACTCCCGGTCACCTCAACTGATGACCCTCAACAGTCCATCTCTTTTACATCATTGCATTCTACTACCTCATGTCATCACAAGGTAAGACAATATGTCACAGGCTGCCACCACAACTCTACATGTTTTCTATGCGGTGAGGATGATACTGCTGACATCTTTGCCATCTGTACCTTGCTAGCTCCATTTTGGGCATGGGTATTTGGTGAAATTTCAAATTATTCAGTTATCCTTGTGCCCTACTTCTGCATTGATTATACTAGGAATGTCAAAGCTAGTTTCACCTAAATATGCTAGCATTGTTTTTTATGATAATTTCAGCTAGACTGTGTGTAGCTCGGCTTTGGTTGGACTCTTAACCTTCTCTGGTAATTACCTGGTGGAATGAGTTAAAATAAAGCTGGGCTGTTTTTCCTGGGATTAGTGAATCTAACCGATAACCAATGTCGTTTAGGGCCTTGCAGTATTTGGCCACACAATATTGTGTAATTCTATAATGCTTTGTTGCCAATGCATACATTCTAATATGGCCTATTGCATATTTCTATTTTTGACCTTTCTTGTTGACCCTGTTTCTTTTCTCTTTTTCCTGAGTCATTTCTGTTTGAAAATGTGACCATTTACGTGATACCTATGTACCATCTCCTCTAGTAGGTTCTATGCATAAAATAAGAAACTCAAAAAAAGAACAGCAAATTTCTACCTCCGTGTATGCACTGTTTGTTAGACTGCAGTTAGAATAGTAAATCTGAGCCGCTGCCAAAATGTTCGGTTCTCCCAAACCTTTATTGGATTTGAATTAGAATATTAAATCTAATCCCCAACCCTATCCCCATGACTGGATGCACTTCCTTCAATGTTTGTTATACTGGAGCTAGAATAGTAAATCTGACCGTCCAAATATATACACATTCCCCAATGTGTGTTAGACTGGAGATAGAATAGTAAATTGGACCCCTCCCCTCGCCTTCAATGTGATCACTTTCCTTTGTGTTTACTAGATTGGATTTGAAATAGTACATTTTAATGCCCCACATAAACAACCTTTTGGCATTGTCAATGTTTTTAGCAATGGTGCCTTCTTTGCAGCTTGGCTGAATGTTTTTTGGAAAAAAAATATATGACGTGGCCAGCGCCGGTGGAACCTAGCGATTTTCTATTGCGTACAAGAGGACAGCATGGGAGGCATCTACACCCTTGTGTTGCACACCCTTCCTTCCTCCCTCCGAGATGCCTCCCCCACTCTGCAAGCAATTTTTTAAAAAAATGCTATGATGCGGCCAGCGCTGCTAGCCTCATAGCTCTATTTTGTTTTTAAAAAAACTTTCAGCCATGCTGTACAGTAGTTGCACATTCATTTGATGTATTACTCATTCAAATGAATTACAATTATACATACATGTTCAAGAATTATTTATGAGTGTGTAATACATGTATTATAACGTAATTGAATATTAAAATTGAATTTTAATTAATTTTAATTGCTTTAATAAAGTTGTATGGAAGTAATTTTTATCATGCATGATGCTTTTTATGTGATATATTGTGTTGTGTATTTATTAAATATATGAATTTTATCAAAAATATTTTTATTTTATATTAGTGTATTGTGAATTACAATTAAATAAAAAATATATGCTTATCCTCATAATGTAGATATATTAGTCCACAATATTTCTGGTCACAATATTTTTCTGCTTTACACAATATGCTTGTGTTCAAAGTTTTACCGCAATATTTTTGAACAATAGCATTTTTGTGGTCCATATGGTGTTAGAAAACCTGAGTGAGAATAAGGTAGAGTAAAAGAGAGAGTGAGTGAGAAAATGAGAAAGAGGGTAAGATTGTGAGTAAATAAGACTGAGTGAGAGTGTGTGAGAGTGCAAGAGCAAGCAATAGAGTGAGTGAGAAAATGAGATACAGGGTAAGAGTGAGAGTAAATGAGCCTGAGTGAGAGTCAGTGTGTGAGAGTGTGAGAGTGCAAGAGCAAGAGAGCATGAGAGAGTTTTAATAAGAGTGAAAGTGAGCAAATAAAAGTGATTGCATGAGTGAGAGGGGCTGTGTTAAAGTGAATGAGTGAGAGTGACCAATAGCGAGTACCAGAATAAGTGAATAAGAGTAGCTGATAGGATGTATGACTAATAATGAGTGAGTGTGGGTGAATGAGTGTTAAGAGAGTGAGAGTGAGTGAGTGAGTAAGACATAGGGGCTCATTTCGATGTCGGTCGGAGTTGCCTCCGACCGACACCGTCTCGGTCTCTGGACCAACCGACCTCTAGTCAGCGGTTCCGACTGCCTGATTATTATGCGACCAAACACAGTTCGGATGGGTACTCACATATCTCAATGGGAGCTTGTGTTATGGCCATAAACCAGCTGTAATACAGGCTCCCATAAAGAAATGGGGGGGTGTGTAAAACCCTGCACCCTGTGGCAGGCACCCTATGGTGCCTGCCACACAGTGCATGGATTTACAGAGGGGCACCCTAGGTACCCCACTCGGCCACCAACCATAGGCCGCAAAGGCAAGGGGGCCCTGCTAGGGGCCCCTTAAGTCACTTTCCAAAAGCCTTTCCATGTCAGAAAGGCTGACACGGAAAGGCTGTGGGAAACCGACATCGTAATCCCGACAGCGGAAACGCTGTCCATAAGGGATCACGATGGGGTTCCGACCGGCCGGGAGACTCCAAGAGCTGGTCGGGACCGCATCAGAATGACCAGCCGGTTCATGCTCCAACCGCCGACATTGTAATTCGGCGTTCGGACCGTAAACCGACCAGGTCAGTCGGAAAGCCTACCAATGTGGTCTGAAAGCTTCTGACTAGGGGTCAGAGGCTTTCCGACCGACATCGTAATCGGCCTCTAAGTGTGAGTGAGAGTTCACAGAGAAACAGCAGCCATGTACCAAGGTGATTTGCATAATGCAATCCTCATTTGTCTTGGCGAAAACTCTTAGCACACTTGGCACACTGAGGCAGTCTACTAAATAATCCTGGAAACACAAAAAAAAGAAAAATAGAGTAAATGTTAATAAGTAAATAATGATACTAGTACGACTACATTCCAATCAGTAGAACTGGAGATATTCAATTTTAAAGTTTTTAGTGAAAATATTGCCTAAAAGCAGAAAGCGCCACTCACAGCAATGCTCAACCGGAGGAAAGTCACAAGTTCAGGCCAACCATGATGGTGTGTGGGCCAGATACAGGGACAAGGTTAGTTTAGCTGAAATAGTTACATTCTCAAATTCTGGCACAAAGATTTCCATTCATGGTGGAGGAATCGGAGAGGAGCAGGGAGAGTGTTGTTGGAAGTAGTAGCTATATCACGAAGAGCAGGCCTGGCATTGTGGGTGGTCATCACTGTAGTGTGAAGTGCAGATCTTGTATTGCTTGTCATCACTGGTGGAAGCTGTAAAGCAAAGAGTTGGGTTAATCAGAGCTTAAAGTTGGCAGTTGTCACAGAGGGGGCAGAGTCTCGGCTCAAATTGACCCGTTCACAGTCACGAAGAGACCAAAATTTCAGGAGTTCACCTTTTCATGTAGAGGAGTGCACTCTGATGCCAAATAAGGGTCCCGGACGTTTGGAGGCACACCTTGGAGTTGAGTGACTCACTCTAGCAGGGCCAGCAGGGCTCAAGCAGGTCTCGTTGCAGATCCAGGCAGATCCAGGGCAGCAGATAAGCTTGGCAGTTGCAGGGAGCCGTGTGTCCTGTAGCTCAGAACAGGAGGTCAGCCAACTAACCCATGGAGTCACTCAGGGTAGCCTGTCTTCCTTCCCAGAGATCAATGCAGGACTCAAGCAGCAGGGCAGCCCTCTGGGGAACAAGGCAGGCCTCAAGCAGCAGGGGAGTCCTCTGGGTAACAAGGCAGTCCTTCTTCTTGTGATGTCTGTATGTTCAGGAGTCTTCTGAGGAGGTTTTCTGAGGGTCGAATACTTATAGCTGGTGCCATCCTTTGACGTGAGGAGAACTTACTGGCAACACCTACATCTGGTTCTGCAAAGTTCCTCCCTTCCCCTCCCAAGTCTCCAAGGAGTCTGGGGTGACAAAAGACTAGTGTCAGGTTCTTTTGTGTGTGTTTCTTGGAGACAGACCTTTGAAATGTAATTGGGGCAGGCAACAGCTGTGCCCCCCACCATCCTGGCTGGATGGCTTAACCTGCCAACACTTAGTCTACCTTTGCCTCATTGTCTGAGAGGAATACACAAAGGCCTACTGCTAAGCTATTCTCAGTCATGTGACCAAGGAAACAGACAGCAGGCACAAAATGGTAAGGAGAAGAAACTGCCAATTTTCAAAAAGTGGCATTTTCAGAATTGTGTTTTAAAATCCAACCTTACCATTAAAGATGACATTAAATTACAATTTGCTTAAATCAAAACTTGATATCCCTCTCTGTCCAATCAAAAGTTAGCACGTATTAAATGTAATAAGGTAACCCAATCTTATTCAATGGAATTTTTACCCCCTTCAATCAATAGTCCGATTTCTTAAATATTCCTTCAAGGACGATTATTTTTTCATGATTTTTTTTAACTCTTTCTTATCAATTGCTTTGTGGTTTCTCGTTAATACATATTCACTCTTTTTTCTGAAATTTAGTTTTGGTCTTTAAACTTCTTATCCCTTACCACAGTTGTTTTCTGAACTATGCTTAAATTATACATTACTCACATATCTCTAATTACTAGGGGTGGGCAGAACTCATAGAGTTTTACTCTGCGGAATTCAGCAGAATTACATAAAAACTCCACAAGATTCCACGGAGTGCCACCCACCTTCATGCACATTATGATTGGGATAATGTGCAGTTCTGGCAGCTAAACCACATTTCCTCCCGAAGAACTGAGTTAATGCTGTGAAATATTAAACACAAACACATCAAAGAAAACATTGAAATGTCAGACATAAGCAAACCACTGTGGAGCACAAGAAGCGTTTTCTAATGAGCAGATCTGACGCAGTATATTGTAGCCATGCACTTTGCAGGAAGTGCCTCCCTAAACTAAATGCTGGGTGACTGCACTACTGCACTGCTGAAGAGCCACCAATACCATAGAGCCAACAACTCTGGTATGTGTAATGATGGTATCAACCTACCTTTAAGTGTGGATGATTCTCGAGTCGACCAGCTGAGAGACTGTCAAAGACAAATTTATCCTCTCATTGTCTATGAGCAGAGGCATGTCTATGGGAAGAGACACACAGGGCTTGTGAAGGATAAGGGGAAGAGACTAGAGGTAGGGCGGGCAGAGACATAGAAGAAGGACGTGACAACAATTGCCACATGAGAAAGCCCCACCTACTTTCATAGATTAAGGACAAGACTGCTCCTCTTCTTTTTTATATGTGATTTTATTAATAAGGATATGTACATTTTAATATGTAGTGTCTGTTTGTCAAACTTTTATGGTCCTGGCACCGAATAAAGTTATTCTTGACTTGACTTGACTAGACTGCTACATGGCTTGCAAAAATAGAATAGTCTTTCGTGAAGGTTTGCAAATATACATGCTCTTCCTGAGTCTTCCTGAGTTTTATATTCTGCAGGTTGCACGCAATGGTAGCTGTATCCCTATCTTGGTGGTGGTACAAATTAATGTTAAACACATCATTGCAGACTCCTAATTAATTAGTACATGCAAACAACTCGCTGCTTTGCATAAATATATATTGGCCCGGAGCACCCCCTTCAATGTGAAGCAAAAGGAACGTCAAATATGCTTATCTGATAACTAAAGAAAATATAATAGGCAACACTATTGTACGACATCCGCGATCAATGCACAGCACAGGGCCTTCCAACTGTTTTATGTTTGGTGTGAATTTCAAAACAATGCTTCCTGCACTGTGCTGTCTATGATGTGGGGCTCACGTTCAAAGGGGGAAGCCAATCAGAGCTCCTTCATGAGGCTAAACTGCAGCTTATTAAAGTGTTCGGCCATTCAATGGCACAAATGCCTTCAAATTTCATACCGCTCCCTCCTCAGCCTCCCCCGGCCTCCTTCTGCCATACAACGAGTTCAAAGGGCTGGCGATGAACAATTGGCAGAGATTTTACCGAACTCCGTGCCCAAGCAGAGCGCAGAGTAGCAAAACTCTGCGAACTCTGCCGGCGAAATGTAGTTTGCGCCCACCCCTACTATTTACTAGCCTTTGTCCTTTACATGCTACCAAACAAAAAGTCAGAGATTACCATCAGAAGAAATACTGACTTACCCATACACAGCGCTGCTTTTTCAAAGCTCTCTTCCCATGTCCGCGCAAAATACACGCTCCTCCTCTGCATTATTAACAGCTCTGTTTGCAGCCTTGTTGTCCTCCCAGATGCATGCCGGTCATGTTCTGCATGTTTAGTTTATGCCTAATTTGTAAAAGATTAAGCGCTGGGACCCAAGCTTTTCTTCAGAGGTCTGTGGTCTTTATCAAGGAAGGGTTTGCCGATTACCAAGGCTGCGTAGTCTTGATTTGTTCACATGCTTTTTCTGCCACCAGCAGACACTCCCTGCACCTTTATCTCACTCTTGCAGATGGTGGGTTCCCAGGTACAGTCACGTTCTATACATTTCTTAATCAAACAGTCAATTGCTGATATCGTCTTGACATTTCTACCACCTGTAACGGTGTCATCTGTCAAGAGCACTGTGGAGTGACCCATGGGGCCAATAGTGTGATAACAGTAAATACATCAGTTAATAAATACACAAATGTATTAAACATGATGCCCTTTTTTATATACTATAAACACATTGGCATATCAAATTAATTATTACAGTGTGAATGCCAAAGTTTAACCATAGCTATGATTTTCATATTTTTCTTTCGATGTCATCATCAAGTAAAAGAGACAAATTGAGTACCACAAAATATGAAAATAACAATTCCTGGTATTTGCAGTTCCTAGAAATAATGGAAGAAGTGGTATTAAAGTTTGCACAATAGAAGCTATCATTGCTATTAATTGCACAGGAGTAACTTTGTCTCATTGTATACCTCATCCTGTCTTCTTTAAACCCCCAGCTTCCTACTGCTTGATTGGTATAGCTTTTAACAGTTTACAGATTGTTGTTGATTATCACTTTATTGCTTTTGGCAAGAATATATACTTGTTTGATCACAATTAATGAGCCCAGCAATGCCTTTAGAGAGAAGAAAGACTTAGGTAGCCTCACCAGGTTTCAAATATTCAGCATGTGGAATACACATGTGCCAAATTTAACTGGGTTTGGATCATTCTTGAATATGAATCGTGTTTGAGCTTATGGAGGCTGAATAGTGCCACTTATTATGCCATTGATAACGCAGCTGCTCGCTCTAGTTGCAGAGACTGGGTGGGATATTTCTAACTTTCAAACCTTCTGCCACACTATTTAATCAGGATTAGACTGCGGACGCCCCTTTGCCTGTAAGACAGATGGCTTGGGGGTAGATTTAAAAAAAAATTGTGCTGGGTTAGCATTACTAAAATGACGCTAACAAGCACAATTTATTTTTACCTATTTACTTTTGAGCGCAAAACTTGTTTTGTGTTGGAAAGTACCCTACAAGTAACGCAAATCAGTGTGAAGCATTGCTTTGCGTTACTTAGCGCCAAGGGGGCATTACATGGGTGGTACATGCGCGTTCCCATGCTACTATCTATGCCTTTTGACGCAAAACCCTATCTACAAATAATTGTAGACAGGGTTTAGCGCAGAAAAGTTAAAGCCATCTGAAAGGGGATGTCAACAGGAGAAATGTTTTCATTTCTCCTTTCTTTTCCTACTTTGCATGCGTGCTGCACTATGCAGCACACATACAAAGTGGGAAAAGTGTTTGAACTTGTCTATGCATAGTATTTTGTACAGGAATGGTACCTTTCCTGTATAAAACCTATGCTAGACTCAGGCATGCACCCAAGCGCTATGGCGCTAAGGTGTGTGCCTGCCGTACGGCACCTGAAATCAGCTCTAGGGAAAGGGGAGGAGAGAGCCATATCTCTGAAAAAATGGGGCTCTCCTGCTCCCTCCCTGTCACGCAACGCAACACAGCCTCTTTGGGTGCTGCTTTGCGTTGCATTCATTTTTTGACAATCTGGCCCTTGTTATTTCTTTTAAAGCATTTGTTTTTCTGTTGTATTTTAGATTAATCCGGGCGTTATTTTTAATTTGTTTTGCACATTATCTTTTTTTAAAAAGTCAGTCATGAATCAGCTTGATCTATCGAACACTTGATATGATTTGCCATGAAATCTTATTGCAGTAACTGGAAGAAATTGGCATAGCAGGCACCGTCTGAAGCTGAAAAAATGCTTCCTTTCAGGCAGAAAGCAGTTCACTTAACCCTACACCTCAGAATTTAGGGAGATTAACTTAGGTGCACTTAGGGCTCAGCCCTACTTTATTTAACATCTACATGGCCCCCTTGCCGCTGTTGCGCAGGCCTGGGACGTTATTTGTGGGTCATATGCGAATGCTACCCAACTGATGTTTGACTTTAATAATTTGGACGATTCAGTTATAGCCAATTTCCAGGGCTGTCTCTCAGCAGCTGCCTCTGACTGAAGTCAGCCAAATCCAAGATCTTAATGTTTGGCACATCCTCCCTCCCTGATACAATGAGAATCTGGCCATCAGAATAATGAAAACCTCCAGCCCCCACTACCGTGGCAAAAAACCTGGGGGTTAAAATCAACACCTCACTCTCCTTTAAGCCAAAAGTCAAGGCCATTGCGGGAATCTTGGATTTACTAAAATCACTTAAAAACAATTTAACATTTCTACCAGACAATACACAAAAGAGCTTCACTCATGCGATTAATTACATCTAGGTTAGATTATGCAAATGTCCTGTTTCTTTTGACCCCTCAAGAGCTTGTAAACAGAATGCAGCAGGTCCAGAACGCTGCTGTTCGCCTTGTGCTGAACATTCCACAATGCAACTCAATCTGAAAGGGGGCGAAAACACTCCTCTGGCTTCCTGTCAGTTAACTAATACAATTCAACGCACCCGTATTCAACTTTAGAGCACTGCAAATGACAGGCCCGAGTTACATTCAAAACAAGATTAAAAAGTACCAGCCTTGCAGAAAATTACGTTCTACCCATCAAAATCGTCCGTGGATCCCAGAATATAACAATCTTAAGCTGGAGGCAGGGCCTTTTCTTGCTTGCTCCCAAACTTTGGAACTCTCTTCCTGACCGTCTTCGGAATATGTCTTCAGAGGCTATGATCAAAGAAAGCTTTTTTAAAGACTCATCTTTTTAAAGAAATATGATTTTTTTTTCCTCCCCTCTTTTGTTAGGAAGGATTTGCTAGTCACTTTTATTCCCGCAACTAGCGCCGGGACGCTCCGCTTAGAGCAGCTGCTGTGCTTTAGAAATTCTTCTCGTTCATTCATTCATTCCACCAGCTTCCATGCAAACAGAATCATCACGTAGAAACAATACACATGAGACTGAATTCAGTTTTTTAGCATTCAGGAAGACTTGTAGACGCACCTCTCCACACTAAACCTCTCAAATGAATCTAACCTTTTACCCATACACCTTTACGCTGCAGCGAATGCACCCATTGTTCAATTACTGATTGCACTCCTTTGCAAAGCACTGAGTTACTCATGTGAATGTAATTATTAATTGTTAATCTTAGCATTGTAAAACACTCCATTACCATGTGTCTAGGTTTGCATCATAAAAACTAAACAAATCATCCATGAATAGATGCAAGGAATAGGAACGATTTCATGTGAATAAAAATACATTTCTACAGGAAGGGTGTCAATGATTGAACAAAGGAGCATTTTGTGTTTCAGAAAGTTTTAAAGAGTAAATAATATTGAGACTTGCATAAGAAGAGAGTGGTCTGTGACATTCTGAGAGTCCATGTGCTACATACGAAGAGTGCGACATGATTTCTTGGCGTGGCTCTCATTGGTGGGAACATTGATCTCTCCTTGGGGTGCACCACCTAGCACAGGCTTACCTACTAAAATGTTACTTTCCTACACATTCATGTGATCACTGCATTGCCAGCCTTGACCAGCCATGCTCATGGGATCAGAGGCTCCACAGACTTAAGGGACTTTTTTTACATCTATCTACAGCCATCTCTAACTATCTGCTGCAGTGCGCAGGTGAGCAAATCAGGGACACAGCATTGTGTGCATGAATATTATGTCATTGAATTTATATAACGGTTTGGGGATATATCATAGTTTTTTACAGCACATGCAGTCAGCGCAGATCTGTCAGGAGCAGAAGCAGCTTCTCCAGTCCAGACAGTGGCTTCAATCTAGAGCATGGGTACTCGCAAACATTTTCCCAGAGGCCACACTGTTGCCAGCAGGGTTGTGGTGGGGGCATAAAGTGGGTGTAGGGGAAGCACAGCATGTACATGTAATAGCTGAACTGAACTGCACAATGTGGAACCAGAAAACTGGGATGAATCCCAGCTTCCCTGCATGACCAAATTGTGTGATCCTGGGCAATTGTTTTATTTCGATTTTCCTACTTTTTCTTCATTATCACATATAAGAGGACCTCGAAACACACGACTTCAGGGTGTGTGCTGTACAAAACCTGCTCCTGTGTTTGGATTTAATCACTAACGGCATTGCTGTCAGGGTGGGCAGGGGAGCATGAATGCTTCTAAAGCCATGTTTGAAAACTATCACTTTAAAAAAAATACTTCTGAGTGCACTGCTATAATCTGATTTACTAAGGTGAAACGGTTCTGCAGGTTAATGAAATACATGTTTTAAATTTTGAAGAGACTATTATATTTTTACAAGTTTGCTGGCTTTAAAAATGAAGGTGTTCCTTAATTTAAGGGGTGCAGTACACCTTAGTTACTTCTTTTTCTTAGCTGCAATTAACCTTTAAATAAATGCTTGAGGCTTATTTAACTTTTTTTATGTTAGTGCTGAGTTGAGTAAACAGCAGCCCATTGCTGCTATTAACCCAGGGGGCTGCCTGTAAAGGTCAGGAGGGCCGCATGTGACCCCCCTTTGGTCCATACTTTGAGTACCACTGAGAGGCTTGTGCCCAACTAGATGCATCCACTCAGTACCCTCCAACTAATGGGGGCTCTCTTAAGACAATTCTCCACAGAGCTCTTCAGATTCATTGGCGTTGCCAGTGCTTGCAGTATTTTGTCACAACAAAGGCTTGGTGTTGTGGGTTGTCCCTGATGCGCCCTGCATAGTAGACTTGCGAGTAGCAGTGCACGTGTGCACCATCACCACATTGCTTGCACCATGAACGGCTTTGAAGAGGCTCCTTTTATAGTACAGCATCAAACCTTTTTTAATGTGAAGAAAGGTCTGTCCTCGTTAACATTACTATAGTTATTTCCATTACTTATCCGACTTAGCTCGTCTGCATTAATGGCTCAAAAATAGAGTTTTCACCCATGACATATCCAACGCTCTGAAGCAGGCCTTTCCACATCAAACTGGGCAGAAGAGCCTCCACGTATGACCAAAAAAGGCATGTTTGAGAGATTGAGCGATCTGATTTGATATATGAGCCACGTCTACATAGAGCTGAAGAATGCACTCTCCAGCTGGAGGTCATGGTTGAGGCCTGGACTTCCTTCCATTGTTTCATGTTTTAGTCACATCACATTCCCCCCTCCCGTGCAGTTTGCAAGTTCAACAGACAAAAAACGCACAGAAGGAATGTTTTTCTTTCAGCTAGCACAAATTATGATTGGATTTTAGAAAATAATCTGTTGATCATGAGTTTTAAAAATGGGCAAAAGTACTATCATCCTACACTTTGGTGCAGCGCCTCAAATAGTCAATACTTCGAATAAAATTGCTGAGGAACAGATTTAAGCATGCCTTTGCAAGCTAATAAGCCTAGTATTATATATAGGCATGCTTTTATCAGCCGCAGCCCCTGCAGGTAAGAGCAGTGGGGAGGTGGGGCCGGGTCGGCGGGGGAGCGGGGAGATTTTGATAGACGACGACGAGGAAAAATTGTTTATTTAATTTTCCGGCAGGGTCGACTGTTGACTCATACCCCCCCCCAACCCGGCCCCACCGCTTTTACCTGCACAGCCCCTCCTGCTTTTTATGTAACATATAGCACACACATACACACACGTATTTCACACACATGCCCACATCATGGAATTCCCTTCCTATTTCCCTAAAAAAAGAACCCAATTTGCTTAAATTCAGGAAGGGTTTTAAAACCTGGCTATATTAGTGCACCTCCACTGTAATACCTTGGCCTGTATGCTCATTAAGCTCCTAGACACCTCCTGGTACATGTAGCGCTATGCAAATTCTTCATTTCATTCATTTCATTTCATCACCTTTTCGCTTACACACATGCACAACATTGTCAAGCACACAATGCTCTTAGGGGCATATTCACAAGGACCTACCGCCGATTTATCCCCACCTTAACGCATCCAAAGTGGAGATAGATTCAACACCCCATTCACAAGCGGGTGCAAACTGCAGACATCCCCAGTATTCCCGCGATAACTGCCCCAAAATTTACCTCCACGGGTGACACCACCAACTAACCCTAATGAGATGCAGAGTAGGCGATCCCGTGCAAAAACACACGAAAAAACCACAACACCACTTTCACAACAAACTGCCAGATCAGCGATGCAAACCAAAAACAGGGAATAACCCACGGTAGCACCAGTGATTTAACACCTGCCTTTTGCTGGTGTTAAGCAGGACGACTGCCTGCAGCATGAAAGGGAGCCCAGCCAAGAGCCACACCCGAAGACCCACAGATGCCATGGAGACAATCATCATGCAGCCCGGATACGCATGAGGGCCACAACACCCACCGCCACCACCCCCATCCCCCCCGCCCCCCGCCCCCCCCCGGACATACACATACCGTGCACGACACAATAGCCACAAAAAGCGCATGATGACGCACATAGTCAAAAAATAACACACATGTGTGGCCAGAAGAACGAGAAACGGTCACACAGCACTGAAGTAACAACCAAAAACTTTATTGAAACACAACACAAAACACCAATGCGGAAGACTCCTGTCTGGTCCGTCCGGGACAATCACGACGTCACAGCCTGGAAAATAAAGCACAAAATCAGAACGTGTGCCATGTGCACATCAAAGGAGCGAGACACAGAGAAATAGAGAGTGAAAGAAAGGCAGAGAGAGAAAGAGAGAGAAGGAAAGGAAGGGAGAGAGAGAGAGAGTGAGAGAGTGAGAGTGAGGGAAGGAAAGGAGAGAGAGAGGGAAGGAAGGGATAGAGAGAGTGAGAGAGAGAGGGAAGGAAGGAAAGGAGAGAGAGAAAGAGACACCGCCGCCCCTGCGCACCCAGGCCCCACTGTTCACCTGCTGCCACCGGTGTGTCTCCAACCACGTGCCGGGATACACTGCAAGCCACCAGGTCTGCAATCTGTAATCAGGGACAGAGTCAATCATGGCAGAGTCCATCACACAGCACACGGCAACAACGCCTGTCCATCCCAGTGCATGCATGAAGCCGCACCCTACCCCCTCCCGCTGGCCAGCGCTGGCTGTCCGCACTTGCGCACCCCGGGCCCACTGCTCACCAGCCGCCAATGGTGTGTCCACCAGTGGGCACACCACGTACCCGTGCAAGCTCCAGGCCCTGGTCCCGCCACCAAAGCATGGTCCACATCATGCGGACACGCCCCGCGGCCCAGCAGGTCCCACACATGACGCTGAGTCCTGAGGCATCAATGGCAGAGACCACATCAGTGCACAAGTCATCATCGCAGGCTGCACACCCGCACAGCTATTCCGGTGCCACTAACCCTGTGCAACCCCAGTCAGCGCCACGTGGTGGTAGGCCTGTGATGGGTGCAAGGCCTCGGGTGCCACTAACCCTGTGCAACCCCAGTCAGCGCCACGTAGTGGTAGGCCCGTGACGGGTGCAAGGCCTCGGGTGCCACTAACCCTGTGCAACCCCAGTCAGCGCCACGTAGTGGTAGGCCCGTGACAGGCGCAAGGCCTCGGGTGCGACAAACTCTGTGCGCCACAACTCATGGGCCCTTTATGATTGAGAACCGTGGAGCGTCCGTCATCCAGTCACCACTGGCAGTGGGGAATGTGACGTCGTCGGCGCCTTATATTTGCGTGGTCACATGGCCTGTGACGCCTGTGCCGGATGGGTGTGGTGTGTGTGCAGACCTGCCCTCAGCGAGTGGCCGTGACATGCTGACAACTAGACCAGTGACCTGCATACCACCAGCGTGTACGCCTGCGACATGTAGCTATGTGGGCCCCCCCTTGGAGCGTAAGCGGAGTGGTCTGGCCTGGCGTACACCGGACCAGCGCAGGGCTTGCAACAATGACTCGGGGGCTCTGGGCGTGGTTCAGTCCATGTCCGGACAAGGGAGTGACTAATGCGTGTGTCCCTGTTGTAGTGTCCACGGCAAGCGGAACACATTAGACAATGTAGCACACTGTGACTGGCATCCCACTAGATGAGCATCATTGACGTGAGGGAAATCACTGTCCCTACATTCATCCACACATTCATACATGAATGATGAAAGACATGACACAGCAGTGCATTTCTGGATGTTTATTGCACATCCAGTGGAGTTTTGCAGCTGGAGCGGCACAGGGCCATGCCAAGCACATCACACAATATGGGCCCTTGGAGGGCCAACCAGAGTCCATCCGTGGATGACAAGTACTGCAGAAGAGAAAGGGTACAGTCCGCAGTCTGGTCGCCGTGTCATTGGTCATCAAACAGGATATGGCAGTCCATGTCGCGGTCCAAGGTGAGTGCAGCAGAGTGTATCAGTGGTCAGTGGCAGGTCATGGGGCCATGTGCGGCACCAAGCAGAAACAGGCAAGGTAGCGGACATGAATGCTATTGCCTCCTTCTGAACTCAAGCCCATCCACGTTCTCGTCCTCGGATGGGTGTTCTGCCCCACCTGTGGGTGTTGCAGTACCGGCTGCGGCACTGTGTGCCACTGACACATCAGGGGCCGGAGGAGGATTGTCGGCCACACTGTGTGGCAGTGACACATCAGGTGCCAGAGTGGATACGCCTGCCGCACTGGGAGGCACTGACACACCAGGGGGCGGAGATGTGGATGGTGTGGGGACAGCAGCATTCATCTGTGCCACGCCTTGTGGCAGCAATGCCAAGATGAGGACATGCAGGGCATGGTAGATCCCAGCTACATTTCGCTGATGTGCAGCGGTGGCTGCCATCCTTTCCGCCTCCATCCGCACCATGTCCTCCATGAGCCTCAGCATGTGTGCCAGCTCATGGCTGGGATCGCTGGAGCCACTCTGAGCGGACAGGTGTTCTTGTCTCCGAGTCAGGACTCCAGCGATGTCAGTCAGGGCTCGTTGGAGACCATGAAGCGGGCCGTGGGTGTCCGTTAGGGACTGGAGCTGGTCCCTGATGGGACCTAGACACCCATGGATGGCGTCCAGTTTGGTAGCCATGAGGTCGAACCCCACCCGCACCTGCTCAGCCGTCTCCCTCTGGCCCTCCAGCACATGGCGTTGGAAGGCCATGTGTTGTTCCTGGGGCTCTTGGGAGAAAGCCGGGGCTGTGGGTGCCTCCTGCTGGGTGGTTTGTGGAGTGGGCGGGGTCTCCTCAATGCAGCTGGGCTGCCCTGGTCCTGGAGGTGATTGGCGGATGAGTTCAATGATGTCTTGGAGGGCTTGGGTGTCGATGCTGGTGGTGTCCTCCTCGTCATCAGTGAAGAGTGGCTGGGACTGCTCTGCAGGAGGTGTTGACGGTGCCCCTGCAATGTGAAGGGGAGATGGTGTATTACAATGTGTCCGCATGTATGTAGCCGCATGGTACAGGTTCACATTCAGACAGCATGGCATTGTACATTGTGACAGTCTGTGGATCAGGGCCATGATCCAGAGTCATTGTGGGTGTGCACTGTGCTCTGCTTGATTGTGCATGTGTGCCATTGTGGCCATCTCCCCCGTCCCCCAGTACCTGGTGGTCACTCACCCTGTTGCGGTTGTGTTGTGTCCTGTCGAGCAGTGTCCGGTCCCCCGACTCCTGCCACGGTCTCCACACTGATGACTGTCGACACCAGCTCCTCCATGTCATCCAGCTCCTGCTGTGGCGCTGGGCTCCCACCTCCAGTCTGCATTGCTGCCTTCTGGTTGGCTGCGAGTTTCTCCTTGGTCTTGCGCTTGATGTCAATCCATTGCCTCTTGACCTCGTCCATTGACCTCTTGTGCTCTCCGACGGCATTCACCTTGTCCACGATGTCCCGCCATATTCCATTTTTGGTGCCCAATGACACGTTGGAGGTGACTAACAGTTGTTGATGGTGTTCCATCACCTCCATGACCAGGATCCTGTTTTCCTGCGGACTGAACTTCGTCTTCCTCTTCTTCTTGTCCTTGCCCTTCCCTGTCCCCGAGGTCCCAGGCTGGTCGTCCGGGGTGCTTGTAGGGTTGCGCTCGTCCTCTGCGCCTGCTCCGGCTGCCTCCATGGTGCTTGGATGTTGGTCATTTTGTGTTTGTGTGTTTTTTCTACTTTTCTACTGGTTTTTCCCGCCTGCCATGTGTGTATCGCAGGCCTGGCGCTGCTTATCGCTGAGTTCCTCATCGCGCTTTGGCCCATCGCATGTTTTTTCACGTTGATGTTTGTGTTTTTATCACGGTCACGGTTGTTGTATCGCGGACATTGGCCGCGTTTTCGGGGAACTATCGCATGGTACCGCCGTGTTGTGAATTCCAGGTTAACACGGGGTTATTTTCCAGCGATGGGCTGCGATGTGTAAAGTTGCGTTAACATTTTTTGGAGATATTTAGCACACGTTCTTGTGAATATCCCCCTTAGACACTAAAACGCATGCAAATGTGGTGGTTGTAGGGGTGATGAAGGTAATGGTGGAAGTAGTGGTATTTGTAATATTCGTGGTGGTGATAATAATGGTGTTGATAAGTGTAGTAGTGGTGGTGATCAGGGTGGTGGTAAAGGTGGTAAAAGTAGCAGTAATAGTCATGATGATGGTGATACTAGTGGTGATAATAATATTGGTGGTGGAAATTATGGTAGAAGTACTGGTGATGTAGCTTTAATGGCAGTAATAGTTGTAACAGTTTAATTGTGTAATGTGGTGGTAATGGGAGTGCTGGTGGTAATGGTGATGGTGGTCTTGGCTGCACTGTAAGCCCAGACCTAACTGCATCTAGGACACAGCCTACACATCCAAGCAAATCTGAGGGATATCGCTCCCTCTTCCCCTACCATGTGAGAAATCAGAATGCACCACTTAAAGAACACCCTCTGATCAACTACATTTGCTACGTTAAGCAGATGTAGTTAAACAAAACCCATTGGCAGGCCAGCGCAATGAAGCTGATAGGATAGGCAGTCAGTTAGATCACAGAAAATGGCTGCTCACTCAGCAGTATTAGGGCAGCTAAACACAATTCCTCCAGCCGTCCCTTCACAGCTCAAGTCCCAGTGTTCCTTCGTAAAAGATGACATATGCACTATGCATACTTTAAGGGGAAGGGGTGAGGAATGGGAGAGGAAAAGGTTCGATCTGGCATTACAGTGAGGAGAGAACAAATGTTCTCAAACAGCACACATATTTCTTTCAAGAACATAGGATAAAAGCTGGTTTGCCATATGTGTTTTGAAGAGATGGAACATGAGGTTGAGCAAACGATGTTCTTGTTTGGGGCAATTTAAATATGGAGGGCAGGGCAGAGAAGGTGCTGGTATGAGATGTCAGGATGGCCTGACTGGTTTGAGCCCAGGCGATTTTGATATGTAAACATGATTCTAAGGTCAGGCTCACTCAGTGCCTAATTTGAGCCAGTGGGTGCCACCAGCACTCATTTTTGGGGACCAGCACTTATTCTTGCGTATCAGACATGAACAAAGAGAGAGAGGGAAAGACATGAAAAGAGAGAGAGGAGAAAGAGAAAGACGGAAAACCCTCACAAAGGGGGAAAGCAAGAACCTGCAAGAGTGGGATAAAAGGGCAGGAGTGTCTGGTAGTGGATTATAGGGAACCGAGGTGAATTAAAGTCTACACAGCCTTGGTATTCGGCACTCGGCATTTAATAGCAACGGCTGCGGGCTTCTGAGCAGTGCTTAGGGCACCAGCACTTATTGGGGCATATGTACAAGGGAATGGCAGACGTGGCCTTAAGCACAAAATGCTGATGCCACGCTCCGCCTTTCTGAAAACACAGGGCTAAGACGTATTTACAAAGGTATGGCACATCTCTGCATTTCCCTAGCACTGGCGCTAAATTAAACTGCCTAGCGCCAACGCAGACACCTTTGCACCATAGTGCAAGGGTGTCTGCGTAGAAGGGAATGATTGTTTATGTGCAGGAAGGTGTCCCTTCCTGCACATAAACAATCCCGAATGGCGATTTGAAACTTCAATATGTGCTGAATTGTGCAGCACACATAGAAGTTGCAAATCGTAATTTTTGTAATGATTGTTTATGTGCAGGAAGAGACACCTCCCTGCACATAAATAATCATTCATGATGTTTTGCTGTTTCTATGAGTGCTGCACAATGCAGCACACATACAAACAGCAAAAACAAGAAGAAAAAAAGCATCTCTCCTCGTTTCGCAATATTAAGACCAGGTTTTCCCTGGTCTTAATTTTGGCACTGCCTCCTATTTAATCCATGCTTGTAAATATGGGGCAGCGTCAAAATCAATGGGTGTTGCAGTGGAACGCCCAATGCAACACCCATTGTCCACCCCTTTCACACTAAGTATAGCGTGAAAGGTTGCCTTATTTACAAGACGGCGTTAAGCCACGTTAAGTGGCTTAATGCCGCCTTGTAAATAAGGCGAAGCCCCTATTGCTATAGGAACATTGTTAAAAGTGACATCCCTGTGGTGATAGGGGCTTTTAAATATTCCCCAGAGTTTTACAAATTAGGCACTGGCCATTCTAAAGTTCATACTAAATCTTTAAAAAATTCTCTCTCCTGGAAACAATTATAAAAAAAGATTGATTTCTATGTACAATGCATGTCTGAGAAAAAATAACTGAATGTGTGATTGATTGAGTGTACTTTAAGATGTAAAAGAGTTCCTCCTGTGTTGTATGGAACCACTTCTTAGAAGGGGGTGTGGTACACATAATTGCCATTAGCATGAGGTGAAAGCAAAATACTCCTTTGGCCTGAATAAAGATGTGGTTCATAATGCCTCAAAACAATAGATGAAGGTGATTGTCACACAAAAAAGTTAAAGGAGAAGCAACCCCACATTTTAAAAGTAGAGATCTCTTTTTAATGCCTCTCATGTTATCAGGTATCCTTGAGGTATATTGGTATTTCAATAATGTGATACAGTAGGGTTTATCACATTTTACAATGCTGGATGTCTATTGATACATAACTGGTGGCCCTGGAGAGCTGAGCATTTCAAAGAGCAACATGTTTTCAGTAAGACTGGTTTCAAAATTAAGTTGGGTTAGTATGAGGGTCTCTCATTCCAGTGGACCCCCACAGCTGCAAGCTTAATACTCTTTTGAACACTCATTTAGCCACTGAGCGGTAGCTCCTGTTGCCTTTTTGTCAAGGTCCTGGCTTGTAGCAGGAGTGATTAGTGTTTGGGACTGTTTCTGCTTTGTTGTCCCTTGTAAGTTAATTCCAGTGATATGGGGCGATAGGAGCCCACTCATGTATAATTTTGTTTAATGGATGTAGCTAGGCTGCGCCCCCTGCTCTTCTGGGCCCGCATTAGGATGACCCCTGAGCTTTCTCCCTATGCAGAGGCCCTTACTGAGTTTATCAGCCTTGACACTGGGGGGAAAATAGGCTGGATACGTGATATTAAGAAAATGTTATCTGCAATTGGGCTTTGTGGCTGTTGGGCCAGTCAGGAACCCCCAAGGAGAGAGGAACTTAAACGCCTGTACTGGGAATGGGTGGACCAACGAGAGATCAGCAGATCCAATGTGGGCAAACTGACAACTGAATTCTACTCCCACAAGCAAAGCAGATATTACGAGCCTTACCTTGACCTAATCAAAGTACCTAGAGACAGAATACTCTATATGCACTTCAGGTATGGCTCCCTTCCAGTGGGTGAAGTGATAACAAAATGGTCCGCAAACAACGGAAAAGATTGCCCTAGCTGCAAAGCTCCTGAAGAAAGCATTGCCCACTTACTGTTTGCTTGCCCGGCGTATAAAACATCACGGAGAAAATGGCTGAGCCCGCTTTGTCGGCAGCTTGGCACACGGGACTATCATGTCGCGCTTCATATTTTTAAGTCAGACTCTAGACCTTTTTTATCTTGCTGTGTAGCAAAGTACTTGGGTCAAGCTTGGCTGGTACGGTGGAAAGCACTTTCGAGGAAGACATAGCTTCCATTGTACAGACGATAGGCTGGACTGTAAAGTTATAACAGCATCGCTGCTAAAACCCATCATGCACAAGCACTTCTTTTTTAAATTCTAGCAATTAGCCCAAGCAAATTGAAAGTCACTCCATGTATTGCACTGCGTTCACACAAAATGATGAAATACTGTTTGTTTTTAACTAGATTTTAGGATGTTTAAGTGTATATTTATTACTGTACCCTCTTTTATCTATACTCATTTTATTGGATATGTCACCTTTGCCCTATGTTGCTTTTATGACTTTTATGTCGAAATAAAGCTTGTGATGGTTTAATGGATGTAGATGTTCTCCAGCATTGCATGCATGATTTAGCAAACTGTTTTTGGTTTGAAACAGTGAGTGCAAGATAGATGATGGAGAAACACAAGTTACAGGCTCTCTTCTTCCTCTCCACTTCCTTTCACTCCAGGTCCTGGTGAGGGGAATGTGTAGGATTTTCCAAAAGATTGAGCCCTTGGAGCTTGTACCTGGCTGGGGTTGAGTAGGCCCCAGCCCCATGTTGCATTCTACGATGAGACAGAATTGATTCCCTTCCAAGAAGCTCTGCTGAGGAGGCAAACTCTGCTTGGTTTGGTAATTGGTTTGAAAATGCAACCTTTCAAAGGGCACTGGTACTGATTGGTTATGAGAACTGTTCAACTGCTAAGGGCTTGAAATATAACACTTCACTGCAGATTAACAAATATCACCAAGGGCTGAGACTTGTATGGCCCCTAGCATGGGGCTTCCAAAACATGGAGCTACCAGCTTCTTGTTTCTTTAAGGATACAAAAAAGTGTGATGTCTACTAAAGGGCTGTAGGCCTGCTCTACCAGTGACTTAGAATGCACGGAGGCCCCAGCAAGCTGAAGAGGTCCGGAGACATAGACATAGAGCACCTATTAGCACTGTCTAGTCCCCCACCCCACTCACCAGAGAAGGACTGCCCAAGAAACGAAAGCATACAAGTACAGAAGAGATGGATGTTGACCCTGTGTGATGAGCACACTCCTACCTTGTGCCAATACTCTTTTGTTTTTTATTACTTTTAAGAGCCGAGCCCCCACTTGCCCTTTTTCAGTACCTTCTAGCTGCCATCTAGAGTGGTCTGAGCAGAGGGTCATCACGAGACTAAGAGACCTTGGTGGGGTCCCCTATCTTGTATTAGAGAGGTTAGAAGCCAATTGCAATGCACTGTAGCCTGATCCATATAACTCGAGAATTACCTATCTGGTGCTAATTTTTTATCCTTATGCTTGATGGCCCACACACCAAGCCTCGCTGTGAGTCAGACAGCCATCCGCCCCCCCATAAGTACCTCGTTGTTCCCCCTATAATTGTGGAGGTGTTGATTTGGAGCACTAAGACTACCCAGGGCATGAGATACCCACTGTCCAAGGGAGCAGCACATCCTAAACCTAAATTTGGTAATAAGCATAACTTTCTAGTACCATAACCCTAAACATTAAATTCTAAGGGCTCATTACGAGTGCCTGTTGTCAGATTATATAAATATTCCACCAATGAAATCTGACACCAATGTGTTCGGGATTTATCAGGTGTGATAATTGTCACTTATTGTGATATGTTGGGGGAAAATGTGTATTTTGTTGCTGTATAAAATTGGGTTATATGTTGAGGGTGGTGGAAGCCCCACTCAGGCAACAACCACAATCCTTGTCAGGGTGAACCACAAAAGTCAAACATATTTACCTGTGTTTAACCCTCTGGTAGCTCGGCACAAAAGAAGTCAGACTTAACTTGGAGGCAATGTATATTTATGCAGCATACAAACATTAATGAAGTGAAAACACCACGCAAGAAAAATCCCAAATAAATTTAGAACCCAAGTAGATATTAATAGATAAAATGATACTAGAATGACAAAAATCCAATCTGTAGAACCTGAGATATTCAGTTTTGGAGTTTTTAGTGAAAATAGTGCCTAAAAGCACAAAGCACCACTCGTGGTCATCTGGTCATGCTGTTTGGGGGAAAGTCACAAGTTCTGGCCGACCGCAATGGAGCATGGGTCAGATACAGGGACCAAAATAAACCCACTGAAAAGTTACAGTGAAGAGTTACATTTGTGTTGGAGGAGGCCGCGAGAAGCAGGTAGAGAGTCTCAGATGGTTGTCTCTGTAACGTGAACAGCACACCGGGCATCGCCGACTGTCCTCGCTTTAGCACGAAGTGCCCGTCGGGCATCATGGATGGTTGTTGCAGTAGCTTCGCGTTGATGGTCACTGCGGGCTGTCATTTCTGTAGCATGAAGTACGGCTTTTGTGTTGCCAGTCGTCCATAGTGGTCTTTTCAGCGGTCTTTTAATCAGAAATTCGCATTGGAGTATGTCGCTGACGGGAATGTCTCGGTGCAAACGGGTCCATTTGCGATCTCGAGGAGCCCATACTTCAGGATTTCCCAGGCCTGGAGAGGCACCTCTTGGGGATCAGTTACTCACTTCAGCAGTGGCCAGAAGGGCTCAGGCAGGTCCAGTTGCAAGCCCAGGCAGGTCCAGTTGCAGCAGGTCATCTCGGCCTGCAGGGAGGACTCTGAAGCTTGTTTTGTCCATGTAGCTCACACAAGACGTCACACAACTGACCCTTGGAGTCGCTCTGGTTAACCTAGGATGAAGACAAGCAAGTCCAGTCTCTCTTCTCCGACAGCAAGGTAGTCCTTCAAGCAGCAAGAGGTACTCTGGCAGTAGGACAGTACTTCATCTGTATCTTCCACACGTCCAGGAGTGTTCTGAAGAGTGACTTTGGAGGTCAAATACTTATACCTGGTGCCAGCCTTTGTGTGTGGGGGGGTTCCCTGTCCTACGCATCATCTGGGTCTGTAACGCTCTTCCCCTGCCAAGGCTTCAAACTGTCTGAAGTGACAAATGACAACGCAGGTCTTATGTCAGATTCCTTTGTGTGTGCAGGTGGTAAAGCCCTTTGAAGTGGAGCTGCGTACAGCCCTTCACAGTCATCCTACCAGGATGGCCCATCCTTTCCACCCCTAAGTCTCTATTGTGTTACTGTCTGGAAGAAATACACAAACCCCAACAGCAGAGCCATTCACAGTCATATGACCCATGCCACTGGCAGAAGGCACACATGTTTATGACAAGAAAATGGCAACTTTCTTAAAAGTGCCATTTTTGGAAATCCAATTTTGCCATTAAAGGGGATTTTAAATTACCATTAATTTGAGTGTAAACAGCACATGTCAATCTGTTCCCAGTCCAAAGTTATCATTTATTAAATGTAATAAGGTAGCCCAGTGTTAGCCAATGGGAGAGATAGGATTTACAACAGTGATAAAGGACTTTAGGAGTTTTTTCACTGCCAGATCATGTTGATCTTAAGTTCACATGTTATACTTTTTAAATACAATGCACCCTGCCCTATGAGCCTTTAGGGCCTACCTTAGGCTGACTTGTGTGCATTATAAAGGAAGGCTTAGGCCTGGCAAAAGATTTGTTTAGCCAGGTCAAGCTGGCAGTGTAAAACTTCACTACAGACTGCAGTGACAGGCCTGAGACCTATGTTCCCTTCAAGGTGCGTGCCTGCGTGCGCTCACACAGCCTTCACCAAGCGCTCAGAATTAATCTGAAAGCGCGCAGATCGTTCAAGGCATTAGGAAGGAGAGAGCCTGCTTATTGTTAGCAGATCATCTTTTAGAAAGGCGATCAGTGTGAAAGGCAGTGTCTCTCTTGATGCTGAGTAAGATAAAGCGAACCCGCTGGGAAGGGAATTGGAGGTGTCGGACCCCTGTGGTGGTAGAAAGCGGCACAACAGCCTAGGCGTTCCGAGCACACAAGGGGGGGCAGGGAGGATGGGGGCTACAGAGGGACTGAGCAGGCATTTTTAACTTACAGGGCCTGTTTTTAGGTCATAAAGCTGAGGGGTCATTAGTGCACAATTCACTAGCGGCCTTTGTGGTCGGACCTGCCCTTTTCCCTTAAACGTAGGAGAACTGGATGTGATATTTTATGACACATTTTCCCCCTAATTGGAATTATTCTCTTTGAGTGTGACGGTCTTTCTAGAGCTGTCTGTTAAAATACAGGTTTTCTTACTGCCTGTTTCTGTGACATGGCAATGAGGCCTGCATTTTGTTTCTTTCCCGAGCAAGCTCATTTCCGCTTTTAAACTGTTTTCCATTCTTTGACTGCTGTCTTCTTAAGTAGTGTGAGAGAATCCAAAGTGCGGTGTCAAAATGATAATTTCGCTTCACCTGGAAACAAAGGAGGTGAAATGCATGTTTTCCATTGTAATCGTATTTCCGTGATTGGCAGAGATGCGTTTGGCTCACATAAATAAATCGCTTTCAAGAAAAATACATACATATAACCACAACACTCCAATCAGGATTGGGTCTACTCGTGTCCAAATGGATGATATTTAGGATTTATTAACAAAAATTAAAGCATAAACATTACATTAACATAAAGTGAGCAGGACGTGACGGGGTTTCTGGAAATCAAAAGATTTCCTTACCTCAGGCATATAACTTAAAAGTAACTTATTGGTGAAAATAAGAAATAACAATATTCACAATAACAAGAACACCTTGTACTCCGCATAAATTTCTAATGAAGGTTAGAGTTAAGACGTGGTTGTCGATGACGTTTCGATCCCCAACAACGGTTATGGGATCATCATCAGGACTAAACAATCAAAAAATGCGTGGAAAGTTGCCTGGATAAGGTGGTGGAGAGGGGTAAGAGGTAAGGGGAGAGGGGAGGGAGAAAGAAGGGGGAAAAAGGGGGGCAGGGGGGAAAAGAATTAGTAAGGAGTTAAGGCGACTTGTTGGAATTACGCGCTTACACCAGTGTGAGTCATAAAAAATTAGGTGACAACCCACATGCTGGAGAACAAGTGTGGTTGGTTACATGCTGCACAGTTGCAACTCATATGTAGGATTAAGTAATGGTATCAGCGAGATGAAACTGAACGCATATGCGATCCGATAGTGACAATTAATTGCAATAAGGAGAGTAAGAATTGATGCTTACTAAAGATAGAAGGAGTGAGACAATTAACTCATGGAAGGGAACGATGTCCCAACCAAGGCTGAAGGTTCAGCGCACACTGGAAATGCCGGATAGAGTGCCAATGAAGGTCACGAGGAGAGGAACACTACCCCGTCCAGGTCGGCTAGTACGAGCGTGACAGGGGTCCGAATAGACTGGTAACAGGAGTCAAAAAGGGGAGGATAGAGAAACCGGGAGAACAGTCAAGGAGGGAAAGCGGGAGATCGTAGGAGTATGCGACCTTGCATAATGCTTTTATATTCATGTATGTACTCATGATTATCGCAATATGGTAGAACTGTTCTATCCCTTTGCTTTTATCGTACTGCTGATAATATATCTCTGCTATTGTCTGCTGGTTACCGCAGCACATATATTTTACACTAGAATAACAACTGTTCAATAAATACTTAAGTAACTCTCTGAGACAAACCGAATAAGTAAGCACGAGTGACTGAGCGAAAGGTAGTACATTGTTTCCACGATTCTGAAGGAATC
The DNA here is from genome assembly GCA_963921515.1 of Calotriton arnoldi. NCBI lineage: Eukaryota > Metazoa > Chordata > Amphibia > Caudata > Salamandridae > Calotriton > Calotriton arnoldi. Next base: position 82,306 of record CAWUFW010008554.1, read on the forward strand.
AGGGTTGTCATGGTCTAAGGTTGCAAGAAACTAATCTCTCCCAGATAAGAGGAGACACTAGTGGCACTGCGAGCTAGCTAATGCAAACCAGGCTAACATATACGGTGGGGATGCACGGAGTCAGTCTGCCACCAAGCCCGCAGTATATGTTATCCAAACGCGCAGGTCCTGCAGGGGTACTATAGGAGCTACACGACATGGCGCCGCCAACGTTGGTTTGGTATGTATTTAACAGTAGAATCTGAGTAGTTGGGTCGTGCTATTCTCAGAGAACCTACTCACAAAACCCCAGAGACGCCTGGAGTGGGTGGGCACTAAATACGCCGCAGCTGAGTAGTACGAAAATACTATTTATTGACTGTTGGTTATTCAAGCTTGAAGGACATATAGTTCCTACAATTGTGCATTTACACCTTATCTTAAAAATTCTTTAACCGCCCTTCTTCCAATTAAAAACGGTGGAAGAAACAGACGAAACAAGGAGAGTTACAACAAACTTCTTCGGTTTAGAAGAAGACCCTGAAGATGCAATACAAATTGCACCAAATTTCAGAAGGGCAGTCACCATAAAACTTCTAGAACATGGCTTAAGAGCCAGGGGTGGTACAGTAATTTTCGTGATTGAGGCACACAAATCCAATAAAATAGAGGTGTTCTATTCATGGGTTACATTCCCAGCAGTGAATGCAATTACAAATGTATTTCACTACTACCTAGAAGGTGAAACACCAGCGGACTATACTCCTTTTGAGGAAGTAGAGGTTCTGCTCACTTACCAGGAGCATAATTACTGGTTTAAAGGCGCCCTACCCCACGTACGAGGAAGAGCAAGATTAGGCCCGCTCGGAGGAGCAGGAGCCACATGGCCCATATTAGCGGCATACTCACCACATCCTGACATTGACACAATGCCACAGCCAGACTTACTCGTACAACACAGAGATTTAATTAAAATCTACAGAAACCTCACACAATTTGTGATGAGGACTTTAACAGTTCAGCCTGCACCAGCTGCAGCACAAGACACTCCAGTCCAAGGCACAGTTAATAAATTAACTCCACAAACTTTGCACACGATAATGGGCAAAATGCCTGCAAAACGCAAACAAATCCCATTCTGGATAGCTCAGAAAATAACTCAGCTTGAAGCAGTATTCCCGAATACTACAACCAGTGATAAACACAGAATTTCAACAATCTGCTTGCCCATGGGTCTTACACCACAAGTAGAGGACTGCACCTCTTGGGGTTCAGTCTTTGCTGCCAAATATACCAGAACACATGGTATCCCGTCAATAGCAGTAGTACCTGAAGTATTGAAACAGATACAAAATGAGTATGGAGCAGAGCCTGCCCTTAACTTAGGGATGAAGTTGCTAAACAACTTTGAACAGGTCTCAGCCATGATACTAGCTAACATTAAGGGGGAAGCAGCTTCTGTGGCGATTCGCCAATGCCTGAGGGAGTTCGGTCCAGAGGATCAACAACACGAACTACCCAAAATAATTGAAACTGCATATGCAGAATTAGGCAGAGACAGTGTAGGTGGGAAAGTATTAAAACCACAACTGGTGGGCAGTCCTGAAAAGGACACTACAAAGCAGACACCTACTTCTAAAAAGAAGTGGGAAAATAAAAAACAACAAAAATCTAAAGACACCAGATCTCAGTCTAGATGTAGGTCTCCTCAACAGGAGCCCTCTGAAAGGAGGTATAACCTTAGGAATAGGGATAATATTAAAAAACCTGACAGGTATCAGGATACTGATACTCGTTCCTCTCGTTCCTTTCAGGGTTCATCACGAAACTCCGAGAGGGAAGGGCGGTCAAAGGAGCGTACAAAGTCCAGAGACACGCAACAAGCTGCGGACTACACACCTAAAAAAGGGGATAAACAAAAATCAAAACCTCAGTTCAAAAAGAAGAAGGTAGCAGGTCTCAAGATCAGACATGCCCAGAATTCTGAGGACACAGCTTCTGAACGGGGAATGGGCTCTGACGATGCTAGAAAGCGCGGCAGAAGTAACGATAGCTCGCCAGAACCTGAAGGAATTTCTGGTGACAGCGGAGTTGAGTTAGTATATCACGGTGGAAACACCTGATACTCGGGTAAGTGTCCCACATAAGTTACATGAGATAACACTCCGGATGGAGGGGGACAAGCCCAGAAAAGTGAAAGGTCTCTTTTGGAAAAATCTGTCATCTGGTTATGACATTCTATTAGCAGAACAAGACTGGCCGCCAGCATTCGTCATGGAGTGCCCAAAAGGAGAAAAGGTAATTTTTTCAGCATTTTCCAACCTCGTTCCCACACATCTTAAACATGCATATGCGCAGGAGTGGGTGGTTGCCCTAGCTCCAGCATTGTACAAAAATCATGTTGGTTGGGATGAGGAGTCAACCCACCACGTGATCCCGTTAAAAGTTTCCCCAAATGCCCAAAGGCAATACCCTATAAAGCAGGAAGCTAAAAAACAAGTCAGGGAGATTCTAGATCAACTTGAATACCAGGGGCTGATTGAAAATTGCACTTCACCTATGAACAATCCTTTGTTCCCCGTAGCCAAACCTGACAATATATATCGTCTAGTTTTAGATTACAGACATTTAAACACTTGCACAAAGACATTTGCTGTTCAAAATGCACACAGTGCCGCATTAATGAATAACATTGTGCGCAAAAAATACAAAACAACACTTGATATCTCAAATGGATTTTTCTGCCAAAATATAGCGCCTGAAAGCAGGTAGCTGACCGCATTCAGTGCGTTAGGGTCTCAACGGCAGTTTTGCCGACTCCCCCAAGGGTATAAGAATAGCCCGGGGTTGTTTTCAGCAAGGGTAACAGAGTTACTCCAAAATTTGGATGAAGAAGCATTGTCCTATGTGGATGATATTTATCTGACAGACGATGACTTAAAGAGGCACTTGACCAGGGTGAGCACCATTATTATGGGATTCGCCTCTGAGGGCTATAACTTTAATTTAAAAAAATCAAAAATTGCCCACCTCAATGTCCTGTTTTTAGGATACGAGCTGTCAAGTGAGGGAAAAAGCCTAGCAGCTAACTTTTTAGAAAAGTGTGCGCTGCTCCAACTTCCAAAATCATTAAAGAATTTACAATCAATTCTGGGATTCCAAATTTTGGTCGAACATACATTTTGGATTACGCAGAAAGAGTAAAACCTTTCTACGTCTTAATAAAACCTGACTTTTCAGTCAGACAATGGACACAGGAACACACAAATATCCTGCGTTCCCTACAGGAAGACATGATAGCTTCTAAACATTTACAGACATGCGTAAACGCACAGAACTTAGTGATCCTAGTAATAGCGGGTCAATGCGGGTACACTTATTTAACTTTTAATGAAGGTGAAACAGTACCAATCGCATACAAATCACACCTGTACACAAACGCAGAGATGCGTTTCACTTCAACAGAAAAAATTCTGACAGCAGTGCAGACCGCTGTAGCAAGAGAAAGAGCTCTGGCTCAGGGTAAACGCATAATTGTCGTGACCCCAGTACCAGCTTTAGAAGCTGTTACAAAAGCTAGCATTCCAAATGCTAAAGCCTCACATCCAAGATGGATACAATGGGCTAATTCTCTTACAGCAACGGATGTTGAATACAGATTTGATCCAAGTTTAAAAACACAGGCATACCTGCAATACGAACAAGAATATCCTCTACCAAATGAAATTTTGCCTCTAGATCAGTATGAATACATTATTTACACTGACGGTTCTGCTCAACCAGCCATAGGGAGTAAGCAAGCTTACAGCTTGGCGTGTGCGATTGTTAAAGGTTGCATGCACGATGGAAAGTTCCATCTGAGTTGCACAAAAACGCAATCTCTAGGAGACTGCACGGCTCAGTTGGCAGAACTCAAAGCACTGATACTGGCACTTATAAATACGGATCACGAATTCCCCACACTAATTGTGTGTGATTCCTTTTACTGTGTACAGTCGTACAATGAATATCTACATCATTGGGAACAAAACAGGTTCAAAGATGCAAAAGGTGGCACAATTAAGAATTAAGCATAAAATGCTATGGGAACAGGTAGTGGAGTTGAGAAACGAACTACCAAGGGCTCACGTGATACATACACTGAGTCATCAGCGTGATGGCGTTCTCGTTGAAGGGAATTCATTGGCTGATGAAGCCGCAAAGGGGGCTGTTCGCACAGCCGCCGTAGCTGCAGTTACTCGTTCAAAGACGAGGGTAGACGGCGAGATTATGGTAGCTGTCAATGCTTCACGCAAAGGCAGCAGAGCAGTACCTAAAAAAATTCCACTCAAGTACTCCTACAAGTTAGATGCACAAAACATTCCATATGCTCAGATTCCTGGAGTGGGGGATAGAGTAATATCAAATATGGATCATAGGCTAGGCTTGATTCTAGCGGCACACAAGGGTTTGGGTTCTGCGCATACAGGCGTTACAGCAACTATTTCTTTATTGAAACAGCACTACTGGTGGCCAGGGTTAATGAAGCAGACTAAAGACTATGGGGCCGATTCCGATCTCGGCCGGAGGCGCACCCAACACCATTCGGCCGGGAAAAAAGCCTGGCGAATGCCTGTTTCCCAACCGATTCGCACATTCTCCCGAACGAGCAAGTACGATGCGCACAACTGCATAGATTACGACCCAGTCGTACTCACCCAATCCAGGTCCTGTTCTCCGACCGATCCGGATCCGTAAACGCAGAATCGAGTCGCACGGAAGCCAAAATGCAGCCCCATCCGGCCGGACAAGTACGATGCGCTTTCCTTACGCGCCGAACCCGTCGCTACGCACGGCACGTCAAAGCATCCGGTCGAGGCGCACATAAGCTCTGATTCGCGCCACAACACGATCCACGGCTACGAGACGAACACGCCAGCGACGAGGACGAGGCGAAGCAAACAGAAAGACGAACGAGACGAACCAACCATGAATCCCTTCGTACCGATCCTACCAATATTCTACATCTACTACCGGAACAGGCACGGACGCGTACGGCGCAGAAGGTAAGTCAGACACCAACCACAAAAACAAACTACACGTACCCGACACATCACACACAGAGGGATGCAGAAATACCTATACCAGCAACAGCAGCACCATAGGGGCGGGATGGCCCTCACCAATGCCACACATACACATAGGGGCCTGTATGCCTACCACCACTACCACTCCTACCCATGGGGGGCTGGATGCCTGTCACTACTACCACCTCTACCCATGGGGGGCTGGATGCCTGTCACTAATACCACCCTTACCCAGGGGTTGCCAGATGCCTACCACTACTACCACCCTTACCCAGGGGGTGCCAGATGCCTACCACTACTACCACCCTTACCCAGGGGGTGCCAGATGCCTACCACTACTACCACCTTTACCCAGGGGGTGCCAGATGCCTACCACTACTACCACCTCTACCCATGGGGGGCTGGATGCCTACCACCATTACCACCCTTACCCAGGGGTGCCAGATGCCTACCACTACTACCACCCTTACCCAGGGGTGCCAGATGCCTACCACTACTACCACCCTTACCCAGGGGGTGCCAGATGCCTACCACTACTACCACCTCTACCCATGGGGGGCTGGATGTCTACCACCACTACCACCCTTACCCAGGGGGTGCCAGATGCCTACCACTACTACCACCCTTACCCAGGGGTGCCAGAAGCCTACCACTACTACCACCTCTACCCATGGGGGCTGGATGCCTGTCACTACTACCACCCTTACCCAGGGGGTGCCAGATGCCTACCAATACTACCACCCTTACCCAGGGGGTGCCAGATGCCTACCACTACTACCACCCTTACCCAGGGGATGCCAGATGCCTTCCACTACTACCACCCTTACCCAGGGGGTGCCAGATGCCTACCACTACTACCACCCTTCCCTAGGGGGTGCCAGATGCCTACCACTACTACCACCTCTACCCATGGGGGGCTGGATGCCTACCACCACTACCACCCTTACCCAGGGGGTGCCAGATGCCTACCACTACTACCACCCTTACCCAGGGGGTGCCAGAAGCCTACCACTACTACCACCTCTACCCATGGGGACTGGATACCTGTCACTACTACCACCCTTACCCAGGGGTGCCAGATGCCTACCACTACTACCACCCTTACCCAGGGGTGCCAGATGCCTACCACTACTACCACCCTTACCCAGGGGTGCCAGATGCCTACCACTACTACCACCCTTACCCAGGGGGTGCCAGATGCCTACCACTACTACCACCTCTACCCTTGGGGGGCTGGAAGCCTAGAACGACTACCACCCTTACCCTGGGGGTGCCAGATGCCTACCACTACTACCACCCTTACCCAGGGGTGCCAGAAGCCTACCACTACTACCACCTCTACCCATGGGGGTTGGATGCCTGTCACTACTACCACCCTTACCCAGGGGGTGCCAGATGCCTACCACTACTACCACCCTTACCCAGGGGTGCCAGATGCCTACCACTACTACCACCTATACCCATGGGGGCTGGATGCCTACCACCACTACCACCCTTACCCAGGGGTGCCAGATGCCTACCACTACTACCACCTATACCCATGGGGGCTGGATGCCTACCACCACTACCACCCTTACCCAGGGGTGCCAGATGCCTACCACTACTACCACCCTTACCCAGGGGTGCCAGATGCCTACCACTACTACCACCCTTACCCAGGGGTGCCAGATGCCTACCACTACTACCCCCTTACCCAGGGGGTGCCAGAAGCCTACCACTACTACCACCTCTACCCATGGGGTGCTGGATGCCTGTCACTACTACCACCCTTACCCAGGGGGTGCCAGATGACTACCACTACTACCACCCTTACCCAGGGGTGCCAGATGCCTACCACTACTACCACCTATACCCATGGGGGCTGGATGCCTACCACCACTACCACCCTTACCCAGGGGTGCCAGATGCCTACCACTACTACCACCTATACCCATGGGGGGCTGGATGCCTACCACCACTACCACCCTTACCCAGGGGGTGCCAGATGCCTACCACTACTACCACCCTTACCCAGGGATGCCAGATGCCACCACTACTACCACCCTTACCCAGGGGGTGCCAGATGCCTACCACTACTACCACCCTTACCCAGGGAGTGTCAGATGCCTACCACTACTACCACCTCTACCCATGGGGGGCTGGATGCCTACCACCACTACCACCCTTACCCAGGGGGTGCCAGATGCCTACCACTACTACCACCCTTACCCAGGGGGTGCCAGAAGCCTACCACTACTACCACCTCTACCCATGGGGGGCTGGATGCCTGTCACTACTACCACCCTTATCCAGGGGGTGCCAGATGCCTACCACCACTACCACCCTTACACAGGGGGTGCCAGATGCCTACCACTACTACCACCCTTACCCAGGGGGTGCCAGATGCCTACCACTACTACCACCTCTACCCATGGGGGGCTGGATGCCTGTCACTACTACCACCTCTACCCATGGGGGGCTGGATGACTACCACCAACACCACCCCCACTCATAGGATGGACAATGCATGACACAACCAGCACACCGCAACCTAGGGAATGCAAGAAAAAGACATCCCCCCAACACCATGACAAGCGTGTGTAGACTGTGTCAAATGCCTACAACACTGAACATGACTTTGAACATACAATGTGACCCCCTATCACATGTGCCACACATATATGTGTGTGGCCCCCACAATGTAAGCAGGCCATGACCATTGTGGCAATGGGGATCAAAACCCCATCATCACAGTGAGCAAAATGTAAGTGTGGGGGCCCATAGCTGAAGCACATTCAGAACATTGTGGCAATGGGGTCTAAACCCCCATCATCACAGTGACCAAAAGGTAAGTGTGGGGTCCATAGCTGAAGCACATTTCGAACATTGTGGCAATGGGGTCCAAACCCCCATCATCACAGTGACCAAAATGCAAGTGTTGACAAAGAAAAAGCTGCAACTGCCAAACTGCATGGATGATTCCTGGTCACAGAACATAAAACACATCTGTGGCAAAGTAGTGCATGTGTCCCATTGCAACATAGATTGGGGGAGACAAATACGGCAGTGCAAATAAGACATACCTTTGGCCATGCGCAGACAAACAACACCCATGGGGGCTGACACTGTCAACATTCATCAATGACACAATGACAGAAGTGACCATCAGAATGCAGACCCACATATTTGCACCAATGGGCACACAAATGCAGATACCCTGTGGAGACTATAGATGTGAGGTGAACAGATACCATATCATGGCAGCAATGGGACACACAAACCATGATCATTGTGCTGACCGATGACCTAGGAGTCCCAGGGACAGCAGGGGAAACCCACCAAACAACATACAGCCAATGGCACACCAAAGATATGCCAATGCAGTGGTGCAGATGCACAAACACAAACAGGCAGACCCACACTGCACATCAAACACAACAGGTGAGGGGGGTGCCAGTGTCCCCAGGCAACCACACAACACATGAGGAGGCCTGAACACCAATTACACAGATGTGCATACAGTGCCACACAAAGGTAACTCATGGATCCAAATCCCCTATGTGGGCAATCAGGCATTGTCAGATGAGAGGGAGCACAAATCACACATGTCACAAAAGCATGTAGGAACAGCAACTGACACAGCAAGACACAGACACACCACAGCACTACCCCCAGGGCCCCCACAATGTGGTGACCCTGGGCTGCATTACAATCCCACTGTGATGACAAAGCTAAATGTCGTTCACACTGTGAACCACAGTCATGTGTCCTGAGCAACAAACTACCATCACACCTACACAAGCACAAATCAATCAGCACGGCCAGTAAGCCAAGGCCAACATGGAGGCAGGGGTCTAGCCGGGAAACAACTCTCATCTGCACACACTCAACACCACACACCTCGACCTCCAACAATGTGCAGCAGTGAAGCACACATGCACTGGTGACATTGCACATGCACCCATGACAATCCCAGGGTGGTGGGTGGGAACCAAGGTGCAGAAACACATCACACATGGCCACTCAACAAGACTCCTGAATGTCTGACACACTGCACACTACGCTGTACATGGACATGACGGCAATACCACACCAACCAATGGGATCCCAGCCACAGTCACACACCAATGAAGAAGCCAAGGTCACCCACAAAGAACACACATAGACAACTACCAACATTGCAGCCCGGACCCTGAGGAGTGCCAGCAGTCACACACACAACGTGTCACAATCACTGAAAGATAACACAAACTGGAAATCACATGACAGGTGTAAACAACAAGTGCCAAGGGGAATCCTGACTGTGACCCATCTGCGTCTGCACACAAACTCAGCCCTGACAGCAAACACACCTATGGGTGACACCCTGATGACCAGTAATGTGCCATGCACCCACATCACAGAGAATCCAGGGAGAAGACTTGGGGGAACATAGGTCAACTCAGCAAGCATCACAAACAGGTACAACACTAGGGATCCCAGCATGCACAGCAAAACGGAAGTGAACACACAGACATGCTCATACAACACAAACCTTGGGCGCAGGCAATGTCACAGGAGTACACACTGCCATGAGGGGACTCCACTCCTGTGTGAGGAAAGCTGTGCCATATGTTGCCTCAGTAGGGCTCCATCATGTCAGCTGAGCACTTGGTCACACAGTCAACAATTAGCACCAAATGAAGGCTCCCGTCACATCAGCCTGGTCATGGGAGTGCCAACGAAATCATCAGCACAGATCCAACACACTTGTATAGCAATGTTGCACTGACAACACAGATGAGTCCTTCCCCATTGATGCCCAAACCTGCATGTCCAGTGGAGATGGCCACACGGTCAGGGAAGTAGACTAATTGAACAATGGCAGGCACAACAGATGTGCAGGGGTGGAAGCCACAGATGTGAAACTGCTAATGTAAGTAGGAAATCCCATTGCCAAATATTGAACACATGACACCCTCAGATGCTGCTAAGGATGACATGGATACACCACAGGATAGGACACATTCCCCTGGACCACATGTGCTCCTGCACAGTAACACTTCATTATCATGAGACCAAATATCACCATCACTGCAGCAAGGGCATGGTTAGCATCATCAACAACATGTACATCAGAAGCAAAAGCACTAGAGAACAGAAAGGTGCTTTATTCAGCATATGTGGGTCTAACAGTTGATGTCCAGTGTAGGAGAGTAGGATCTGCTTCACATGGGTACCCCCACTTTTTGCTGATGCTTCACTGTTTTTCGACCTTAGTCTGGCTGGGGCCCTGCTAATCAGAACCCCAGCCTAGCTGCTTCCTCTCTAAAATGGTTTCCATGTGCCTTAGGCACATCTCTGATTGGAATCTGGAGTGCCCTTATAAGTCCCTAGTATATGGTATACTATGTACCCAGGGCATAGGTACCTCAGAGGCCTACCAGGGGCTGCAGCATGTATTGTGCCACCCCTGGAAGGCCATCCAAACTGACACCCCAGGTCTGCTACTGCAGCCTGGGTAAGGTGGTGCATGCACCCCTTACTGTGATATAGGCTACCTATATCACTATATACATACACACATATAAACCTATAAGTCACTCCTATGGCAGGCCTTATCAATCCTGAAGGCAGAGTGCGTGGTTCCTATGTGAGAGGGTGCCCCTGCATGAGCAGGGCCCCTCTGCAGCGTTCGGAGACCCTTCTCTGAGGCTGTTTGTAGTGCAGCCTGACCATATACTCTTAAGCGCATTATAACCTCGCGTTAAATGCTAACTTTGGGATGGCTGCACGGAAACATGTCGTGTTCGGTGTCAAACATCTTGGAATACTACCCCCTGCCAGTTCTGGCGGCGGGGGTAGCATTCCACCCTTCTAGAGGGAAAGACATGTACACACCGCTATGCCCGGTACTGACTTACCAGAGCCCTGGCATCACAAAATGGATGCCGCTGCCACAGACACGAGTCTGGCCTCCTGCTGCTGACCGAAACTCCGGCAGGGGAGGCCTGGACAATAGGTTTCCTGTCCCAGGGAGGTGTGACCACCTCCCCAGACAGGATAGTGTGTATTGGGGCTGGGCGGGAGCACTCTCTGGTGCTTTGAAGTCCTGCACTGGGGGCACATTTGGTGTCCCTGTGCATACCCCAGTTCAAACCGGCTCAGGGGCTTCCAGCCCCTGCTCTGGCGTGAAACTGGACAAAGGGAAAGGGGTGTAACCACCCCTCTGCCCTGGCCCTCCCATAGGTGGGGCCACAGAGTATGTCCAACCCCCTACCTTAGTATAAGTAAGGGAACCCAGTCCTTAGGACTTTAGATTACCTGGACGAAACTCTGATACAGAATCCTGGACCTTCGACGCTCTACTTTAAGATTAGAGGACTGAAGAATCTCCCTTGGGGTCAAGGAGTGACTCCCCTGCTTGGCAGGCACCAAAGAAGCAATTGTCCGGTCTGCATCGCTGAAGCTCCCGTCGGACGCCAAAGTCTTTGCATCACCAGAGGTGGATTTCCAGACTTCCCCGAGGCTGCCCTGAGTCCCCAGCAAAGCTGAGGCCCGTAGCTGTCGTGGGTAACGTGGAACCGTGACCCCTGGACACCAAATGCATTTGCAAGTGCATCCTCTTCTGGGTCTCCCACAAAGTCGTGCTTTGGGCTCCGAGTAGCCCCAGCCTCCAGCACTAACTGCACCAAAGATCATTGGCCTCCACTCCACGAGTGTCCTGTGAGCCAGCTCCACGTGCCCCATCTTGAGGCTCCTTCGCAATAGTTAGTCCGTTGGCTAGTAGGCCCCCACGAAGGCCAATCTTTTTCTGCTTGGGCTCCCTGGTTGTTCCAGATGTGCCCTGACTTATCCTCGATGGGTGAGTCCCCCAGACCTTGCTGGTCTGCAACATTGTCCTTCTTCGATTTCCACAAGACTTGCCGTTGCCAAGGCTTCTTGGGTCCAATCCGGTCGCCGACACCCCTGCAATCGACAGACGTTGTGGGACAGCTCGAATCCAGCTCTTGGTTGTCGTCGACGCCTCTTGGACCTCGTGGCTGAAGAGTCAAGACGACCGTCAACCTACCTGAAGCACTCGACATCGGTGGGCATCTGCTCATCGCCTTCCTGGTCACTGGCTAGTGACCCAGACTCTGTCCCCTCTGCTTTCAGGTTCTTCAGATCTTCGATCCACCTTTGGATCCAGCCGAACACTTTCGACTTGGCCGCCAGCAGCACTTTGCAGCAGATCGCCATTGAAAGCGACGACGAAACCCGACCCCAAAAGACACCTATGCACCCGGCTCCCCTGGGTGAGGTAACTCGAGTACTCCGGTGCTCCCGTGGGTATTGACACTAGAACAGCCTAGTTCTCAAAGGGTTTGCTCCAAGTCCTCCTCTAAGTGTCCCTTTTCTTTAAATTCTAATCGCGACTTTCCCCATAGAAGTTAACGGTGGTTCGCGGTTGTGTTCATACACTGCACGCGTCCCCCGTGGGTCCCCTGTGTCACTGCCTTGGGTGGTTCCTTGTGGTCCAAGCACTTCTACAGGCTCTAGGCCTTGTGTCTAGCTCAGTCGTGGTTCTTATACCACTTTATTGGTATATGGTTTGGTACGCCCCTGGGGCTCAAACGTGTATTTGTGCTATTACTGTAGATAACTAACTCGTAACGTATGTACTTCGAACTCTAGCCTCATAAAGAGACTAGAGGGGTGTGTTTAGTAATAAATACATATATTTTGAATATATACCTGGTGTGGTCCTCTTTCATTTGGTCACTCAAGAGATTATAGACTGGTAAAACAAGCTGCTTTTCATTCCTTCAAGACTTAGCCTGAAGGCTGCTCTCCATAGCTACCACTAGGATAGCTTTCAATAAAGGTTGTCTTTAACCTATCTCCAATAAGGGGTTGTTTGGACTGGTGCAAGGTGCCCACTATAATTAGTGGACAGCATATGCCAGGCCAACTTCTCACATTGGTGTGCAGCGTGTGGGATTCCAGCTTGCTATTGTTTTACCAGATAATCTCAATTGAATTGATCAACTGAAAACCACTAAGGGTACCTAAGGTACATATAAATCAAGCTTAGTAATACAGTAAGTTCTACTGAACTTAGAGTTGTGTGTTAAGGGACAGCACATCCTTTCTACAACTCAAGAGAGTTTAGTAGGCCACACTAGAGTAGGTAGTGCATACACCACACCTCACTAGTAATGTCTTCAAAGCCAGGACCCAGTGAGTCCTTGCCAGAAGCCAGTGGGCTTCTTCCCTCCAAGTATGATAAACTCCCATTCTTGGAATTGAGAGCATTATGCACTACTAGGAAGTTGAAGGCAGGCAAAAGTGCTAGCACCCAACACCTCAGGGAGGTGTTACTAGCTGATGATCTCAGCAGGCCCCTAGGGTCTGAAGGGGTAGGCAAAGAGGGTGGGGCAGAAGATGAGGAAGGGGCCAGGGTGAAGAAACCCAGGCCCCCCTCTGAAACTGGCCAGGAAGGTGAAAATGACCTTGTCCTGGAAAACCCAATTCCTCCTGTGGAGGAGGAGGAGGGAGAGGATCAGACTGACCTCCCCTTTGTCCACCCAGGAAGAGTTCTGAGTGTGCCCAGAAGGTCTAGGTCTCCTTCTCAGGAGTCTAACCACTCTGACACCTCAATAGGGACCTCTGTCTCCTCTCATAGGAGGGAATCCTCTCATGAGAGGAGAAAGAGACTGATTCAATATGAGCAAGCTCAACTTGAACTCAGGAAACAGCAATTGGCTATAGACAGGGAGTCCCTAGATCTCTATAGAGAGAGACAAAAGTTGGGACTAGAGTCCCATGGTGGCAGCAGTTTCCCCAAAGATAGGGAAAGGTCTTATGACCATAGAAACCTGAGCAAGATTGTCCCTCCCTACCAGAGTGGGGATGATATCCACAAATGGATAACTGCTCTAGAGAGGGCCTGTAAAGTACAGAGGGTCCCTCAGGAGCAGTGGGCAGCAATCTTGTGGCTCTCCTTTGCAGACAAAGGTAGAGACAAGCTCCTCACTGTTAGAGAGGAGGATGCTGATAATTACAAAGTCTTGAAGAGTGCTCTAATTGATGGGTTTGGCCTAACCACTGAACAATACAGGTTTAAGTTCAGGGATACCCAAAAAGCACAGACTCAAGACTGGGTGGACTTTGTTGATTGTTCTGCCAAGGCTCTGGAAGGTTGGTTATTGGGCAGTAAGGTATGTGACTTCACAGGATTGTACAATCTGATAATGAGGGAGCAGATTCTTAATAACTGTCAAAATCAGCTGTTGCATCAGCACCTGGTAGACTCTGATCTGACCTCTCCCCAAGAATTGGGAAAGAAGGCAGACAAATGGGTCAGAACCAGGGTGAAGCAGAAGGTACAGAACCAAGGTGGTGACCCTAAGAAGCAAGATTCGAAAACCTCTGATAAGGGTGGGGAGAAAGGTAAAGATCAAAAGTCTTCACAAGGCCCCCAAAAATCTTCTTCAGGTGGGGATTCACAGTCTACCAAAGGGAAAGGCCAAAGAAAACCATGGTGCAAGGTCTGTAAGCAAAAGACCCACTAGACCAGTGATTGCACCAAGTCCAAAGACTCGACTCCAGCCCCCACCAATGCCCCTAAGGCACCTGCTCCCCTAGTGCAGTTACAGTTGGTGGTGGGACTACACAAGCCAAGGGTTTAGTAGGGTTGACCCTGGGTAAAGAGATGAGCTCTGACCTAGTCAGAGAACTCACTCAGGCTGTCCTAGTCTGTGATGGAGGCATGGATATGACCTCCTCTGTGAGTCCCAGTAATCTGGGCAAGTACAGACAACAGCCTTTAATCAATGGAAGAGAGGCTTTGGCATTTAGGGACACAGGGGCAAGTGTCACCATGGTGACACAAGACTTTGTGAATCCTGGGCAGATAATACTTGGTGAAATGTACCAAGTGACCAATGCTAGGAACGTCAGAACAGACCATACTCTGGCAGTTGTTAACTTCTGGGGAGGGGTAACTGGCCTTAAGAAGGTTGTGGTAAGTGCAGACCTACCCGTTGAATGCTTGCTTGGCAATGACTTAGAAACTTCAGCTTGGGCAGAAGTGGAGCTCAGGACCCATGCAGAAATGCTGGGGATCCCTGCAGATGTGTTTGCTGTGACCAGGTCACAAGCCAAAATGTCTAGCATTGAACAGGCCTTGGATTCTGGAATAATGGACCAAGTGCCTTCCAAGAAGAGGAGTAGTAGGGTAAAGGCAGTGCCTTCCCCCTTGGCTCAGAAGGACGATCAGTCCCTTGAGGGGGATGATCTCAGTCCTGAGGAAGGAACTGTCCCAGAGGAGCTTGAACCTGACCAGGTTGAGTTCTTGGGGACAGGGGGACCTTCCAGGGCAGATCTGAGCCAGGAGCAGCAGAGCTGCCCCTCTCTTGAACCCCTCAGACAGCAAGCTGCTGCTGAGGCTGCTGGGAAACTAGTGGTCCCCATACTGTGTACTGGGATGATGGACTCTTGTACTCAGAGTGTAGAGACCCCAAGCCTGGTGCCACCAGGAGGTTGGTTATACCTCTGAAGTTCAGGGGCTTCCTATTGACCCTAGCCCATGACATTCCCTTAGCAGGTCACCTGGGCCAGAACAAGACTTGGGACAGAATTGTCCCTCACTTTCACTGGCCCCACATGTCTGAAGACACCAAGGAGTTTTGTCGCTCCTGTTTAACCTGCCAGGCCAGTGGCAAGGCAGGTGGCACTACAAAGGCCCCCCTGATACCACTACATGTGGTGGGGGTTCCCTTTGAAAGGGTGGGGATTGACATTGTTGGTCCCATGGATCCCCAAACAGCATCTGGGCACAGGTTTATCCTGGTGGTAGTGGATCATGCCACCAGGTACCCAGAGGCTATTCCCCTTAGGACCACTACAGCACCTGTGGTGGCAAGAGCCCTCCTGGGAATTTTCTCAAGAGTGGGCTTCCCTAAGGAGGTTGTATCAGATAGGGGTGCTAACTTTATGTCTGGATACTTGAAAGCAATGTGGAAGGAGTGTGGAGTGACTTACAAGTTCACCACACCCTATCACCCACAATGCAATGGTTTAGTTGAGAGATTCAACAAAACCTTGAAGGGCATGATTAAAGGGCTCCCAGAAAAGCTTAGGCGAAGATGGGACATACTCTTGCCCTGCCTTTTATTTGCATATAGGGAGGTGCCTCAAAAGGGGGTTAGCTACAGCCCTTTTGAACTTTTGTTTGATCACCCTGTCAGGGGTCCACTGTGCTTGGTGAAGGAAGGATGGGAGTTACCTCTCAAGCCCCCAAAGCAAGACATAGTGGACTACGTACTGGTCTCCGCTCCCGGATGGCTGAGTATATGAAAAAGGCAACTAAAAACCTTGAGGCTAGCCAGGAACTTCAAAAGGCCTGGCATGACCAAAAGGCTGTACTGACTGTTTATCAGCCAGGACAGAAGGTGTGGGTGTTGGAGCCAGTGGCCCCAGCAGCTCTCCAAGACAAATGGAGTGGACCCCACACCATTGTTGAACAGAAGGGTGAGGTTACCTACTTAGTAGACCTAGGAACACCCAGGAGTCCCCACAGGGTTCTCCATATCAACAGGTTAAAACCATATGTGGACAGGGCAGACATGGGCTTGCTCATGGCTACTGATGAGGGACAGGAGGAAGAGAGTGGCCCATTCCCTGACCTGCTCTCACAGAACCCTGGTGATGGGTCAGTGGATGGTGTAGCCTTGGCAGGCAGCCTCACTACCCAGCAGCAGACTGATTGCAGACAGGTGCTCAATCAGTTCAGACACATATTCTCACTGACACCCAGTCAGACTACCTGGTGCACTCATGAAGTGGACACTGGGGACAGTCTGCCTATTAAAAATAAGATTTATAGGCAACCTGACCATGTCAGGGACTGTATCAGGACAGAAGTCCAGAAGATGTTGGATTTGGGAGTTATTGAACCCTCAGATAGCCCTTGGGCTAGTCCAGTGGTCCTTGTGCCAAAACCTCACACCAATGGTGGGAAAAGAGAGATGAGGTTTTGTGTGGACTACAGGGGTCTCAATGCAGTCACTAGGACTGATGCCCATCCAATACCTAGGGCAGATGAGCTAATAGACACTTTGGCCTCAGCCAAGTATCTAAGCACATTTGACCTGACAGCTGGCTACTGGCAGATCAGACTAGCTGATGATGCAAAGCCAAGGACAGCATTCTCAACCCCTAGTGGGCATTATCAATTTTTGGTGATGCCCTTTGGTCTGAAGAATGCACCTGCCACTTTTCAGAGGTTGGTGAATACAGTCCTTACAGGTCTGGAAGCCTATAGTGCAGCATATCTAGATGATATTGCTGTCTTTAGCTCCACCTGGGAGGATCACCTGGTCCACCTCAGAAATGTTTTACAGGCCCTGCAGAAAGCAGGCCTGACTATCAAGGCCACCAAGTGCCAGATAGGGCAGAGTCAGGTTGTGTACCTGGGCCACCTTGTGGGTGGAGGCCAGGTTCAACCACTGCAGAGCAAGATCCAGACCATCATGGACTGGACTGCTCCAACTACCCAGACTCAGGTGAGAGCCTTCTTAGGCCTGACTGGGTACTATAGGAGATTTGTCAAGGGGCATGGATCAATAGTGACACCCCTGAATGACTTAACTTCCAAGACAATGCACAAAAAGGTTCAGTGGACAATTAGCTGTCAAAAGGCATTTGATGACCTGAAGCAGGCCATGTGCACTGCTCCCATCCTACAGAGTCCTGATTACTGCAAGAAGTTGATTGTTCAAACTGATGCATCTGAATTGGGGGTAGGGGCTGTACTGTCACAATTGAATGCTGAAGGTCAGGATCAGCCAGTAGCTTTCATTAGCAGAAGGCTGACCCCTAGAGAGAAACGTTGGTCAGCCATTGAGAGGGAGGCCTTTGCTGTGGTCTGGGCTCTGAAGAAGTTGAGGTCATACTTGTTTGGTACTCACTTCCTTGTTCAAACAGACCATAAGCCCCTCTTATGGCTAAAACAAATGAAGGGTGAAAACCCCAAACTGCTTAGGTGGTCCATTTCCCTACAGGGGATGGACTTCACAGTGGAACATAGACCTGGGAGTAACCATGCCAATGCAGATGGACTCTCTAGGTACTTCCACTTAGAACATGAAGACTTAACTGGGCAAGGTTAGTTTAATGTCCCTACGTTTGGGGGGGTTGTGTAGGAGAGTAGGATCTGCTTCACATGGGTACCCCCACTTTTTGCTGATGCTTCACTGTTTTTCGACCTTAGTCTGGCTGGGGCCCTGTTAATCAGAACCCCAGCCTAGCTGCTTCCTCTCTAAAATGGTTTCCATGTGCCTTAGGCACATCTCTGATTGGAATCTGGAGTGCCCTTATAAGTCCCTAGTATATGGAATACTATGTACCCAGGGCATAGGTACCTCAGAGGCCTACCAGGGGCTGCAGCAATTATTGTGCCACCCCTGGAAGGCCATCCAAACTGACACCCCAGGTCTGCTACTGCAGCCTGGGTAAGGTGGTGCATGCACCCCTTACTGTGATATAGGCTACCTATATCACTATATACATACACACATATAAACCTATAAGTCACTCCTGTGGCAGGCCTTATCAATCCTGAAGGCAGAGTGCGTGGTTCCTATGTGAGAGGGTGCCCCTGCATGAGCAGGGCCCCTTTGCAGCATTCGGAGACCCTTCTCTGAGGCTGTTTGTAGTGCAGCCTGACCAAATACTCTTAAGCGCATTATAACCTTGCGTTAAATGCTAACTTTGGGATGGCTGCACGGAAACATGTCGTATTTGGTGTCAAACATCTTGGAATACTACCCCCCACCAGTTCTGGCGGCGGGGTAGCATTCCACCCTTCTAGAGGGAAAGACATGTACACACCGGTATGCCCGGTACTGACTTACCAGAGCCCTGGCATCACAAAATGGATGCCGCTGCCACAGACACGAGTCTGGCCTCCTGCTGCTGACCGAAACTCCGGCAGGGGAGGCCTGGACAATAGGTTTCCTGTCCCAGGGAGGTGTGACCACCTCCCCAGACAGGATAGTGTGTATTGGGGCTGGGCGGGAGCACTCTCTGGTGCTTTGAAGTCCTGCACTGGGGGCACATTTGGTGTCCCTGTGCATGCCCCAGTTCAAACCGGCTCAGGGGCTTCCAGCCCCTGCTCTGGCGCGAAACTGGACAAAGGGAAAGGGGTGTAACCACCCCTCTGCCCTGGCCCTCCCATAGGTGGGGCCACAGAGTATGTCCAACCCCCTACCTTAGTATAAGTAAGGGAACCCAGTCCTTAGGACTTTAGATTACCTGGACGAAACTCTGATACAGAATCCTGGACCTTCGACGCTCTAATTTAAGATTAGAGGACTGAAGAATCTCCCTTGGGGTCAAGGAGTGACTCCCCTGCTTGGCAGGCACCAAAGAAGCAATTGTCCGGTCTGCATCGCTGAAGCTCCCGTCGGACGCCGAAGTCTTTGCATCACCAGAGGTGGATTTCCAGACTTCCCCGAGGCTGCCCTGAGTCCCCAGCAAAGCTGAGGCCCATAGCTGTCGTGCGTAACGTGGAACCATGACACCTGGACACCGAACGCATTTGCAAGTGCATCCTTTTCTGGGTCTCCCACGAAGTCGTCCTTTGGGCTCCGAGTAGCCCCAGCCTCCAGCACCAACTGCCCCGAAGATCACTGGCCTCCACTCCTTGAGTGTCCTGTGAGCCAGCTCCACGTGCCCCGTATCGAGGCTCCTTCGCGGTCGCTAGTCCGTTGGCTAGTAGGCCCCCACGAAGGCTAATCTTTTTCTGCTTGGGCTCCGTGGTTGCTCCAGGTGTGTCCTGACTTATCCTCACTGGGTGAGTCCCCCAGACATTGCTGGTCTGCAAAATCGTCCTTCTTCAATTTCCACGAGACTTGCCGTTGCCAAGGCTTGTTGGGTCCAATCCAGTCACTGACACCCCTGCAATCGACAAACTTCGTGGGACAGCTCGAATCCAGCTCCTGGTTGTCGTCGACGCCTCTTGGACCTCGTGGCTGAAGAGTCAAGACGACCGTCAACCTACCTGAAGCACTCGACATCGGTGGGCATCTGCTCATCGCCTTCCTGGTCACTGGCTAGTGACCCAGACTCTGTCCCCTCTGCTTTCAGGTTCTTCAGATCTTCGATCCACCTTTGGATCCACCCGAACACTTTCGACTTGGCCGCCAGCAGCACTTTGCAGCAGATCGCCATTGAAAGCGACGACGAAACCCGACCCCGAAAGACACCTATGCACCCGGCTCCCCTGGGTGAGGTAACTCGAGTACTCCGGTGCTCCCGTGGGTATTGACACTAGAACAGCCTAGTTCTCAAAGGGTTTGCTCCAAGTCCTCCTCTAAGTGTTCCTTTTCTTTTAAATTCTAATCGCGACTTTCCCCATAGAAGTTAACGGTGGTTCGCGGTTGTGTTCATACACTGCACGCGTACCCCGTGGGTCCCCTGTGTCACTGCCTTGGGTGGTTCCTTGTGGTCCAAGCACTTCTACAGGCTCTAGGCCTTGTGTCTAGCTCAGTCGTGGTTCTTATACCACTTTATTGGTATATGGTTTGGTACGCCCCTGGGGCTCAAACGTGTATTTGTGCTATTACTGTAGATAACTAACTCGTAACGTATGTACTTCGAACTCTAGCCTCATAAAGAGAATAGAGGGGTGTGTTTAGTAATAAATACATATATTTTGAATATATACCTGGTGTGGTCCTCTTTCATTTGGTCACTCAAGAGATTATAGACTGGTAAAACAAGCTGCTTTACATTCCTTCAAGACTTAGCCTGAAGGCTGCTCTCCATAGCTACCACTAGGATAGCTTTCAATAAAGGTTGTCTTTAACCTATCTCCAATAAGGGGTTGTTTGGACTGGTGCAAGGTGCCCACTATAATTAGTGGACAGCATATGCCAGGCCAACTTCTCACATCCAGCAAAAAATTAACAAAGGCCAATGGCCAGTCCAACATGAAAGTCAAAACAGGGTGACAGTGGCAGATGTCACCCTACGCTTGCCTTCACTGATGAATACCAGGGACAATCCCCTCGGAGGGGCATACGGGGGGGCAGGCCAGGCACCGCAGGGACAGGATCATGGCTCACCAGAAGGAGGCAGGGAAGGGGTGGTGGGTGCTGGAGAGCCACTGACAACTACAGTGGAGGTGTCTGACATGGTGTGTGCCGGCACAAGTGGGGGGCATGACTCTGATGGTGTGGGTGCCGGCAAGACTGCAGGGGACCGTGCAGATGGAGTGGACAGGTTCCCCACTGCAGTGCCCAAGTCAGACAGGGTGGTAGTGGACTCCACTGCAGTGCCTACCTCCAGGGGAGGAGAATGGGGATCAGGTAAGGTGGGCAGGACAGAGGGGGAGGACACCGTCTCCACACCAGTGGCACAGACAAGCGCAGCGGGGGGTGTGGGGCCGGAAGAGCAAGTGGCAGGGGGAGAAGGCCGGATCTTTTTGGGGATGGTGTATCTGTGGGTGGGGGAACCTGGGGCAGGGTGTGGTGGGGGCACCTGTGGAGTGGGGGCCTGAGGGATGGAGGAAGGAGACTTGGTGCCTGAGCTGCAGGGCGGCGGCGGGGTCTTGCTCATCCGGGTCCGGGGGGACTTGCGGATGGGGGCGTCAGTCGGTCTGTGCCTGGGGGAGGGTGTCCGTTGCCGAGGGGCACTCCGCTCCGTGTGGGTGGGCTTCCTCTTCCCCCTGAATGCTGGATCAGCTGGATCGGAGGGGAAGAGGCCGAGGTCACTGAGAAAGAGCCGCTGGGTCTTTGGGGTTGCAGGTGAGGCAACGGAGGGGGCTTTGGAGGGAGAGGCAACTGTGGACTGCGCAGTGCTCGTGGATGCGTGTGTGTGTGTGACTGGGCCCCATCCCCTGTGAGTGTGGTTTCAGTCCCCTGACTGTGCGTGCATGTGCGTCTTGTCTGTGGCGTGTGTGTGTGTGTGCTGCTCGTGTCTGTGCTGGTGTGTGCCTGTGCCGGTGTGTGTGTGCTTGGGACAGGTAAGGTGCTGGGGAGTGTGGATGGGGCAGAGACAGGTGGGGTGAGGGACTGTCGGAGGAGGGACACTGCTGCCGTCAGGGAGGAGTCCATGGACCTATTGCCCCTCTGTAGGGCAGACATGCCCGATGAGATGCCCTCCATGAACGACACCAGCTGAGTCAACAGAGTGGTGTGTGCATGGAGGACACTCAGCATCGCTGTCTGCCCTACATGGAGCTGGCGAAGGAGGTACACAGACTCCTCACTCAGGGCAGCAGGGGACACAGGGGCAGGGGTGCGGTGCCTGGCCCGAAGGAGACACGCTGCCGAACATGGGAGCCTCCACGGACCTTGGGAATGGGAGCCGATGGGAGGGCGGTGGTGGTGGTGGTGGCGGGGACAGCAACACTAGCTGGGGTGTGGTGGCTGCTGACACCCGCCTCCATAAGGGAGTCATCCTCCGAGCTGCTGTGGTCCTCAGCTGAGGTGGATGGTGCTGAGGACTCCTCGGTGTGGCTCCCCTCGCCCTCCGTGCCACTGGGTTTCTCCGACCACTCCTCGGCTGCTGACCCAGTCTGGCTCTGCGGCTCCTCCTGGTCCGTGGAGCTGTCCCCTCCTGTGGCCGTGGATGTATCTGCAAACAATAGGGAAACAGACAGACATCAGTCACCTGCACCGAACGCACACACCACAGTAAGTACAGCACAATACAGAGCAAGGCCTGGCATCCTTAGTTGTAGTTTAAAGGAACAGTGGTTCTAGAGTGGCCTAAAAGGTCCAAGGGGAAGTAACCCTGTAAAGGGCACTGAGATAAGTAAAGGGATAGAAACTTAATTCATAAAAGAGAGCAGTAGGAAATATAACGAGGGACATATAGGTCAATGTATGACAAATATTTATTACACAATGAAGGTATTCAGGTGCTCACACAGTAAGTGACAATAAGCGTGACGTGAGAAGTGAGGGTGAACTTAAAATAATGACATCGCATTGACAACAGAAATAGAAGCTCCTTTAAAGATTTTTACAGAGTATAAGGAGTTCATGTTGTAGGGGTCGACGACGTTTCGAACTCAATTATTCGAGTTCATCTTCAGGACAAAAAAATTGTGAGCAACTTGAATTGAGCTGAAGAAGGAAATAATATCCTTGGTAGTTTGCTGGAAGCAAATGCTTAAAATCCTTCGCCGTTAAATGGCAATGTGCTGTGCCGGGGAATTAATTAAATTGGCCGGTCACAGTTCAGTAAATGGAGGCCTGGGAGATGAAAGGAGCGTGTCCTGCTCAAAGGAAAATCCCCGGCACAGCACATTGCCATTTAACGGCGAAGGATTTTAAGCATTTGCTTCCAGCAAACTAAGTTTGTTTTTCCCCTACCGGGCCCCACCATAACGCGCATTAATTCGCAGGCTATCCCGGTCACCTTAAGAAGCACAGCGCTACGCAGACGCCTTTACCAAGGATATTATTTCCTTCTTCAGCTCAATTCAAGTTGCTCACAATTTTTTTGTCCTGAAGATGAACTCGAATAATTGAGTTCGAAACGTCGTCGACTCCCTACAACATGAACTCCTTATACTCTGTAAAAATCTTTAAAGGAGCTTCTATTTCTGTTGTCAATGCGATGTCATTATTTTAAGTTCACCCTCACTTCTCACGTCACGCTTATTGTCACTTACTGTGTGAGCACCTGAATACCTTCATTGTGTAATAAATATTTGTCATACATTGACCTATATGTCCCTCGTTATATTTCCTACTGCTCTCTTTTATGAATTAAGTTTCTATCCCTTTACTTATCTCAGTGCCCTTTACAGGGTTACTTCCCCTTGGACCTTTTAGGCCACTCTAGAACCACTGTTCCTTTAAACTACATATTACCCCAGGTTCATATATTGGGGCACCCTTGTCTTCCTAAATACTGGCATCCTTAGTTGAACATTGCTAAAATTGCCCAAACAGAATAGGAGAAGCCAATTGTCAGTCTGATCGTCAACCATGGCACTCACATCCCACCTGGCCTTGCACCCATCTGTCTGGCGTCCGTTGGTTGGCAATACCCCAGTGTGGACACATGCACCACCTACACAGTAGTTGGACGGTGCAGAGAACACGGTGAAGCATGTGAACATGCACACATCACAACTCTTGCCACTGAGTCAGTACAGGTGCCCGGATGAAAGTGATGCCCAGAGTCAGATATATGAAATGCATGTGATGCATACCAGCGACAGACACCATGAAGCACCCATGTGCTGATAGCCATTGCCACTATGGTGTGCATGTAGCACATGTCACTCCCCTGCAGGATCACTCATAGGAAGTCACATGCCATGGCACAGGCATGCCTGCTAAGTCATACATCACTGTCTCCAGTCACATGGGCAGGGCAGCCACACAACAACAGTCTGCACTGTGTCACAATAGTAGGTCATGGGGAATGCAAGTCCTGGAGCTGAACAAGTGCACATGTACATCCCCCACACACCACATCATCTGAACCCTTATCTGTCCAGGTCATACTGATTGGACATATGGGTGACCTGTAACACAAGCCTCTGAACCTGAGCACCTCACAATCTGCTGTGAATGGGAAACAGCTGCATGGACTTCACATTCGCATACCCCAGTCTGCACGGTCAGGTGTGCAAACACCTATGTGTCACACAAGTATCGTCTCCTATGGTCACATCTCCGGTGGCATGCTGAGCCCCAACCGATATACACCCCAGCAGTCCTGACATCGAAGCCACAGCACACTGACACAGAGGCTGACACCTGAGGGGACATATCACTGAGCACAACGTGTCAGCTGATACACGGGAGTGGGAGTACAGAGTGCATTGCATGGCCTGGAGTAGGCATGACTGTCCTGCCCCACATGAATGAGGGATGAACCCTGGACAGCAGGCAGCTGGCTAAGTATGTGTAACACACGTAATATACACACTCCTGGGGCCCAAACATTGTTCCCACCCGCAGCTTGGGTGTGTGCCAGTTACCCCAGGCACATGTGGTGGATCAGCTCAGCAATTGGACCACATATCAAAGTAACACGCAGATTACATGTCAGAACACAGGCATTGTGTAAGCAATGGATCCACCCATGATGCCCACCACAGTTAGGGGAACAGATGCTGTCCCCCACCTTGAGTCAAGCAAACTGCAAGGACACAGTACCCAAGTGACACAATTCCCTGACTGCAAGGGCCACACCTGGGTATCAGATGAGGAGTGGGCAGTGCACAATCGAGGGACATGGGTCCTGGACCACATGACTGATGTGCTGTGGAAGTTTAACCAGGCCAGAGGAGGGCACATAGCATGGCAGACAAAGTACACAATGCAGTCATGGACTCACCCCCTCCGTGCTGCTCCCTGGCCTTCAGCTGCCCATCCAGATCAGGGAAGACCACCGCCAGGATCCTGAGCATGTGGGGTCAGGGTCCGGTGTCCGCCCCTCCTGCGAGGAGGCGACAGCTTCAGCTGGACCCGTGCAATCCTCCGGGTCCAGCCCCGAAGGTCCTGCCACCTCTTCTGGCAGTTGCGGATCCGGCGCTTGTAGTCCCCCACGGATCTCACTGCCCGGACGATGGTCAGCCATATCTTCTGCTTCTGGTGGGCATCAACCTGTGAGGATGACAAAGTGAGAATGCTATTACTACACATGCAACATATCCGTGCATTACACAGTTGTGTATACATGTCTCAATCACAGGGTCACATGATGTACACAGGCAGTGCAACGATGGCCATGGACAGTATGCCAGCAGTTACTACATGGTATCATTGCCTGGGAAGTAAAACCTTGTTTAAATGCACTGTCACTGCACTATACCTGTCCAGTGCATGTAACTACACACTATGGGGGTGACAACTACTCAGTGAGCCTGCTAGCCAGTGGCGTGCAGACTGTTAGCCTTGCAAGTCAGACAACATGCACATTTAGGAAGGCAGTGGACAGAACACTCACCTGCTCCCCTGCTTTCCCATACAGCTTGCTGTACTGTGGAAGGAGGCTGTCCAGCAGGGCCTGGTTCTCCTCAGTGCTGAAGGCTGGGGCTCTCTCCACAGTACGTGCCATTGCAGGGTCCAGAGGGTGCAGATACAGCAGCAGTGGTGGTGGCAGATGTCGTCCTGGAGCATGTAGTGCAGGCAAGTGAGCTCTCAGGGGAACAGCCAGCATTATATGTGTGCTGCAGAGGCAGTTACTGTCCCATGTGTCCAAAGTGATAGGTCCAAGTCGTTAGCATCTTCTGAATCTGGCCAATCCATGGAATTGCACCACTTACACACGCCCACAGCATCCTTCAAAAGTTCAACTTCATGGCACCCATGAATTTGCAACAGTGTTGTGGGTGACCAACTGAATTTCCAGCATCAGACTCGTTCAAGATTTGAAAACGTGTCCGTTGCCAGGCCAGGCCATAGCCAATGGGTGCGCACTGATCGGTCCATTGCTGTTCAATGCGTACCTAGGATACAACGCGTACCCGCACACATTGAATGCAATGGGCCGGCCGGGCACACCGATCGGTCCATTGCTGTTCAACGCGTACCTAGGATACAACGCGTACCCGCACACATTGAATGCAATGGGCCGGCCGGGCACACCGATCGGTCCATTGCTGTTCAACGTGTACCCAGGATACAACGCGTACCCCCACACATTGAATGCAATGGGCCGGCCGGGCACACCGATCGGTCCATTGCTGTTCAACGCGTAGCCAGGATACAACGCGTACCCGCACACATTGAATGCAATGGGCCGGCCGGGCACACCGATCGGTCCATTGCTGTTCAACGCGTACCCAGGATACAACGCGTACCCGCACACATTGAATGCAATGGGCCGGCCGGGCACACCGATCGGTCCATTGCTGTTCAACGCTTACCTTGGATACAACGCGTATCCGCACACATTGAATGCAATGGGCCGGCCGGGCACACCGATCGGTCCATTGCTGTTCAACGCGTATCCAGGATACAACGCGTACCCGCACACATTGAATGCAATGGGCCGGCCGGGCACACCGATCGGTCAATTGCTGTTCAACGCGTACCCAGGATACAACGCGTACCTGCACACATTGAATGCAATGGGCCGGCCGGGCACACCGATCGGTCCATTGCTGTTCAACGCGTACCCAGGATACAACGCGTACCCGCACACATTGAATGCAATGGGCCGGCCGGGCACACCGATCGGTCCATTGCTGTCCATACAACGCGTAACAGCACACATTGAATGCAATGGCCAATGTGTGCGCACCGATCGGTCCATTGCTGTCCAACGCGTATTGCGAATACAACGCGTACCAGCACACATTGAATGCAATGGCCAATGTGTGCGCACCGATCGGTCCATTGCTGTCCAACGCGTATTGCGAATACAACGCGTAACAGCACACATTGAATGCAATGGCCAATGTGTGCGCACCGATCGGTCCATTGCTGTCCAACGCGTATTGCGAATACAACGCGTAACAGCACACATTGAATGCAATGGCCAATGTGTGCGCACCGATCGGTCCATTGCTGTCCAACGCGTCCCTGTACATGTCACTGGCATATGTCACCATGCCTGTCACAGGTGAACATATGCCAGCCACATATACTTCCCAGGGAGTGAGGGGCACACCTACAACACCACAGCCTGTCCAAACTGTATCCTAAGGCATGTAAGACTGCATTACCTATTCCGTGTATAGGGGTGAACATGTTGTTCTGTGGGTGTCACTTGGGGCAGCCACCCCCAGGCTGTGCAGGTGTTCATGGGGACAGTATCCTTGGTGTTTCGTGTACATGACCACTGTGATGTGCAACTGTTCATATCTGAGCATGTGGCATGGTCACATTTCACGGTGGTGTATGTGTATGTCATGTCACATGCCCCCTGAGTCCCATGTAGGACGGTATGTTTAACCCGTGCTCACTACGCCACTGGAGTCAAGCTATCCTGGCTGATGAAGGCTGATAGCCAGAAACCGGTCCTAGGATGCTTGATTCCGGTCCAGGGAAGACATGGCTTGGCAGTTCGGTCTGGACTGTTCCCATGAGGCACAGGGTCAAGACTGATTTGCATATGGCTATGTCTGAACTGGGGTGGCGTGGTGAAGCAAAATAACGATGGATTAAACCCAGATCTGTGACTGGGGGTGAATGTTTGCCAATGTGCAGCATTCCGTCCATTATCTTGTGTGTTTTGCATTTCGCCCTAAGTGGGAAGGGTATGCCCAGATGTGGGTCCCGTGCTCACTACGCCACTGGAGTCAAGCTATCCTGGCTGATGAAGGCTGATAGCCAGAAACCGGTCCTAGGATGCTTGATTCCGGTCCAGGGAAGACATGGCTTGGCAGTTCGGTCTGGACTGTTCCCATGAGGCACAGGGTCAAGACTGATTTGCATATGGCTATGTCTGAACTGGGGTGGCGTGGTGAAGCAAAATAACAATGGATTAAACCCAGATCTGTGACTGGGGGTGAATGTTTGCCAATGTGCAGCATTCCGTCCATTATCTTGTGTGTTTTGCATTTCGCCCTAAGTGGGAAGGGTATGCCCAGACGTGGGTCCCGTGCTCACTACGCCACTGGAGTCAAGCTATCCTGGCTGATGAAGGCTGATAGCCAGAAACCGGTCCTAGGATGCTTGATTCCGGTCCAGGGAAGACATGGCTTGGCAGTTCGGTCTGGACTGTTCCCATGAGGCACAGGGTCAAGACTGATTTGCATATGGCTATGTCTGAACTGGGGTGGCGTGGTGAAGCAAAATAACGATGGATTAAACCCAGATCTGTGACTGGGGGTGAATGTTTGCCAATGTGCAGCATTCCGTCCATTATCTTGTGTGTTTTGCATTTCGCCCTAAGTGGGAAGGGTATGCCCAGACGTGGGTCCCGTGCTCACTACGCCACTGGAGTCAAGCTATCCTGGCTGATGAAGGCTGATAGCCAGAAACCGGTCCTAGGATGCTTGATTCCGGTCCAGGGAAGACATGGCTTGGCAGTTCGGTCTGGACTGTTCCCATGAGGCACAGGGTCAAGACTGATTTGCATATGGCTATGTCTGAACTGGGGTGGCGTGGTGAAGCAAAATAACGATGGATTAAACCCAGATCTGTGACTGGGGGTGAATGTTTGCCAATGTGCAGCATTCCGTCCATTATCTTGTGTGTTTTGCATTTCGCCCTAAGTGGGAAGGGTATGCCCAGACGTGGGTCCCGTGCTCACTACGCCACTGGAGTCAAGCTATCCTGGCTGATGAAGGCTGATAGCCAGAAACCGGTCCTAGGATGCTTGATTCCTGTCCAGGGAAGACATGGCTTGGCAGTTCGGTCTGGACTGTTCCCATGAGGCACAGGGTCAAGACTGATTTGCATATGGCTATGTCTGAACTGGGGTGGCGTGGTGAAGCAAAATAACGATGGATTAAACCCAGATCTGTGACTGGGGGTGAATGTTTGCCAATGTGCAGCATTCCGTCCATTATCTTGTGTGTTTTGCATTTCGCCCTAAGTGGGAAGGGTATGCCCAGACGTGGGTCCCGTGCTCACTACGCCACTGGAGTCAAGCTATCCTGGCTGATGAAGGCTGATAGCCAGAAACCGGTCCTAGGATGCTTGATTCCGGTCCAGGGAAGACATGGCTTGGCAGTTCGGTCTGGACTGTTCCCATGAGGCACAGGGTCAAGACTGATTTGCATATGGCTATGTCTGAACTGGGGTGGCGTGGTGAAGCAAAATAACGATGGATTAAACCCAGATCTGTGACTGGGGGTGAATGTTTGCCAATGTGCAGCATTCCGTCCATTATCTTGTGTGTTTTGCATTTCGCCCTAAGTGGGAAGGGTATGCCCAGACGTGGGTCCCGTGCTCACTACGCCACTGGAGTCAAGCTATCCTGGCTGATGAAGGCTGATAGCCAGAAACCGGTCCTAGGATGCTTGATTCCGGTCCAGGGAAGACATGGCTTGGCAGTTCGGTCTGGACTGTTCCCATGAGGCACAGGGTCAAGACTGATTTGCATATGGCTATGTCTGAACTGTGGTGGCGTGGTGAAGCAAAATAACGATGGATTAAACCCAGATCTGTGACTGGGGGTGAATGTTTGCCAATGTGCAGCATTCCGTCCATTATCTTGTGTGTTTTGCATTTCGCCCTAAGTGGGAAGGGTATGCCCAGACGTGGGTCCCGTGCTCACTACGCCACTGGAGTCAAGCTATCCTGGCTGATGAAGGCTGATAGCCAGAAACCGGTCCTAGGATGCTTGATTCCGGTCCAGGGAAGACATGGCTTGGCAGTTCGGTCTGGACTGTTCCCATGAGGCACAGGGTCAAGACTGATTTGCATATGGCTATGTCTGAACTGGGGTGGCGTGGTGAAGCAAAATAACGATGGATTAAACCCAGATCTGTGACTGGGGGTGAATGTTTGCCAATGTGCAGCATTCCGTCCATTATCTTGTGTGTTTTGCATTTAACCCAGGGTGACCCATTGGCACAATAGTGATGGTCCTCCACAGTCTGTGTGCATGTTGTGTTTACAATGTCTCGGATTTCATGTGCACAATGGGTGACAGTCTCCACATCCACGTTGTTTGTGCATGGACTTTGATGTTGTGCGTGTGTGTGTCACAGACGTCCATGTCTGTCCTGCCGAGGTGACAGGGACCACTACCTGTGGGGGTCATGGTTGTTTTGCTGTGGTGTATACATGATACGCCATGTCATGCCAGTGTCCATGTGGCAATACAGGGTCCCTGGGAATCTACCTGTCGTTGAGCTGTGATGCCTGGGGCACATCTGTCCTCACATGTCACTGTGGGGTTTGTTTGTAACGTGGCAGCAGGAGATGGGAAATGTGACACGTCCTCATGATACACAATGGCGCAACCTGGGACTTATTGATGCCACTTGTTGAACTGTGATGTTGGATGTTGGCCATGTATGTGCCATACATGTCCTTACGGAACTGCACACATCATGTACTTGTGCCTCATAATGATGTATCGTGTGATATTGAGTGTGTACAATGCCACATATGTGGGGTGAGTGACAATCTTTCTTTCTTCACCTATGCACTGCAGGGCACCAGCTGTCCATAGACCATTCCCTGACCTGGCAACGATGGTGGAACGTGACAGCATCCGACGGTACCGCTTCACCAAGCAGCTGATTGATGATTTGGCAGTGCGCTTGGCACCACACCTGCAACCTGGCTGGCCGTACCCTACAGCGCTGACCCCCAAGGTGAAGGTGATGGCAGCCCTACACTTCTTTGCCACCGGTACCTTTCAACACACTCTGGCGACTGCTGGTGGGATGTCACAGACCATGTTCAGCCGTGTGCTCCGCGATGTATTGGAGGCTATGTTGATATACCTGAACCAGTACATCTATTTCCCTAGACTCCAGCAACTCACTGACGTGAAGAGTGACTTCTATGCCCTGGGGAGGATGCTGCATGTCATTGGCTCCATTGATGGGACACATGTGGCTTTGGTACCACCACAGGCCCAGGAGCAGGCATACAGGAACCGCAAGCACTACCACTCGGTCAATGCACTGGTGGTCTGTCTTGCAGATATGACCATCTCACACGTGTGTGCCCGTTTCCCCGGTTCTGCACACGATGCCTACGTGATGAGGAGTAGTCGCAACCCGAGGATGATGTCACAGATGCGGAACCAGCGTGCCTGGCTTGTTGGTGTGTACTGACTTTGTACCATTGTGTGTGTTCTGCAATGTAGTGTTCCACCCTCTTTTCCAACTCAGCTAATGTGCAATTGTCTGTATGTAGGTGACTCTGGATATCCCAACATGCCGTGGTTGCTGACGCCCTCAGGAACCCTGTGACACCAGCCCAGATGCGCTACAATGAGGCACATGGTCGGACGAGGAGAGTGATTGAGCGGACATTTGGTCTCCTGAAGAGCCGCTTCCGCTGCCTGGACAAGACAGGAGGGTCCCTCCCATATGCCCCGGCAAAGGTGTGCAAGATTGTCATCGTCTGCTGCATGCTACACAACCTGGCAGTGCGGAAGGAGTTGCCTCTCATCCTGGATGACGATGACCAACGTCCGCCACCTGTGGAGGATCCTGGCCTGGACCACGATGCCAGTGATGATGATGATGGTGGTGATGTCCGCACACAGCTCATCACCAACTTCTTCAGCTGAATGTAAGTATCCAGAGATGTCATGTAACTGATGTGAGTTTGCATGATATGTGTTGGTGGTGCTCTGGTGCTGTTTGAGTGTGTCCATGTGCTACATGACTGTATGCGTGTAGCGATGTGTCCTTACAGGTAGTCTGTACTCCCCAACAGTGTTGACATGCTAACTTGGTTCTGGGTGGGTATCTTGTGACATGTATTGGGCATGAGTATTGCAGTTCTGTCCTGTTCTTCAGTGCTTTTGACTGTGTGTCATTTCTGTCCTTCACAGGGTACTTTCAGAGTCGTTTGGTCAACTGTGATCCCCGACACCGTGATTCGACTTCCAGGGTGGTAGCTGTCGTGTCCCTACAGGTGATGTGCACCACACCCATGGACTTCCTTCCTTCTACACTTGTTGACTGTGTGCCCGCTGCCAGGTGGGATTACCTTGCATCTGTGGTGGTTACAACATGTTGCAAATGTGTAATAAACCTGTGCTTCACTTTGTGATGTGCGTTGTCTGTGGTCACACATCTGACTGACATTTGCTTACTGCACCAGTGGGCTAGTTAACACAGACTGTGAATAGGTGTTGGGTCTGTGCAATGCAACGTATTTCCTGGCAACATCAGTGTAGGCAATGAGTCAGATGGCCATGGTGTGTATGTGTTGTGTAGCCCTGGTGGTGTGCCTCCCTCATCTGTGTGACGTCGCCATGACTCACATGCCGGTGTTGTACTTGCTGTAGCAGTTAGCATGCACAGTGTCATTTCCCAGATCATCATCGCCACTTCAGAGACAACGTAGGAATCACAACAGAGGCAAGTATGGTGTATTAGTGAGTTTATTGACATACATGTGTGAGTATAGTGCACAGGATGGTGGGTGCTGTACATTGTGATTGTAATCCAAAGTTCCTAGATGATTTGGAAGTCCTGGTAGCAGAAATGTCCAGAGTAAAGTCCACAGTCATCTGAGACATTGGTCCAACTTGAGCTCCCCATGTCATGTGGGAGAGTTGTGTTGCAGTCAACAGGGTGAACAGTTTGCGCACAAAGGTGATTATCCAGAACAGGTTTTGGCTTCCTGGGGGTTGCACATGGCCATCGGCCTCTCACTTGCCCCTCCTCGGACGGCCCCTCTTCTTTGGGGGGGGACCCTCAAGTGCAGGCGGCTGCGGTGCAGGGGACTCTCCGCCAGAGTCATCCTCCCTCCCTGTGGCAGTTGCAGTTGTTTCAGCACCAGATGTTGTGGGCACACAGGGAGGTGTTGACTGGTTGCTGCTCATCTGGCGGAGGCATTGTAATATGTCCCTATGCACCGCCGTCATCTCTTGTAGTGTATCCCACTTGGACTCCACGCGGGACATGTGTGAGTCCAAGCGGGCATGATGGGCAGCCTGCTGCTGTTTAATGTCCCTGAGGAGCCCCACTACCTGGCTGAGCTCTCCGGTGCTGGACTGGTACGCATCGGCTATGCGTGCCAGTTGTGGGTCATCATGCAGTCCAGACCCCTCTGCAAGCAGCGACCTATGTCTCCCACCCCTCCCACCACCCCTGGCGACACGTGCAGTACCTGAGGTGGCATGCACAGGTGACCCTGGGCCCCCTTGGGGGTTGTTGGTGGTGTTGGTGTCCATGGCCCCACGTTGGTCCAGGGTCCCTGTGCTGGTGGTGGTGGTGCTCCTTGGTCTTTCCATGTCGGCAGGGGTGGTATGTGTGTTGACAGTCGTTGGAGGGGTGGGTGCAGGGGTGCAGCTGGTGGTCCTGCTGGTGCTGCATGATGACTTGCTCCGGAGGTGCCAGGTTGGTCTTCTTCATCCGAGGAGGGCAGAGGCTGTTCCACACCAGTGAGCTCCGTATCCTCTTGAGCCTGGGACGGGGACTCCTCAGCATCTGCTGCTGTGTCCCCATCATCACCTGTTTTTGGGATACACACACAATGTATGTTATGTTTCTGCAGGCATCAATGGTTGACACACCTGACAGTTGTGACTGTGCCTCTGGATGCGGGCCTGTACATTGCATTGTCCTAAGTTGTCACAGTCAGGGGTTGATATTGGTGTAGCACATTGTCCTGCATTATTTGGGCATTTCTATGTGAATGTTGGGGTGTGTACATGGTCTGCATTGGTTGTATTTGGTTGACATCCGGCCCTCCTTCCCACCCAGCCAGATATCCCACCATGGAACGTGCTTCCATTGCAGGGAGTGCAATTTGTGTTTCAGGATGTCAGTCAGTGGTGTCCTGCTGTTGGTTGGTGCACAGTTGCCAGCAGGGCCTTGTGCTCCCCACAGCAGTAGCCAGTGTCAGCCATCTTGTCAGTTGTTTTCCACTCCCTATGATGTGGGCATGGTTCATGGTGGTGTTGATGTGCGCATTGTGAGGGTGAGCAATATCTGTGACTACCACTCCCATCATGCTATTGCCTCCACCCCCCTTCCCAGCATGCCCATACTTCCTTCCTTTTGAGTGTACTTCACTGTGTGTGGGTGTGACAGCAATGGCAAGATGGCTGACCGTGGTGTCCTGCTGTTGGTTGTTGGCCAGTTCCCAGCATGGCCTTGTGCTCCCCACAACAGAGCACCAGTGTCAGACATCTTTGATGGGGCTTTACACTCTCTGTGAGGTGTGCATGCTTCAGTGTGAGCTTGCTGGGCCATGTGGGGGGGGATGTTGAGCTGGCACTACCACTCCCATCATGCTATTGCCTCCATCCCCCTTCCCAGCATGCCCATACTTCCTTCCTTTTGAGTGTACTTCATATTGTGTGGGTGTGACTGCAATGGCAAGATGTCAGTCAGTGGTGTCCTGCTGTTGGTTGGTGCACAGTTCCCAGCAGGGCCTTGTGCTCCCCACAGCAGTAGCCAGTGTCAGCCATCTTGTCAGTTGTTTTCCACTCCCTGTGATGTGTGCATGGTTCAGGGTGGTGTTGATGGGCCAATTGTGAGGCTGACCAATATCTGTGACTACCACTCCCATCATGCTATTGCCTCCACCCCCTTCCCAGCATGCCCATACTTCCTTCCTTTTGAGTGTACTTCACTGTGTGTGGGTGTGACAGCAATGGCAAGATGGCTGACAGTGGTGTCCTGCTGTTGGTTGTTGGCCAGTTCCCAGCATGGCCTTGTGTTCCCCACAACAGAGCAGCAGTGTCAGACATCTTTGATGGGGCTTTACACTCTCTGTGAGGTGTGCATGCTTGAGTGTGAGCTTGCTGGGCCATGTGGGGGGGGATGTTGAGCTGTGACTACCACTCCCATCATGCTATTGCCTCCACCCCCCTTCCCAGCATGCCCATACTTCCTTCCTTTTGAGTGTACTTCACTGTGTGTGGGTGTGACAGCAATGGCAAGATGGCTGACAGTGGTGTCCTGCTGTTGGTTGGTGCCCAGTTCCCAGCATGACCTTGTGCTCCCACAACAGAGCACCAGTGTCAGACATCTTTGAAGTGGCTTTTGTCTCCCTGTGAGGTGTGCATGCTTGGGTGTGTTCTTGCTGGGCCATGTGGGTGGGGGATGTTGGGCTGTGACTACCACTCCCATCATGCTTTTGCCTCCACCCCCCTTCCCAGCATGCCCATGCTTCCTTCCTTTTGACTCAGCTTCCCTGTGGGGTTGTGTGCCTGTGCTGACAAGATGGCTGACAGTGTTATCCTGGGGTTTGTTTTGCTACAAGTCCCATGTGTGTCCCTGTGCTTCACACTGCATGACCCAGGGTTGTGGTTCTTTGTGGGATATTTGATTGGTGTGTGAGGCAATGCTTTCTCCCAGGTGAGTTGTGTGTAGTTTGTGTTCGGGGGGTGTGTGGGTGGAGCTGCTGGTGACTATGGTCAGTGCTGTGAGTCCTCCTTCCCACCCAGCCAGATATCCCACCATGGAACGTGCTTCCATTGCAGGGAGTGCAATTTGTCTTTCAGGATGTCAGTCAGTGGTGTCCTGCTGTTGGTTGGTGCACAGTTGCCAGCAGGGCCTTGTGCTCCCCACAGCAGTAGCCAGTGTCAGCCATCTTGTCAACTATTTTGCACTCCCTGTGATGTGGGCATGGTTCATGGTGGTGTTGATGTGCGCATTGTGAGGGTGGGCAATTTCTGTGACTATGACTCCCATGATGCTATTGGCTACACTGACTTGCCCAGCATACACAGTATTCCTTCCTTTCAGTGAGCTTCCCTGTGAGGTGGTGTTGTGGTGGTGGCTACATGTCTGACTGTGTTTGTTGGTTATATTTGTGCCACTGCCTAGCTCTATTTGTTGTTAGGTTTGTACATGTCATGACACAGTTACATTTCACTATGAGCTGGCATGTATTGTGTTTATCTGGCTGACATACACATTTTGGGATGATCTGTTTTGGTTGGTGTGTATTTGCTAAGGGTGCATGGTTTGACTCTCCCCTTGACAGTGATGGGTTTGTATTGTGGCACAATATTGTGTACATTTGTTGTGTACTCACCAGGCTCTGGGATGTTTTCTAGTCCATAGACGCTCACTGGTGGTAGGATGGCCCGCACCTTCTCCTCCCAGGGCCTGAGGTATACTGGTTTGGCAGGAGGGCCACTGCCGGTGTGTTGGCTCACGATGTAGTCCTTCTTCAACAGCTCCTTGACCCTCCTGCGCACGTCATACCACCTGTTCTGGATGTCTAACTTTGTGCGCAAACATGGTGATTGTGCGTTCACCCTGTCGACGATCCTCTCCCACATCTTGGTTTTCTGCGCCATGGGTGTCTGTTGGACCAATGCACCAAACAGCTGTGGCTCTACCCTGAGGATCTCATCTACCAGGACTTCCAATTCACTATCTAGGAACTTGTGATTCTTCTTTGGGGGCATGATGTTGGGTGGTGCTGGTGTGATGTGTGTGTTGGTGTGCAAGTGAGGGTGTGTGAGTGTGTGTTTTGCTGGGTGTATGTGAGGGTGCTATTTGTTGTGGTGCTGCTGGTG
This sequence comes from Calotriton arnoldi, assembly GCA_963921515.1. Classification (NCBI taxonomy): domain Eukaryota; kingdom Metazoa; phylum Chordata; class Amphibia; order Caudata; family Salamandridae; genus Calotriton; species Calotriton arnoldi. Next base: position 119,400 of record CAWUFW010008554.1, read on the forward strand.
TGTGGCTTGTGTGATGGATGAGCTGTGAGTGTGTGTGTGGTTGCTGTCTGTTGGTGTTGAGTGCTGGCAGGTAATTTGAATTTGCAAAGGATCATGGTAGGGATTTGTGTCCTTTATATGGGTGGCTTTGTGGGTGTGTCTTTGTTCCCAGTTTCCCCCCCAGTATTTATTTGCTTTGTGATTGCTTGTTTGGCCTTTTTTGTGTTTTTTTTCCTTGGTTCTTTTTGTGCATGTAGGAGACGTTCTTGTGACCGAGTCGGACCCTCCAGTTGTCTCGTGCGAGCCTCTCAGATTCGTTCACGCTGTGTTTGTGCTGTTTTCTGTGCTGCGTACGCGTCGGTCGCGGGGTTTTGGGTTGCTTCAGCTCGCAGTTTTGAATGCGTGTCGGTCGTGCGGCTTGGGCTCCGTGCGACTCGGTCGTGTTTTCCACGTGTAGCATCGTACTTGGCGGGTAGGAGTTCGCGGGTACGTTTCGTTCGGGATTCTTCCTGGTGCGTGTCGGTCGGTTCGATTCACGTGCTTTTCCGGCCGGATGGCTGTTTTCCGTGCGGCTCGGTCGTTCGGCTTGTGTTGCGTACGAGTCGGTCGGATTTAGCACGCTTCTCATCGTACTTGGCGGGTCGGGCTGCACCGGTACGTGTCGGTCGGTATTTATTCCGGCTCCGAGTCGGTCGGTACGTTTTCCGGCCCGAATCGGAATCGGCCCTTATGTCTTGAAATGCGACATCTGTCAGCAGATAAAAGGCTCCACCGTAATACGCCCAGCGCAGACACCATTACTGAGATCAGACAAACCTCTCGCATGTGTGTATTTGGACCACTGCGGACCCTTACAATCTGATGGGTCCAAGAAATATATCATGGTTGCAGTGGATTCCTGCTCTAGATTTCTATGGGTTTGGCCTCAGCGCTCGGCTGATGCTCGAACTGTTATAAAAGATTTGCGAGTCTTTATCGGCACATACGCAGTTGGCACGTTACATTCTGACTGTGGTCCGGCGTTTAGCTCTCGGGCTTACAAAGAGGCCATGGAAGGAATGGGCGTAGCATTGCGGTACTCCTCTCCGTACCATCCCAAGGGAAATTCTGTTGTGGAGAGGAAAAACCGAGACTTAAAGCAATCTTTAACAGCTAGGGTATTAGGCAAGGGCGGTAGATCGGTCGATCACCTTTATGGGGTACAGCGCGCGCTCAATAACCAGCCAAGAAGCTCTCTAGGCGGTGTCACTCCTTACGAGGTCCTATTTGGGACAAGAATGTGGGTACCTGATCTTGATTGTGAAGGCACAGTGGCGGATGAAAAACCATTTGATATCCATGATTGTTTGGCTGTTTTACAGGATCTAAATGAATCCAGGACACAACAAAGTAATGTGCTCCAGAAACAGGCCGCCACTGAGGAAGTCAAGGCAGTAACGGCAAGACCTATCTGGATCCCAAAAATCGGGGATCTAGTCAGAGAGAAGATTGCTGACAAGAAAGAATTTGGGCCATCTTACAGAAAGCCTGTACCGGTCCTTGCAATCCACGGCACAAGAACTGTACTTCTGCCACCTCTTGCCGGAAAAAAGGAGAACAGATTTGTCTCAATTGACTTAATCAAACCACACTATGTGGCCGCTACTAAACAGTAGGCCTCGTGGACTCCACAGTAGCAGACGCCCTCCTCTCGCTACAATCCAAGAAGTCCAAACAGAAAGACTCATCACGTTTGAGGAGCCACCTGTACGAAATGAAGGACTAAGCAACAATGCTATGGAACTTGTTCCACTTCAACAAGAAATTCATCTTCAAAATGAAAATCAACTTAACAACCAAGTTGCAATCAGACCTAATACAGACATCTACGTCAACATGCCTCGTCAAGAGCAAAATCCGAAGTCAACAAATCCCGATGCAATTCCAACAATTGATCGAACTGCTTCTGGCTATTTCATGAACTTTGATACATTTTCACTGGATCCAAGCGAACTGGAAACGACGCCTGCCAAAAAATCCCTCCAACAGAAACTGAATGACTTTTTGAACTTTTTTAGAAAGACTTACCTGGTGTCACCTTGGATAGAACTATGGTATATCACTGGGATTTTATTTTTCATTTTCTGGCTAGGCTTAATAATAACTTTTAGTATGCTTATTAATGGACGATACCTCCAGCAAAGCTCTACAGCCCAAAGAGTCAATTTGATTTTAAAACTACACCAGTCTTCACATCGTGAACCAAGAGACTTGTTATCAGTAAACATCACAGCAGTTCCTATACCGGACGGTATAGTATGGGAAAGATTGATTATGATATATTAGGTCCGACTGAACTTTTAAAGCTAAAACATGTATTTAAAATTTCTTTAAGTGCTATCATTACCTCCAGTACATTTTCTGATGATTGGGACACTGAAACTGTAAATGCTATGATGTCTGATTTAGAAAAAACTGCAGCATTTCCGAACAATGAAATGTTAGAAGGTACTTCAGACTATGATACATTGTACTGATACCAGCAATATGGTCATCATTTCTTACACATATCTATAACACCTAGAAATGTATTTGAGTACCACCAGTGGGAACACTGCCCAACACCACCGAAAGGTAGTTTGCAAGCATTCGCACAGAAATTCACATACTTCTCAGGGTTTAACACATCCGACCCGAAGTCATTTTATTATAAAGTGGCGAAAAATTCAGCTCAGAAAATTATGTTGACAAACACCAAACATATTTACTCTGCATCCTTTCTGAACCAGTTGTCTAAACAGGGTTTCGATCTATGGAAAGACACAATAGATTCCAAATCGATCTGGGGTTCTAGGGACTGGAAAGTCCAGGGAATAGAAGCACTTTTTAGAGCATGCATCATTCCGCAGCAGATTTTATTTCTGAATGAAGCTGTGCAACAAACAACCTGTCTTGGTTTAGCCAAAGGCAAGGAAATGAACACACCGGGGTTTCCAACACCATCGCAGATGGGTGGGGGGCAGAATTCATCTACACAAGGGGTAGGATTAAATGACATTTTCCAGTACAACAGATCAGATCCTGATTGGACAGAATGGCTGGTTTGGCCCGTTGACACAAACAAATGTCAACAGAGATTTATGAATACAACCAAAGGGTTTAGTATCCATAGGCCAGATCCACGCTATGTACAAAGACAACACCCAGGGGTAGTGACATCCTATAGTGTTGGGAAGTTGTGCCTTGATTGGCTAGAGACCTCAACACTGACAGAAGTAAAGCACCACTTGACCTTACTCACACCTGACATGGATCTTAGAGATTTTCTACAAGGTCCCAGGAAACAACGTCAGAAACGTTTCCTATATGCAGGCCTTTATGCCTACTATAATGAAAACTGGAAAATATCCCAACAAGAGGCCGCAGAAAGGATACGAGAGATAGACCGTATTAACTTAGAAAAAGCATTGGCAGTAGTGGATAATGGGTTAACTACTTTGACCTCCAGCATTTACTCCTTAGGCAACATTGTGTCCTCGGCGATCGACATATTAGAACAATATCTGGCCTTGTTACAACACGGGCAATCTCAGCTACGTTCTATTATGTTATTAAGCTGGACGCTGCAATCTTTGCATGCAGGCTATGTGCCATGGCGTTTTATAAACACCACGTCTCTGTTCTCAGAATACAATCTAACTGATAAACAGACAGAAATGGCACAGAGGGGAGCCAAATATACAATGCTCCGTATTGAGAAACTGGAAAGGTTACCATTCACTGTAGCCGAATCACCATCAACAGAATGGCTAATTCATGGCCAAATCACTCTACCGGTCACTACGTTTCAGTTTCAATATTGCCTTGAACAAAGGCAGGCAGGCAGATATGTGAAAATGGGTAAGGGATACATCAAGGAAACTTGGGCGTTACCATATAGATACCGATGCCGGAATGGGGATCGAGAAGTGTATCTGAGTGGTACAAACTGCAAGAGCGCTTTGAGCGGTTCTCTTATGTGTGAGGATATTTCTCTGCACGGAGCCTGCAGTGGTTCAGTAGCGAACTTATCTTGTCACATGTCAGGGACCCCAGCGGCCATGATCAGACCGGTTTTCCAGCTGCTCTCGAATGGGAGTTACTTAATGCTAAATGATCAAGGTTGCTGTGGGATGCTTCCGGGCTTCGCATATCTAGTCACTGTTATCTCCAGGGTTACTTGCTGTATGCAAGTATTGTTTCCGCCACTGAACACAGTCGGGGAAGCGCCGCTATGGCCTTCGCTGAATGTTTCTTTTATACAGTTTGATACTCTGAGCAGATTGAAAGCCATGCTTTTACAGCAACCCGTGCCCTTAACCTCCGCTCGAGAAACCTATGAACTTCTAGTTGCAAGGACCTCGACTGAGATACAGGCACTCATACGTACAAACTGCCCCATTCATTTCGCAGAACTGGTGGGACGTATCTTCAATATGTCTGATACGAGCGGAATTTTACACCTATTTAAGACCATAGGGTCCGGACTGTTAAGCACCTTTCAGACAGTCCTCGGAGTAATCCCAAATTTTATACACTCCGTATTGGGAAGCGTATTTGGAGGATTCCCGCTCATCCTGTTCCTAATCGCAGGAATCCTGATTGTAATATTGCTGCTACGCAATGGACGGTCCACTTCCCGAGGGAATGGTGAACACGCTCCTGGAGCGGAAATACCGTGAACGCATGGTACAACTTCTGGGCATTTCTTGCCTGTGAGAACTCAATGCCTCCTGGTTTCTATCATTTAGACCAGTCTGGATAGACTGCATCTTACCTGTGCTTTGATGCCTGTTCTGCGGAGAAGAATGCACGTTGGATCTTTGTCTAATATTTCCATCAGATGCGCCTCCGGACACGGATGCAATGCTGGACTCCATAAAGGCCCACGCTCTGCGTTGTCCTCAGCGGCTTCCAATTCTGATGAATGCATTCCTGGAGAATCCACAGGTGCCGTTCGCTCCTGCTGGGTTAGGTGACTCCTCCACAGGCATCCAGGTTACAACTACCGCACAAGCTGCCGCAGCACCGACTGTTGGCAGTACTACATTCCATCTATGTGCGATTAATGTTCTCTGTGAGGCATAGGATTTGTCATCTACAGCAGCTGACACTGATAATATTGAGCTTCCCAGCCAGGACGTGTAATCTTGAATTGGCTCATCGTGTCCTGGGAAAGAATTCGGCTTCTTCACTCGTTTCAAAATAAACGATCTAAATTTGGAACATTTTCTTATATTGACACTTTCGCTTGAGAAAAGCATGGCCTTCTCCTGCTTATGGTAATACAACTTCTATAGAGAGATGATATTGACTTTTAAGTGGCAACTAGAAAAAGCTGAATTTAAACATTTTTTTTTAGCACCAACATTTTTTAACGATTTTTTAGAACCATGTTTTTACTTGCTTTTAAAAAATGTTTTTAAATTGTCCAGATTTTAAGTATGGTCATTTTTATCCAGTTCGGAAGAGGAGTGGGTGTTATATCCCGCATAGAGGCCCTAATGTAGACCCGTTCGTACATGCCCTAAAATGGACTTATTCATATTTACCCTAATATGGTCATATTCGTACTTGCCCTATTATGGTCATGGCCGCATATGCCCAATTATGGTCACAACTGTACATGTCCTATTATAGTATGATTCCTTATATAAGCATGATCTTTCACCTACATTGGTCCCAGCTAGTACACAACGAGCTCTGAGGGCTGAACGTTATCTATCCTGTGGTTTTGAATACAGCAGGGTTCTTCCAAACACAGGCCCACACTGTACTCATTAATTATGCATGGCTTTCTAAGAATACACCACCGGCATAATATGTATGTACAAAGTTCACCCCTGACGTCTTCCTCCTGTCCAATACAAACCATACTGAGGACCGAGACTCTTTAGGGTATAAATACACCACATCTTGCCCCGGTAAGATAGAGGGAACCGAGACTTCCATGCTGACACACTGACCAGAGATGCTGAGGCTCCTGCATGCAGTCGCTCAAGCTGACAGTGGTCTGACACAACCCGGACGGGTGTCCAACTCGAGACCAGGACGGTGTCCCACACTCTCTCTATTCAGGTATGGGGGTTCGACTAAATCCTAGGAGGATTCTTGGCTCTTAGCTTCTAAGGCCTACACACACATATGCTAGGTACACTCAGGTACATCTAGTTAGGCATTGTATGCAAAGTTACATAATGCTTTTATATTCATGTATGTACTCATGATTATCGCAATATGGTAGAACTGTTCTATCCCTTTGCTTTTATCGTACTGCTGATAATATATCTCTGCTATTGTCTGCTGGTTACCGCAGCACATATATTTTACACTAGAATAACAACTGTTCAATAAATACTTATTGAAACGCCCGACTGTTTATTCTGTGTAACTCTCTGAGACAAACCGAATAAGTAAACACGAGTGACTGAGTGAAAGGTAGTACATTGTTTCCACAATTCTGAGGGAATCAGGGATGTCATGGTCTAAGGTTGCCAGAGACTAATCTCTCCCCGATAAGAGGAGACACTAGTGGCACTGCGAGCTAGCTAATGCAAACCAGGCTAACATATACGGTGGGGGTGCACGGAGTCAGTCTGCCACCAAGCCCGCAGTATATGTTATCAAACGCGCAGGTCCTGCAGGGGTACTATAGGAGCTACACGACACTCTAACAATGGACTTATTTTCTATGGTTAATATCTCTGAGCCCATGCTATTAAAGCCTCAAAGCTTAACATCAGAACATTCTCTAACAATGGACTTCCTTTCCTCGGTTACAGTCCCCGAGCTCATAATGCATAAATCTCAGAGCTCCACATGTCAACATTCTCTGATAATCGATTTCCTTTCCATTGTTAATGCCCCTCTTCTGTATGATAACACGATGCACACAGGTGTGGCCACAAGTTAAACGTGGCAATTCACCTACCCTGGTACCCCGCACATTCTTTTTCCAATTTTAAGGGTAAGTAAGTTACGTAAGGTGTTCTGGTTATGGCTTCACACAAGTGTTAATATTCTTAATTTCACACACTTAGTGGGAAATGGGTCTGGAGTGTGACAGTGATCCTTTCCTCAGCTCACGTTAAAAGTGTCACAGCTCACTATTTCAGCTATCTCTAATCTCTAATAACTCACCCCGCACCAAACTCACTAACCCTGTCCCATAGCATACAGCACCACATTTCCCATAATTGATGAATACACTTCAACTGAAGCCCAAATCTTTGCACACCTCTCCCCGCCCGATGTTCTCTCTTTCCCCCACAAATGTTCAAGGTCTCACTATCTCCACATGCCTAGGGACCCCCTTTATTTTCTCGGCTGTCTCGCTTCCAAGTGTTCTCTCACCCTCTCAAGTGCCCAAACTTGGTAGATCTATCTCCCCTTTCCCTGTGTTCTTTCTCTCTCTCTCTCTTTAGTTTAGCCAGTCGTACTATCTGTGTCTTCCAGTGTCTCTTATTCCCATAATCCTTTTCCACTGCACACCCTGCCACATAATTCCACTACACAAATCCACTCCACACCACACACAATTCCACAACTAGCAATTCCAATAAAAACCTCATATTTCCACTCCACACCTCATACATTCAATACACTACATACCAAAATGCATAACTAAAAGGCATTGTCATTTACAGCGTCAAAAGCTCTAACTCTAAAAAATGCGAGACCTATTGCACTGAAAATGCTTGTTTTTTTACTATTTGCCTGGGGGTGTGAGCTGCACAGAGGGGCTTTTGCAAGGTCTGCCTTCTGACACATCTGCTTGGTATAGAGCACAAAATGTCCTGTTTTTAGAAAACCTTAAAAGTGACAGAGCTGTGAAGTGACAGCGTTTATTCACAGGGCTGTAGTCAAGAAGGAGCTGCAGTTAGGCTTGCCACCATTCAAGGGGAAAAATACCAGCCAGTTTTAAGAGTCTGCAAGGGCATGATAGTAAATAGGACTGTAAACAAAATCGAATGTACTCCTTAGGAACATGACTTTTCCGCTTTTATTTAACTTAATTATTTTTAATGCATTGTTAACTCCGCTCTGGAACACCTTTGAAAATGTTTTCTATTTATATTTCCTGTTTGAAGTTGTACAGATAAGGGCTATAAATAATGGCTTTAAGTTATTGTGCTTATTTTTGTACGGACATTACAATACCAGTGGTAGAAAACCAACCAGGTGGCTACCCTTGCTGCAGTCCATTATGCATCCTGCACGAAGAAAGTACATCACATGAAAATTATATGGTACAGTATTTATGAGGCCTACCCAAACACAGACGAGGTGCTGAAGCACTTAGATGCCACTGAGGAATATAAACAGCTTCACTAAATGAGACAGACTGAGCAAAGTGTTACTGTAGCCCCTGGCGAGGACCACTGGAATTATGAGGCAGGAGAGGGCCAAATTATGTGGATGGGTTGACTAAATTATACGTCACGAAAAGGCAAATTATGCTGTATACTGTTTCACATTTAGTAATAGTATTACCTCATTATTTTGTCTATTTTACATTTGTTAACACTGTATGGACATGAGTTGCACCTCATTAGTAGTGGTTTAATACTCACATTTAGCAATAAGCAACAGAACGTTCCCTAGATGACGGAGGGTTATGTCTCCCCTTATGACATTGGGACTATACACGAGAACGAGGGGAGGGAGAGGGGGTAAGTCTGTTTTTTGTTGTTGTTTTTTTATCTTTTGGGTTCTGATTTTAGGGTTGTTATGTGGACAATTGTTTGCCTCACATAACCAATAATGCTCAGTTGTTACTATTATTGCTATCATCCTGAGATCCTGCTTACTTATTTGTGTTCAATTAGAGCCTGCAAAACATGTTTCTTGTTTGAGTATTTACAGCATGCCGACCCCAAAACAAATAACAAGGATTTCATCTGTGTTGAATTTGAAATTCCTGTTTTTTTCATGTTTGCAGAGCTTCAGCAGTGGAATGTGATGTTATGTATTAAACAGAGACTCCTACATTATACTGATTATGTAACTTTACCCAAAATCAATAACGTTTATTGGAAAAAAAGCAACAGAAAGGTGACCATTCAACCTTTGCAAAGGGCATTTCACTGCAAGTAACACATACTGTTGAACTGTTTTAGTTAGAAACTCATTTTTTATGTTAAAATTTGCAGATTATGCAGCAGATGATGGATGTGACAAATGCGGAAAATCCATAATTATGCGTAAAAGCTGCCATAGCACAATCACATAATTCCAGTGGCCCTGCCCTTGACTTGGATGTCAGTGAACAACACCCAGTACAGAGAGTAGGCTATGCAGGTTGCCCTCTTAGCAGCTGATGAGAGTCTAACTTAAAACAGGTGACTACTGAAATTAGGCACTGTCAACCCTCTCTTGTCTTGAGTTACTCACTGCCTCCCATCCCAACCACTCCTCTGAATGCAGGCCATCTTTGTAGCCATTAAAATCGTACTCACCCTTTTTTTTAACTGTATATCTTTATATTGTTAACTTTTGGAAAAGCAAACAGTAAGTTATTTTAAAAATATAATTTTATTTCCTGAATGAGGGACTACATGCAAGATAGCCAAAGGTATTGTATTACCAAAACAATAGAAGGCATGAGAACAGCATGGGAGCAAGGAGGTTTGAGTTTTCTGAGATTTTTGTGGCAGTTATAGAAGCAGAAACATTGTATTTGTGCTTCAAGCAGCATTGGTTTGAGGTTCAAAGTAAAGCCATTTCTGTTTCCGCTACCAAGGGTGGTTCCTCTCCGGGTTGGACTGGGAAGAAAATATGTTCACGAATTGAGGCAGTTTTTAACTTTTAAGTGCACACTCTGTGAGTGTTTTGCAAGTTATGGAAGACTGTATGGATATGAGCTTGCCGCAGGCAATGCTTTTTTTAATATCAGGGAAATCAATAGTAAAAACTGACCTACCACACCATAAAACAGGTTCAAAAACAGCCAACAGATTGGCTTGAACACTGACCTGTCAGGCCAGCCCATTGGGTGCTTCCTGATTACCCTATCGGCCAGTCCAAACCTAGTTGCTCTTGTAAATGCAGGTACTTCTATGTCCATTTTATTGCAAAATGCAAGACCAGCCTTTGCTTGCGTAGCCATACATTATTATGTTCAAACCTCTAAGCAGGCTGTGCAAGCAAACTGGATCTGAGAGCTGCTGTGTGTCTGTTTAACAATAATTAATATACTAAGTCCCAGATTCTCAAAGGTTTAGCGTCGGGTTAGCGTTACGTTTTCAATGCTAACCCGACACTATGCCCGTTTTAGGATTTACAAACCAAAGCAAATAAATATTTGCATTGGTTTGTATGGAAAAGTAACACAAAGCAAGTCAAAATGCTGCCCAGCATTACTTTGCGTTAAAAGGGTGTTACATGGGTGGTACATGGGCATTCCCATGCAACCACCCATGCTATTTGACACTAAACCCTTTCCACTAATGTTATTGAATAGGGTTAAGTGCTAAAAATTAAAACGGAGAAATGTTTACATTTCTCCATGCTTTTCCGACTTTGCATGCGTGCTGCACTGTGCAGCACACATACAAAGTAGGAAAAGCTTTTAGACATGTCTAGGCATAGTATTTTGTACACGAAGGGTATCCTTCCTGTACAAAACCTATGCAAGACACAGGCACGCACCCTAGCGCTATGGCGCTAAGGTGTGTTCCTGGCACACGGCTGCTCAAATGAGCGCCAGGGCTAGGGAGAGGGGAGGAGAGCGCCATTTCTCTGTGAATATGGTGCTCTCCTGCTCTCTCCCTGTCACGCAAAGCAGCGCAGCCTCTTAGGGGGCTGCACTGCATTCCGTGACGGCTTTGAGACTCTGGCCCTAAGAATGAGTTGGAAGACATCAGATGCTCAGTGTGCCCAGCCTGTAGCAGATGTGCTTGAGAAACAAACACAGTGCAGCATATCAGTGGGTCTGGAAAGAGTTCGTTTTTGATTTTAACAAGACTTTTTCAAGCTAAAAGTACAGTATCAAGCTTTACTGTGTAATGTAATGTTAGAACCATACCTCCTGCAACCCTTTGACCACAACCATTTTTGTTTTATTGACCCAAAACTTATATGTTAATTGGTAACTTAAGTAATATCACTTTGTATGATGTAATTACGGAAAAAGGGTGCTTAATGTTACTTCTGCTACTCCTTGCATTTTGGCAAGGTCCTGTATTAAACAGTGTGAGTTAACAACGAGTGAGATTCTTGAAACAACAATAGCCTGAGAAAACTCCACCCACCCATGGTAAACAGAATAAAGTGTTAGAATATATATATGTTGAAAAGAAAAAAACAATTTTGTTATTTTAGGAATCTTTAGAATTAATTTATATGTGTTGGAAGGTTTTTATTTTCAACAATCTTTACTGTAACCATGTTAGACCAAAGGAAGGACTTGAGGCCAAGTAGTGTTCGATCAGCTACAGTGACAGACAAGGTGGTTATTGTCTCTAAACTATGCCTATTTGGTCATGAACATTTTATAAAATCATAAAGATGTATGAATGAAAACTGTGCTGGGAATATGTCCTCATGCTCATTTATTCTATTAAGCTTAGTTCAAAGGTCTCACGTATTTGCAGATTAGAGGAAAGGGTTTGGTTAAGTAGAACTAAGGTGTTACAGAGTCGTTTTTATTATACACGGCTAATTCTAAGTACTATCAAATTTGGTAATATGGGAACAAAAGGAAACATTAAAATAGTGATTACCCAAGAACAGATCATTTAGCAAAATGGGGAGGCCTATATTGTGTGGTGTTGTATGCCCACACCACTGTGCTGCTAAACATTTGAAGGCTCCTGTGAAGGTTTTTTCTTTTTACAGCATTTGGTACCCAAATTGAGCCAATGACAAAGAGACAAAGGAGTAATGACAGGACATTGAGATGTGGACATCAAATCTGTCAGTGGTCAGTCGCTGAATTTGTGGTTGATACTTTTGCTTATTGTTCATCTCTGAGGCCCTGAGACACTCTTTCCAATGGAATAACAGTTATTTGTTTTGTACAGCTATGTCTTCATGTGGGACAGAACATCAGCCAAGGACTTGATGAAGCTGGACCATGTCTCAGCCTGGAGAGCCATGCACTTTCTCCCAGTTAAGGTTTTCACCCATATTTATAGCCTAAATCTGTGTCTCCTTAATTATTCTATGCACCCATGGATGTTTAATTCCCTAACCCCAATTTCTTCTATAGAAATGTACCTTAATTTGCAAGTGATCTCATTAAATTGATTGAATTGATACATAAGTGTTTTATCATATATTATTGTACTGTAGCATTTGTACAGCAAACGATAACCCTCAGGAGGCCCCAAAGAGTTTTCTGGATGTTTGAGTAAGAAACATTGTAGTGCGTTATAACTGGTAGAGTGTTTGTTTGCACTGACCTAAATGTAGTATGTTTGGTGTCATAAGTTAGGTTGACGGTGTGCTCCAATTGAGATGCAGTCAATCAGTAGGAGCATTTATGCATGGAAGTGAATGTGAGTGAGAAAGAGCACATTGGGTTGCCTACACCTCCTGTTACATCCTGTCACCTGCACCAGATGGACCGTTTTCTAGGGGGCAGTTAGTTCTTTGCTTTTTGGTGATCTTGACAATTGTTGATTATCCTTACTCATTCCAGGAGGGTTGACCAGAGCTTGAGATCTTCTGAAAGTGAACAAATAGCTGAGTTATGTCATTTCTTCAATGGATATCACACTGGTGGATCTCAAATATTCCATTGTTTTAGTCCAGAGACCGCTAGGGGTGACAGGCCAGCCTACAAATGAATTTAAATATGTTTGCCTCCCTATGACGACTGAGAGGGTAATTGGAATCAAATCAAAACACACATTAGGCACTTGATAGCTTATAGGCAGCATTTGCTTGCCTAGGGATTTATTTCATGTCGGCGCACGTAGCTTTACCTGTGGTGCACAAACATCCTACTTTGCCGCACACAGAGGAACAAAATTAGGGGGAACATTGCCTGAGACATGTCTAAAAGGCTACTTTAGTGGGTGGCACAATGAGTGCTGCATGTCCTCTAGTATTTAATTTACTGGCCCTAGATACATGTAGTATCATTTACAAGGGACTTACAAGTGAATTAAATGTGCCAACTGGGTGTAGGATAATTTTACCATGTTCAAAGGAGAAAGCACAAGTACTTTAGCATTAGTTAGCAGGGGTAAAGGGCACACAGTCCTAATGCTAACAAAAATGAATTCAGCCAAACAGGAGGTGCGAAAGCAACAAGTTTATCAGGTATAACATTTACCTCATTTTTCCTAAACCACAGCAGGTTTGACCTCCTGAAATTTAACGGAGAGATTGAACGTTATTCAACCTCAAAATTACTGTGTGCAATGAACATTACACCACTTAAAATATTGTAATCCCTATAAAAGCAAGTGTTATGGCAGGGATCGCAACTGAACAGGCGACTTATTATCACAACCAACAACAAACGGGTATCCCCTGCTTGCATACAAAGCTTTCCTTTTTTCAACTGGGTACCCTGTCCAATGTCACAAACAACAAAGGACCTGTTCCCACGGTGACAGTATTTACTCAGAGCCCATCCTTTCCATTGTAATCAATCATCATGGTATTATGGATCAGCGGATAGCCTTAATCCGTCTGTATTGGAGGGACCCTGTCCAATGTCACTGAAAAGAGAGAGATTCCTTTTCTTATGTTAGATCCTCACCCACTCTTGTAGTGGCATACTTCAACAACGGGTCTCATCCTGGTCCCAAAACACCTGGATGGACTCTACCACATTCTGCTTATCATCAGGCCTTAAGATGTTTGATTTTACTCTCAGAAGATTTTCTTCTTTTTAGTTGCAAATTGCTCTAAATGGACTGTGCACTTTCATAACATTTTTGTATTCTCATGAAGGTGGTGGCTGCGAACATTGTTCAGAGAATTGAGGTGACTAAGGGAGAAGTTCACCACCTTATGTTTTCTCTTTGTTCAGCATTCACAATCAGTGAATGATTGTGAACAGTAACTATCATGTAAATTTGCATTATATATGCTGCTTGCTAGTTTTGCGTGCTTTCATTGTTCAATGTTTTACAGTACATACATATTTTAACATGTTATTACCATGTTATCCTTTTATGTAAAATAACCATCCTGTCTGGACGTTCACATCTTCATTACACCTGTAATAATTGTGCTTTACTGTACCATGACTCAACCTTCGTAGCACCTTTTTTAACCTAATCCTAGACTCCTCGACCAAGTTACCCAGAGAGTTAAGACAACTTGAAAAGTTGCCTTTACATTGCAGAACCAGTCCCTAATGTATTGGTTAGTGGGAAATATCTACAATCCCATTCTTGATGCTCCTAGGCTCATTCTATTATTGCAAGTATTATAGGGAAAACCTGGCAATGGCCCCCAATCCTCTCTTTATAGATCTACTGAGGCCTGCCTTATAACAATGTTGACAGTGATGCTAAAGCCATGTTCAGAAAGATCTTCTAGTCTTTATAACAATATCCGGTATTTTGATGTGTGAGAAGAAGTTGACAGCTCCAGCCAAAGAAGGATTCTGGTTCAAAGAGGCTTGTGGCTAACTCAACTGGCTTGTTCCACCCTAAAAGTAGCTGCTCCATGTGCTCCTCTAGTTGCAACTCTACTTGCCATTGCTTTGGCTGCAATTGGCAGGAATGTTAGTCATATTATCCAACCATATATTCTACTTGCTAGTCATGTCCTTACTAGTGCATGCTTGAGTAAGTTTTTTGCTGTCCCCTCTGTCATGATTTGTTGTTTATTCATTTATTTAACACTTTTCTGTAGACCATCTTCTTCATGATTGGTATTAGTGTACTTTAAATATAACAATAATACCACACTTTTAGGAAGAGAAGGACAGAGAACAGTTGAGGTTTCAGATTTGTTGATGTCAAGCAGTCAACGTAATTCTCTTGCTCATCCAAATGAAAAGGGAAAGGTGAGGTTTTTATATGTTTTTTAATACCAGCTGAGTTTTTATAAAGGCAGGCAAGGATTTCCAGAGGTTGGTTGCAGAATCTGTGAGTGATTGATGTTGGACCTGATAAAAGTTTCAGTCTCAGCAGTTCCAGATACCTTGAAGGCTCATCCGTAAGACCTTGTTGTAGACTAGAAATGATGAGAATGTTGGGTAAGAAAAGAGGGCTACTTAGGTAGTTTGCTTCGTAGGCTAAACTGCAGATTTTGAATGTGATTCACATGTCAATTTGTAACTAATCTAAATCTCTCAGGATTTCGGAGATATGATGGAACTTTCTTGTAGAGGAGATAGGTTTTGAGGTATAGAGAAATATATTCTTGAGAGCGGCTTGAGAGGATCATGTGACCCCTGATAGTATTGAGTTACTAAAGTCCAGACAAGAGATCTAAGACATGAGCATCTTTTAATAATTGGGTAAAGGACACTAGATGTTTTATCTTCTTCAGCAAATGAAAGCAACCGTTGTCAGAGCTAATGGGTAGATGTGTGTGGTGATGAAAAACATGGGGTAGAGTATAAACCCACTGATTTTTACTGAGGTGGCAAGTGATAAAGTGAAGCTTTCCACTCTGATTTTGTCAATGGGCAGTGGGTCGAATCTGTTTTAATGTCTGTGGTAACAAGCATAAATGTATTTGTGGATTTCACATCAGGAAGTTACCTGGCATCCAACTTTGGAGCCTCACAGGAGTAGAGTGAAGCAAGATGATATCATTAAAGCATGATACTTCCGGTATGGTTGCGTGTCATCAGCTTACTGGTAAATGAACACTCATGATCCCTCTAGTGTTGGTTCATTGGAAATTACTGACCCCATTAGCATGGGCTACAGTATGGAAGCCTGGAAGAAAGACTGTAATGCAGGCATCTCAATGGAACAGTAGGGCTAGGATCCTGGAAGGAGGATGAATAGTCCAGTTTACTGAGACTATTGCACCATATGAATTTTAAGATTATTTTTATGTATACCTTGCAGCTGCACACAATTACATTGACTCAGTATAGCGCTCTGGTATCATGGCTCATAGTTGGTGCTGTAGCAAAGCTCTCACCAACATGATTAATCAGGCACATAATTTTATAAATAATGTTTAGCGTTTTTTGACAAGCAGGCATGGGCAAATGCTTTCAAAAAGTGTACTTTATGTACATTTAAATCAAGTCATGAAAGAAAAGGCAGGGGGCAAATATGTTATGTTATATGCAAATACTAAGTTTGGTGGTGTGGGAGTGGGCCGCCACGCATCTGACCCGCTCCCACACCGCCAAACCTCACCGCCGAACACCCACCAGATTACGAGTTTCCTTGATGTCTGGCAGGCAGCGCGGCAGTCCCATTGCGGTGCCTATTAAAAAGACACAGCTGTGGGCGTGCCTAAGGCCGTTCCTGCATGGTATGGACTGTGCAGTCCATGCCGTGCAGGAAAGTGGGTGCATGCAGACCGGGGGGCACAACTTGTGCCCCCCTGCATGCATCCCCATGCACAGGAGCAACAGGGGGCCCTTTAGAGCCCCCTTTGTTTCCCCACCGCAAGCCTTTTCATGGCGGGCTCAATGTCATGAAAAGGCTGGCAGTGGGGAAAGTCGTAAAATGTTTGGCAGTGCCGCAGCGGCACTGCCAAGTACATTGCTTCCCCAGACCGCTGCAAGACCGCCAGGGATCGCAGATCCTTGGCAGTTGTGGTGGTCCCCTGGAGGTCCAACCGCCGTATTCGTAATAAGGCGGTCAGACTACTGGTGCAGAGGTCCCCGAATGCGATCCGCACATCCACTGTGAGTTTGGCGGTCCAACTAGTATTCAGGCCCTAAGTCATATCCTTTCGCAAATCCATCCTTCTTTCAATACATGTTTATTTGGGAATACAGCCAGTGAATGTAGGACATATTGTGGTGTGATCACTGTGAGACAGCAGTGACTGACATAGAAACCATATCGGGAATCTGAATCTTTTGAAGCTTTTGATTTGCAAAATCTGTGGTATCAGATTTGCATGGTAGGAAGCATGCATCTTCAGTCCTTACAAAAGCTTTGGGAAGCCTACCCCACTGAATATAATACAAAAAGGATTTATTTCTGTATACAATGCCTGGAACCATGATCTAATAGAGTAAACACTCAATAGCACCAATGCCCACAGATGGATAGAAAGGCAAGAACACATGAATGCAATGGCACTTATGGGCTCAGTGACAACATAAATGGAGCCAATCAGACAGACTCAGGAAACATACATACAGGTTTCCATGTACTCACACATAAAGTTGGGGAGAGGAGTTGGCCTAGGGCTAGGGCGGTCGACCTCGAATCTGGGGAACTGGGTTCGAGTCTCGGCAATGACGCTGAATGTGAGAAGTTGGCCTGGCATATGCTGTCCACTAATTATAGTGGGCACCTTGCACCAGTCCAAACAACCCCTTATTGGAGATAGGTTAAAGACAACCTTTATTGAAAGCTATCCTAGTGGTAGCTATGGAGAGCAGCCTTCAGGCTAAGTCTTGAAGGAATGTAAAGCAGCTTGTTTTACCAGTCTATACTCCCTTGAGTGACCAAATGTAAGAGGACCACACCAGGTATGTATTCAAAATATATGTATTTATTGCTAAACACACCCCTCTAGTCTCTTTATGAGGCTAGAGTTCGAAGTACATAAGTTATAAGTTAGTTATCTACAGTAATAGCACAAATACACGTTTGAGCCCTAGGGGCGTACCAAACCAAATACCAATAAAGTGGTATAAGAACCACGACTGAGCTAGACACAGGGCCTAGAGCCTGTAGAAGTGCTTGGACCACAAGGAACCACCTAAGGTAGTGACACAGGGGACCCACGGGGGACGCGTGCAGTGTAAGAACACAGCCGCGAATCGCCGTTGACTTCTATGGGGAAAGTCGCGGTTGGAATTTTAAAGAAAAGGGACACTTAGAGGAGGACTTGGAGCAAACCCTTTGAGAACTAGGCTGTTCTAGTGTCAATACCCACGGGAGCACCGGAGTACTCGAGTTACCTCACCCAGCAGAGCCGGGTGCATAGGTGTCTTTCGGGGTCGGGTTTCGTCGTCGTTTTCAATGGCGATCTGCTGCAAAAAGTGCGGCTGGCGGCCAAGTCGAAAGTGTTCGGGTGGATCCAAAGGTGGATCGAAGATCTGAAGAACCTGAAAGCAGAGGGGAAAGAGTCTGGGTCACTAGCCAGTGACCAGGAGGGCGATGAGCAGATGCCCACCGATGTTGAGTGCTTCAGGTAGGTTGATGGTTGTCTTGACTCTTCAGCCACGAGGTCCAGGAGGCATCGACGATGACCAGGAGCTGGATTAGAGCTGTGCCACGACGGCTGTCGATTGCAGGGGTGTCGGCGACCGGATTGGACCCAACAAGCCTTGGTAACGGCAAGTTTCTTAGAAATGGAAGAAGGATGATGGTGCAGACCAGCAAGGTCTGTGTGACTCACCCAGCAAGGGTAAGTCAGGGCACGCCTGGAGCAACCAGGGAGCCCAGGTAGAAGAAGATTGGCCTTCGGGAGGGCCTACTAGCCAATGGACTAGCGACTGCAAAGGAGCCTCGAGTCGACGCACATGGAGCTGGCTCACAGGACACTCGTGGAGTGGAGGCCAGTGATCTTCAGTGCAGTTGGTGCTGGAGGCTGGGGCTACTCGGAGCCCAAAGCACGACTTCGTGGGAGACCCAGAAGAGGATGCACTTGCAAATGCAATTGGTGTCCAGGGGTCACGGTTCCACGTTACCCACGACAGCTACAGGCCTCAGCTTTGCTGGGGACTCAGGGCAGCCTCAGGGAAGTCTGGAAATCCACCTCTGGTGATGCAAAGAGTTCGGCGTCCGGCGGGAGCTTCAGCGATGCAGACCAGACAATTGCTTCTTTGGTGCCTGCCAAGCAGGGGAGTCACTCCTTGACCCCAAGGGAGATTCTTCAGTCCTCTAATCTTGAAGTAGAGCGTCGAAGGTCCAGGATCCTGTGTCAGAGTTTCGTCCAGGTTAATCTAAAGTCCTAAGGACTGGGGTCCCATACTTATACTAAGATAGGGGGTTGGACATACTCTGGGGACCCACCTATGGGAGGGTCAGGGCAGAGGGGTGGTTACACCCCTTTCCCTTTGTCCAGTTTTGCGCCAGAGCAGGGGCTGGAAGCCCCTGAGCCGGTTTGAACTGGGGTATGCACAGGGACACCAAATGTGCGCCCAGTGCAGGACTTCAAAGTACCAGAGAGTGCTCCCGCCCAGCCCCAATACACACTATCCTGTCTGGGGAGGTGGTTACAACTCCCTGGGACAGGAAACCTATTGTCCAGGCCTCCCCTGCCGGAGTTTCGGTCAGCAGCAGGAGGCCAGACTCGTGTCTGTGGCAGCGGCATCCATTTTGTGATGCCAGGGCTCTGGAAAGTCAGTACCGGGTATACCGGTGTGTACATGTCTCTCCCTCTAGAAGGGTGGAATGCTACCCCCGCCGCCAGAACTGGCGGGGGGTAGTATTCCAAGATGTTTGACACCAAACACAACATGTTTCCGTGCAGCCATCCCAAAGTTAGCATTTAACGCGAGGTTATAATGCGCTTAAGAGTATATTGTCGGGCTGCACTACAAACAGCATCAGAGAAGGGTCTCCGAACGCTGCAGAGGGGCCCAGCTCATGCAGGGGCACCCTCTCACATAGGAACCACGCACTCTGCCTTCAGGATTGATAAGGCCTGCCATAGGAGTGACTTATAGGTTTATATGTGTGTATGTATGTAGTGATATAGGTAGCCTATATCACAGTAAGGGGTGCATGCACCACCTTACCCAGGCTGCAGTAGCAGACCTGCGGTGTCCTTTTGGCTGGCCTTCCAGGGGTGGCACAATACATGCTTCAGCCCCTGGCAGGCCTCTGAGGTACCTATGCCCTGGGTACATAGTATACCATATACTAGGGACTTACAAGGGCACTCCAGATTCCAATCAGAGATGTACCTAGGGCACATGGAAACCATTTTAGAGAGGAAGCAGCTAGGCTGGGGTTCTGATTAGCAAGGCCCCAGCCAGACTAAGGTCGAAAAACAGTGAAGCATCAGCAAAAAGTGGGGGTACCCATGTGAAGCAGATCCTACTCTCCTACACAACCCCCCAAACGTAGGGACATTAAACTAACCTTGCCCAGTTAAGTCTTCATGTTCTAAGTGGAAGTACCTAGAGAGTCCATCTGCATTGGCATGGTTACTCACAGGTCTATGTTCCACTGTGAAGTCCATCCCCTGTAGGGAAATGGACCACCTAAGCAGTTTGGGGTTTTCACCCTTCATTTGTTTTAGCCATAAGAGGGGCTTATGGTCGGTTTGAACAAGGAAGTGAGTACCAAACAAGTATGGCCTCAACTTCTTCAGAGCCCAGCCCACAGCAAAGGCCTCCCTCTCAATGGCTGACCAACGTTTCTCTCTAGGGGTCAGCCTTCTGCTAATAAAAGCTATTGGCTGATCCTGACCTTCATCATTCAATTGTGACAGTACAGCCCCTACCCCCAATTCAGATGCATCTGTTTGGACAATGAACTTCTTGGAGTAATCAGGACTCTGTAGAATGGGAGCAGTGCACATGGCCTGCTTTAGGTCATCAAATGCCTTTTGACAGCTAACTGTCCACTGAACCTTTTGGGCAGTTTCTTGGAAGTTAAGTCATTCAGGGGTGTCACTATTGATCCATACCCCTTGACAAATCTCCTAAAGTACCCAGTCAGGCCTAAAAGGCTCTCACCTGAGTCTGGGTAGTTGGAGCAGTCCAGTCCATGATGGTCTGGATCTTGCTCTGCAGTGGTTGAACCTGGCCTCCACCCACAAGGTGGCCCAGGTACACAACCTGACTCTGCCCTATCTGGCACTTTGTGGCCTTGATAGTCAGGCCTCCTTTCTGCAGGGCCTGCAAAACATTTCTGAGGTGGACCAGGTGATCCTCCCAGGTGGAGCTAAAGACAGCAATATCATCTAGATATGCTGCACTATAGGCTTCCAGACCTGTAAGGACTGTATTCACCAACCTCTGAAAAGTGGCAGGTGCATTCTTCAGACCAAAGGGCATCACCACAAATTGATAATGCCCACTAGGGGTTGAGAATGCTGTCTTTGGCTTTGCATCATCAGCTAGTCTGATCTTCCAGTAGCCAGCTGTCAGGTCAAATGTGCTTAGATACTTGGCTGAGGCCAAAGTGTCTATTAGCTCATCTGCCCTAGGTATTGGATGGGCATCAGTCCTAGTGACTGCATTGAGACCCCTGTAGTCCACACAAAACCTCATCTCTCTTTTCCCACCACTGGTGTGAGGTTTTGGCACAAGGACCACTGGACTAGCCCAAGGGCTATCTGAGGGTTCGATAACTCCCAAATCCAACATTTTCTGGACTTCTGTCCTGATACAGTCCCTGACATGGTCAGGTTGCCTATAAATCTTATTTTTAATAGGCAGACTGTCCCCAGTGTCCACTTCATGAGTGCACCAGGTAGTCTGACTGGGTGTCAGTGAGACTATGTGCCTGAACTGATTGAGCACCTGTCTGCAATCAGTTTGCTGCTGGGCAGTGAGGCTGCCTGCCAAGGTTACACCATCCACTGACCCATCATCAGGGTTCTGTGAGAGCAGGTCAGGGAGTGGGTCACTCTCTTCCTCCTGTCCCTCATCAGTAGCCATGAGCAAGCCCATGTCTGCCCTGTCCACATATGGTTTTAACCTGTTGACATGGAGAACCCTGTGGGGACTCCTGGGTGTTCCTAGGTCTACTAAATAGGTAACCTCACCCTTCTGTTCAACAATGGTATGGGGTCCACTCCATTTGTCTTGAAGAGCTGCTGGGGCCACTGGCTCCAACACCCACACCTTCTGTCCTGGCTGGTAAACAGTCAGTACAGCCTTTTGGTCATGCCAGGCTTTTTGAAGTTCCTGGCTAGCCTCAAGGTTTTTAGTTGCCTTTTTCATGTACTCAGCCATCCTGGAGCGGAGACCAAGTACATAGTCCACTATGTCTTGCTTTGGGGGCTTGAGAGGTAACTCCCATCCTTCCTTCACCAAGCACAATGGACCCCTGACAGGGTGACCAAACAAAAGTTCAAAAGGGCTGTAGCTAACCCCCTTTTGAGGCACCTCCCTATATGCAAATAAAAGGCAGGGCAAGAGTATGTCCCATCTTCGCCTAAGCTTTTCGGGGAGCCCTTTAATCATGCCCTTCAAGGTTTTGTTGAATCTCTCAACTAAACCATTGCATTGTGGGTGATAGGGTGTGGTGAACTTGTAAGTCACTCCACACTCCTTCCACATTGCTTTCAAGTATCCAGACATAAAGTTAGCACCCCTGTCTGATACAACCTCCTTAGGGAAGCCCACTCTTGAGAAAATTCCCAGGAGGGCTCTTGCCACCACAGGTGCTGTAGTGGTCCTAAGGGGAATAGCCTCTGGGTACCTGGTGGCATGATCCACTACCACCAGGATAAACCTGTGCCCAGATGCTGTTTGGGGATCCATGGGACCAACAATGTCAATCCCCACCCTTTCAAAGGGAACCCCCACCAACCACAGGTAGTGGTATCAGGGGGCCTTTGTAGTGCCACCTGCCTTGCCACTGGCCTGGCAGGTTACACAGGAGCGACAAAACTCCTTGGTGTCTTCAGACATGTGGGGCCAGTGAAAGTGAGGGACAATTCTGTCCCAAGTCTTGTTCTGGCCCAGGTGACCTGCTAAGGGAATGTCATGGGCTAGGGTCAATAGGAAGCCCCTGAACTTCAGAGGTATAACCAACCTCCTGGTGGCACCAGGCTTGGGGTCTCTACACTCTGAGTACAAGAGTCCATCATCCCAATACACAGTATGGGGACCACTAGCTTTCCCAGCAGCCTCAGCAGCAGCTTGCTGTCTGAGGGGTTCAAGAGAGGGGCAGCTCTGCTGCTCCTGGCTCAGATCTGCCCTGGAAGGGCCCCCTGTCCCCAAGAACTCAACCTGGTCAGGTTCAAGCTCCTCTGGGACAGTTCCTTCCTCAGGACTGAGATCATCCCCCTCAAGAGACTGATCTTCCTTCTGAGCCAAGGGGAAGGCACTGCCTTTACCCTACTACTCCTCTTCTTGGATGGCACTTGGTCCATTATTCCAGAATCCAAGGCCTGTTCAGTGTTAGACATTTTGGCTTGTGACCTGGTCACAGCAAACACATCTGCAGGGATGCCCAGCATTTCTGCATGGGTCCTGAGCTCCACTTCTGCCCAAGCTGAAGTTTCTAAATCATTGCCAAGCAAGCATTCAACGGGTAGGTCTGCACTTACCACAACCTTCTTAAGGCCAGTTACCCCTCCCCAGGAGAAGTTAACAACTGCCAGAGTAGGGTCTGTTCTGACGTTGCTAGCATTGGTCACTTGGTACATTTCACCAAGTATAATCTGCCCAGGATTCACAAGGTCTTGTGTCACCATGGTGACACTTGCCCCTGTGTCCCTAAATGCCAAAGCCTCTTTTCCATTGATTAAGGGCTGTTGCCTGTACTTGCCCAGATTACTGGGACTCACAGAGGAGGTCACATCCATGCCTCCATCACAGACTAGGACAGCCTGAGTGAGTTCTCTGACTAGGTCAGAGCTCATCTCCTTACCCAGGGTCAACCCTACTAAACCCTTGGCTTGTGTAGTCCCTCCACCAATTGTAACTGCACTAGGGGGAGCAGGTGCCTTAGGGGCATTGGTGGGGGCTGGAGTAGAGTCTTTGGACTTGGTGCAATCACTGGTCCAGTTTGTCTTTTGCTTACAGACCTTGCACCATGCTTTCTTTTGGCCTCTTCCCTTGTTAGACTGTGAATCCCCACCTGAAGAAGATTTTTGGGGGCCTTGTGAAGACTTTTGGTCTTTACCCTTCTCCCCACCCTTATCAGAGTTTTTCGAATCTTGCTTCTTAGGGTCACCACCTTGGTTCTGTACCTTCTGCCTCACCCTGGTTCTGACCCATTTGTCTGCCTTCTTTCCCAATTCTTGGGGAGAGGTCAGATCAGAGTCCACCAGGTGCTGATGCAACAGCTGATTTTGACAATTATTAAGGATCTGCTCCCTCATGATAAGATTGTACAATCCTGTGAAGTCGCATACCTTACTGCCCAATAACCAACCTTCCAGAGCCTTGGCAGAACAATCAACAAAGTCCACCCAGTCTTGAGTCTGTGCCTTTTGGGTATCTCTGAACTTTAACCTGTATTGTTCAGTGGTTCGGCCAAACCCATCAATCAGAGCACTCTTTAAGACTGTGTATTTATCAGCATCCTCCTCTTTAACAGTGAGGAGCTTATCTCTACCTTTGTCTGCAAAGGAGAGCCACAAGATTGCTGCCCACTGCTCCTGAGGGACCCTCTGTACTTTACAGGCCCTCTCCAGTGCAGTTATCCATTTGTGGATGTCATCCCCACTCTGGTAGGGAGGGACAATCTTGCTCAGGTTTCTATGGTCATAAGACCTTTCCCTATCTCTGGGGAAATTGCTGCCACCATGGGACTCTAGTCCCATCTTTTTCTCTCTTTGTAGAGATCTAGGGACTCCCTGTCTATAGCCAACTGCTGTTTTCTGAGTTAAAGCTGGGCTTGCTCATACTCAATCAGTCTCTTTCTCCTGTCATGAGAGGATTCTCTCCTATGAGAGGAGACAGAGGTCCCTATTGAGGTGTCAGAGTGGTTAGACTCCTGAGAAGGAGATCTAGACCTTCTGGGCACACTCACAATTCTTCCTGGGGGACAAAGGGAGGTCATTCTGATCCTCCTCCTCCTCCACAGGAGGAATTGCGTTCTCCAGGTCTAGGTCATTTTCACCTTCCTGGCCAGTTTCAGAGGGGGGGGCCTGGGTTTCTTCACCCCTGACCCCTTCCTCATCTTCTTCCCCACCCTCTCTGCCTACCCCTTCAGACCCTAGGGGCCTGCTGAGATCATCAGCCAGTAACACCTCCCTGAGGTGTTGGGTGCTGGCACTTTTGCCTGCCTTCAGCTTCCTAGTATTGCATAATGCTCTCAATTCCAAGAATGGGAGTTTATCATACTTGGAGGGAAGAAGCCCACTGGCTTCTGGCAAGGACTCACTGGGTCCTGGCTTTGAAGACATTACTAGTGAGGTGTGGTGTATGCACTACCTACTCTAGTGTGGCCTACTAAACTCTCTTGAGTTGTAGAAAGGGTGTGCTATCCCTTAACACACAACTCTAAGTTCAGTAGAACTTACTGTATACTAAGCTTGATTTATATGTACCTTAGGTACCCTTAGTGGTTTTCAGTTGATCAATTCAATTGAGATTATCTGCTAAAACAATAGCAAGCTGGAATCCCACACGCTGCACACCAATGTGAGAAGTTGGCCTGGTATATGCTGTCCACTAATTATAGTGGGCACCTTGCACCAGTCCAAACAACCCCTTATTGGAGATAGGTTAAAGACAACCTTTATTGAAAGCTATCCTAGTGGTAGCTATGGAGAGCAGCCTTCAGGCTAAGTCTTGAAGGAATGTAAAGCAGCTTGTTTTACCAGTCTATAATCTCTTGAGTGACCAAATGAAAGAGGACCACACCAGGTATATATTCAAAATATATGTATTTATTGCTAAACACACCCCTCTAGTCTCTTTATGAGGCTAGAGTTCGAAGTACATAAGTTATAAGTTAGTTATCTACAGTAATAGCACAAATACACGTTTGAGCCCTAGGGGCGTACCAAACCATATAACAATAAAGTGGTATAAGAACCACGACTGAGCTAGACACAGGGCCTAGAGCCTGTAGAAGTGCTTGGACCACAAGGAACCACCCAAGGTAGTGACACAGGGGACCCACGGGGGACGCGTGCAGTGTAAGAACACAGCCGCGAATCGCCGTTGACTTCTATGGGGAAAGTCGCGGTTGGAATTTTAAAGAAAAGGGACACTTAGAGGAGGACTTGGAGCAAACCCTTTGAGAACTAGGCTGTTCTAGTGTCAATACCCACGGGAGCATCGGAGTACTCGAGTTACCTCACCCAGGGGAGCCGGGTGCATAGGTGTCTTTCGGGGTCGGGTTTCGTCGTCGTTTTCAATGGCGATCTGCTGCAAAGTGCCGCTGGCGGCCAAGTCGAAAGTGTTCGGGTGGATCCAAAGGTGGATCAAATATCTGAAGAACCTGAAAGCAGAGGGGACAGAGTCTGGGTCACTAGCCAGTGACCAGGAGGGCGATGAGCAGATGCCCACCGATGTCGAGTGCTTCAGGTAGGTTGACATTTGACTTGACTCTTCAGCCACGAGGTCCAGGAGGCGTCGACGACAACCAGGAGCTGGATTAGAGCTGTCCCACAACGTCTCTCGATTGCAGGGGTGTCGGCGACCAGATTGGGCCCAACAAGCCTTGGCAACGGCAAGTCTCGTGGAAATGGAAGAAGGACGATGGTGCAGACCAACAAGGTCTGTGGGACTCACCCAGCAAAGGTAAGTCAGGGCACGCCTGGAGCAACTAGGGAGCCCAAGTAGAAGAAGATTGGCCTTCGGGAGGGCCTACTAGCCAATGGACTAGCGACCACAAAGGAGCCTTGAGTTGACGCACGTGGAGCTGGCTCACAGGACACTCGTGGAGTGGAGGCCAGTGATCTTCGGTGCAGTCGGTGCTGGAGGCTGGGGCTACTCGGAGCCCAAAGCACGACTTCATGGGAGACCCAGAAGAGGATGCACTTGCAAATGCAATTGGTGTCCAGGGGTCACGGTTCCACGTTACCCACGACAGCTACGGGCCTCAGCTTTGCTGGAGACTCAGGGCAGCCTCGGGGAAGTCTGGAAATCCACCTCTGGTGATGCAAAGACTTCGGCGTCCGGCAGGAGCTTCAGCGATGCAGACCGGACAATTGCTTCTTTGGTGCCTGCCAAGCAGGGGAGTCACTCCTTGACCCCAAGGGAGATTCTTCAGTCCTCTAATCTTGAGGTAGAGCGTCGAAGGTCCAGGATTCTGTGTCAGAGTTTCGTCCAGGTTAATCTAAAGTCCTAAGGACTGGGGTCCCATACTTATACTAAGATAGGGGGTTGGACATACTCTGGGGACCCACCTATGGGAGGGTCAGGGCAGAGGGGTGGTTACACCCCTTTCCCTTTGTCCAGTTTTGCACCAGAGCAGGGGCTGGAAGCCCCTGAGCCGGTTTGAACTGGGGTATGCACAGGGACACCAAATGTGCCCCCAGTGCAGGACTTCAAAGCACCAGAGAGTGCTCCCGCCCAGCCCCAATACACACTATCCTGTCTGGGGAGGTGGTTACACCTCCCTGGGACAGGAAACCTATTGTCCAGGCCTCCCCTGCCGGAGTTTCGGTCAGCAGCAGGAGGCCAGACTCGTGTCTGTGGCAGCGGCATCCATTTTGTGATGCCAGGGCTCTGGAAAGTCAGTACCAGGTATACCGGTGTGTACATGTCTCTCCCTCTAGAAGGGTGGAATGCTACCCCCGCCACCAGAACTGGCGGGGGGTAGTATTCCAAGATGTTTGACACCAAACACGACATGTTTCCGTGCAGCCATCCCAAAGTTAGCATTTAACGCGAGGTTATAATGCGCTTAAGAGAATATGGTCGGGCTGCACTACAAACAGCATCAGAGAAGGGTCTCCGAACGCTGCAGAGGGGCCCAGCTCATGCAGGGGCACCCTCTCACATAGGAACCACGCACTCTGCCTTCAGGATTGATAAGGCCTGCCATAGGAGTGACTTATAGGTTTATATGTGTGTATGTATGTAGTGATATAGGTAGCCTATATCACAGTAAGGGGTGCATGCACCACCTTACCCAGGCTGCAGTAGCAGACCTGCGGTGTCCTTTTGGCTGGCCTTCCAGGGGTGGCACAATACATGCTTCAGCCCCTGGCAGGCCTCTGAGGTACCTATGCCCTGGGTACATAGTATACCATATACTAGGGACTTACAAGGGCACTCCAGATTCCAATCAGAGATGTGCCTAGGGCACATGGAAACCATTTTAGAGAGGAAGCAGCTAGGCTGGGGTTCTGATTAGCAGGGCCCCAGCCAGACTAAGGTCGAAAAACAGTGAAGCATCAGCAAAAAGTGGGGTACCCATGTGAAGCAGATCCTACTCTCCTACACTGAACATCCTGGGATTCTGGGCAAATCACTTAATCTCCCCGTGCCTAACAAAAATGAATGTGTCCTTGTGTAACGCAACTGGTGCTATGTAAAGCGCTCTGATACCCAATACCTTCGGGTCAAGTTCGCGCTATATAAAACTCCGTAAATAAATAAAGTCAGATAGACAAACACAAGTAACACACATGAAGGCATGTATAAAGTCAGATAGCACATACACAGGCACACAGCAAGGTGGATGTTTCTATAGGTGTGAGCATAAACATGGACTGATGTACTACTGATGGATGGATGAATAATAGGATGAAAATAGATGGATGCATGGATGTGGCTGAATGCATTGTTATATGTGGATGAAAGGCTGGAGAGTGCTAGGAGGAAGCAGAAACTAGCACCACACCCACACAGGAATCGCACGCACAGCGCTTCCTTGTTGCCTCACCGCCTCGCTCTGCCGAAAAACCCTGCTGGAAAAATTCTTGACCCTCAGAGGAAGTGGAGTGAGGCAGTAGCATCTGGCTGGTCGGCCTCGGCCCCACTGAAGAACTGGTACTCGCCCCTGGATCAGTGCCGCAGGTGAGAAACTGAGGGGCATATTTATTGGTAAAGTGGCGAAGCGTGTCGTTAAGCCAAGAAGGGTAACGATACGCTCTGCCACTTTAGAAATGCAGGGCTGCACCATATTTACAAGAATATGGTGCAGCCCTGCATTTCCCCCTGCGCTGGTGCTAAATTTAGCTGTCTAGCACCAACGCAGGCACCCTTGCACCATAGTGCAAGAGTGTCTGCGCTGCAGGAGAAGATTGTTCATGTGCAGGAAGTGTTATATGGCCATTAGGGACACTCTCGACATTGTTAAGTTAGAATGAGCTTTGCTGCCATGATGCTGCTTTTGCGCACGTTACTACATGACTTTATTTTTGCAAGCCTCTGTTTATGCCTTTCACATGAGAACTGTCTGCTTTTCGCGTTCTTTGCTGAAGTTCCTGGAGTTTTGTCTGAACACGATGTGCAAGGTCGATAAACAATGCCCCTTGTTATTCTGTTCTGGTCAGTCCCTAGCACCTAGACACAACATGCTAAACACAGCTGCAAGGCTGGAGACTCGTGCTTTGATATTACGGGGATGCATGTTGTTTTAACACACACTTGGAGAGAGCCTTTCTATGGAGACGAGCTACGCTGTTCCTATGATGTAAACCTTACATCCAGGCTTTAAGGTATGGGGTCTGCTGTCAAAGCCCAGAGATCTTCCTTTATATAAAATAAACTTCTTCCAGCCAAGGGGACGGTGGTTAGGCCTTCTAGTCCTCATTCCACTGTCTTTATATAAAATGACTTCCCCCTTTGTATTCTATAGAATTGTAACAATGCTAACCATTCTTAGTTTATGCATTTTGCTGCTGGTAGTGTCTCGTATACTGTATTGTAGAGCACGATAGTTAAAATAAACATTTTGAACTATTTACAGTGACTCTGCCAATTCTTATTGTGTACAAGTACGAGTGAGTGAGCGAAAGAGTATGTCTTGCTACCGCGATTCCTGAGAGAGTCGGGGGTGTTGTGTTCTGGGTTGTCTAATCATTTGTAGCTCTGTGATTTTTGGAGGAGAACGAATGAGACACTATAGCTAGTCGGTTTTGGGATTTTGGGTACTAATATGGTAGGTTGGTAGGCCCCTATACACTGAGGTCCTGGTTTCCTGCGCATAGTTCTGTGTAGGTGCAGAATCTCCGCAACATGGCGCTGCCAACGTTTGGTCTGGTTCTTATCTGCGAGACGCTTGAGTTGTGCTTGTGCTTGTCCACAATCCCCTCACTTCTGTTTCAGGAGACAGCTGTGACGGTGTAACCTCCTATATTGATGTTTTATAGGTTCTTTCAAGCTTGAAAGTTTAAAAGGTTTATTCTCTTTCTTTTAGACCCGTTATTGCGCTGCCGCACTTTAGGTTGTTGTTCTTTGTTTTTCGTAATGGCGGTTGATGTTCTGCCTCATAGCCGTGCCCCGCTTAAGGCGTATTTGGCTCAATATGGAGTGCCTGATGCAGAGCTTATATTTGTTGTGGAAGCAAATCCAGCTTACCACTTCGAGGTGTTTTTTTCTTGGGTCACTTTTCTGGCGGTGGATGGAACAGATGATTTGTTTCATGAATACACTGCCACGGTCACCCCTCACGCTTATCAGCCTTATAGGGCTTTGGAGGTTCCGCTCACGGCTTGGCAACACCAGATTTGGTTTAATGGCGCCCTTCCTCATCCAGTATCGCCGGTCCGTTTAGGCCCTTTGTCGATAGATGGGGCCACGGGGCCCGTTTTGGCTGGGTACACCCCACACCCACGTTATTTGACTGTTGCGATTGCAGACCTTCGTGTGTTACACACGTCATTGCTACGCGTACATAGGGCTTTATACAGTTCATCTCGCGCAACTTCCAGGTGGGACAACCTGGCGTTGCTGCGCAACCTGCGGGTCCTGGTGCTGTGACCATCAGCCCGCTTATGGTTAATTCAGTGATGGGAAAACGTCCACAGAATAAGGATGAATTCCCTTATTGGCTTGCTGAGAAATTTGGACAACTAGAGGCTGTTTTTCAGAGTACTGGTCTTGTGAAAAAACACAGGATCCTGACTATTAGTTTGCCTAAAGACTTAATTCCCGAGCTCGCTGATTGTAACACCTGGGGCAAGGTGTTTGCGGCAGTATATTCGAAGTGTTTCGGCACTCCTTCCATGACCGTACTCCCTTCCGTGATAAAACGCGTTCAAGATGAACACGGAGCCAAAGCGGCTGTAGAGTTGGGGATGAGACTGGTGGGGGTTTTCCACGTGGTTGCTGATATGATCCTTGCCAATGTCAAGGGTGATGCT
Organism: Calotriton arnoldi; assembly: GCA_963921515.1. NCBI lineage: Eukaryota > Metazoa > Chordata > Amphibia > Caudata > Salamandridae > Calotriton > Calotriton arnoldi. The sequence continues at coordinate 150,363 of CAWUFW010008554.1, forward strand.
GTGAGCTTTCAAGTGGCAAACCGCTTGGAGGCTGTACCGGATGCAGACAAGCCACGCGAATTACCAAAGATTATTGCAAAGGCTTATAAAACCATTGGCCGCAATAGTCTGGGAGTTAAGCCTTTTGCTCAAACGCAAACTCAATCTCAAACACAAAACAAAGCCCAGACTGATAAAGATGGGTGCCCGTTTTTTTCCTAAAAAGAACTGTAAGAATAAAAAACAGGGGCAGCAACAACAGAAGCAGGGTTTGCGTGCTGGTTCACCAACACCTGAGTCTTCTGAGCGTACTTATGACTTGCGCTATTGCGCGAAAATTAAGTCTCCTGATAGATTTCAAGTCCCTGATCAGCGCTCTCCTCGTTCTTTACAGGACACATCGGGCTCTCAAGTCGGTGGAGGGGAACGCCAGGATCGTGGCAAAGGTTAACCTGCACCACAGGGACGAGATCAACCTCGACAATTTGAAGTTAAAGGAAAACAAGAGGATCTGCCTCGTTTTCGACCACCATATCGAAAGAAGAAAGTTGCTGCTTTAACAGCGAGATATGCCTCAGACAGTGAGAATGCGACTCCTGGATTGGACATGGGCAGTGACTCTGTTCGACAGCGCAGCGGAGGTTACCATAGTGCGGGAGGCACTGCGTCCCTGTCTGGAGGCGACAGCAACTGACACATTCATTACAGTAGAGGCAGCTGACACCCGGGTAGCCCCACCGGATAGACTTTATGACGTTATTTTCCAAATTGAAGGTGATATATCTCGTCCAATCAAGGCGGTTTTCTGGGAGAATTTAACCTTTTCATATGACATTTTATTAGCGGAGGCAGACTGGCCTCCACCCTTTGTGTTGGCTGCTCCTAGGGGGGGAGGACGTGATACTTCCGAGCTTTTCGCATTACGTCCCTGAGGAACATGCCAAGGCTTTCGCGGCAGGGTGGGCAGCGGCCCTGGCCCGGCGGTGTATAATAATCAAATGGGCTGGGATGTTGATTCACCGGCTCATGAGATACCTTTACGATCAATGCCACAACCACAACCGCAATACCCAATCAAGCGTGAGGCTAAGGCCAACGTTTGTGACATCCTAACACAGTTAGAGTATCAAGGTGTGATTGAATCCTGTACATCACCGATGAATAATCCTCTCTTTACGGTATCACAACCTGACGGTTCATATCGGATTGGATTGGATTACCGAAATTTGAATAGTCATTGTCACACTTTTGCAGTGCAAAACACACACAGCTCAGCGCTGCTGAACAATCTTGTTCGTAAAAAATACAAAACTACCTTAGACATTTCCAATGGTTTCTACAATCATAATCTCACTCCTGAGAGTTGTGACTTGACAGCATTTACCGCCGTCGGAAATCAGCAAAAATTTAGGCGTTTGCCTATGGGGTATTAGAATAGCCCCGAGGCATTTGCAGCACGTGTTGTGTCTTTGTTACACGACATAGACCCAGATGCGTTCTCGTACGTTGATGACATTTATCTGACGGACGATGAACTTATGCTGCATCTAGTCCGAGTCGACAATATTACTTTGTCCTTTGCCGAATATGGATACAAATGTAATTTTGCGAAGTCACACATCGCTCATTTGGCGGTGCTCTTTTTGGGCTATGAGCTCAATAATGAAGGAAAGGGGCTTGCTCCCCATTTCCAGGAGAAATGTGCACATTTGCAACCCCCTAATACACTGAAGAAACTTCAATCTTTGCTGGGATTTTTGAATTTCGGGAGGACATACATTCCCGATTATGCCCAGCGTATCAAACCGCTCTATGCATTGATACAACTGACATTTTCTTCTGCCAGCTGGCTAACGGAACATACCTCTATTCTACTTTCTTTGCAATCAGACTTGCTTGCAACTAACTATTTGTTGACGCGTGATAACACCACGAACCTGGTGATACGTATCGTGCCAGGGACGGTGGGTTTCACATACTTGACATTCAATGAGGGAGACACAGTACCTATTGCTTACAAATCACATTTGTACACGTCGGCTGAAATGCGATTTTCCACTACCGGAAAAGTTCTGACAGCGGTACAGATGGCGATTCTGAAGGAACGCTCTCTGGCGCAAGGAAAACTCATTCTTATGGTCATGCCTCTCCCTGCTTTGGAAGCCGTGACTAAGGCAAGTGTACCAAACTCAAAGGCTTTGCGTCCGCGTTGGATACAATGGGTTGCATCGTTGACATTGGTTGATTTCACGTTTATCTTTCATCCTTCTCTTTGGACACAGGAGTTCTTACAGTATGAGCATGTTCATCCTCCTCCTCTGTCCTTGCTTCCTTTAAATGAATACAAATGTATCATCTATACCGATGGATCGGCTCAACCGGCCGTCGGTCTAAACACGCTTATTCTGCAGCTTGCGCAATTGTTGCTGGCTCAATTGTGAATGGAGAGTTTAAGTCTTCCGTAGTACATACTCAAGCACTTGGAGACTGTACGGCACAATTGGCAGAGCTTCGTGCTCTTATTCTTGCTCTTGAGTTTGCTGATCCTAATGTGAATACTCTTATTGTATGCGATTCCTTTTACTGTGTTCAATCTTACAATGACAACTTATTCTTTTGGGCCCAGAATGACTATAGAGATTCTAAAGGCAGCGCAATTAAGCATAAGACGCTTTGGGTTCGAGTGGCAGACCTTAAACAACGTCTGCCCCTCACACAGGTTATCCATACTCTTGGCCATCAGCGTGTGGGAGCACATGCTCTTGGTAATTCTTTGGCTGATGAAGCGGCCAAGTCTGCAGTAGCCCCGTGTTCCGTAGCAGCAGTTATAAGATCCATGACTAAAATAGATAAGGATATTCTGGCAGCAGTAGCTGCAACAAGGGAGGGAACGGTTTATCCTCAGGGTTTCCCTTCGAAATACTCTTATCATTTATCTCCCGAACAGATTCCTTATGCTAAGATTCCTTCGGTTGGTGATCGGCTGATTCCCAACTTGGACCGCAGGCCTGCTTTGATCAAAGCCGCACACGAGGGCATGACTTCTGCACATGCCGGGGTGTCGGCTACAGTCTCGATTTCACAGCAACGTTATTGGTGGCGTGGTTATATAAACAGACCCTTAATTATGTACTCTCTTGTGACGTTTGTCAACAAATTAAGCCATCGCCGGTCATACGCCCACCACAAACACAGTTATGTATCACTAATCATCCATTTGGCTGTGTATATCTTGATCACTGCGGTCCATTTTCTTCTGATACTGCGTATAAATATATATTTGTTGCAGTTGATTCGTGCACTAGATTCCTTTGGGTTTGGCCACAACACAGTGCTGACGCTCGAAATGTCATCGGAGATTTCTGTGTCTTTGTCAGGATGTTTGCCTGTGGCACCTTCCATTCTGACCAAGGTCCAGCGTTCGCCTCTAAGGCGTACAAGGATGCGATGAAGTCCATGGGGGTGCTGGTGTAGTTTTCGTCTCCATACAGGCCTGAGGGCAATTCAATTGTGGAGCGAATGAACCATGACTTAAAGCAATCCTTGACAGCTAGAGTCTTAGGTACTGGCAGGAACTGGCTGGCCCACTTGTATGGGGTTCAACGTGCACTCAATAATCTCCCAAGAAGATCTCAGGGTGGGTGGACCCCATACGAAATGCTCTTTGGCATTAAAATGTTTGTGCCTGACCTTGACGGTCTGGACGTTGTGGCGGCTGCCGCAACCTTTGACGTAGATAATCATTCTACTGTGTTACAGGATCTTCAAGTGGCCTGTGACAACTATGCAACTGAACATTTACCCTCTTCCACTGATGCAGCACTACTGATTCCGGTTGCCGACTGGCTTCCCAAAATCGGAGATCTGGTACGAGAAAAGTTGGAGAACAAGAAAGAATTTGGTCCTTCTTATCGTGCACCGGTTCCAGTGCTTGGACTGAAGGGTACTCATACAGTCATTTTACCAGCTTTACCTGGTCGCAAAGACAACAGATACATATCAGTGGACTATATCAAGTTACACCGTGTGGCCGATTCTGAATAGCGTCACACCTGCTGTTTCCCGTAACACAATTTCATTGGATTTGCTGATGTCATCATCTTCCACTGTTCCTCGTGTGCCTAAGGAAGTGATGGACACTGTAATTGACCTTTCACCTGTCCTGTCTCCATCTTCCAACATGGACGTCGAGTACACATATCCTACAGATGGGTCCGCTATTGAAGTACTGATGTGTCCTCGACAACAACAGACGGACCCGGCACTACCATCACTAATTAACAGAGCGACAATTGGTTACTTTGGAGATCATGCCAGCTTCTCTTCTGACTCATCCTCCTCGACATCCAGTTTGGCAGTCCCACCGACTAAATTAAGTGTGTTTTTCTCTTGGTTCAAAAAGACTTACCTGGTCCCTCCGTGGACCTAAATTTGGTTGGTGCTTATCCTGATTTTCCTCTTCATGTCAATTGGATTTATAACAGTATTCTTTTTGCTCATCAATGGTCATTACTTACCAGAAAGCTCTGCTGTGAACTTGGTCGATGGAATTCTGGCCCCTCACACATCGTCCCATATCATGAAACGTGAACAGACACTTGTGAACATTTCAGCTTTCCCGGTTGCAGATGGCATCGTTTGGGATAAAGTAGCCTTCGAAATCCATGGTCCGACTGAGGTTCTCAGGGTACCATACGTGTTTCGTGTCTCGTTTGGAGATGTGGTAACACGGGACATACATTCTGACGATTGGGATGTGCAAGCAGTACATGCATTATTTTCTGATTTAAAATACTATGCTGCTTTTTTTGCTGAAGATTTGTATATAAATTCTGCCAACGATGCTGATCTCTTCTGTTATCAACATTATGGGCATCATTTTTTGCACAAAACGAGCAAAACATGTCCTGTTCTTAATTACACTCAATGGGAACATTGTCCTACTCCTGTAGAAGGGAGTTCAAAAACTCTTAGAGATAAGTTCACGTATTTTACCGATTATGACACGTCTAATCAGGAATCCTATTTTTTTAAACTACACTTGTCACCTCAATCTAAATTTATATTGACCCACACTAAATTAATTTACTCCAACTCTTTTAGGGCTAAATTGGCCACACAGGGTTATGATCACTGGAAAGAGCCCATCGAGTTAAAGTCGATTTGGGGCACTAAAAGTTGGCAGGTTCAGGGAATGGAAGCATTACATCGTGCCTGCCTGATCCCGACTCAGATTTTAATTTGACATGATACCGTGTACCAAACCACTTGTTTTGGCTTGGCCTCTGTAAAAAAAATTAAACAATCCGTCCATTCCGTCCTTAGCGGAATACGACAATTGGAATGCTCAGACGAATTATACTATAGATGCATTACAGGCGTTGTTTCGAAATTACACTTTCAATGTCTCTGAACTTAATCCATCTGGATGGTTGGTGTGGCAAACAAATTCAAATGCATGTCAATTGCGTTTTTATAATGTAACACATGGTTTCACACAGACTAGACCAGATCCTCGTTATCCACTTACACATTCGGTCACCACATATTCGGTGGGTAAATTATGCCAACAATGGTTGGAACATTCCACCTTAGCATCTGTGAAGCAACACCTCACACTATTGTCAAATTACATCAATATGGCTGATTTCATCTTAGGCCCTAGGAATCCTAGATCAAAGAGATTTATTTATGCCGCATACAATGAAATTTGGAAACTTTTGCAGATGGAAGCAGCTTTTCGTCTGCACCAAATTGATCAGGCCAATTTAGAAAAAGCCCTTGCAGTGGTTGACAATAGCATCAATACACTTTCATCAAGCATTTATACATTGGATAATATTGTTTCGTCTGTTATTAATATTGTTCAGAGTGATATTTCTGTGTTGTATCATAGTCAAAATCAATTAAGATCTGTTATGTTATGTTATGTTATGTTAACTAAGCTTATAAAGCGCGCAGCTGCCTCAGCAAAGAGGCGTCCCGGCGCTAGCAGAAGAAAGGCATGGAGGCTAAGAAACTGGGCAAAGCGGCAAAAGAAGAAGTGAACATAGAGAGACAGAATTAGGCCACAGGAAAAAGGTAAGTCTTAATGGCTTTACGGAAAGCCAGCAGGCAATTCAGACTACGAATCTGACAGGGCAGAGAGTTCCATAACTTGCCTGCCAAGCAACGAAAGGACCTCCCCCGGCACGGAGACGGTTCACTCGAGGGATCACAGCCAAGTGTTGCCCCAATGAGCGCAGCTGGCGTCCAGGAACATAAGGTACCAACAGGTTGGCCAAAAGCCCGGGAGACGCAAACTTAAGAATTTTAAAGGATAGGCAAAGAGCCTTAAATTCGATTCGCTTAGCCATGGGCAGCCAGTGTAATTGCCAGATAGCACCAGCTGTTGAGCATCTGCGCGGGAGCCCCAGCAGGGCTCTAGCGGCTGCGTTTTGGACTCGCTGCAAGCGTAGTTTGCATGGACATTGCAGACTCTCAAAATGGGGAAAGTCCCTTGGGATTATTTAAATGCTACTGCTTTGTTTCTGCCGTTTAATCTCACTGATAAACAAAGATTTATGTCTATGAAGGATGCTGCGTATACACTGTTGGATATTGAACAGTTGGAGCCTTTACCGTTCTCTGTAGCGGAAACGGACTCTGCTGTTTGGTTAATTCATGGGGTTATCTCTCTCCCTTTTTCTCTGTTTCAATTTAAATCTTGCATGCAACATTTTCCGATTGGCCGCTTTGAACCCCTCTGTAGTGCATTTCTACATGAATCATGGTGCCTGCCTTTCACTTACAGGTGTCAACATGAGGATAAGGAAGTTTTCCTTACTGGGGAGGACTGTGATTCCACAGTAGGACATTCCTTAGTTTGTAAACACATAAAATTGAACGGCCCTTGCAACGTGTTGGTGCCTAACCTGGCTTGTTTTTTAAAAGGAAAGCCGGTGCCATCAATAATTCCCACTTTTACTTTGCTTACCAATGGCAGTTATCTTATTTTGAACAACCAAGACTGCTGTGGTTTACGGGCTGGAATTCCTTATTTAGTAACAGTCTCACAACGAGTTACTTGTTGTAGCAATGTGCTTTTTCCGCCCCCACATGGGAGAGTAGATAGTTCTATTTGGCCTTCCATTCCCACTTTGAAAACAGATTTCAACAGGTTGAGCAGGCTCAAAGCGCTACTATTTCAACAAGAGGTTGCTCTCACTTCGGCTCAAGAGACCTTCGAATTAGAGGTGGCTAGGACATCAAGCGAGATACAGTCCCTTTTAAACACTAACTTCCCACTCCATTTTGGGTAGCTTATACATCAAATATTTAATGCGTCTGACACTAAAGGCCTTGCTCATTTTTTTTAAATGTGTGGGATCCGGCCTTGTGACTTCCTTTCAGACGATATTTGGAGTAATACCGGGTTTTATTCATTCCATCTTTTCCAGCGTTTTCGGCGGATTCCCTTTACTGCTGGCGTTAGCTGGTGGAGTCCTCCTGCTTCTGTTCCTGCTGCGCAATGGCTGCTCCTCTTGTAGTACTGCACAGACCAGGCCAGTTGCAACTGTACCATGATCGAATGCAACAAGTTTTTGGATGCTTGCCATTAGCAACGCTTAGCGTGAGTTATGGATTGACTTTTTGCTTTGCCTACTTTACTTGCGTGCAACCAGTTTTTTTACTGTCGATGGTGCCCCTTCTATTGGGCTACGGAATTATGGCGTGTGCTGCAGCACTTGGAGTATTGGCTGAATGTGACATCTGTGCGGCCGCGCAGACCTTCCTGCACGCAAGTTGTCCAATTATGCTTTTGGAAGCATCAGATTACATGGAGCACGTTTGTTCCTTCGACTTACTTGATTGGATGGCATCCCTTTTTTCTACTAACGTTAGGGATGATCTTTTGGAGGGAATTGCATTCTTGAGTTCGCGTATTTTGATGGATTAACCACCTTCTCCGTTATAACATTGTCCCGGAGACCACGCTTTCTCGCTAGTCTCAACAAACGTTTTGATCTTTTTAGATACATACATATATATATTTTTTTTTCTTCCCCAATTTTTTTTTTTTTCCAATCGCTTTGAACTCTGCTTGACTTTTGAACTCTGTTTTAGTCCATTGTCTATGTCCTATGACCTTACCAGGGGGAGGGTGTTATATGGCCCTTAGGGACATTCTCGACATTGCTAAGTTAGCATGAGCTTTGCTGCCATGATGCTGCTTTTGCGCAAGTTACTACATGACTTTATTTTTACAAGCCTCTGTTTATGCCTTTCACATGAGAACTGTCTGCTTTTCGCGTTCTTTGCTGAAGTTCCTGGAGTTTTGTCTGAACACGATGTGCAAGGTCGATAAACAATGCCCCTTGTTATTCTGTTCTGGTCAGTCCCTAGCACCTAGACACAACATGCTTAGCTGCAAGGCTGGAGACTCGTGCTTTGATATTACGGGGATGCATGTTGTTTTAACACACACTTGGAGAGAGCCTTTCTATGGAGACGAGCTACGCTGTTCCTTTGATGTAAACCTTACATCCAGGCTTTAAGGTATGGGGTCTGCTGTCAAAGCCCAGAGATCTTCCTTTATATAAAATAAACTTCTTCCAGCCAAGGGGAGGGTGGTTAGGCCTTCTAGTCCTCATTCCACTGTCTTTATATAAAATGACTTCCCCCTTTGTATTCTATGGAATTGTAACAATACTAACCATTCTTAGTTTATGCATTTTGCTGCTGGTAGAAGCTCGTATACTGTATTGTAGAGCACGATAGTTAAAATAAACATTTTGAACTAGTTACAGTGACTCTGCCAATTCTTATTGTGGACAAGTACGAGTGAGTGAGCAAAAGAGTATGTCTTGCTACCGCGATTCCTGAGAGAGTCGGAAGTGTTGTGTTCTGGGTTGTCTAATCATTTGTAGCTCTGTGATTTTTGGAGGAGAACGAATGAGACGCTATAGCTAGTCGGTTTTGGGATTTTGGGTGCTAATGTGGTAGGTTGGTACACCCCTATACACTGAGGTCCTGGTTTCCTGCGCATAGTTCTGTGTCGGGTGCAGAATCCCCGCAATAGCCTACAGCCTACAGCCTACAGCCTACAGCTGTAATGTTAGAGAGGCATTCGAGAATGGCATGCTTTTTAAAGGAATTTGGGCAGACAGGATGGTGGCCAAATATGACCTGCCTGGCTACTTCACTACAAGGGGACTTTGGCTAAGGTGCAAGAGTTCTTTTCTAATGGAGGCCTACGTGAGTAACAAAAAGATTCTCTCATATTCACAATTCTTGTCCTGAACCTGGCCAGTTAATTCAGAGGTCTGAATCGAAGTGGGGAAACTGCCTACAGCGATTTATATGGGACAAATTATATGAACACACATGTAACCTTCCATATATAACTATTTTAGGATGAGGCCATTCTGGTATGTCAACACAAAACAGGAATTAGGCGGCCATCTCAAGGCACTCTTCAGTCCTTACAAAAGCTTTAGGAAGCCTACCCCACTGAATATAATACAAAAAGGATTTATTTCTGTATACAATGCCTGGAACCATGATCTAATAGAGTAAACACTCAATAGCACCAATGCCCACAGATGGATAGATAGGCAAGAACACATGAATGCAATGGCACTTATGGGATCAGTGTCAACATAAATGGAGCCAATCAGACAGACTCAGGAAACATACATACAGGTTTCCATGTACTCACACATAAAGTCAGATGCACAAAGACAAACACAAGTAACACACATGAAGGCACGTATAAAGTCAGATAGCACATAAACAGGCACACAGCAAGGTGGATGTTTCTATAGGAGTGAGCGTAAACATGGACTGATGTACTACTGATGAAAGGATGAATTGATGGATGGATAATAGGATGAGAATAGATGGATGCATGGATGTGGCTGAATGCATTGTTATATGTGGATGAAAGGCTGGAGAGTGCTAGGAGGAAGCAGAAACTAGCACCACACCCACACAGGAATCGAACGCACAGTGCTTCCTTGTTGCCTCGCCGCCTCACTCTGCCGAAAAACCCTGCTGGAAAAATCCTTGACCCTCAGAGGAAGTGGAGTGAGGCAGTAGCATCTGGCTGGTCGGCCCCGGCCCCACTGAAGAACTGGTTCTCGCCCTGGGATCAGTGCCTGAGAGGCATATTTACTAGTAAAGTGGCGAAGCGTGTCGTTAAGCCAAGAAGGGTAACGACATGCTCCGCCACTTTAGAAACGCAGGGCTGCAGCATATTTACAAGAATAATGGTGCAGCCCTGCATTTCCCCCTGCGCTGGTGCTAAATTTAGCTGTCTAGCACCAACGCAGGCACCCTTGCACCATAGTGCAAGAGTGTCTGCGCTGCAGGGGAAGATTGTTTATGTGCAGGAAGGTGCCCCTTCCTGCACATAAACAATCTTTAAATATCGTTTTGTAATTTCTATGTGTACTGCTCAATGCAGCACACATAGAAGTTGCAAAACATCATATTTTTAAAATGATTGTTTATGTGCAGGAAGGGACATATTCCTGCACATAAACCATCAACGGCCTCTAGCTGTTTCTATGTGTGCTACACAATGCAGCACACATAGAAACAGCAAAAACGAGGAGAAATGAAACATTTCTCCTCGTTGCGTCTGTTTAAGATCAGGTTTTCCCTGGTCTTAATTTTGGTGCTGCCCCATATTTACACCGCTCTTGTGAATAAGGGGCAGCATCAAAATCAATGGGTATTGTGCTGGAACGCCCACCACAACACCCATTGCCCGCCCCTTTCATGCTAAGTATAGCGTGAAAGGGAGCCTTATTTACAAGGCAGCGTTAAGCCACGTTAAGTGGCTTAACGCTGCCTTGTAAATAAGACGAAGCACATATCATCACAGGAACGTCACTAAAAGTAATGTTCCTGTGGCGATAGGGGCTTGTACATATGCCCCTGAGTGTTGGCAAACCAGTGAGGCAGGCAGCACGACCTGACCTGACAGTGCGACCTGACAGCCTTGATAGCCATAAAACCCTTTTTAAGTGTCTTGTGCAAATGGCCAGGCAAGACTGCAGCAGATTGTGGGCCAGGCAAGACCCAAAGGGGCGTGGGGGGAGCTTAGTGCTCTACCCAATGGTCGAGCCGGCAGCACAGAGAGGCAGCCCGGCTTGGTCAGTGGTGCGGCTTGTGCACTGCTGTGCACTCCCCCGCCCCTACACCTGATTCTTGGTATAAGGCTACGGCTGCACTTCAAAAATCTGCAAAAGTGTGGTTCAACAAGTGTGACAAAACAAAGAAAAGAGAACGCACTTGTGCCCCCCTCCCCAATACAACCAGTGAAAATCCATATGGTGGTGAGGCGACATACAGTTGATTGAAATCAGGATCAAAAACATCAAACAATAACCAAACAACAAAACATCTGGGAGAGAAATGAGGGTAACAAGAGAGCAGCAGCATTAACAGGACTAAGTGGAATAACTGCCTGAGATGCCGACGCAGGCATTGGACATTGAATTCATCCCCAACAACATTAGTGATAGCATTAATTAGTTCCAAGCACAGCAACCTAAACATAGGAAACTACACTGCAGCTATTCCTGCGGTCTCCACCAAGGAGCAGATCAAACAAACCAGCTGATAAGAAAGTAGCTGTTGAGTGCTGTCTGAGTGTTGCTAGTGTTGCTAGTGGCATTGTCCAGGGTGGAACTCAACCTCTCGTAGACGGTCCCTCTAGGTAGTGGTGCGGTCTGGAGGTTCCTTACGGTCTCCCTCGCTCCCTGTCAAAACAACAGCAAAACAATAATTTAATTTATTTGCAAAATTAGATCAGGAAAGGTCAGGAAACAGGCAGCGCAAAAAACATCAAGCAAATAGAAAGCCGCAAGAAAACCCAAGGCAGCCTTGGAAAGTTAATCACACCAAGTCCAAAGCAGTTCTCTAGTATCGCCTATTCAATCACTATTTGGTAAAATGAACCTCATTGGAAAATTCACCTTCTTGAAAGACCCAACAACAATAATTTTTTCAACAATGAAAAAAATAATGGGCCTCCCGAATCCACACACACACCTCGAAAGGTAGACACAGCAATAGCCAACGAATCAAGAACCAACAGAAGTCAAAATTTAAACCATGTTGTAGCACAGAAGGAAAAGGATAATCAGCCGAGTGGGAATAGGTTGGTGATTCAGGCCCAGGTACGTGCCTCAAATTGTCCGCATTACATGCCAAGACCTGCGCTAAAGGACAAAGCACCGCAGTCTACTACCACAGCAAACAACCATGGCATAAAAAATTACACAGAATAAACAAACAATTCCTGACTCTACTCAATATCACTAACAAGCAATATGGACCTTATGCAGGCATTAGAGGTCAACATCATCAACCAGCCTGATAATCTGACTGAGAATCTTGTCAATGACCACCCTGAAGGGCGCTTACAATCAGTATTTGAGATATCGAGTACCTCTGAACAACAAACTCATGAGCATGCAAGTAATGAGCAGAAGCATAAATGAAATTAAGTGAATTTTATAACGCAGACCCATCCATATAACTCGAAAGGTAATATCATTAATAATCCAGTAATAATGGTAATAGGGAAAAAGAATGAACAAAAAGTCAGCCCAAAAAAACATATTGATATGGGCGATACTTTAGAAACAAAAGTGGAGAACATCTCAAACCTGCACACCTCGCCATTAAACATTCTACAAATGTCAATAGTTGCGCTCAATATGCAGTCAGACAAACTGGACATCCAGATAGACCTCATGAATATAATAGCTGCACATATCACTGGAATAAATTCAAACTTAGAAAAACTGGCTCATCTTATAATAAAGGGACGAAAACCTAACTCAGTAGCTCACACCGAGTGTGCATGTGGCCCAATAATTGATAAACTGAGTACTGTGCCAGCCATCTTAATGAGCATTTTGAATGAAAGTAAAAGTAACATCTTGACAACATTGCCAGGCGGATCCAACGTAGAACAGACTCCCAAACATCAAACACTGACTACCATGTTACCACATACGTCGGTGCCAATCGAATTACCCATGAATCCAAGGGGAGGGCGAGGAAGAGTACCAGGTAATAATGAGCACATACTGCAAAGCTCTGACCAACTAATTGAACATGACAAGATTATGATACCTACCCAAGCTAAGAAACATAAGAAATGTGCCAGGGAAGCCAGAAAGAACTTCCAGTGCATAGGGAAGGGATCCCAACATGGGAAAGACTATACCCTATTTTCGAAGTCAAACTTGAGCAACAAGATTCAGTAATTGTGAGTACTTCAATAAACCAAGCGACAAATTATGAAATTAAGGAAAATCAGGAAAACTCCTCGCTGCTGGATTCATTGGATACTACACCACTAAATGATGAAATGATAAACATCATACAGAAGGAACAAGATAATGTACAGATACAAACAATCCCTGACCAAAAATTGTAGTCTGGGAGAAAGAAACTTTCCGTACAAAATGCACAGGGTGTAGAGAGAGAAAGAAACATCTCTCAGGTAAAAAAGGAAAAATCATACATCAATACAACTGTGACTAACATCAATGCTAACAACGAAGAAAAGCAGCAATCATAAGAAACGCATTCAAGATCTTCAAAAACCCGGGCAACTAACTACCTTAAAAGGTAATAATCAGAATAAAAAATCCTTTGAAGCGGCCTAGCAGAGACACTCCCAAACAAACTATGAACAAAACTAACATATAATAATAAAGGATAATCTGCAAAGAATAACAGGGCAGTACCAAAATCAAGAGAAATGGAGAAGCAGTCCCCATCCCCATCATTATTATTCACAATAGACTCAGATTGAATGGAGAGTTTGAACAATCAGATCATACTAACACCTCAGTACACTTCACATGGTCAACAGGACCTCCTAAACAGAGGAAATATAATGAGACAGCTCGCAGAAGTGCATACGCTGAAACATCTCACTTCTGAAGACTTGTTATTAACTAAATTTAGCCCTCAGGAGGATAAGAAACATATGGAAAAGACTCTCTCCTCTTGGAGAACTGAGGAGATCACATCACCAATCATGAATACTAGTCAACATTTTGAAGCATGGGGCATAAAACTCTCAAAACCACTAAGGCAATGATATCCTTCACCCTTGTCAATGCCCCTCAGGGCACTCAGCTCTGTTCCAGGAAGTACCCCTGTGTACTCAGTACTACAAAGCGCTAGATGTAAGAAAGGAGTGGTTGAACTAGCAAAGAGTAAACAATTGAAGGAACAAGATGAAAATGAATGGCATTGGATTGCATCAGCACTAAATGCCTCCAGAAGTGAATGACTCCCGAACAAAGAACTAGTAATCCTATTGATGCCTCATTAAAGCTTTTATCCTGGAATATTGCTGGGACAAACCGAGAAATACAAGATAATGCCCCCCGCAACAAACTGGAACAAGTATGAGATCATTGTGCTACATGAGACCTGGCTAATCGACCCAAAGCAAGTGGCGGGCTACACTCTTCACGATGTAAAAACCACAAGAACACATCGAAACAGGAGGCCAAAAGGTAATCTTGCAGTATGTGTATCCACTGCATTGAACATCATGTCAGAACAGCTGCCCAGCTCCACAATAGAGCTACAAATAATCAAACTGGATGAGTGGCTTAGCTATCAAAAAACAACAATAATACTGATAAATGTTTATATGCATTCGAGCACACGAAAAAAGGCTACATTATTTATTAAGTTACTTTCCACGATAATGGAAATAATGGCTTGAGTCACCAACATGGGAAATAATAGTAACAGGGGACTTTAACTCCAACTTAATTCATACCCCAGAGGAAGACGAAGTATCCAGCAGCACAAAATGTAACTTGGTCATTATTACCACAATCAAGCTCTGTATCAAAGCAAACTGATTTTAATGGGCAAAAACTAGTCATGGCCTTAGAACATCTAGGCCTGAGAGTTATAAATAGTATATCCCAGGATGATAGACCACTGAGATACATTTACCATGGTGCAAACTTGCAGCCGACAATAGATTACACAATTCTTACGTTACCTCTATTGGAGCACCGCCCAAAGTGATCACTTGTATCAACACTTGGAACTGAGTATAAGCCCCCCAAGGCATGCATCAGGCCTCTTGAAATGGGGCAGTTAACAACAACTAATCTGAAACATATACGATGGTCGGCTAACATTCTCCCTGAAATGGCGACGCTGGACAAAGAGATACTTGAGACCAGTATCACCACTACTGTTAGTCATGCAGAGAACTGGGTGACTTTTACAATGAATCTGCTAACACTTGGAGCTAAAATCAATTACACCAGGAGATCTACATATAAGCAGCCTTCTGCCCTCACAAATAAGACCCGTATATTAAGAAAGGAACTAAGAAAGGCAGTCAGAAACACTAGGGGCACCAATGTTTTTAAACATACATGGGATAAAATTAAAAGTCTAAGGGGCATATCTACAAGGGCTGGCGATAAAATTATCGCCGCTTTAGCGTCCATTTTCGGACGAAAAGCGGCGATAATTTTATCGCCCTATTAGCAAGGACACGCTAACGCGTGAATCCATGCTACATCGCCCTTTCCCTTATCGCCCAGCTCTGCATCTCTAATGAGATGCAAAGTGGGCGTTCCTCCCCAGGATAACGGGAGAAATGTTGCTAAGCGACATTTCTACTATTATCAAGCCTCAGGCAAAGAAGCATAGCGACAAGAAAAGTAGCGATAACCTCAGTTATCGCTACTTTCCTAACGCCTGCTTCAAGACTGACTTAGCCATGATATCCTATGGAAGGTGGATATCATGGCTAAGTATGTCTTGCCCTATCAGCAAGCTATCGCCAAAGTTGTGCGATTATCGCTGGATTTCCAGCGATAATCGCACAGTTGGCAGCTTGCGCTCTGAATTTTATCGCTTTGGAGATAAGCGTTGCTGATAGCACGCTATCTCCGCGATAAAATTCAGAGTTGGCCGGCGATAATTATCCTCACGCAAAGAGCACTGAGCGATAATTATCGCCAGCCCTTGTAGATATGCCCCTAAGGAAGCAGCTCTAAAAGAAAATTTGGGAGGATCGGAAAGTGCAAACAGATGCATTTTGGACAAAGCTCCTATTCGATGTAAAGCAACCAAACACCAGAGCTTTTTGGGAAACAATAAATGGGATTACAAGAGCTCTATTAGTGATAAACAAGTCAAGTATAACGGAAGCAGGCTGAGCCATTCACTCAAATGAAACATTTACTAAAAGCTCACTCACAGTTAATATAGAGTTGGGCAATAGCAACAAAGAACTAGATTATAAGGCAACAGCTGATTCAACTCTTAGAACAACAGACACAAGTAATCTGCACATAGCTCCGGATTGCCCAGTAGGACAGGTCATACAATGCTATTCAGTGGAGAAGGTTTTAAAAGTAATAATGTCAGGATGAAAGGATCGGGCCCCCGTGCCAAATGGCTTTCCGCAGGCCATCTTTAAATGTGATCCAGACTACTGGGCAAGCCCGCTGTCGGTGCTGTACAATGAGGTGGGAAGATTGAACACAATCCCCAGGTGCTGCAGATGCTCAATAATAAACACGGTATATAAGGGTGGTGAGCGGTCGAACCCAGCTAACTGAAGGCTAATAGCTCTAATTGACTCTGAAGCCAAATATTAAGCATCACTAATCCTGGACGACTTGGTTGAAAGATCAAATAACAACAAGCTAATTCCAGTCAATCAGACAGGATTTCGCAGAGGGTTCAGCACAACTACAAACATTCTAGCCCTTGCTCTTATAGCAGATAAGTGTAAGCACTCTCAGAAAAATCTACAACTATGCTTTATAGACTCTAAAGGAGCTTTTTACAGTGTAGACCGGGGCTTGATGTGGAGTAAACTAAGCATGTGGGGCCTTCCAGAGAGAATCCTTTGAGCCATAATGCAGTTGTACACAGACACCTGGATCTGAGTCAAAATAGCTGATGGCACCAGGCTATCAAGGAAATTCCACACGGAGGCAGTGGCGGCTCCTCCGCTAAGGCAGAGGCGTGTCACCCCACTCCTCAAAAGGAAAAATAAAATGATAATAATGTAACATTATTATCATTTGGTTTTTCCTATTGCAGTCAGTGGTGGGGTGGGGTTGGCCAGAGCAGGGGGAGAAGTGGTTTGCACTCCCTAAGTGCTCATGACTGTTTGGCCGGCCCTCTTGGGCAAAGGGGACAAAGGGGAATAGGTGGCAGCAGGATGGGCCATCTCTGACTTGATGGGGGGAGAAGCTGACACCTACCACACTTGCACATCAAAAAGGCTCTGCCTCAGCCCTCTCATAAAGGGGTTGATACAGATATACTATGGTTAGTACTTCCTATTGTACATCTATACAGCCACAGAGTTTGTGGACTGGGATAAAGAACTTAATCACCCTGCTGCAAGAGCATTCCCACCCTGAGTGGGAGATGATGAATGGGTCAAGTGCTGAGTTTCAACAGATTGGTGTACCAAATTTACCTCCTCCAGTCTGGGGCAAACATAATTAGCTGAGCTCGAACCTACCACATCTTCTGCATGACTATTGGCAGAGGTTGGATTGCTTGGAATGTATATGATATGGCTTGTCACAGATGCTTTAACCCACTCCCAACTACCTCTGGTCCAGTTCAGTATTTGCTGCCCCTTCTGCCCCTTGCTCATGGCTTTGTCACTCAAGACGTTGTCCATGTTGGCTTAACAGGTGTCATGCAGCCTAAGATTGTGGCTGCTACATGAGTGCTGCCCATCTGTGTCACCCCGATCACCAGCAGAGCGAGTCATCTCCCCATGTAGGCAACCCAAAAGCCTTGACAGTATGCTCCATCTGAGTGGCAGGATAGAGCCAGATTTGGAGATCCGTCACAGAATTAAAAGATCCCAGGATTCAATGATCTACCTCTGGATTCGATGATCCCACAATTTGAGGATCTGTTGCATGATTTCAGATCCTGCAGCCTATAAAAGCCACTCACAGGGCATGGCCAGGTGCTTGGCTTTCCTCCCTGTTGATGAGAGGAAGTCTCTGCTTGGGCTCTTCTCTGATTCACATATAGTCCTCTGCCTAGGTTCTGCTCTTTACCTGTGTTCCAGTCTCTCCAGCTGAGATAATCATCAAGTTGGATGCCGAGTTAATCTTTTCAGAAGTTTTCTGCTTCTAGTGCATCTTCTTCTGAAGAATCACTTTAAAGAATTTCCTTGCAACCTTCAAACTCTGCAAAGAATTTCCTTGTATCCTGGGAACTCGTCAACCTCTTACAGTGCTGCTTTCAGGGGTCTCAGGTTAGTGATTATCCAGGGAGTATTAGATTTGTTTTGATTGGTCTAGGAAGTTGTGCTGTGTCCTGGACTGTTGCAGAGTTTTTTCAATTGCTCAATGAACCTTTGTTTCTGTTTGGTACCTTAAGCTGGTAAGCTTTCTCAACCTTGCACAGGACTTTGTAACAGGACCAGTCTCACAACAATTCCCTTGGTTTTAGTAAGATAAAGGTACTATGGCATTGATAGGTTGAGTGTTTACATTAATGCACCTGTTGCTAGAGTGATTCTGGGATATTTTTTTAGTTTCTGTAGAATGTTACTATTCATGTAAAATCCATGTAAAAACAACAACTGCATGCAGTTGAAAAAGATGTATGAGTAGGGAGTTGCAATAGTCTTGTGTTCTGTTTGGTATGAAAGCTGTTACTCGTGAGACCTGCAGAAAACTGGAGAGAGCCTCAATTTGAGGAGACGAGTTATGTGACGATAACCCAACAACGTCCATTCTGTACCTTTGCTTATTTCCCTATTTCCTTTCTCGCTCTTTGCCTTCAGTACCAGACAGAGCCTCACAATGGACATGTTCAACAATGTTGAGGAGGAAGTAGACTGGTGGGTCTACAGAATAGTGGTAACTAGAGTCGAACAGCGTACAGCAGGTCCCACAACAAATCAAACTTGAAGTCATCCACCAGGGAACCATTCAGAGGGAAGTGCTTGGCACAAAACAAATTACCTGAGGCAAAAAGATCCACAAATGGTCCTCCAAGAAGAGGTAACTTCAAGCAACCACTCTCACTTTGAGGGTGCCTGCATGCTCTGCCATAATAGGGAAATCATCCTGTTGCTGAGCCCACTGCCACAGTCAAGTCACCTCCCAAAATGGAATTCAGGGCACCACACCACTTTGTCTGTTCATGTAATGGATGGTGGTGATTCTGACTGACAGAACTTGCCTGGCACTATGTGAAATGGAACGGAGGAAGAACTTCCTGGTAAGAACAGTGTACAGCTCCAAAGCATTTAGGTGTAAGGGATCCTCTTATGTGGACTGCAGGGCATCTGCCATGGTATTGCTTATATGTGTGTTAGACCTGGCCCTTTTTGCAGGTTTATCCCCCAACCTTTTGCCATTTGCCTCTTATTTTTCTGACCCTGTTTTTGTTGGCCATAGGAGTCTGGGTACTTTATCACTGCTGATCAGTGCTAAAGTACATATACTCTCTGTGTGAATTGTGAATCTGATTGGTTATCCACGATTGGCATATTTGATTTACTGGCACTGAGTATGCCAAGGCCTGTAAATCAAATGCTACTAGTGGGCTTGCAGCACTGGTTGTGCCACACACGTGAGTAGCCCTGTAAATGTGTCTCAGACCTGTAACTGCAGAGTCTGCACGAGCAGTTTTTAACTGCCATGTTGACCTGGCAAGTAGACCCACTTGTCAGTCCGTAACCTCCCCTTTTCTTACAGGTAAGACACCCCTAAGGTAGGCCTAAGGTACCCCCAGCAGAGAGCAGTGTATGTGAAAGGTAGGACATGTGCTGGTGTATTTTACATGTCCTCATAGTGAAATACTGTGTATTTCGTTTTTCACTATTGAAATGCTGTCCGTTCCATAGGTTAACATTGGCGCTGCCTTGTAATATCTTGCAAGTGTAATTTTGCATTGGGACAAGATAGAGAAATAGAGTTTAGGGTCTCTGAACTCAGAATTTAATAACACACCTTTTAGTGAAGGTGTTTTTACAATTGTGTGTTTGAAAATGCAATGCTTTTAAAAAGTGGGCATTTTCTTGCTCTATCATTCTGAATGCCTCTGCCTGTTTGTGTATTCACTGTCTGGTTTTGGAATGACAGGAGCTGGGGATGTGCATTCACTCTAGACAGTCACAAGGCGGGGGTTGAGGTGTGTCCTGCCTTTCCTGGGTGATTCATAGTTGGGCTGAATAGGCCTGGTCTGCATTTAGAGTGATGGGAGGAGTTTTCACTAGCCCCTGAATAGGCAGTGTCTCCTCTGCAAAATTCTGTCTCCACCTCCTGTGGTCATGCTGCACCTGATAGGACAGAACTGGTTTGGACTGGGCTCAGAGACCCTTGCCACAAAGAGAACAAAGAGAAAATTGGGTTTAAGTATTGTACCTTAAACCCCAGAGAAATAAATTGCTTCTGGACTCAAGAGGAACTCTGCCAAGGAGAAGAGCTGGAGAGCTTTAAGGAGGAGCACTGCCCCTTTGCTCTATGTGCTTTGGTGGGTTGACCTGTAGTTGCTGCTTCTTCCAAGGAGAGGACAAAGACTGGACTTGCTGTGAACCTGCTTGAGAAGAATCTCCAAGGGCTTGTGTGTGCTGGCCTTCTGTTCTGAGGTCTCAGGGACACAAAGACGTCACCAACAGCTTCCTTGAACTCTACTGCTGGTAGTTCTGACCTGCCAGGAGGTGCCTATTCCAGTTCTGGGCCTCTGGAGGTTGTTCTTGCTACCAGAAGCTGCCAAGATGTGAAGTTCTGAAAAATATCAGCGCTTTGCCCTCCTTGCAGCTGAATTTTCTGAAGCAGCAACTGCGTGTGGGAGAAATTCTCGATCCACAGCCCCGTGCGGCTGAAAAATAAATGCAGCGCCTGCCAGCAGCCCCAGAAACTGCCGCATACTGAGTCATGTGCACCGACATTGAAGATCACTGCACTGACTCTGACACAGGCCCTGCTGGGCGGCAAGAAGAATCGACGCATCGCCGGTCAGCAGCTGGAGAAATCGACACAGCACCTGGTTCGCTGCCGCCGCATCACCTCCAGCATGTCCGGATTTTCCACGCATCACTCCTGTCCACTGAATCTACAACAACGCTGCAGCTGCAGTAAGGAACCAACACATTCCCTGTGCATAAGAAACCAACACATCATCTTCCCTGCGGTTGTTTTTGCTTGTGATTTTGACGCATCCCAGGTACAATGTGCTGAAAGTGACAAATCCATAGTTTCCTATGGACAGAGCTGTTTTTACCTTTTAAAAGTCAGTTTGATATCTGTATGTTGGACTTTTATCATTTTGGTCTTGTTTCGTTTAGATAAATATACTTTATTAGCCCGACTGCTCTGTGCCAAGCTACCAGAGGGTGAGCACAGGCAAACTTAGGTGTGGATTTTGCTCATCCTGACTAGAAGGAAGGGTCCCTACTTGGACAAGGTGCATGCCTCTGCCAACTAGAGACCCCCATTTCTAACAATGAGTAACGCAGCCCAGTGAGAGATCTATAATAATCCGTAGTTATAGTAGCCGCAATTGCTGAATAGTGAATGGCTAATCTCTCTACAAACTGTAGGGGAAATACCAAAAGTGCAGCTACAACATGAAATAATTGAAAAGTTATCTGTTGTGATTGTCTCCCAATTGGTGGAGAAATCACAGACTCCCTTCCCCACTGGAAGCTGGTAATGCGGATGGGGGGGAATAAAAAAGATTTTGAGGTAGCACAGCCGGTGGAATATAGCAGTGATTGGAACTGCTGTAGTTGGAAAATATGGGGTGTCCTAGACCAACTCTGCCCTAAATAAAAGTAGGATGTTTGTTGGGGTGTTTGACTGGGAAGGTTGGTGCTCAACAGACTGTTGAGCCTTGGGTTGCCTCAAAAGGTCTTGTACTGCTGTTAGTAACATTTCGTCAAGAACTATAGGACCACCAAGCACATAATGCCTAAGCTGATTTTGAAGCACACCAGGGAGGAGTCAGCCTTCTCTGCAAACAGAGAAGGGCATTCCCATGAGGGTTGTTCGGTCAACTCCTGAGTCTTCATTGGAATGCATACAAACATGAATACACAGCACGACAGCCATGCCAGTGGATGGAACCATAATGTCCACAGAAACCAGTCTGCACTTTAATATCTCTTTGGAAGCGTCCAATCTATTGTTGACCATATCAGAAAAGGCTTTTTAGGTGACCATAGACTGATGGTGGTCAGTTTTGCTAGCTCTCACATGTCATGAACATACCATCCTAGAAAGCATGTGGCATTCACAGTGAAATAGGCAGGACTGTCAAAAGCAAAGAGTTCTCCAGATAGAGTGCAGGCTCTTACATTTTCAGTCTGAGTGGGCTGTAGGAATGGCATCTAGGGCTGTGACAATGTAAATTTCAGGTCACAATTTTACATTCAATATCTAACAGCTGGTAGAAAAACACACATAGCTGGCTTTCTTGAACATTGATTAAAACAGTACTCTTTCTCTCTGTCGGTCTCTCCCCATCCCCCGCCTCTTTCTTCCTAGGTCTCAAAGATTTTAGAGATATTAGGGAATTCTTTACCTTGTGACGGTTTGTTAATGCAACCATTTGGATCTTCCGAACATACGGTTTGCTACGCAGTGCATTGGATTAACGTATTGCAAGCATGTTTTAATCTATTTGTTTTGTTGATAAACTGTGGCATGTGGCATTGTTGGCTCCCGAACCTTTGGTACACTGTTTATAAATAGTACACCTGCATAATTTGGTACAGTCAGATTTTTTATAACGGCATTCATGGCGTCATTACGATGTCAGAGGAACCGACTCCGACGTGCCGTCGGTGTTGGTCCCACTGACATCTATATCTGTGGTCAGACCACCGCATTACGATGGTCGGACCGCATTGCTTCATGGACCATCCAACAGCTTCCGACGGGCTCAAGGAGCCCGTTGGGTGGTCGGTCGGATCGCATTTTCCACAATGGAGGCGATGCCTTCCCAGGCACCGCCATGAGGATTACAATCCACCTTTCCACCAGCCATTTCATGCCGGTTCTTCCAACATGAAAAGGCTGGCGGAAAGGCTTTTTTGAGGCCCCAGCAGTGCCCCTGTCCACCGTGGCCCTACGTGATGAGCCCTGGAGGGCTCCTGTGGTGCCCCTAAACATCCATGCATCGTGTGGCAGGCACCACATGGTGCCTGCCACAGGGTGAAGGGATGTTTAAAAACATGCCTTTTGGTATTGGGGCTTGTGCTGCAGCCCTTTTCCGGGCTGTAGCACAAGCCTCAATGCAAAGAGGCATGTTTCCGACCGCCTCCATGGCAGTCAGATCCTAATTTGGCAGTCGGGACCGGTAACTGGGCCCTCTGTATTAATGTTACAAGCCTGAGTCACTGACGTTGTTCTCTATCCATGAACCATGGTCTGCAATCGTCTTGTACAGTGCAATATTACAACTGATAATTGAGGAATTTTAGTAAGAAGAGTCTGTTTAAATAAGGCAGAGAATGTTCCCTATCTTTTCATTTTTCAAATTCCCACAGTATGAATGATCAAGGGGCCCGCTGAGGATATTCAGCTATGTGTTCACAAATGCACATAAACACTCAGGCTGTGTAAAGTAAACACGAGGTAGGCTGCGCCCTCCTAGGAATTTCCTTGAATTGTTCTCCCCACTCCTCGCCATCCATTGCTGCATGAGTCAATAGAATATCCTGCTCGTTATATAAAAGAAAGTGTAATTTGCCAGTTAACAGTAATATAATGTGATGAAACGAATTATTTTGTTCCCACGCTGCAAACTACCAGCATGTCCGAAGGGGATCTACAGACTTTTCAATAATAAAGTGTTCTCAGAATGCAAGAATCCCCTGGACCACTTAGAGGAGATTCACAGGTCAGAGGTAACTAGTAAAGCACGGCGAAGTCTGAGGTGTTTTTTTTTTAAATGTATTAATTTGATGGACAGTTGATGGACAGAATGCAGAACAATGTCATACATTCACCCCAGTACAGAGATCTGGGCCTAAATCCATCGTTTTTTTTGCTCACCATGCCATTCCAGTTTGAACCCAGCCATATGCAAATCAGTCTTGACCCTGTGCCTCATGGGAACAGTCCAGCCCGAACTGCCAAGCCAGGTCCTCCCTGGACTGGAAACAAGCATCCTAGGACCGGTTTCGGGTTTCACCCCTCTTCAGCCAGGATAGCTTTATTCCAGTGACATGGAGAGCACGGGACCCACGTCTGGGCATACCCGTCCCACTCGGGGTGACAAATGCAAAAACAACAGTTGATGGACAGAATGCAGAACAATGTCATACATTCACCCCAGTACAGAGATCTGGGCCTAAATCCATCGTTTCTTTTGCTCACCATGCCATTCCAGTTTGAACCCAGCCATATGCAAATCAGTCTTGACCCTGTGCCTCATGGGAACAGTCCAGCCCGAACTGCCAAGCGAGGTCCTCCCTGGACTGGAAACAAGCATCCTAGGACCGGTTTCGGGGTTTCACCCCTCTTCAGCCAGGATAGCTTTATTCCAGTGGCATGGAGAGCACGGGACCCACGTCTGGGCATACCCGTCCCACTCGGGGTGACAAATGCAAAAACAACAGTTGATGGACAGAATGCAGAACAATGTCATACATTCACCCCAGTACAGAGATCTGGGCCTAAATCCATCGGTTTTTGCTCACCATGCCATTCCAGTTTGAACCCAGCCATATGCAAATCAGTCTTGACCCTGTGCCTCATGGGAACAGTCCAGCCCGAACTGCCAAGCCAGGTCCTCCCTGGACTGGAAACAAGCATCCTAGGACCGGTTTTGGGGTTTCACCCCTCTTCAGCCAGGATAGCTTTATTCCAGTGGCATGGAGAGCACGGGACCCACGTCTGGGCATACCCGTCCTACTCGGGGTGACAAATGCAAAAACAACAGTTGATGGACAGAATGCAGAACAATGTCATACATTCACCCCAGTACAGAGATCTGGGCCGAAATCCATCGTTTTTTTGCTCACCATGCCATTCCAGTTTGAACCCAGCCATATGCAAATCAGTCTTGACCCTGTGCCTCATGGGAGCAGTCCAGCCCGAACTGCCAAGCCAGGTCCTCCCTGGACTGGAAACAAGCATCCTAGGACCGGTTACGGGGTTTCACCCCTCTTCAGCCAGGATAGCTTTATTCCAGTGGCATGGAGAGCACGGGACCCACGTCTGAGCATACCCGTCCCACTCGGGGTGACAAATGCAAAAACAACAGTTGATGGACAGAATGCAGAACAATGTCATACATTCACCCCAGTACAGAGATCTGGGTCTAAATCCATCGGTTTTTTTGCTCACCATGCCATTCCAGTTTGAACCCAGCCATATGCAAATCAGTCTTGAACCTGTGTCTAATGGAAACAGTCCAGCCCAAACTGCCAAGCCAGGTCCTCCCTGGACTGGAAACAAGCATCCTAGGACCGGTTTTGGGGTTTCACCCCTCTTCAGCCAGGATAGCTTTATTCCAGTGGCATGGAGAGCACGGGACCCACGTCTGGGCATACCCGTCCCACTCGGGGTGACAAATGCAAAAACAACAGTTGATGAACAGAATGCAGAACAATGTCATACATTCACCGCAGTACAGAGATCTGGGCCTAAATCCATCGTTTTTTTTGCTCACCATGCCATTCCAGTTTGAACCCAGCCATATGCAAATCAGTCTTGACCCAGTGCCTCATGGGAACAGTCCAGCCCGAACTGCCAAGCCAGGTCCTCCCTGGACTGGAAACAAGCATCCTAGGACCGGTTTCGGGGTTTCACCCCTCTTCAGCCAGGATAGCTTTATTCCAGTGGCATGGAGAGCACGGGACCCACGTCTGGGCATACCCGTCCCACTCGGGGTGACAAATGCAAAAACAACAGTTGATGGACAGAATGCAGAACAATGTCATACATTCACCCCAGTACAGAGATCTGGGCCTAAATCCATCGGTTGTTTTGCTCACCATGCCATTCCAGTTTGAACCCAGCCATATGCAAATCAGTCTTGACCCTGTGCCTCATGGGAACAGTCCAGCCCGAACTGCCAAGCCAGGTCCTCCCTGGACTGGAAACAAGCATCCTAGGACCGGTTTTGGGGTTTCACCCCTCTTCAGCCAGGATAGCTTTATTCCAGTGGCATGGAGAGCACGGGACCCACGTCTGGGCATACCCGTCCCACTCGGGGTAACAAATGCAAAAACTACAGTTGATGGACAGAATGCAGAACAATGTCATACATTCACCCCAGTACAGAGATCTGGGCCTAAATCCATCGTTTTTTTTGCTCACCATGCCATTCCAGTTTGAACCCAGCCATATGCAAATCAGTCTTGACCCTGTGCCTCATGGGAACAGTCCAGCCCGAACTGCCAAGCCAGGTCCTCCCTGGACTGGAAACAAGCATCCTAGGACCGGTTTCGGGGTTTCACCCCTCTTCAGCCAGGATAGCTTTATTCCAGTGGCATGGAGAGCACGGGACCCACGTCTGGGCATACCCGTCCCACTCGGGGAGACAAATGCAAAACAACAGTTGATGGACAGAATGCAGAACAATGTCATACATTCACCCCAGTACAGAGATCTGGGCCTAAATCCATCGTTTTTTGCTCACCATGCCATTCCAGTTTGAACCCAGCCATATGCAAATCAGTCTTGACCCTGTGCCTCATGGGAACAGTCCAGCCCGAACTGCCTAGCCAGGTCCTCCCTGGACTGGAAACAAGCATCCTAGGACCGGTTTCGGGGTTTCACCCTCTTCAGCCAGGATAGCTTTATTCCAGTGGCATGGAGAGCACGGGACCCACGTCTGGGCATACCCGTCCCACTCGGGGTGACAAATGCAAAAACAACAGTTGATGGACAGAATGCAGAACAATGTCATACATTCACCCCAGTACAGAGATCTGGGCCTAAATCCATCGTTTTTTTGCTCACCATGCCATTCCAGTTTGAACCCAGCCATATGCAAATCAGTCTTGACCCTGTGCCTCATGGGAACAGTCCAGCCCGAACTGCCAAGCCAGGTCCTGCCTGGACTGGAAACAAGCATCCTAGGACCGGTTTTGGGGTGTTCACCCCTCTTCAGCCAGGATAGCTTTATTCCAGTGGCATGGAGAGCACGGGACCCACGTCTGGGCATACCCGTCCCACTCGGGGTGACAAATGCAAAAACAACAGTTGATGGACAGAATGCAGAACAATGTCATACATTCACCCCAGTACAGAGATCTGGGCCTAAATCCATCGTTTTTTTTGCTCACCATGCCATTCCAGTTTGAACTCAGCCATATGCAAATCAGTCTTGACCCTGTGCCTCATGGGAACAGTCCAGCCCGAACTGCCAAGCCAGGTCCTCCTGGACTGGAAACAAGCATCCTAGGACCGGTTTCGGGGTTTCACCCCTCTTCAGCCAGGATAGCTTTATTCCAGTGGCATGGAGAGCACGGGACCCACGTCTGGGCATACCCGTCCCACTCGGGGTAACAAATGCAAAAACTACAGTTGATGGACAGAATGCAGAACAATGTCATACATTCACCCCAGTACAGAGATCTGGGCCTAAATCCATCGTTTTTTTTGCTCACCATGCCATTCCAGTTTGAACCCAGCCATATGCAAATCAGTCTTGACCCTGTGCCTCATGGGAACAGTCCAGCCCGAACTGCCAAGCCAGGTCCTCCCTGGACTGGAAACAAGCATCCTAGGACCGGTTTCGGGTTTCACCCCTCTTCAGCCAGGATAGCTTTATTCCAGTGGCATGGAGAGCACGGGACCCACGTCTGGGCATACCCGTCCCACTCGGGGTGACAAATGCAAAAACAACAGTTGATGGACAGTTGGCAGGGTATGCCCAGACGTGGGTCCCTTGCTCACTTTGCCACTGGATTCAAGCTAGCCTGGCTGATGACGGCTGAATAGCCAGAAACCGGTCCCAGGATGCTTGTTTCCGGTCCAGGGAAGACATGGCTTGGCAGTTCGGGCTGGACTGTTCCCATGAGGCACAGGGTCAGACTGATTTGCATATGGCCATGTCTGAACTGGGGTGGTGGAGTGAGCTAAAGAATGATGATGGATTAAACCCAGATCAGTTGACTGGGGGTGAGTGTTTGATTAGCTCAAGCGCTCCGTCCATCATCCCCTTTGGTATTGCTGTATTTATTGTATGGCACTCCATGTCGCAAGGAGTTACAGATATGTCAGTATTTCTGACGTATCCTTAGGCGCATTAATGACGCATTGCTGGAGTGTGTTGCAAAAGGGACTCAACTTCAGCAATGGTTCATTACACATGGGCAAGTCCCATGTTATATGTGCCTGCATCAGTCTTATGCCTGCTGTGAGGCAGGCGTAAAGATTTTGACGCAGTGGCATCCTAGAAGTGGCACCGTGAAATCTGATAGCTTCACTACGCCACTTCTATGAGGCTTTTTGCGGAGGAACGCCTACCCTTCATACATTATACCTGACGCAGGTATAATGTAGCACAGGGCTTTACAAAGTGACGAATCTGCTTAGATGCATCACTTTGTAAATAGGGCACAACATTGCACACTTTTTACGCCGCCAGTGCATCACAAAAAGTGATGCAACGGCGGCGCAAAAGTGTTGCAAGGCTTTATAAATGAGGCCCGGGGTGCGCCGTATGCGAGTGGACGTTGTAACTCCTGATGGGGCAGGTAAATCTGTTACCGGCCCCATCAGGAATTCCGGCGACCTCCTATTGTGGCCCTAAGTATATTTCAGAGAGCTTTGCCGTTCTAACAAAGTGTGCAATAACATACACGTTGGCAAATGTTAACCACATTTGTACTCAGAGCATTTGCAGTGAGATTTAGCCCAGCATTTATAACATCAAAAATAAAAGGCAATTCAGAGGTAGCATTCGAAAACAACAAGAAGAAAACACAGATATGAGTATACAAAAGGCTCACAGTAAGAGGATTCATCAAACTGTCTGAGGTGGCTACATAAGTTTGTTAAGAAAGTGAGGCAAAAAGATGCGTCACTTCCGACGGAGAATAATGAAAGGTCTGCAAGCTGAAGGGTGCAAAACATTTGTCACAGACCTAAATATAATCTGGAGCCTGCAAGTTCAAGCTCTGTCTATGAGGATCCAATTTTCTCTCAGTCAACACCTCAATGGAGAAACAACAAGTACACTGGAAGATGAAAATGTTCCATTCTGCTCGAGAGAGAGAGAGAGAGCTGGCCATGCTGGTTTTCCAGTGATTCTTAGATCTACTAGTGAACTCATCCCCATGTTTAATAATGTAGTGTGAAAAGAATCCTGCGAGTATTCTCATACAGTAATACCAATACAATTCAACTAGTAATATATTAAAACACCAGATGCTACATAATGAAATGAACACTTATCTAAAAATACACTATAAGAACTCAGACAGAGCACACAATAGAGAGCTTAGGTGTGCCTGGATAGGAGGTCGGGGCGCAACCTCACTTACACCTGAATAGGCTGTGTTGCTTTCACACACAGGGCTGCATACCCCTCTGTAATTAGTCTGGAGCCAAGCCATGGGAGGCAGGAAACCTGTGCACTTCAAAGGCAATTCTCCAGACGATTCTCCCAATTCAAAGAAGGTACCAGGTATAAATATTGGACGTAAGACACCAACTCTTGAGTACACCTGTGGAAGACTCTGCCAGGAAGAATGACTGCTGAGCTTCCAAAAGGACTGGCACTTTGCTGGACTGTTGCCCTAAAGGACTGGTGTCCTGCTGTGCTGACCTCTTGCCTGGGTGAGAAGGACCGGACCTACAACCTGTACCCTGGATCACCAGAGTGACTCCAAGGGCTAGTCTCTTGTAACCAGCACCTGGATTCTGCATCTGTGAGTCCTACCCTGCCAAATGGTGCCTCCCCAGTCCTGGACCCTTGGAAGTGGTCCTGAAGGTGCTCTGCCAGCCCGTCTGTGGACCCAGCAGAACCAATGCCTCTGCTGCGTGGACTTTCCTGGTGCCAAGACTTCACATTGCCCTTGCAGTGAACCGCCTCAAAAGATCACTGCTATGCGATGCATCGCAAGCCCCTCATTAAAAGCATCCTCAACAGAGATTATGAGCTCCACACCGCAAGCCCTGCAGCTTATTCGGAACCAGCCTGTGCACAACGCATCCTTGACGCAGGACTATGCATCGCAAGCCCCTTCATTAATGGCCTCCTCAGCAATGATGCAGGACCTCGCATTGCAGCCTCACAGCCCCACCCCTCCCCCCCGGAACCAATAACTGCGCGATGCATCTCCGACCTGGACCTCACATTGCCTTGGCTGCATGACGCATCCTAGACGTGGGACCTCGCAACGGTCCTCAACCAGAATTTAAGGTATCCTTGTTCAGCGGGTCCAACTAGGTCTCTGTGGCTGGCCTGCACTCCATTGTGGTTGTCCTAAACTTGTGATTTTGTCCCGGTCCGGTGCAACCAGATATCCCCACTTGGAACTTTGTTCTTTTTGGTGCTATTTTCAATGGCATCTTTAAACTTGCTTATCACAGGTTCTACTAATTGGATCATTGTCATTTTGGCCTTGATTTATTTATTAAAAGGTATTCTATTTTTATAATTTGGTGTAGAATTTTTCTTTTGTTGTGTCTTCACATTTCTACTGTTTGGAGTGTTACAGAAATACTCTACACATGGCCTATAAGTTGAGCCTAACTGTCTGTGCCAAGCTACCAGATGGTAGAGCCACTTGGGTGTGTAAGTACGGGTATGGGTGTGTCAATGGTTTTGAGAATGCTAGTGTGGAAGTTGGAGTGGGTGTATGAAAGGTTAAATTGGGGTGTGAGTGGGTGAGTCAGAAATTCTGTGGATGATGTCATCAGTGATGTCATTTGAGATGTATTATGTGAGGTCATAAGCAGTGCATTGCGTGGGCGCGATTTATAGTTAGCTCAGCTAACTATAACTGCTGAATTTTTCGGGTTTTGCATGAGTGAAATGTCAGCCTAACTGTAACATCCCTGTAATCTTTGTTTTTTTCAGTGAATATATATATATATATCCATACCCGTACTTACACACCCACTCACTGATTCATAGGACTACACACGCATCCACTCAGTCATCCATACAGCCACACATACACCAACTTATTCACTAGTACAGCCACTGATATATCCACTCATACACCCATACAGCCACTAACACACTGTCAGTCACCCATTGAGCCATTCCCACAACTACTCCTCCTGTTACCTCCAGTAAGTCCCACACAGCAGAATTGCTGAAAAGTTGTCAGAGGCCACGCCCCCTTTCACCAGCACTCTGCAGACACACCTCCTGGCGCACTTCTAGTTGGGGGATGAAGTCCCCTTGGCTCCAGAGGATCCTTGGGGGCCAACAAGTCCTCCTATTACCGCCAGTAAGTCCCACACAGTGGGTTTGCTGAGAAGTTTTTACTGACCACGCCCCCTTTCTCTACCACTCTGCAAATGTGCCTCCTGGTGCACCACTAGTTGCAGGATGAAGTCCCATAAGGGCATCATTTTTCAAAGTCTATTTGATGGCTGTAGGCTGGCACATTTCTGAAGAAATTCAGCTCATAATCCCTTGCCTTCACTGCATAATTCATGTCCTAGAAATCATGTTAATAAGACAATGTTTGATTTCCTAAAACCCTTTTTGTATCTATAATTGACTAAAATAGTTACGATTCTATTCACCCTTTCTAAATGTTCATTTAAGTCCTCTTTAGTAAAATATATATCATTAATATATGACATTACACATAGAAGCTTACACAGCTCCCAACAACCCACAGGGATCACCATACGAACTCAAACTGGGATCAAGGTAAGCTTGGGAAAGTTATTAGTTGTGAGTGTTAAATATGTGGTGATAAAAGATGGAATAAACATGTGATTAAATGTGATAGCTGTGTAAATTATTGATACGTACAACTGCAAAACTAACTGCTGTATGGGTTAATTAGCAGAAATGAATCAATAAAAAACATTTTTTTTTTTAAAACATTGTATGTAACAATTCTATTATTTTCACCGAGAACAAACCTACACTTTTCTTAAATCCCTGGGGTCATTAGATACAAGTGTACTTAATACACCCAAACATAAAGGCTGTCAAATATTGTGGATCAGGCAGTATATTTTGACTAAAAATGTTTTTCAACTTTTAAAGGCATTTTTCACTTCTGATGTGTAGCATGTACATTTTCTGCACTGCGTTTGCAAGAGGAACACAGTGCAGTACCATATTTACAAATTTTGGTCTACTACTGGTACCATCCAATGTACTGGCATATAAACAGGCTGCTTTGTGCAACAGCCAGCCTCACATCACTGTGCCAAGGAGAGTGCATGCTGTCTATCATAGTATTTGGAAGCTGTAGGGATATGTCTCTTTTTCAATGATCACCCCCCCCAAAGTTTTGGGCTGATGCTGCTGATTCTTTAACTTGAGAGTGAACTGAGGCCTGTTAACCAGATTTCAGGGCCAGTGCTCTGACCCTTAATAGTTTACGTTTAATGGGCTTATACCCAATTTGCATAAGCGACCTTATTTATAAGTCCCTAGTATATAGCACCAGGGGTAGCCGGGATTTGTAAGTTAAAGTGTCTCTTATGGGCTGCAGCAGAACATATTGCGCAACCATGAGTGTGGCAAAGTAGAACATGTCTCTTAGCCTCCACTGCACGCTGGTAGAGCAGTTTTAAACTGCTAACTCAACTTTGCCATTTAAACTAATGACAAAGACCAGACCTTCTTTTTAATATATGTAAGTCACCCCTAAGTAAGGCCTATCGAGCGCTAAGGCTGGGAGCTGTACATTAAAAAGTAGGACATGTATTTTTACATGTCCTAAAAGTAAAAAACCTGTATTGTTGTTTTTACTGGAGGAAGGCTAGTAGACCTATTGGCAAGTACAGGGTTCAACACTGACAGGTCAGCTGTGCTAATTTCTGAATGTAACTACTAAATATGATACCTGATGGTATGAAAAGAATCATTACATTAAACCTGACTTGATGCCCAAGACAGATTTAATGTAACTTTTGAGTATAAGGCAACTTTAGAAAGTTGCTACTTTGTTGTCCAAGATTTCCAGTGGCCATTTACAGTTGCTGGAGATGAGACTGCTTTCTGCCCTCCTGGGAGAGGTGTGTACGACTCCCAAGAAAGGACACAATAGAGCTTAGATTTAGAAGAGGTGTTACCTCTGTCTGGCAGGAAGCCAAACAGGGTGCAAGTCCAAAAGGTGAGCTACAAAGAGGAATCCACCTTAAAAGGGCAAATGGTGGACACACAAGTGTAGAGCTGCTCTTTTGTTCTTGTTGACAGGTTGGCATCAGGGACAGAGAAGGGGAAACAATAGGCAAACCAGTTTTCCAGTGAGCGGGTATCCTTCAGGTAGCCACACCGGTAGCAGGACAACCAAGCTTCACACACCAAGAGAAGGTTTCTGCCATCTTTGGAGTGGGCAGAATATTGCACTCTGGGAGAGCTTGATGGTACGCATTGCAGGAAGTCATCAGGAGCGAGGGGACCTGGTACCCCATTAGCTAGTAGTCGTCACATCCCAAGAGAGAAAGTTGAGGGCAAACTGGACTGTACCTGCTGATTCTGGGCCTGTGGTGCCCTGCTCAAGGAAAAGTCATCCCGAGCCCCAGACAGAAGAGGTTAACTGCAAGAGTCAGTTGGCTGACGTCCTCTTAGAGCTCCAGGGCCACAAAAGCTGAAGAAGCCACCTTGGCGAGTTGGTAGCCATAATCTCTTATTTGCCGCTTACCGCCAAAGCACAGCCTGGGATTGAGCACCGGCACTCAAAAGTGCTAGACTTGGGAGAGTTGTCAAAGTGCAGCACTGTTGCCCAAGATCAACACTAGCTGCAGTTAAAGGGAACCTCAGGTTTTGGTGTGACCAGTGGGAACTGTTTTTTAGCTGGACTTCACCTGGTGTTAGAGAGACATTGACCTCAGTGGCCAAAGTCACCCCACTGTGTTTATTGACCATGGGGTGGCCCCAGTAAACTCCTGTCGGCTGGATCAGCATCCTCAGCATCCTTAACATCTTCAGCATCCTTTATCCCTTGCATCAGGACTTCTCCATTGATGTCTATGGCAGCTTGCCCATAGAGTCTTTACTGGACTAGTGATTGCTTTGACTGCAAGCCAACTGTCCTGCCACGCCTTATTGTCTCCTCTGAGTTGCTCCATGTCGGAGTTGCTTGCCCAAAGCGGGCCAGAGTAGCAGAACACAACTATGCAAAGTTTTCAAAAGTTTTCAAAATAACCACAAACCATGGTAGGTAATAATGCTTGTTTGCATTTTCAGTGAAAAGCAGTGATTTACGATTTGCTTAATAATTTATTGCTCTGGAACCCTCCTATGCAATTTGTTTGGGTTGGTGTCTAAAAATCATAAGAATATGACCTATTTTGATAAATTGGTGTTGGATTTCTTTTGTGTCCTGTTTCATTCTTATTCATTTGTTTTGGTACTTCTAAATGGTTTGCACTTGTTCCTTTGTTAAAGCCTGACTGCTCAAAGGCACTGCTAACCAGGGTTGAGCTAAGGTTTTACAAACGAGCCTGACTGGACCCAAGAGTGTAGGCAAACTCAGAAGGTTCCCTCACACTGAATGGGTGTTCTGCACTGCAGCACACATGCAGTGTGTCATATTTTGAGAAATTAACATATACCCCCTTGTTTATGCCTGCATCAAGGAGCCAGGCATTATTTTGTGACGTAAAGCCACTTCCGGCTGTCTTAGTAGATCAGTCCTTGCATCACAAACATGGGTGCTTGTGTTGATCCATCCCAGTAAAGCCCCCATCAGGAAAAGCATGTTTGCATTGTTCCCCTTCCAGTTCAAAACACCTTTTAAGTTGGATAGTAAATAGCAAGCACCACTTTGTGCCTCTTTTCTTCGTGTTAGACCTGGCAAAAATCTTCAGCAAATCTGGGCCTAAGTTGATCGTCAGCCATGTTCTGTGGCATTTTGCATTGTATGTGTGCGCGTGTGTGTGAATTCAGTTTTCTATAGTCCAGTATTAAATAGTATGATTTGTCTAGATTAACTACTAGAGAAGAACTCATAATTTAGTGACAGGGTACCATTGCCCCCTAATATTTTAACTCAACCAGGATTGCTTTAAAATTGTGTAGGCTTCTGACTTTAATGGATATTTGTCTCGAACCTGTGGCTCACCCTAAAAGGGAATAAATATGGCACCTTATCATTATCATTTTTGTGCATATTTTCCCTTAGTGTATCAGGAACTAAAGGAGAGAATGCTCCAAGTCTCCCAAACAAAAAGGGGGACAACCCGTCTAACTCTAATGAATGTGCTTGGCAATTAATGCAGGTCTAGCAATTAGTAGATCAGAGGCGCGACGTAGGAAAATTCCAGTATCTAGGAAGTGACAGCGATGCAGGATTTGCCGGTTTTCAATTACAGTAGATTTATTGTTTCCCTCCCAAGTTTGGCAAGGCACAGGTGGCCTGAGCATAACAGAGATGAGTGTCAGCTATGGAGAAGGCAGTACGGACTCATAACTGTTCTTCTGTGCACCTTCATTAGTGTTAGAAGGGTTGCTAGCTACACCTTTGACGTTCCGCTGGGTAGCACCATATTCAGGGCCTCATTTATGAGGCCTACCGGCACTATTGCGCCGCCGGAACGTCACTTCTTTGACGTTGCGGTGGCGCAATGTGTCACTGACATGTTTATAAGGCCACATAATGCCACGTTACGTGGCTTTTCATGGCCTTATAAATATGCAACCCTTTCACGCAGAAAACTGCATGAAAGGGCCGTTCCATGGGTGTTGCTGGGGGCGTTACCAGCAACATTCATGGCTTTTTGACACTGCTCCAGATTTGCGAGAAATCGTAAGTCTGAGGCAGCGCCAAAATCGTACGCCTCCCCAGCGGAGGAGGAAAAGGAGGCCTAACGAGGAGAAATATCTTTATTTCTCCTCATTTTTCCTCTTTCTACAGCACACATAGAAAGAGGAAAAAGCCTCTTGTGATTGTTTTTGTGCAGGAAGGGTTCCCTTCCTGCACAAAAATAATCAACCCCGCAACACAGGCACCCTTGCACCATGGTGCAAAGGTGCCTGCGTTGGTGCACGGCAGACCATTGTGCGCCAGCGCAGGGGAAAAGGGCAGGAATGCTCAGTATCTAATAGATATGGCACATTCCTGCCATTTTCTTTTGCCTGCTGTTGCGCAGCTCTATGGCAAAAACCCCATAAATTAGGCCCTCTGGGGCCTATTTATAATCCCCTTGCGACTGTTTACTCCGCCGGTGCATCATTTTCTTGACGCACTGGCTGCGTATATAATATGCTACTTTGCGTCGTATTTACAAGGTGACGCATATAGGCAGATACGTCACCTTGTAAAGCCCTGCGCCACATTATACCTGTGTCAGGTATAATATATGCAGGGTGGGCGTTCCCACGCAACAAAGCCTCATAGGAGTGGCGCAGTGAAATCTATCAGATTTTACTGCACCACTTCTAGGACGCCAGTGCGTCAAAACCTTACGCCTGCCTCATAGCAGGTGTAAGGGTGACGCAGTGCTATGTGTATAGGCCTATCTCATGCCTTGCTGGAGTTGCGTCATGCTTGCGACACAACTCCAGCAATGCGTGACTTTTGCACCAACAGATACGTCAGGATTCCTTGCGACATGGAGCGCCATACATTAAATACGGCGCATCCATCGTGTCGCAAGGAGGGCGCAGTGAAAACTGTTGCATCGCTGTTTTATCACAGCGATGCAACAGTTTTCATAAATAGGGCTGTCAATATTTACAAGGTGGCGCTAAGCCAGTTAGCGTGGCTCCATGCCACTGTGTAAATATGCCCCCTAATGTGTTAGGCACCATCCTGATGCTGACCCTGTGCAAATAACTAAATGGGGTTGAAACAGTGACATCATCATAACTCTGGGTGACAATATAGAAACATATTACACATGTTGACTCATGTAGTTTGATGCAATTAGCATTAACCATTTCTTTCCATTATACAGGGACAGAATTATTTAGAATAACAGCTAATACACTGGACTAAGCTGTTTGGTTGTCTTTGTTAAAGCAACAATAAAATAATTTAATTATATAGTTAAGAATACAAGTATACAGATCAAAGAGGCTTTACTTTTTAAATACAAATATTGTCTATAGGAATCAGAGATTGTTGAACCTACTGGGTTCAAAGCAGAGCGAATAATGGACTCTAATTGGAATATGAATGTTCAGCTTGTGGTGACTAGACTGTTGAATAAACAATACACACTGTTTATGCATACAGGGTTTTTATGCTACACTTGCAAAAGGCCCTGGTTTCGCTTACAATATTCTGGATTTGGTTCATTGTCACTGACAGACTGTTAATTAAACAGTGAGCAATTGTAGGACTACCTCTCACTCTCTGAACCAATTTGTATTTTAATTTGTATTTAATTTCTAGGTTTTGAAAAGAGATTTAGTTGAAACCAGTAAAAGTATTGAGAGGCAGGACTGGCCCTTCCATGCAGAGAGTTAAAGCAGAAGCCACAGGGCATCATATATTGGTTGTGCCAAAAAGGGCACAGGCCACCAAAAATGTTTTTTTTCCTGTATTTGGAGTCCTCTGGAGCAAAATGTCATTTTGCGTAGAATGTTGAAAACTCTTGCACCCTTCCAATTGCGAAGAAGGAGAATAAAAACATGAAGCAGAGAGACTAGCAGAGAGTCGAATGGAGATTTTGACTACAAGGGAGACCATTCTCAAGAGAATCAACACCGTGGAAAAATCAGCTGCAACACTGAAGGCCTGATTTAAAAATACAGAGATGTGGGTTAAGTGAATCAAATGGAAAATGAAGGCAATTGAGTCGGGATTAAAAGGAATTGAAAGCCCTACAGATGTAATTGAGAAATAGATAGAAAACATGGCTGTATTTCACCAGACCACTTCCATTGCTTTATTGCTACTGATGCCATGAGGCAGAATTTAGTGTTCTAATTTGGTTGACAGAAAGTAAACATTTTGTAGATTCCATTGGCACTGAAATTGGCATTTTGTGCCAATCTGCATTTCTTTAATTTTTCCACAGAAATGTGAATAATGTCCAGATATATCTCTTCTCTCCTTCTGCCTCTACGATTCTTCCCCTTTAGTTGCTTTCCTGTTTTTTTCTTCCTTTGACATTTGCTTTCTAACATTCTGTACTAACGAGGGTGCCATTTACATCACTTTTAAACCTGCTCCACTCTATACCATTCTCCTAAACTGGTTATCCAATCTCCTTTTTACACTAACTCCCTTTTTGCTTTGTGTTTTTTCATCTGCTTCCGTTATTTATCCTATATCCTTTCTCATTATTTACATTCCCAATCATTATTATATTTTTGACCAATTTATTGTGCACTGCATGTGGTTTAAATGAAAACAATTGAACTGTTTACTGAAAGTCCAGCATTTGAGGATGACAGAAACGTTACTGGAGCCCTTCATGAGGTGTCTCACTGCTATGTGTGCCACATGAAAGCTTCTGACAATAGTAACAAGCACTGACAAAACCCATAAGTTTCTCTTTTGTTTGGGCCAAGGCATGGATAGCCCCGGCTCGTGGCTCAAATACCTAGCCTAAACCTCTGGCACCAGGGGACCCTCCTACTTTAGCATGCTGGGGGGAGATCGGGGGATACGTGGCGACACGCCTGAGCAGCCGGGGGAGAAGGGAGGCCCATGCAGGTTTGCTCTAACAGTGTCGTGCCCTAGGCAGGGTCACAGCGTCTGGTGTGGTTAGCGTTTCTCTGTGCTGCCCAGCCCGGACTCCTGGCAGTCTCGAACTCCCACAAGGGCAGATGGCGCTGAAGCGGTGAGATGGGGGTTTGACCTTCCAACATGGATGGGACGTGCCAGACGCCTGCTGCCAACTCGCATTGGATGGGCAGCCGCACCCTTTACTGAGACGCAGCAGGGAATGACTATAAGGGGCCCTGGTGAAAGACTTGTTTGAGGATTGGGTGAAACATGGCTGCGCTGCCATCTTGGATCCAGAGAGTGGCACAAACTGGGCTCTGGGTTGAGGTTTCCCATGATCATGTGGTTACGGGCCCCCATCGCATACTGGAAAGTCAGCGATTGCCGTTGGACCCACTCCACTTCCTTTAGAGGGAACTCCCTCACCCGGGGTCAGATACACATGGTGGTTGAGTTCCCCACTCCCTCTATGGAAAGGATCCAATGCACTTTGGGGCATACATGGTCACCCACCAGACCCTCCTGTCTGGGTACCCATCTGGAAGGGGGGCCCTCCTCGAAGCCAGTGTGGACTTGACTGAGCCAGTCCCTCCACAAACCTCACAGCAGAGATTTGGTATGGGGGGTCACCTTTTCTGAACGCTAATTGTGGCCCAAATCCTCCAATTCAAAGATCAGGACCTCATGCTTAAGAGGACAAGACAGTCCAACCCACTCCTCAGAAACAATCAGCACATCCTCGTCTTTCCTGACTATACACTGACAATCCAACCTCGTTCCTAGGCGTCAAGCAGAAACTGCAGGAGATGGGAATCAAATATGACCTTCTTGTCCCTGCTAAATCGAAAATTATCCTGAATAACAAAGCACATTTCTTCTTGGACCCTTCTGAGACCTGGGACGGGGCTAACAATCACAGCTCTTCAGTGCAAGGGGCGCACCCTTGGAGTGGTTGTTGCCTGTTGCCGTCATCACTCGAGGAGGAGGTCCAGCAAATCTTCTACCTCATCAGTTACCCCATTACAAGAACAGGTCCAGAGCAGATGTCGGTCTGCCCTGGATGCAGCAGTGACCTTCCTGGACACACCAGTAAACCTATTGGGTCCCCCCTCTGAGGATTCAGAGGATGGTGACTCCCCTTCAACCTTGCACCTGGAACAGGGATCTCCGTGTGACCCCTCAATCAGTGGATGAAATCCTGTAGCTCTTGGTCTGCCCTATAGAGTCTCTTTTGGACTAGAGCTGGGGGATCCAGGAGGGCCCCCGGATCACTATAGAGGTCCACTACCCACTATGGTCATGTTAACAGTGCCTCGGCCCCTGGCTACTTTGACTGGTGCACACACCCTTCATTGTGATTGTATGGCCTGGGCTGGGGGGCTCAGCCCCTACCTGACATCAGATCCCTCTCCACGTGGGTGCCTGATAGGTTAGGTTCCCCTGATCCCCCTGATGCCTGTGGGGCTCCTGCTGGCTCCTCCTGGCTTATAAAAATCATCTCACATGCATCCATCACCCTCTGAGCCTTGCCTTACAGTACACTAAAGTGCCTCTCCACAAGGCCCTGTCCCCTTGTGGATGGTTGTTTATCCAGTTTGGACAGCTGGAAGTTGGCCTTCTCCAGCAGTATTTATATTTCAGTGCTTGTTGTTTTGATGTTTTGATTTCAGTTATTTATGTCTTATGAGCTGGTATTCCATTAATAATAATAATAATAATACTGTCATTTCTAGAGCGCGAACAGCTACCTCCTAGGAGGTGTCCCGGCGCTAAAGAAACAGGCGACTCACGGAGGGGCGACAAGATCAACAACGAAATTAAGCCAGATTAAAAAGCCAAGTTTTGATAGCCTTCCTAAATTGGGTTTCAGACGATAGCTGACGCAAAGAGTTAGGGAGGGAATTCCACAGTCTTGATGCCCCAAACATGAAAGATCTTGCACCCAACCGAGTTTTTTTCACTCGAGGGGTGCATAGCAGGTTCTGAGAGCAGGATCTCAGCACACGTGGCTGCCTATAGACACCTAGCCTCTGTTTTAAATACGCAGGGCAGGATCCATGAACTGCCCGAAAAGCAAGGGTCAAGGCCTTGAACTTAATACGCATGGCTACTGGGAGCCAGTGTAATTCTCTGATGTACGGAGAAATGTGCTGCCGAAAAGGAACATGTTTGATAAGTCTCGCCGCCGCATTTTGAACCATTTGCAGTTTCTTAACTTGGTAGGCCGGAAGGCCAGTGTAGAGGCCATTTGCATAGTCCAAGCGAGCAGTTACTGTGGCATGGATAACGGCCTTGCGGCAGCTCTCAGGTAGCAGATGTAAAAATTTCCTGAGGTTTCTCAGACGACAGAAACAGGCCGCTGTAACCTGCTGAATCTGGGCGGAGAAGGACAGATCGTCCTGCCATATAACGCTCAGATTTTTGGCACAGCTCGTAGGAACCGGTGCCGGGCCCATTTCCTCAGGCCACCAAAGGACTGCCACTGGAGGCTTGGATTTGCCAAAAAACATCACTTCAGTCTTATTGGCATTCAATTTAAGTTTGTTATTATTCATCCATCCTGCGATGTCTTTTAAACAGCCTTTGAAGC
Organism: Calotriton arnoldi; assembly: GCA_963921515.1. Lineage (NCBI taxonomy): Eukaryota > Metazoa > Chordata > Amphibia > Caudata > Salamandridae > Calotriton > Calotriton arnoldi. Next base: position 191,717 of record CAWUFW010008554.1, read on the forward strand.
ACTTAAAAGAATCTTCGGTCTGATCATTAAATGGGAAAACCAATTGGGTGTCGTCGGCGTAGGACATCGCCTTCACTCCCCAGTTGGCTATCAAAGTAAATAAAGGGGCCAGGTATATATTAAAAAGGAGCGGGCTAAGAGCCGACCCCTGAGGCACTCCGCACCATAAGTGCTTGCGGATGGACTGATGTGGTTGTAAGGCCACCCTTTGAGTGCGCAGGTGGAGAAAAGACTTTAGCCAGGCCAGAGCTGTGCCGTTAACTCCACTATCCTGAAGACGCTGCAACAGTATAGCGTGGTCCACAGTGTCGAATGCAGCAGAGAGATCCAGGAGCACCAGCATAGCTGAAGCTCCTGAGTCCAGTGACATTCTGATTGAGTCCGCTACCTCAAGAAGCGCCGTCTCAGTGCTGAACCCCGCTCGGAAGCCGGATTGGGTGTCGTGCAGGATATTATTGTTTTTAATGAAATTAGCCAATTGTCGCTGCACTGCCTTTTCCAGCATCTTGGCAGGGGCAGACAGCAACGAGATAGGTCTGTAATTATTCAGATCCCCTGAGTCAATGTTAGCTTTCTTTTTTAGGGGGAGTAGGGTGGCATGCTTCCATAGATCAGGAAGGTGCCGGAGGAGAGGGAGGCATTCCAGATCTTAACCAGCACCTCGTTCGGTGGAATTAGCTCAGCACTTTCCACAATTTGGGAGGGCAAGGATCTTCCGGTGAGCCAGACTTGCAATTCAGAATTGCAGCCAATGCTTCCTTCTGAGTGATAGGGGCGAAGTCAGAAAGGAGAGATAGGGGTGTGTGCCTAACTGCCACGTCAGATTGAATTGTGGTAGTTATGTCTAGAAAAGATTCATAGACGTTGCTGATTTTATCATTAAAAAAGGTAGAAATTCTCTCACACAGTGCCAGCGACGGCTGAGCGTCGATGATCAGCTCGCGGGGTTTGAGGAAGGAGTTGACCACTTTAAAGATAGCTTTCCCTGGGTTGTCAGAAGAGTCAATACACTTGGCAATGTACTCTCTTCTTGCCTCTTTCATGAGTTTATGCAAAACCTTCAGAGATATCTTATATATCATTTTTGCGGAATTGTCATAATTTGACCTCCATTGGCGTTCCAACCGCTTACATTTGCTTTTCATAACCCTAAGTGATTCAGAAAACCATGGGGCAGAGGGGGATTTCCTCAAAGATTTTGAAATTCTAGCTGGAGCCGCAGACTCCACTGCGGCTGCAATCCAATTATGTAGGGCCAGCGTATCGACGTTCGGGTCAAGAGATAGAGGCGGATTGCTAGCTAATAGAATAGGGCTTAGGGATTCGGCAGTTAAGTATTTCCAATTTCTCTTTAAAAATATCTGGCACTCTCAGTGCAGTCGGGATTAGCCAGAGTGAAAGAGAACATAATGGGAAAATGATCAGACCAAACCACCTGGTTTGGCACTTCAATTTTCAGGGATGGGATGTTGGAGAATATCAGGTCAAGGGTGTGACCTGCTATATGGGTAGGGAATTTCACATGTTGTGGAAGATTCATTCCTTCCATCAAGGAGACCAACTGCATTGCTGGGGCGCAAGTAGGATCATTTACATGCAGATTGAAATCCCCTAATACCGTATAATTAGCGGATAGGAGAGATTTCTGTGCAATGAAATTGCAGAATTCCGGGAGTATATTGGGTGGGCAATCAGGAGGCCTATATACCACCAATCCTGAAAAAGCGGTTGAATGGCCGGTCCGAATGCAAAAATGTAGGCCCTCAACCGAGCCCATGTTCCCTAGGTTTGAGGAGGATATGTCCCAAGAGTCCTTGCAGATAATCGCTACCCCCCCACCCCTTTTGTGTCCCGCCCTATTGGCACAACATATTTTGAACCCAGAAGGCAAAGCTAGTGCCACCGCTGCGAGGATATCGTCCTTCAGCCAAGTTTCAGTGAGAAACAAGACCTCCAAGTCGTTCCCAGCCAATAATAGCCACAGGTCCTCTGCACCTAACCTGCTTCTTCAGCCATCCTCCAGTTGCCCTGGGGTGTTCCAGAATGCACACACACACACACACACACACACACACACACACACACACACACAGGGAAACCAGTTGGGTGAGCATATCCTATAGGATGATGGGCACTCAATCTCATCCTGGAATATCAAGAGAATGTAGACCCCGCCCAAGCGTAATATAATCTACACTTATAACTGCTGAAGGGAGCAAGACTTCAGAAGAGGTGGAGAGGCCAGGTCTACACTACCAACTACTCGGCATATGCAAGGGGAACATTAATGTGGGTGAAATTGGGCATCCCCCTGAATGTCCTGTTCCACGATATAGAACTTGATGGACCGTTCTGTCTCCTTGAGACCAGATTAGACAGCTCCACTCTGTCGTGGCCTGGAATCCTCAGGATTGTATGTTGCAAAAAATGGTCCACCTCTCGACACCACCACGGTCTGAATTGGTATACACAGACTTAATGGAGTGGTCAAGCGGGGGAAGGGTAGAAAGGGGACAGCAGGGAGGGAGACCTGAAATGTCAACCAAAACAACTATAACCAATAGCAATTTTATGCAGTTGTTCCTATCCTACCCTGACCCCTCTGAAAGGAGAGACTGCATAACTAAGATTAGTACCTGTAAAGAAAGAAATATCTTCTCTGCTAATTCTGGGAGTTTTCCAACACGTTGGAGTATGTTGCTAGCTCTGGAGACATAATACCATGATAAGTACTTTGCAGGTTACATGTAACAATAAGTAGAGAGCTGAACACAGGTTAGGTCTACATACCAGTACTAATATCCTGTAGACTGAGACAGGGGTGGGGAAGAGCCGTCCACTTGCTCACTCTCTATACCCCTGCTACTGGATATATAAAGAAAACCAACATGACTCCCAAGAACAATGTACACACTCAGCAAATCAAAGAAGAAACAAATCCAGCCTGCAGCTCCAATGTGTCTTGGATGAGGTTAGGTTAAACTTGGCAACATCAATTGTATGATTAAACAAACTAAAAATAGCAGAGCCACCAATAGTTCCTGGCGGTGAAATGTAGAATAATAAGGTTAACTGATAAGGAAACAATAGGCGTTTTCCCTGCAAGAGCTAAGGTAGCTCGCCAACAGGGAAAACGAGTTTGTGGCAATCCTGCCCTTTGGAAACGCTGAAAAATTGTGTTTTCCCTGCAAGAGCTAAGGTAGCTCGCCAACAGGAAAAAAACAAGTTTAGGGTGGCTTGCCTCTACCAACCTAGGAAAAGCTACTGAGGCAAGCGGACGAGGGAGACCAGGAAATACTGTACAACTCTCTCCCTCTGAGAGAGTACCGGAAGTAGGGCTCCACGGGAAAGGTTTACTCCGCAAGGAACCAGCAATTGATTCCACCAACGGAGCAACCACACAAGTAGCTCTGAGCCCCCACACTGCCACTATTTGATTCTGAGCATGGCGCTGAAGATGCACGAAGAGGAACAAAGGGGTCGGTGCTAATAACACCCTTACCAGCCTCCTAGTACTCAGCGCGGCTCCTTCAGGAAAAGTATGCGGCAGCGTCTGACTGCCCTGGATGGGATTAAGACGGGAATGCCTCGCGCGCGTCATGACGTCACCGACGACATCGCGCCGAGGCTCACGGGAAATGTAGTTCACTCAAGCGTCTACGTTCGTAGCGCGCTGAGTCAGTGTTCTTCTGGTGCCCTTACGGTGGGCTGTAACAGTACATCCCTCTCCCGAAGAACACTGACAAAGACATGGTTTCCTCGGGAAGCGCTTGTGGAACTGCTGGACATACCTAGGGGCGTGTACTCCCACTGCAAGCTCCCAGGTATTCTCGTCATCGCCGTATCCTTTCCAAGCTATTAAGTACCATAACTTGGTCCGATATATCTTGGAATCAAGGATACCCCTTACTTCGTGTTCCAGCTCTTCATTCACCAGCACCGGAGGCAAACCTTTTCTGGCATTTGAACGAGCGGGTTTAAGTAATGAGGTGTGGAAGGAGGGATGGATCCTAAGCGAGGAGGGTAAGGCTACTCTGACCGCTACAGGGTTGATGAGCTTTACTACCTTGTACGGGCCAATGTATTTGGGATTGAAGATGCTATACTTCTTAAACCTGATGTTTCGGGTGGATACCCATACATAATCCCCCACCTTATAAACAGGCCCTGGACGCCGATGTCTATCGGCGTATGCTTTGTAGCGTTTCTTAGCCTCTCTCAACCTGCTCCTCATTTCCTTTAGGGTTTTTTGAATGTGGAGAACCCTCTGTCTCACTTCTGGTACGACCTCTGTCCTAACCGGATGCAAGAAAGGAATGAACCTAGGGTGGAAACCATAAGAGCAGAAAAAAGGGGAGTATTTTGTGGAGCTATGTGTAGCACTATTGTAAGCGATTTCTGCCAACCATAAACTGTCCACCCAGGTTTCTGTAGTATTGTCCACATAGCACCTCAGATATTGTTTTAAGGTTTGGTTCACCCTCTCGGTTTGACCGTCCGTTTGAGGGTGAAAGCTCGTAGACAAATTAGGTGTTATCCTGGGAGCAGCACACCATGCCTTCCAGAATCTGGCTGTGAATTGGGACCCTCGGTCCGAAACCACCACTTGCGGTAATCCGTGTAGTCTCACAACATGTATCAACAGCAATTGAGCCAGCTGGCTAGCTGTGGGCACAGTTTTACAGGCGATGAAATGAACCATCTTTGTTAAGTAGTCTATCACAACCAGGATTGCTGTGTTCCCTTTGTCTGGCGGCATACCAACGATAAAGTCTAAAGAAATGTTCTCCCATGGGTGTTCCGGGGTTGGCAAGGGTAGTAAGAGTCCTGCTTGTCTGGCATGTGAGGTTTTCATCTGGTTACACTTTTCACACTCCAAGATCCACGTACGGATGTCAGTTCTTACAGTGGGCCACCAGAACTGACGCATTACCCTCTCGATGGTTTTCTCTACAACGTTGTGGCCTGCGATGGGGAGGGTATGACACCAAGAGAAAACTCGCTTCGGTAGCGAGTTGAGGGGGATCAATAACTGTCTCCCACGTACCGGAAGACCTTCCTTTAATGTCCATTCTGGGTGTCTGGCCAGCCAATTTCTCCACTCTCCAGTGCGAATACCTCTTGTCACGCTTTTGATGAAGGGTTCCGTGATGGTGGTGCATATGACATGTTGTGGATTGATGATGGATTTCTCTTCCTGTTCTTCCTGTGGGGGATTGCAAGTTTGACGAGTTAAGGCGTCAGCCATTTTGTTGTCCTTCCCTGGCCGATATGTGACCCGAAAGTCATACTCGGCAAAGAACAGAGTCCATCGCAGTTGTCTAGGGGATAGGTGACGGGCGGCTGTCATAAACTGAAGATTACGGTGGTCCATATATACTGTAACAACATGTCTGGCTCCTTTGAGAAAATGTCTCCATTCCTGGAAGGCATCTTTGATAGCTAGGAGCTCCTTTTCGGCTATCGTATAGTTACGTTCTGCTGGATTGAGCTTCCTTGATCGATATGCCACCGGGTGGAGTTGGCCTGTGTCGACATGCCGTTGAGACAGTACGGCTCCTACCGCAAGGTCAGACGCATCTGCTTCCACAATGTACGGTTGGTTGGGGTCCGCGTGTACCAGAACCGGAGCTGATATAAACGCATCTTTCAAGGCCTCAAACCCTTTTTGTGTTTCCTCGGTCCATTGTAAGGGAATCTTCTTCTGTAATAAACGCGTGAGGGGAGCCGCTAAAAATGAGAAATGGCTGATGAAACGCCGGTAAAAATTGGCGAAGCCTAAAAAGCATTGGATGTCTCTGACATTAGCAGGGATGGGCCAATCTCTTACCGCTGCTATCTTCCTTTCCACCATTTCTTGTCCCCTAGGGGTCAGCATCACCCCCAAAAACTCCACTGTGGTAACTCCAAACTCGCACTTGCTGATCTTGCAATAAAGATGGTGTTTTTGCAGAGTTTGAAGGATGGCACGTACGTGACGGGTGTGACTCTCAACGGTGGGTGAGTAGATCAGTATATCGTCGATATACACAACGACGAATTGATCCAAATACTCACGCAGCACGTCATTCAGGAAAAATTGAAACGCGGCGGGCGCTTTACACAGCCCAAAGGGCATAACGAGATACTCGTATAAGCCGAAGCGTGTCTTAAATGCCGTCTTCCACTCGTCTCCTTTGCGCATCCTTACAAGATGGTAGGCCCCCTTTAAATCCTGTCGAGTATATATGACTGCATCTTTTACTTGCTCCAGCAAGACCGGGATCAGGGGTAAAGGATATCGTTTTTTTACCGTAATGGTGTTTAAAGCCCTGAAATCGATGCAAGCCCTCAGCTCGCCGTTGGCTTTCGGAATAAAAAATAGCGGGGAAGCCGCGGGAGACTTGGAATTACGAATAAATCCCAACGCCAGATACTTGTCCAAGTATGCCCTTAAATGTGACTTCTCCGGTTCCGTTAAGGCGTATACTCGTCCAACGGGAACAATAGCTCCTGGTATCAGATCTATCTGGCAATCGTATTACCGGTGGGGCGGGAGTATTTCTGCCTTAGTTCGTTGAACACATCGGCGAAATCCTGATACTCGCTGGGCAGGGTGACCGGGTGTTCTGCAGCGGTAGCAATATGATGTAACGTAGCCAACACTTGTGATGGACTCACCATAGAGGGAGCACAATGCTTTGAACAGTAAACAGAAGTGTATCGTACTGTTTTCTCTATCCAATCCACTTGGGGGTTGTGCAACCTCAACCATGGTAACCCCAATATGATTCCATATTGTGGGGCTTGTATCACGTTGAAGACGAGCATCTCCCGATGGTCAAGGCCCTGGCGTACTTCCACGGTATCGGTTTGATATCTGATAGGACCTGCTTCCAAACATCTCCCATCCACGGCAAATACGGCTTCTGGTGTATCTTTATCATGTAGTACCAACCCCAGTACTGATGCTTGTTGCTGGTCTATAAAACATCCAGTAGCACCAGAGTCCAACATGGCCGATACCTGACACCTCTCCCCTTTCACACACAGGGAGAGGTCTATAAAAAAATGTTGTCTGGTACACGGGTCTTCACCACTCAATGAAGGGATGTATGTGGGGCTTGAGAAACACCCTTCTTCTTTCCTCAAGCTCAGGCGTTTCCCGCCGATCCCTCAGAGGTAGCAGCCAATTGTTTGCGAGAGTCTCAGCGAGGGTACTTCGTACGCAGCGTACATTCTTTGATAAAATGGCCTTTCTTCCCACAGTATATACAAAGTCCTTTCTTGCGCCGATATTCCCTTCGCTCGTGAGTAAGGGTTGAACGAACTGCGCCTATTTCCATAGGCTCGGATTTGGTATTGGCTGAGCTGTCAGAGGTTTTTGGTTGTTCCAGTCGCCACGAAGCACGGTCCCTACGCTTGTTTTTCCGCGTCTCTCACTAAGGCGATGATCCAAACGTAGGACCAGGTTGATCAGATCTTCACAATTAGCGGGTTGCGGTTCAATCTGAGCCAGCACGTCTTTCATTTCTTCGCGGAGACCTCGATGAAAAATGGCAGCCTGTTTAGCCTCCGGCCATTCGGTCTCGGTAACCAGCCGGCGGAAGTCATTCAGATAGGCTATGAGGTCCCGATTCCCCTGTCTTAGTTCCAGTAGATCTTTGTCTGCTGAAAGCGTGTCGGTCCTACGATTGAAGGTCCTTTCAAAATCCTTTATAAAAGAGTCCCAATCATATATCAAGGGTCGTCTCTCTTGACTAAAGGAACGGCCCACTGTGCAGCGTCTCCTGCTAGGTAAGAAATCAGGAAGGCGACCCTAGCATGATTGGTAGTGAATGCTTTGGGCCTGCAAGAGAAATGTAACATGACTTGAGTGAGAAAGACCTGCACCTTGCTGCTATCGCCATGAAAGCGCTCTGGGGTGGCCAATGGAACTGGCGTGGGTATTTCCTCCACCAGAGGGGGAGAGGGAGAGGTTAGAGGTATTCCTGCGCTAAAGGGAATTCTCTGCATCCTCTCTACTGTGGCCTGTAAGGTTGCGGTTTCTACCCTAGAAGCAGCCAATTCCGGCTGTATTATCTGCAACGCAGCCACCAGATCCTCCAAGGTGGCCATGTTGCAACGTACGACCGGGAGGATTTAAATTCTTTGGCCGCTTACTTTGTCGTGGCCTGGAATCCTCAGGATCGTATGTTGCAAAAAATGGTCCACCTCTCGACACCACCACGGTCTGAATTGGTATACACAGACTTAATGGAGTGGTCAAGCGGGGGAAGGGTAGGAAGGGGACAGCAGGGAGGGAGACCTGAAATGACAACCAAAACAACTATAACCAATAGCAATTTTATGCAGTTGTTCCTATCCTACCCTGACCCCTCTGAAAGGAGAGACTGCATAACTAAGATTAGTACCTGTAAAGAAAGAAATATCTTCTCTGCTAATTCTGGGAGTTTTCACACACGTTGGAGTATGTTGCTAGCTCTGGAGACATAATACCATGATAAGTACTTTGCAGGTTACATGTAACAATAAGTAGAGAGCTGAACACAGGTTAGGTCTACATACCAGTACTAATATCCTGTAGACTGAGACAGGGGTGGGGAAGAGCCGTCCACTTGCTCACTCTCTATACCCCTGCTACTGGATATATAAAGAAAACCAAAATGACTCCCAAGAACAATGTACACACTCAGCAAATCAAAGAAGAAACAAATCCAGCCTGCAGCTCCAATGCGTCTTGGATGAGGTTAGGTTAAACTTGGCAACATCAATTGTATGATTAAACAAACTAAAAATAGCAGAGCCACCAATAGTTCCTGGCGGTGAAATGTAGAATAATAAGGTTAACTGATAAGGAAACAATAGGCGTTTTCCCTGCAAGAGCTAAGGTAGCTCGCCAACAGGGAAAACGAGTTTGTGGCAATCCTGCCCTTTGGAAACGCTGAAAAATGGCGTTTTCCCTGCAAGAGCTAAGGTAGCTCGCCAACAGGAAAAAAACGAGTTTAGGGTGGCTTGCCTCTACCAACCTAGGAAAAGCTACTGAGGCAAGCGGACGAGGGAGACCAGGAAATACTGTACAACTCTCTCCCTCTGAGAGAGTACCGGAAGTAGGGCTCCACGGGAAGGGTTTACTCCGCAAGGAACCGGCAATTGATTCCACCAACGGAGCAACCACACAAGTAGCTCTGAGCCCCCACACTGCCACTATTTGATTCTGAGCATGGCGCTGAAGATGCACGAAGAGGAACAAAGGGGTCGGTGCTAATAACACCCTTACCAGCCTCCTAGTACTCAGCGCGGCTCCTTCAGGAAAAGTATGCGGCAGCGTCTGACTGCCCTGGATGGGATTAAGACGGGAATGCCTCGCGCGCGTCATGACGTCACCGACGACATCGCGCCGAGGCTCACGGGAAATGTAGTTCACTCAAGCGTCTACGTTCGTAGTGCGCTGAGTCAGTGTTCTTCTGGTGCCCTTACGGTGGGCTGTAACACACTATCCTTTTTGGCAACCTTTATACCCCCAACTCAGACCAATCAAAGCTCCTCCATCGATTGCCATCTCACCCCACTAAACGGGCATGGTTCCCATGGCTACACTTTATTTGCATAATGGACCCATCCCTAGATTGCTCACATCCTCCACTCCTCAATACTCCTGAAATATCCAACACTCAAAGGCTGATAACGTGACTCTGACAATGGTCCTTGACAGAACCTCAGCTCCTACACAACCCTGGGATCAAACTTTATTCCTATTATTCCCAAGTAGACAACATGGGGCAGATTTACAAGAAACTGACGCATCTGTACAGATGCGTCAGTTTCCCTGCGCCTGAGTGAAAAACCCTTGCGCCACCATAGATGTGCCGTATTTACAATACGGCGCACTATGGCGCAAGGTTTGACGATGCGTCAGAAATTGTGACGCATCTGTTGACGGAAAAGTCAATCATTGCTGGAGTTGTGTCGCAAGCACGACGCAACTCTAGCAATGCGTGTTGCGGCCTATTCCCAATACACTGCGTCACTCCTTATGCCTGCTTCAAGCAGGCGCAAGGTTTTGACGCAGTGGCGCCCTAAAAGTCACGCAGTGAAATCTTGTAGGCTTTCCTGCGTGGGAACGCCTACCTTGCATACATTATACCTGACGCAGGTATAATGTCACACAGGGCTTTACAATGTGACGCATCTCCCTAGATGCGTCACGTTGTAAATTTGCTGCATTTTTTACGCCGCCGTTGCGTGCGCAACGGCAGCGCAAAAGTGTCGCAAGGGGCTTGTAAATCTGCCCCAAAGTTTTCATGCCGAGATAGGATAGTCTGCTCATCCCCACTCTGCCCTTCCATTTCTTTTCCTGAGTATCTCGGTAGAGAAGTGTTCGATCACAGTCCCTTCACCTATTCCCATGTGTTGCCATTGGGCCTCCACTCTTGAGGACCCACTGTTTAGGGACACCATATCAGACAAAATTCCTGAATTGGGGTCTAAAATCTCAGGACTTAAAGACAGAGGTCAGCAGCATGAATTTCAGGGTTTATATTGTAATGCATGCTCAATTCCTAAACATGCCTTAGAGTTATGGAATATGTTGTATAAGTAAAAGCCAGATATGTGTGTTTTAACAGATTACCTGGCTACATTCAGCAGCCCTCCCAGACATTTCGTTAGCCTTTCCCTCCGACTATAAATTGATTAAACAGGAAAAAGGAAACAAAAGAGGAGGGGGTATTGCAATTGCCTTTTGCAATCGGATTAATGTTATTTTAATAGAGTCTCATTTTACAGACTGGGTGGAATTATGTATTTTTAGAGTAGACACATCAGGGAAAGGTACCTGGAGAGGAGCTCTTGTGTACAGAACCCCGGGATCAAAACAGGACTTTAGTAATAAATTGATGGAATTCATAGCCCCTCATATCTTTGCAGTGGATAAGTTCCTAATGGTCAGAGATTTTAACCACCACGCAGAACTAACCTCAGACCCCGACACTATTCGTCTAATCACGGATTTAGAATCCCTAGGGCTGTATGAAAAGGTTATTGGACCCACACATATTGCATGGCACACTCTGTACCTAGTGCTCACTAACAAACTAAATATTAGGGTCAACCCCCCCTCCCCCACTGGTCTAGTCGGACCATTATGCCATCAAATGCCATTTTTAGGCAGGAGTTTCTATGGAGTTTGCGACTTCAGCCCCAAAGTTAAGTAGGTCATGGAGGAAAATTGACCTAGCCACCTTCACCTCACATTTCTGCCCTCCCTCCTTAACGGGCTACAATAATCTGGATGGGGCCTTAGTAGCCTTTGAAAGTGCCATCTCTCAAGCATTGTATAAGATGCCCCCTGTTTCAACGGGCAAATGCAAATTTAAGCATAAGATTAAGTTGGCCCCATGGTTTACAGATTCCCTGAGAATAGAAAAGACGGCTTGTAGGAAACTTAAATGTAAATGGAGGTCATCAAAAAAGATTGAAATAGATTAACCTACAAAAAGACCCATAGACAATACCTTGACAACATCAAAGGTGCCAGGTAAGCACAAATTGTTAATAGAATTGACAATGCAGCTAACTCACACAAAGAGTTGTACAGAATTCTTAAAGAATTCAATAATCCCAAATCTTGTGAGGAGCAGCCGCGATCTGTGCAGGTAACAGCGGTGGGACGGTGGGGCCGGGTAAGGGGGGATTTCGAGGGACGATGCTGATGGAAAATTAAATAAATAATAAATTTTCCCTCGGCATTGTCCCTCGAAATCCTCCCTTACCTGGCCCCACCGCCCTACCACTGTTACCTGCAGGGACCGTGGCTGGTGAGGAGTCTATCGTCACCTCTTAGGACTTTGTAGAAGAGTTGGCAAATTGTTTCGATGATAAAATTACTAAAATCTACAGCACCTTTGTAAAGGAGAAGGTAGGCGAAAGGAAAATGGAGTGTAGTCGGAAGGAAAGTACCCATCCAGTATTACTGAAGGAGTTCACTCTGGTAACGCATGAGAAAGTCAAAGCCTTAATAAAAAAGGGTTAAGTCAGGCTCATTTGAAGACCTGGCTCCTTCTTATATCATGTCCACCTTGGCCCCTGCCCTCCTGCACAGCGTTACTGACTTGCTTAATCTTTCTCTGAACCGGGAATCAGTTCCAGTAAAATGGAAATCAGCAAGGGTTAAACCTTTTCTTAAAAAGCCCATGGCAGATCCTAAAGAACTAGAACATTTTAGACCTATCTCCCTACTTCCTTTTCTGGGCAAATTGTAGAGACATTGGTGAATACACAATTGATGGCATTCTTAGAAAAGCCACATCTGCTTTACCCATCCCAGTCAGGTTTCCATGCATGGCATAGCGCGGAGACAGCACTAGTGGAAGTATTAGACAATATAAGACTTGACTGTGACGATGGACACTCAGCAATGTTGGTCTTATTGGATCTATAAGCTGCGTTCGACACCATCTCTAATGTAGTCTTAACTAGTAACTAGAAGAGATTGGTGTAGGCGGGAAAGCCCTAGGCTCGTTAAGGAACTTTCCTAGTGTATGGACACATACGGTGCAGTTAGAGTCCTTTGTCTCCTAAACTATATCCTTGGACAGGGGAGTGCCAAGGGGATCTGCATTAAGCCCTACTCTTTTTAATATATACGTGGCACCACTTGCACAAGTGATAAAATCATATGGTTTTGATGTCATCTATAACAAAGATGACCCTCAGCTTGTCATCACAATGGGGCCAAAGCTGGAAGATACTAAAGTAAGATTCCGAGACTGCATGAATCATATTGCTACATGGACGTGGCAGAATTGTCTGCAACTTAATGCAAGTAAAACTGAGGTCGTACTGTTTGGGAAAGCCCACGCATTCTGGTCAAATGACTGGTGGCCTAAAAGTTTAGGCACTGTTCCCACTGCAAAGAAAGTGGTAAGAAACCTAGGAATTATGGTGGACAAGAAATTGTCTATGAAGGAACATGTAAACCACATCACAGGTACATGTTTTGGCATCATGTGTGCTTTAAGGAAAGTATTTCAATGGATACCACTTCGATCAAGAAAATCCATAGTCCAGGCCCTTAATATTAGTCGCCTGGACTATGGAAACGCGTTAACGTCTTCCATGAATGAAGGACTGTTTTCAAAACTGCAGGTGGTCCAAAATACTGTAGCACGTTTAGTATGCCATCTTCCACCCCTATCGCCTTCAGTACCCATCCTAAGAAGCCTACACTGACTGCCAATAAAAAGGTGTGCACAATTTAAACTTCTCTGGTTTGTCCACAAATCCCTATATGGCAATGGTCCTCAGTAGTTACAGAAAAAACATAACTGGTATTCCCCCACTAGAAGTTTAAGGTCCTGCGGGAAACATCTGTTATATCCCCACCGGATTCGTACTGCCAGAAATGGGGGAAGAACATTTTCATATTAGGACCCACAATACTGGAACCAGCTCCCATTACATCTCCGTGCTAACATCGATCACAAACTATTCAAAAAGTTCTTAAAACATGGATGTTTTTACCTGTCTTAGTTCACCTTCATTATCCTTCCCTTGCTCCTGTCTGAAGATACTCAACAGCGCCTACAGACCCTTTCAGGGTGATTTGTAGCACTCAGCAATAATAATAATAATAATAATATTAATAATAATAATATTTTGAGCACAACATGGTTTGGCTTCTTCGCTTACTGTCGAATGAAAGGCCTTCATGGCAATTGTCCGAGGTATTTGCATTCACACGGTCTCAGGGGTATAGACAACAATACAATGAGAACTAGACTAGGGGAACTGCAGTCCGAAATGCTTTAAGCAATGAGACACAAGCCACGGTTAAATGAATTTGAATACAAAAATTAAATGAAATAAAGGACTCATGCATGACTAGTTCCTGTGACAAGATGATCTATTGATTAATCAGCATCTAATATAGCAATGACGATGTTTTAGAAAAAAATGGATTAAACAGGAGACCCTAAGAGGTACCACAAAAATAGCACCAATAGGGATACACAGTCCCAGGTGGGACATGTGATAGACATTTGTGACTTGGATCCAGGATCAGAGGGTGACACTCTTGGAACACACAGAAGAGAACTGAAGTTGGTACACCGGACTGTGCAGGCTCCCAAACAACAAATTTCCATTCACAGCAAGCCATGCATGATGGCTTTGTCACCTACTACAAGGCTCTTTATCGCCCCCCCATTGAGGGCCCCGTTAGATGCAGTGCGGCCCTTCTTGGCAACAGCCCCTCTCCCTAGACTCTACTCGGAGGACCAGGAAGAACTTGATGCAGCTATCATGGCTCAAGAAGTGAAGGCAGCTATAGCGGAGCTAGCAGTTGGCAAATCTCCATGGACCAATGGCCTGCTGACTGAATTTTACAAAACATTTACAGTCTTTCTTGACTAAGCTGTATGGAGTGACAATGGAGGCCAGACGACTCCCAGACATGTTTTGTGAGGCTTTGCTAGTCTCCTTATTAAAAAAAAAACAAGGAAAAGACTCAATGACCTTGCCTTGTATCACCCCATAGCTACACTAAACATGGGTTAAAAATTCCTCAGCAAGAGCCTGGCCAACTGATTTAAAGAAGTGCTTCCATGCCTCCGAACCATGGGGCCAAAATGGGTTGGTTCCAGAAATACCTCCATGAATATTTGCTGCTTTTACTACATCATGGAGGTTGTCTAGGGGAAATGGCAATGTGCTGCTGCCCTTCTGTGAGACTTGCAAAAAGCATTCAACATTCTCATTTGGGATTACCTGTTTTGCGTGCTGTCAAAATCTGGCTTTGGCACATATATTGTGAGAGTAATCCCATTAGACCTGACAGCCTTAGGGTGGTCTTTCCCCCAACTTTCTGCCTACATACTCCACTGTCTTGACCTCTTTTTTTGCTGGCATTAGGACACTGTGCACTTTACCACTGCTAACCAGTGCTAAAATGCTTGTGCTCCCTACCCTAAACATTGTAATATTGGTTCATACCCATTTGGCATATTTAATGTACTTATAAGTCCCAAGTAAAGTAGTACTCCTTGTACCCAGGGCCTATCAATTAACTGCTACTAGTGAGCCTGCAGCACTGATTGTGCCACCCACTTAAGTAGCCCTTTAACCATGTTTCGGGCCTGCCATTGCAGAGCCTGTGTGTGCAGTTTATACTGCCATGTCGACCTAGCAAATAAACCTTTTGCCATGCCCAAACCTTCACTTTTTATACGTATAAATCCCCCCTAAGGTAGGCCCTATATAACCCAGAGGGCAGGGTACAATGTATTTAAAAGGCAGGACATTTACTTTTAAGTTTTATAAGTCCTGGTAGTGAATAGCTCACAAAGTCGTTTTTCACTACTACAAGACCTATCTCTCCCAAAGGATAACAATGCATTTTATAAGTGTAAGTTCCAATTGGGAAGACATAAAACCTCCAAGTCTGGTGTCTCTGGAATCCTAATTTAAAATCCTAACTTATAGTGAAGTCGGATTTTAAATAACTATTCTGAAAATGCCACTTTTAGAAAGTTGGCATTTTCTTACTTTATCAATTTGGTGCCTGTTGCCTGTCTCTGGTCACAAGTCTGGGGTGGGTGACAGCTGGGCTTTGTGTATTCCCCCTAGACAGTCACACAGAATGGGAGCTTAGGTGTGACTTGATGGTCCATCCAGGAAGGATGGGAGGAAGGAGCAGGACCTAACCTCACTTAGGCCTGCGTAGGTTGTGTCCTGCCCACAGGCAAAGGGCTGCGTAACCCCCTGTAAGGAGGGAGTCTGGAGCAAGGACAGGAAAGGCAGGAACTCTGTGCACTTCAAAGGAATGTCTTTGAAGTCTTCCCCACTTCACACGCCCAACTGGGTAAGAGTACTGGACCTCTGACAACACTACTTCAGTACACTTCTGGACCTGTGAAGACTCGGCCAGGAAGTAGGGCTGCTGTGCTGCTGAAAGGACTGCCACTCGGCTGGACTTCTGTTTAGCTGAACTCTTGCCTTGTGTGCTGACCTGCTGCCCTCTTGCCTGGGTGAGGGGACTGGACCTGCTTTACTTGAACCCAGAGTGACTTCAAGGGCTAGCTGGCTGGCCTCCTGATCTGGAGTCTCAGGGTCATAAAAGACTTCCAACCTACCTGCTTCTGAACCTAGACTCTGCCATCTGTGAGTCTACCCTGCAAAGTGGTGGTACCCCAGTCCTGGACCCTTGGAAGTGGACATAAGTTACTTCTCTAGTGGAACAGATGCATCATTTGCTGAGTGACTCTTCTCCGAGCAGAACCGACTCATCGGCGCTGTTGCATGGATTGGGCCTGCCGCAAAAAACTCGCATCACTGCTGCATCTGCCATCTTGGGACCGGCGTGTCGCCATCGGATCCACCACTGTGCAACACTTTTCCCAGTGCAAGCTCATCACATCCTCGTTGATGGGATGGCAGCCTCAACAATGACAATGCCCCGCATTGCAGCTTCATCACTCTTCGAAACCGATGCATCGTCTCCACTGAGCCGTGCATTTTTGACACCGGCCTTTGCATCGCAAGCCCAGAGGACAGGATCCCTGATGTCGACACATCAGGACTTCGCACCACAGCCTGGTTGCATCTCGCATTATTGCCTCTGCTGCACAACGCCTCTTCAATGCGGATCCACGCAAATACTCCACAATTGGGACTTAAGGTACTTTGGTTCAGCTGGCCTAACTGGATCTGTGTATTATCTTTATTATTTTGCATTCTTCACATTTTTCCCCAGGTAAATGTTGGCAGATGAAACATGCTGAATTTTACTGGGGGGAAATATCTAGAGACTACCGCTACACGCAGACTTTGATGCACAACACACAAAAATCTACAAGTTACACCCCATTTTAAAGGAAAAGTTTTGTAATTGGAGTTAATTATTCCACTTGTTATACTTCAGTGTCTTTGGTATCAGCTTTTAAGAGGTGCGATATTGAGCACATCCTTTTTGGGCCACTTATAATGAGGACCCAACTGTCCCATGCAATAAAACACTGTAATGGGTGTACAAAGGATCGGAGATTTGTAGAGCATTATTCAAGCCATGTAGTGCATGCTTTAAGTGATGCATGCAAACTATAGGCAAAAGACACACACATGATGGACAGAATACATAACAAATCAAACTTTCACCACCAGTGAAGAAATCTGGGTTAAACCCATCATTTGTTTGCTCACCATGCCACCCCAGTTTAGACCCAGGCATATGGAAATCAGTCTTGAACCTGCTCATCAAGGGAAAATTCTAGCCCGAACTGCCAAGCCAGGTTCTCCCTGGACCAGAAACAAGCATCCTGGGACAGGTTCTGGGGTATCACCCCTCATCAGCCAAGCTAGCTTGAATCCAGTGGCACAGTGAACCCGGCACCCACGTCTGGGCATACCTGGTGCACTAAGGGCAAGAAAGCAAAAGACATACCAATGATGGACAGAATACAGAACAAATCAAACATTCTCTCCCAGTGAAGAGTTCTGGGTTAAATCCATTGTTCTTTTGCTCAATATGCCACCCCAGTTTAGACCCAGCCATATGCAAATTAGTCTTGACCCTGCTCCTCATGGGAACAGTCCAGCCCAAACTGCCAAGCCAGGTTCTCCCTGGACCAAAAAAGTATCCTGGGACCAGTTTCAGGGTATCACTCCTTATCAGCAAGGCTAGCTTGAATCCAGTGGTACAGTGAACCCGGGACCCACGTCTGGGCATACCCCTGGTGCCTGCTTTACATGCAGGATTATTTTTTTGCTGGAAGGTTCACCTTCCTCCACAAAAACAATTCTTAGAGGCATTTACCTCTTTCTACATGTGATGCAGATTGCAGTGCACATGGATAGAGGAAATAAAAAGGCGAAATATGCATATTTCTCCTCATTACGCCTCACTTGGGAAGGTGAAGCATTTTTACGCATTCCCAGGTTTACAAGTTTTTGTAAATCTGAGAATGCGCCAAAATCCATGGATGGATGCATGGGAATGCCCATGCTCCACCCATGGAACGCCTCCCAAGTTGAAAGGTAAAGTAACTCAGTGCAAGCAGCTGCCTTGCGTTACATTTCTTTACAAAGTCATGCAAATCAGGCCTTGCATGGCTTTGTAAATATTACTGAGGCCTTTGCGTTGACCTTGCGTCGCTTTGTGTGACGCAAGGACAATGCAAAGGCTTCATAAATATGGGCCTAGATGTCTCTCTAATGAGTCACTAAAGCAAACATCAAATGAAATAGAGCTGCTCTCGATGAAACTAGTATTTTTTCATTAAGCATGATGATGGTAGCTCAACCAACAAATAAAAGTCAGCAATTCCTCTTCTCATATCACAGCTTATGCAACCTAATTTAAGCATAGCCTTGGGAATGTCACAAATTGCATTAAAAAAGCCAAACCTAAAAACACATATTGACTCCCCTCCACACAACAGATTAGCGATAACAATTCATAGTGCAGGAATGTTAATGGTGGCATCCCATGAGCCTGAGAACAGACTTATACTCAAAGAGTGCATTGAGGAAACAAATATTAAAATTGTCTGAAAGGCACTATGAGGCACATGTACAACCGTCAGGTTTTGCAACTCACAAATTTAGACTCTTAGGGGCTCATTACGATGGCGGGCGGACATGAGTCCGCCGGCCATCGTTGCGGTGGTGGGGACCGCCCGCCAGTAATGCGGCGGTCTCACCACACATATTAGGATGCGCCCGCCAGTATGCTGGGCGCATCCCGGGCCTTCAACATTGCGGACGGTGCTGCAGGCTGCAGCACCGTTCGCAATGTCAAAACGGCATGCACTGCATTTCCCTGCACTGCGTGGCAGGCACCATGGGTACCCCTCCAGTACAGCAACACCCCCCCAAACAAGGGGGGACCGCAACGGGCCCCCAAACCCAATCCCCGCCAGCCTTTCTGTACCCACATCCTAATTTGGTGGACGGTGCCTGCTAGGCACCGCCACCATTTTAGGCACCCTGCACCCTCCTCCAGGCAATCGGTACGATTGCCTTTGGCGGTGAAGCGGCGGACGGGCTTTGTGTCCGCCGCGGTACCCACCTCCATCCTAATTGGGCGGTGGGTAAAACGCTTAGTGATGGCGGAAGGACCGCCACCGCCGGGCCGGCGGTGGCGGGCCTTCCACCATCCTAATCGGCCCCATAGCGACTAGTAATTTGCGAGTCACAAAACCTGATGGAAGCAAGGGACCTGCCTCATTATTATTCATGAGTCAGGTTGCAATTTTGGACCCATTGGTAATGGCCGACACTCACAGCGATGGTGGGCTGCTGGGGTCAGCAGACCACCATGTCTGTGACTGCTTTTTAAATAAAGCAGTTTTAAACGGAAAATTGGATGCATTTCAAAAATAATAATGAAACATTTTCTTTTCATTTTTTTACAGTTTTGGGACCACCGCATGCTCTGAAAAAATGTTGGCGCCCTCATTCACAAAGGGCAAGGTGTCCCCATTTGTGAGTGGCTTACAACCAATTTGAAGCTGGTGGTAATCTGTGAATGTTTTGCGACCGCATTCCCGGTCGCAAAACATGCTTACATATGAATGAGACTCGCTATTAGGAAGGGACGCCCTTTACACACCCCTTCCTAATAGCGACTCGCAAACCCTATTTTGCGAGTATGTAATAGGTTACTGACTCGCAAAATAGGGTTGGTACATAAGAAAATGCATTTTACTGATCGCAAATGGCCCAATGGGCTGTTTGCGACAGCGTCAGGTAAAATGTGTCGTACATCTGGCCCTTTATTCTTATTACGAACCTCAACACAGAAACACAACTGAGAATGATGGTTCCGCTTATTGGAAAGGAGCTATTCGATCTGAAGGTATGGATGAGAGTGAGAAATTGAGCCAGGAAACCAGGGGTTCATGAGTCTAAACATTTGTGATGGCCCAGAAGGACAGAGCCATAGGTGCTGGAAGTAGGGGTGTGGGAGTGCTGCAGCACCCTCAAAATAACCAGGCTGGAGTTCAGAAGGTGAATGAGCAATAAAGAGCTCTGCAAATTTTGATTTTATCTTGACACATTTGCTGTGGATTCACAAATAGATGTCAAATGTAGGCTATGTCTTCTGAGAAACCTCTGCTTATTCTTTTTAACGTGGAAATTGGCATTTTTTAATTTTATTTTCTCTGCTGCAACGTGAGAGGATTTTGTAAAATCATTTTTTCTAACACACTACAAAATTGAAATACCTATAAATGAACTGTACAAATATTTCAAAATACATCAGTTGTTAGGAAAGCACACATGAAGCCCTTGTTTATAATTCTGAACTGTGACAAATATTTGCTAAAATCCAATTTGCACACATTATCGTTTGTGAGCTGTGTAGTTTTATCAGTAAAGCTGTATGCCTTTGCAAATGTAGCAGCCATTTTAATTGGCAATGTGCTGTCTGTAAATGATAGTGTACTGTGCTACCACACCATACTTTAGTAATAAATTTGCGACAGTGTGCTCCAAAATGCATCACCAGCAACATACTACACCCTTACTACTCTCTTGACAATCCCCGAGTTCAGTGATGTAATATTGATGGCAGTACCTCCACTCTGCAAATTGCTCAAGCACTACTAGATAGAGCTACAATATTTGAAGGGAAGGCAGCATGAAATCTGGTGAAATGTGGTCATAATACCGAAAGCAACTGCTGCTTTTTTTTATTTATTTTTTTTATTTTATTTATTTGGTGTTTTCTATAGCGCGAACATGACCCTGCGTAGGGTATCAGAGCGCTTTACAATTGCATTTTCAAAACCAAAACCATTTATGTTTCCAAGTCATCAGTTGTTGTACCATGATTAGAACTAAACATTAAGCTTAATATACATATATACAATCCCACAAAGGGTTAATGATCGACGAGAGGTAGCAAGAATACGATCATGACAGGTCCGTAGACAATAGCTAGACTGTTGAAAATTAAGGGAGATATTTCGTCATATAGAACGATTTTGCTTCCTTTTTGAATGCCGCGATGGATAGGATTCTTCTAATGTTAGGCGGGAGAGCGTTCCAGATTCTAGGAGCTGCACCGGAGAACGCTCGGTCATAAGTTCTTTTCTTACAAAAGCGAGCCGGTTTCAGTAGTAGGTCAGCGTGGCTCCTGGAGAACCGGCACCCTCCTGATAAAGTGAGTTTCTGGGCTAGGTAACCTGGGGGCATATTATCAAGGGCTTTATCGCCGCATTAGCGTCACTTTTAGGCGATAAAGCGGCGATAATCCTAACGCCCTATCAACAATGCGTCGCTAACCCCTATTAGCGCCAGTTTCCCGCGATAGTACCCGGAATTTTTATCGCCCTTGATGCCAGCGATATTCACCGCTAATGAGATGCGAAGTAGGCGTTCCTGACTAAAATCCACAGAAAAATGTCGCTAACACAGCATCGCACTATCAACAATGCTATCGCCGAACCGCGTAGCTACAAAAAAATGCGCGCTAACCCACGTTAGCTCCAGTTTTTAACACCTGATACAAACCTGACTTAAATTGCAGATAAGTGGACATATATAAGGGAGACTAGGCCAGAGCTCCCTCAGAACAGCCACAGAAGCCATGGAGGTAGTCATCATGCAGATTGGAGTCCCACGAAGGCAACAACAACCACCGCCAATGCAACCCCCCCCCCCGGACCACCCCCACTGAGGCAGCGACAAAGAAGACAGCGGGCACTGCGCAGACGTGTCTGCCTTGCTGATTTAAAGCCAGAGGATGTCATAGCCCACTACAGGCTCAAAAGGACATCTATCCAGCATATCCTGACCCTCATTGCCCACAGGCTGACGCCACCAACACAGCGGAGAACAAACATCCCTCCGCAGACCAAACTGCTTGCTGTGCTGCACTTCTTGGCCTCTGGGACATTCCAACCAACAACAGCCAGAGTTGGTGGAGTATCACAGTCAGCCTTCTCAGGCTTCCTCCCCACTGTCTTGGATGGTATACTCAGCCTGATACCCCAACACCTTCACTTCCCCAACACCATGCAGGAGCAGATTGCTATCAAGCAAGGATTCTATGCCATCGCTGGATTCCCGCAGGTGTTGGGTGCAATTGACTGCACACATGTATCATTTGTGCCGCCTGCGGACAGCGCACACATATACCGCAACAGAAAGCACACGTATTCAATGAACGTGCAGGCAATAGTGGATCACCGGGGACTGTTCACAAATGTCATTGCCAAATTTCCAGGGAGTGTGCACGATGCATTCATCTACCGACACTGCGTCATAAACCAGCGCTTCCAGAATCACATATATGGAAACTCATTGCTTGTCGGTAAGTACCAACTGGACACACCACATGCACTAAATCCACTAGAATGTTGTCCCATCAAGAATGAGGATTCAAATACGTTGCCTAGGTACCGATAGGGGGGCTGCAAAAGGCAGTGGCACACCACCTGGTGTCACATGCTGATGTATTGTGTACGAGCATGAGATCTCCAGGCTCCTCTGCGTACAGTACCCACCATCTACTGAACATCCATGTCGCAAATCAAAGTTAACCTCACTGGCATCCCAGTCTGGTGTGTTGGTGTATTGGTGAGGAGGAACATAATGTTGTTGTCCATGTTGCTGGTGACACATGATGGTTGACTAAATATCGCACAAGTACTCCCCCATGTCTCATCAGTGTGTCAACTCAGAGCTGTGGAGTGACCAGGCTTGTATCAATGCATGTGGAATGTTGGATTTGCCAAATGTTGCAAATGTGTATGCGCAGGTGGAGAAATCTGTCCAGAAAAACTATCTTGGGCCATTGCTGTTGAATGCAGTGTTGATGGTGCTGCTGTTGATGGTGGTGTGTAGCATCTCATCTCCAACTCAGCTACACAAAAGTCTCATTGTCCCATCTGTAATATGGTGTGTCATGTTGTTGCACAATGAGTAAGTGGATGTGTCCGTGCACACAACATGTGTGTAGACTATGTATTGGCAAACGCCAAAACATATCAAATTACAAGAAGTGTGCAAAGGTGTGCCCTGCGTATCAGTGTGGTGAAGTGCATGGACAATCAGATGTTGTTAAACAATTCACAGAGTGCAATTGACCTTGAGTATGTATGGAATGTGAGTTTGAGGCTCTGCTTGCGACAGAGGATGTAGTCCATGAAGTTCATGTCATGACATGTGAGGCTGTAGATGGCGTGTGCAAACCGTCAATGCCCTCAGTGGAGCCTGCAAGCGAGGGGTCTGCTATCAGTTGCTTTGTGTAAGCTCCGGACATTCAATTGCATATGTTGTGTGGTGTCACAGGTCTGTCGTCAGCACCAGACGCAGATCGGAATGTGATTTGTGCCAGGCGTGGCCCATGTCATGATAACATTCACATGGCGTTGACTGCGAGGAGTGATGATTAGTGCCATCGCTAGATGTGTGGATGCCACCTTGCAGCACACACCAGCAAAATGGCTGTTTGAAGGATCAACACTGAGGCAATGTACTTAGCATTGATGCTGCCAAATAGCCAGAAGCAACACATGGCCTACCTAAATCTAAATTTTGCAAAAATCAGAAATGTACAATGCCTCTCTCAACACTGCCAACACAGTATGCACAATGAATAATGGACACATCTCCCTCTTACTTGTGACAGGTGACCAAGGATATGCTCTCTGCCCGTGGATGATGACACCCATACGAAATCCCACCACCCAGGCACAGAGGCAGTACAATTCTGCACATAGACGTACACGTGGCATCGTTGAGCGCACATTTGGCGTGCTGAAGTCACGTTTCCGTTGCCTGGACATCACAGGTGGCAAACTTCTGTACAGCCCTGAAATGGTAAACAAAATCATACTAGCATGTTGTGTATTGCACAACATATGTGTGCGCACCAAGGCCCCCTGGATCCAAGTCCCTGCAGCACCGGACGATGACCAGGATGATGAGGAAGATCACCGAGGTGGACCACACCCCACAGCCACTGCAGCCGGAATTGCCCGAAGGGACAGGATAATAAACAATTACTTCACTTGAGCACATCACGTTGTGACTGACTACAACAGAGACATGTTTCGTGAACATTACCACAACAACTGTTTGTGACAATAAACAAACTTAACACATATACCCTGTCTGCAAATCACTCTCCTGCATAAGTATATCCCAAATGAAACTTTCACATTGTTCAAAATTAACTATAATGACCACTAAAGTCAAACAATGGCGTGCATGTCACCTCATTACAGAGATGCCATAGTGTGTCAATTGTTCACTACTTGACTTAAGAAGGTGTAAATTGTGGCACACAATTACTCAATTAGTGTGACATACTGTACGTAAATCATGATTTACAGGGTGTACTCGGTCCTAAATCTTGAAATGTATGTGGGCGTATGGGGAAAACAATGATCATGAATGTTCAGTCTGTGTGAAAATATCATTACAATGTAATGAAATGGGGCACAAATATGGAAATTGGGTGTGAAATGGGGCTCAAATATGAATATTGCCCGTGAAATGGGGGTCAAATATGACTATTGGGCGTGAAATGGTGGTCAAACATGAAAATTGGGCATGAAATGGGGGTCAAACATGAAAATTGGGTGTGAAATGGGGGTCAAATAAGATAAAATAAACTCACCTTGACCACAAGACCATGAATGAGCCATCAGCAGACCCCACATGCGCACCATCCCTGAACACCTTCATGAAGCACATCAAGACCTATCTCATTGTCGAACTAATCTGCGTATCGGCGGATTCACCCAACAGACCTGAAGAACTATTGGGCCATCTCCTTCCCACACTTTGCAGACAAAGTCACCTAGAGACACATAAAGCCGCAGATTAGTGCCTTCACTGAAGAAAATCCCATCAGGGCCCCCTCTCAGTCGGGGTACGGCAGCAAGCACAGCACCAAGATCGCACACCTCACCACCAACTACGACATACGCATGCCACTTGACCAGGCCCAACTAGTGGAACACATCCCATAACACTTCTCTGCAGCCTTCAACCCTGTCACACAACGCAGCACATCCGCCAGAAACCACGACACCGGGATACGATGAACCGCCCTCTCCTGGATCCACTCCTCCCTCTCCGTAACAAACCACAGGATCTGACTCCCCCTTCATCCACCAACCGACAGAGATCAACTGCGGAGTACCACACGGATCGTCCCTAAGCCCCACAAGTATTCCACAACTACATGGACACACCCACCTTCATCGTCAGATAGCATGGGCTCAGCATAGTCTCATACGCAGACAACACACAGCTCATCCACTCCCTCACGAAGATCTGAAAATACTACCAAATCTGCTCCCAGCTATGAATGTTGGAAAGTGCAGATCGAATGAAATACATCAG
Organism: Calotriton arnoldi; assembly: GCA_963921515.1. Taxonomy (NCBI): domain Eukaryota; kingdom Metazoa; phylum Chordata; class Amphibia; order Caudata; family Salamandridae; genus Calotriton; species Calotriton arnoldi. Next base: position 217,058 of record CAWUFW010008554.1, read on the forward strand.
CCGAAAGCTCAACTCAGAGAAGACTGACATCCACATCCTCATGCCATCCACATCCGCATGGGACAACACCTGCTGGCTCTCCGCCCAGGTAAGCCTGCCATCACCGACAGACCACACACGCAACCACGGCATCATCCACTACTCTTCTGTCACCATGACCTTCCAGATCTACTCCATAGCCTTCAACAGCCCTAACTGCCTACGGATCCTACGCAATACATCCAAAAGTATATCCCCCAAATGCATCAAAAAGCAAAACCACGCATTCACACCAGCAGACTGGACTACGGCAATGCCCTCAAATCAGGAATCAACAAAACACTACTACACAAGCACCAAAACATCCTGAAGTGCGCAGACATACCTGTCATCACAACCCCACGTCACAAACACAAAAGACAGAACATACTAAACCTCCACTGGATCAACCTCGAGATAAGAGTCAACTAAATATCACTCACACACATACAAATCACTCCACCTCATCATCGGACAGAAATACATCAACAAGAGAGTCACCTTCAACCTCCCCAAGAGGAAATGACGCACAGCAAACCTTGGCCACGCAGACTCACCCCGGAACCACAAATCAAGAGTGGGAGGAAGAGCATTCTCCTACGTCGCTGGCAAATCCGGGAACAAGATGACAGTCAACATCTAATGCTCTACCATCCTGCAGGCTCTCAGGAGGGACAACAAGACATGGCAATTTGCCAGAGACGGAGCTGCACACTTACTCCCCCAAGCGCCTTGTGAGATTCACGGGTGAGTTGTGCACTTACAATTCACATCATCAATTCAATGATTGTAGTTGCAAATTGCTAGTGATCTGGGGATGAGTCATGTTAAGTGACAACAAGGGGCATAACATCAAGGACCCAAGATAACATTATCGCCGCTCTAGCGTCCGTATACAGGCCAAAAGCTGCGACAATGTAATCGCACCATTAACAAGGTCACACTATCGCGTGAATCCTTGACGTAGCGGCCCTTACCTTAACGCCCAGCTCAGCATCTCAAATGAGATGCAAGTTGGCCGTTCCTTGCAAAAACAATGTGAGTAATGTTGCAAACCGACATTTCTCCTATCAACAATGTGAACGCTAACCTGCAGAGCGATAAGAAAAGTAGCGCCAACCTTGGTTATCGCTACCTTCCTCACGCCTGCTTTCAGGCTGACTTTGCCATTATATCCAATGGAAGGTTGATATAATGGCAAAGTCAGCCCTGCCCTATCAACAACGTATCGCCAATCCGTGTGCGATTAGCACTGGATTAGCTGCGCCAATCGCACATTTGGCAGCTAACTCAGTGACTAGTATCGGCTCGGCGATGCGCGTTCTTGACAACGCGCTAACCGTGCGATTAATTCCAGAGTTAGCTGGCAATAAATATGCAAGCGCTAAGTGCGCTTTGCGATATTGATCGCCGGCCCTTGAGGATATGGCCCTCAGTCTGTCACCTGTCTTGAGATCTCAAATGTAGGCTGCCCTCATTGTGCGCAAGAAACATCAGCCTGTATTCAATGGCTTAGAGAAGACATTTCCTCTGACTGTCCATCTAGGTTCAAAATTGGTCTTGCAACGTGCGTAGGGTAGCTCATCTGGTTCAAAAGGTCCGCCACTGGGGAACCCCCGCTTTACTCCTATCCCTGGACGTGGAGAAAGCTCTCGCCCGGGTTGACTGGGCTTTTCTCCGTGCGGTCCTGCACCGCATAGGTCTCAGTCCTCTCATGATCGCCCGCATTATGGCCCCCTACTCCGCCACTAAGGCGCGGGTACGCATCAATGGCACTTTAACCCCGTCCTTCCTCATTTGCAGAGGCACCCGCCAGGGCTGTCCACTCTCGCCGCTGCTCTTTGTTCTGTCAGTGGAACCCTTGGCGATTGCCATCAGGCGGTCGGCGGAAGTTCGGGGCATTCGCATGGGGGCAATGGACCATAAGATAGCTTCATTTGCGGACGACCTTCTGTTAACGCTCACTGAGCCGTTGACCTACCTCCCGACACTCCTGGATCTCCTGTCTCTCTTTGAGCGAGCATCGGGCCTTCAAGTTAACCTTTCCAAGTTGTGTGCGCTTAACCTAACTCTTCCCTCCCGGTTGCATGAAGAAGTGCAAAACATCAGTCCCTTACGCTGGGCTCCTACCTCTATCCGGTATTTTGGCATTAATATTACAGCTGATCTTAACACCTGGACACAGGCTAACTGGCCGGTAAGTAGGACTTCCATACGGGCGGACCTACGCCGTTGGAGGTCGTTGCCCCAGTCCTGGTTAGGACGCCTTAACGCGATTCAAATGTCCCTATTACCAAAGGCCCTATACCTCTGTCAGACACTCCCCACGCCAATCACACACAACGATATCCTGACACTCCAGAGGGAATTGGTCGGCTTAATTTGGGGAGGGAAGCGGGCCCGCCTATCGACTAAAGTCCTGATGCTACCAAGAGATCGAGGGGGCTGGCCTGCCCTGATCTGTTGTCCTATTATTGGGCCTCCCACCTGCGGTATATCTTGGAATGGTCAGTAAGAGCTAGTGAGAAGCACTGCTTCCACATAGACCGCGCTGTGGCGTGCCGTCCGCTTTGGGACCTGGCATGGTTGCATAGGTCTGCTAGACACCCCAGTGCTCATGTCGCCACTCCTACGCGCACAGTGCTGGAGATCTTGGACAGGATTGCGATTCACCGACACCTTACTACCTTCCCCTCTCCTCATACGCCGGTCTTACTTAATACAGATTTTCGGCAAGCATCTCGCCCATCTGAGTTTCCACACTGTGCGGCAGGTGAATGTCGCATCATAGAACAGCTTTTCGAAGGAGGAATCTTCAAAACTCCAGACCGATGTAGAGCGGATTGTAATCTCCCCAAAACGGTGCTGCTGGAATATGTTCAAATTTGCCACTGGCTGCGGGACCCATCGTATACTGAGGGCGCCACGCGCCAGCTTACGCCTTTTGAACGTCTGGTGCGATCGTTTGATGGGTCTAAGGGATTGATCTCCCGGACCTACAAAGTACTTCTATATTCTCAGGCGATACTCCCTCTCACGTATCGAAACCAGTGGCAAAGGGATCTTGAGGAGGATGTCACCCCGGAGCGATGGGTGCAGCTCTGGCGAGACATACGGTGTATTCTTAAATCGATAGCTCAACAGGAGTCTGCGTACAAAATGATGACGCGCTGGTACTACACTCCTCTTCGGCTCCAACGCATGTTCCCGAGCTGTACCCCGGCCTGTTGGAGATGTCTGAAATCTCGGGGCTCCTTCCTCCATATTTGGTGAGAATGTCCATTGATCCTACCTTACTGGGAGGACATCCTCGGCCGAGGCAAAACAGTGGTGGGATACCCCCTACCTAGCGATCCTGGAGTGATAATCCTGGGTCACCACTCTACCTCGCTAAAAGCGATGAAACCGGCGGATTGCCGCCGGATCTTTCAAATGCTTACTGCTGCCAAGAAGGTCATTGCCGTACATTGGAAAAAACCATGCACTCCTCCGGCCTCAGTGTGGATTACACGGCTTTGGCACCTAATGGCCATGGAACTCCTGATGCATCGGCTGGCGCATACAGACGCTAAATTCCAGCGTACTTGGCAGCCCCTTATCCACTATTTAACTCGGTTGGAACACGCTCCGTATGTACCTCCGCGCTTGTGCGCCCTGCAACTCCTTGAAGATCCACTCCTGCCCAGGGGAGTCCCTCCCGATGACAGTCAAGAGTGATATGCCCTGCCCCAGCCCTGCGCTAAGCTCACTACCCGTTCCTATATGGGTAGCGCCTCCTCCGGGGGTTGCTCGCTCCGTCCCGGCCTCTCCCCCCGTCCTTCCCGCATCGCTAGCCAGCCGGAGAGTTGAGTCCTTTCTCTGCCTCTTCTTTTCTCCTTCCTTCCACTCTTTCTCTTCTGGGTCACATTTTACTTCGGATCCCTCGGGATGGCCATCACAACCTGTTCCCAGTGCAAATCCAGGTTAGATGCAGGTGGTACCCCCCGAAGGGGGTGTCGGGGGGAGGGGTGGGCGCAGGACTGGCCAGTGTCACAGCTGGCCGCAGTGCTGCTTATTTGCATGATACCCACCCCCACATTCGCCGTAGGAATTAAACCTTCCATACATGGGAGCCTCCTGCCGGGGGAGACTCGTGATACAAGGCCGCCACGTCCAAATACACCTGTGGGGACGGAGCGTTTCAGGGGGGGCTCCTGTGTGAAGGCCAGGTTCGAACAAAGATATTACAATGTCGCTCACTTATATGCATAGTGGAAGAAATGTATGTAATGGGTGGGGTACGGATACGCTCCTGTCATACTGCTGTCAGCTCCCCCGACGCGGCCGGCCCCAATAGGGGTTGTAGGCGGCTTGCTGTGTGCTCCCTCCCCCCCGAGATTAGCTTTTGGCTGGCACTGACAATTGCGCTGCCGGCCCATCTGGGATGTAGGCAGTACGCTGTGTATGTGGCCTTTCCATCTTCCAATAAAGGTTTTTGAAAACTGAACTAATAATTTAAATAAATAAAAAAAGAAGTTGGTCTTGCCGTAAAATCTACACGCAAACGCAATGTCTAACGTTACATGTGCCAAGTAAAAAACATCGCTAGACACACCCAATGGACAACACAGTACCAACCTAAGCCTATTTGCGTCCTAAATGCGTGCAGATGAACATTACATTCCCAAAAACTGCCCGCATACACAATTCACCAACAACATAAGCACCTTTGCGAGCTATTTGCGTGCAGAAATCAATCGCAGACCTAAAAACGGGCCGCATACACAATGCAATAACATGAGCACCTTTGCGAGCTATTTGCGTGCAGAAATCAATCGCAGACCTAAAAACGGGCCGCATACACAATACAATAACATGAGCACATTAGCGAGCTATTTGCGTGCAAAACTGCATCGCATACTTAAAAACGGGCCGCATACACAATACAATAACATGAGCACATTAGCGAGCTATTTGCGTGCAAAACTGCATCGCATACTTAAAAACGGGCCGCATACACAATCCACTAACAACATGAGCACATTTGCGAGCTAGTTGCGTGCAAAAATTCATCGCATACTTAAAAACGGGCCGCAAACACACAGGAAGTGATGTATGCATGCTTCCTGTCTACCAGGGGAGTGTCCTTCACTTTCACTTTCGGTTCTGAGCACATTGCTGGTTATTGCTGAGATTGAGGGAGGTGTCTGGTGGTTTGTGCTGTTGGTGTGAGATTCTGAGAGTGTTGCTGTGTCCTGTGTCCTGTGAAAAGTGTCTGTTAGCTTGTGTTAAATTGTTTTACATTGTTTTACATTGTTTTAAATTGTTTTGAATTGTTTTAAATTGTTTTACATTGTTTTAAATTCTTTTGAATTGTTTTAAATTGTTTGACTGTCTCCTGTCCTGAGTCTAGTTGTGTGTTTGTGTTTGTGTATTTCACGTAAGTTGTTTTAGGGGGTTATCATTTTTCTTTTTGAGGGGTTACTGGGGTGCAGGGAGATGCCGGCTGTGGGCAGGTCCGGAAGGATGTCTGAGGGGGCATTGGGGGGCTTCCTTTGGCTGGTTAAATTTAACCTGCCATTGATGTTGGAGAGGGGGGACGTATCCTTCAAGGGTACAGTGTGGCAGTGCGGAAGGTGCGTTGGGAGCGGGTGCGGGTGCAGATGCTCCGGTGCTTTGGAGTGGACCGGAACGTGCGCCAGTGGAAGCACCGCTGGCAGGACATGCTGGCACGTGAGGCCGACATCCTGGACTTCACAGGAGTAATGACTGGCATCCAGGGTGGTAAGTACAAACACTATTTTAACCCTGAATACTGTTACGTACATTGACTATTGACGTGTGGGACATGAAGGCATGATGTCATAATGCTGTGTTGACACCGTGATCCTGTTGCAATTTCGTTAATACAATTAAAGTCTTCAAAAAGACATGCGCATGATGCACTGGACTCTTGAATTGCATGATTTAGTCTCCCCACTACAGTGTTTGCAACAGAAGGGAAGGTGTCGGAATACACTATCGTAATATCCCTTATTGTAGAGCGCAATCCAGCGCCAGTTGTATTATCAATTTCTGTTGTAATGACCGGGTAGTAAACATGTTGCGCTGTAAAGCCCACATTGTAATCTAGGTCACCTGTAGGACACATTCCATCAAGCACATGCTTATTGTGACCGTCTACTCATTTGTAAGGGTCGCAAGGCACGATGGGGGGTGTGCATGTTCAAGTCCATCAAGGTGTGTGTATGTGGTCAATCCATTTACATTAGTCTATTTCTGAAGATGGGGAGCAATGTGGTCTGTCGAGGTGGAAGTTGAGGACTCACAGTGTGTTGTAGTTGGGGGATGCAAAGGCATGCGTGGAGATGATGTGGGTGAGGGAGTTTGCTATAGGTCTACGGGGGCAGCAGCGGTAGCAGGGAAAGGGGCGTGGAAGGATGAAAAGTCTGTAGAGAGGGAATACAGAGTACGCATCAGGAAGCCGGATACTGACAAACAATAGATTATGTATGAGTGTGGAAAAAAGTGAAGTAACAACTTGATAAGAGTGAATGATGGAGCCGAATGCCTGATTCAGAGCTCAAATTGACCACCAGGGTTGGTGCACAGGTGAACCTGCGTGTGGAGGAGGCCTTCATAAGCACACTCCAGAGAGTGCATGTGTTTGGGGGAGGCCTCATTCAATGGTGGAGCAGCGAGGCTGCCAGAGCAATTTCACTGACAGTTAGTCAGTGGCCTTGCTAGTCTGTCCCCGCAGCGGACGTCATGTATGAGGGGTCCAATTCATGTACATTTGATGAGTGATGTGTGAGGTGCAATGTGTTTACACATGATGTGGTCACATCAGAGGCACAACGCAGTACCATGCCGACAATCATAGGGGGCTATGTTGGGTGACCCACTGCGCTGGATCAACACCTAACAATGTTGTGCCAAAGCTGGCACACTTGTGCCAAACCGGCGTGCTCATTAATGTATGTATGTGTACAGTAAGGGTGACTGTACATGTACTAGCCAAGCCATTGTGCGCGTGTGCTGTGTGCTTGGCAGAGTGTAGTGTAAATAATGGCAGTCACACATCACTTGTGGAACCATTGCTACGCTGCCCCTGTACATGGTTTATGTGTGAGTATGATTTGGAGAGGTCAAAAAGACACACCGCAAATGGGACATCTCCAGGGTGTCATAGCCCAAATATCTCTGGGTAACTGCCCGTTGTAATCGGCCGAGATGCAATTGTACACAGAGCTATTTTAATCCCATGTCCGTGTAGTGATGGGGCCTTGACATTGTGTCACACGACTCAAATGTGCATGTCTGCCAGCAGTAATGTATTGTGTGGTCCGGCTCTGCATTCACAGCTCCTGCGTGAATGGCAGTCTAAGTTGTCACAGTAATGTGGCCAACATGAAAGGCAACACCACAGTTATGTTGCATCATCAGTTACTGTAATGTATTTCATCATGAATATGTGATGTTTGCTTACGTCTGGTAACAACACGTTAACATTTGTTGTCTCGCAGATGGTCGTCAGCCTATAACCCAGGGGGACATAGACAGATACAGGGACCCGCACGCCACTGGTGAGTATGGACATATTCTAGTGTCATGTAGCAGTGCCATGGATGACTGTTACATATGCTACACTTTGTTGATAAGCAGTATGGGTGTGTATCGCATGTCCCTTACCCACAATGTGAAGATGCATTGTGTAAGTCAGATTCGTTTACAAATTGGTAGGTAAAGGTGGGCCAATGGATCTGTTTCACAGTTGTGAGTTTGCCCATCAGCTGTCAGTGATACCCATTCCAATTGAGGGGCATCCTTGTAATACCCAAACGTCGCCACTGCGTCACTTCCACTGAAGTGGTGTTGTCAATCGGGTCGTAGCCTTTTTGCCAATGTAGAGTTACGCTGCCTTGTCAAGAAGGCACACTTACATGCTGTGTTTATTGTAAACAGTGCGTGCAGTGGGTGTCAAGTTGTGCACAAGGATGCAGTGCTTTTCAGGGGGTGCAAGCTCAGAGACATGTTTGAACAGTGCTTACTTATGTATGCTGCATAGCAGCTTCACTGAAGTGGCAGGGTGTAGCTGAGAGTCAGACATATCAATGGCACATTACACAAACACATTTCAAAGATGTGCATGTTAACTGCAATTGCATCTTTGTGCACTGCATTGGTGTTGGCAGCCTGTGTCCGTGGGGACATTCCATGCTTGACTATGGATCATGTGTACATACTCCTCGGACACAATTGGTGACATTACTCCACACACATTTCCAACACACGCTTGAGGTATGCATTGTACAAAGTACCATATATTACGCAATGCAGGGCTCAACGACACTATCTGTGTGTAAACATTAGCCATGACAATGACACGACGCACATGACCCCAGGGTGCAGTTTAATGTTGAATGCATTGGAACAGTTGTCGTTGTAAAGGCATGCGTGCTCTTATTCACTACGGAGTGAGGTCAGCGGTCACAAGACATGCATGTGTGACAATTAGGGTGGAATGATGCCTCGCCCTCTCAGTGGCAGAACATCAGGAATTGTATAGTAATGGTGGAGTGAGGGACAGCGCATCCCGTCAATGTAAGCGGTCATACACCAAACATGTTCCCATGTGTGCAGCACGACTGGAAGTGTGAGTAGGGCTGTCCCAGTCTTGTTCCTGTGCATGTAGTGTGACATTACTATAGATTGACAAGCACACCTGCACACAGACACCCATTGCAATCTTGTGCAAGACTGGCTGTTTTTGTGCGGACTTGATGACCTGCACACAGTTGCTGGGGTACACACAGGGGTGCACATGTGCATTGTGCATTAAATGCTGCAGTGTGTCACAGGACAGGATGAGGGTGGTTCTGTACTTGGAGGGCAAATGCCTCCCTCCTCCAGGCATTTGTACATGTCAACCGCAGTCAGGGTGTCCAATGGTGCCATGTTTTGACCGTGTCTGTCTCATTTTGTAGTGACAGTACATGTTCCATGACATGCACTGTCATGTCAGTCTCCACAGCATGTAGTGAACCATTCAGGCTTATATATTTGGTTGACCACGTCCGTCTCGGACTTCACTTAGATACACTGGTGTGTTGGCTCACATGTTGAATCAATCTTTGATTAACGGTTTTATGGTGAACATTAACATGTTCAGATGTACTGGAATTGACATTTATTATATGTTACAGACAACATGACACCTGCGGAGCAACATGCCTACCAGGTAGGCAAGGACCGGTACCTTCATGTGAAGAAGGTTGCAAGAGGTTTCCGACAGATGGCGAGGAGGTATCGGAAAGACAGGAAGGCCGGGAAATGGAATGCATTGCAGGACGTTGGCCAAACCAACAGCCAGGCCCTCCCCGTACCCTCTGGTCCCAGTGTGGCTCCTCAGACTGTCATTCCCCCTCTGACCACACCCGCACAGGTGCCAATACCACCTGCACCTGCAGCTGCAGCTCCCGTGGAGCCTTTTAACGCCACGGACAGGAGGATGCTTGCTGCGAACAATTCAATGCTCATTGACATACGGAGGGAATTGTTGTACCTCAACAGGAACTTACATGATATCCGGACACACCTTGGGCTGCAGTGATTCCTCCCCATTTTGGCCCCCACCCCCCTCTTCTCCCTTGCCCCGATGTTTATGTTTCAGTGTTGGCTAGTGTTAGTGATGTTATGTTTGTTTTAGGCAGAGTAGTTTTAGTGTAGGCCTAGTTAGTGCAAGTTCATAAATTTATATATTTTTCTACAAATTTTATGGTATTTGGGGATAAGTTTCATTTTCCTTTGGGTGGGGGGTTGATGTCGTTACAGTTTTTGCGTGTTTAGGAATAGTTAGGGTATGGGGTTAAGTGAAGTTCAATTTAATAGTTAGTTTAGATTTAGTGTTAGGATTAGTTCTTAGTGGTAGTGTAGGGAATTTAGACTTTTCATATTTGTTAAATAAATAATGTTATTTATATTTGGTCTGTTTGCACTTACATCAGGGATGATGTGGGGGAGTGGGGCTTATTCCATTGTATGCAACTCATGCCGTCAATGGGCAAATCATTGAATGTGTGACTATGGTCATGACCTGTTACTTAGCAGGATGGATAGTGTCAGGATACCATATATGTGAGCACAGTGAACTTGCATGGCTGACAGATTGTTAAGTATGGTTTACAGCTTAGTCTAGGGACTTTTAATTGTGACGTTCGACATCTTAAGTGTGACGCACAGGGTTTTACTGCACATGGTTGCTAAATTACTACACAATGTCGGAACATAGATATGTGAGTACATAGAAGTTGCTAGAGTTAGCCATCATGGATATGGATGTATGCACCGAGTAACACATATAGCGTATGACACATGCATATAAGATGCTCCGGCCTCTGAGTCCATATACATTGCACAGACCTTGGCACACTTGATGCGTGGTACCAGGCTATCAGCTTGCTTTGCCTTACCTGTCCCTGTGCATGGCAGCTCAATCCCCATGACATGCAAGATGTAGGTCATTTGTGTGTCAATTGGTAAAGTCACATGGCACAACAGTGTTTGTGAATCACATGAGTTACGTGACAATGAGTTCTGACCTTACTATTGAGGTTATTCACAGATGTTATTTAGGAGTTGCACTGTAAGGTATACTGACTTAACTTCTACTATCTTCCTTTTCGGACTGCCATAATTATTAGAGTTATGCTTTGCTCACAGTTGACGTTTGGTTGCATGCACACAGGTCTGATGCACACATGCATAGCTCCCTGTACCGACAGTGTAATGGGCACTTGTCACAGCTGTCACTTTTGTCATTGACTCATAGTGATGACACCCTTGGAATGTAGCCACAGAAACAGACTATATGCCAAGTGCAGTTCAACAGACATCCGTAGACACATTGACCAATATGCTCACAGTGGGCACAGCATGAGAGGGCTCAAAGATTGTCAGGCATTGTTTGTGCACAGATAGGGGCTAAGTGACGCTTGGCACTTTGGCCATAGTCACCATTGTGAACTACACTTCAGTGTGGCAGACTTTGTTGTTCCATATATATGTATGTTAGACATGTGCCCTTAGGTCTCCTCAGCAATGTGATACTGGTGTGCAACATCTAGGGTTGTGAGATGCAATGGGCAACATCACAACAAGATTAGTACACCATGTTGTGTGTAAGTAGATATGCCAGGAGATTAGGGTTTGCTATTGTTCAGGGTGACACTACTTGTGTCCTGAAACAGACTGCTACATTTGTTCACACATGCCTGTCTCATGAATGAACGTGGGTGAAAGTTGGTCTATTGCTAGATTGTGGTATCTGATCAAGGTGGCCACAGAGATTTTACACATTCAGGCTCATCTCACTGCCGATCCATGTCAGGTGACACATGTACCTAGCTTGTATTTCCCTTGCTGGACCTTCTTGTGGATTCACAGGACATGTATTATTGACGAAGTTCAATGCCTAATTGATCATGTAAACACGCATCTGTGTGAATAGAATATATTTATTTACAGTACAAAGGGGGAAGACAGGGACAGTACTTGGACATTCAACCCAACATTGCATCTATGCCCGTTAGAGGGGCAGACAGAGTCCTTAGGGTGTGACGGATCAGAGGGAAGAGGCGGAGTTAGCAGTGTCATTGTCACAGAAATAAGCTGGTGTGGAAGTCCATGTCTGGGTCCAAGGTGAGTGTTGGGTGACATTGGAAGACAATGGAAGGGGTCGTTCGGTGGCATGACAGTAAGAAGAATACCAAGGTAAGCCCGGCCTTCTGACGTCAATGTTTGCTCTGTGTTCTCCTTACCATGATGGCAGAATCATCATCATCTTCGTCCTCTGATGTGTCATGTGGCTCACATGTGGGTGGTGGTATGGTTGGTGCAGCACTGTGAGGCACAGACACATCAGGGGGCGGAGCTGAGGATGTGGAGCCGCCAGCAGCAGCAACTATTGGCGCCAGAGCTTGGGGCAGCAGTGAGGTGACGAGCAGATGCAGGGCCTGGTAGATCCCAGCTACATTGCGCTGGTGTTCAGCCGTGGCAGCCATCTGTTGTTCTTCACGCCGCTCCCTGCTCTCCATTATCCGGGCTATCCGGGACAAATCATCGCTGACACTACTGTAGCCACCCTGCTGAGACAGTTGGTCCAGTCTCTGTGTCAGGACTACAGCAATGTCATCCAGGGAGCGTTGGAGAGCATTGAGCGGCCTGTGGATGTCTGTCATCCTCTGCATGTGGTCCCTGATGGGACTCAGACACCCACGTATGTCGTCCATTTTGGCTGCCAGGCTCTCAAACCCCAACCGCACCTGGTCACGCGTCTCCCGCTGGACCTCAAGCACATGGCGGTGAAAGGCCTGATATGTGTCCTCAAGGTCCGGGGAGGCAGCTGTGGTGGGAGGTGCCTGCTGCCGGATGGTTTGTGCATGGGGTGTGGTTTGCACAATGCTGCTGGGTTGCCCCGCTCCTGTAGATTGTGTGTCAAGGGAGTCCAGCATCTGGAGGAATTCCTCCTGGTTGATGGTGGTGTAATCATCCACGTCTGACGTGAGTGGTGGGTCATTCTGCTGTCCAGGAGGTGTTGTCTCTCCCTCTGCAATTGGAACAGGAGATACAGTTTAACAGTGTGTTACATGTGGGTGCATGCATTAGTTAACTTGGCAAACTGACTGCGGGAGACTGTACCATCTGACAGTTTTGGATGAGCTGCTTATTATTAGCAGGATGTTGCATATTTCAAGGGCATCACGGATGTGAGCTTGTCCTTGTACATTGCCATCTTACATTTTAGCAATATGTGAGTTGTTTTACGACAGTGTCTACACACAGGCGCTACCTGTTCTGTCCTCTGTTCAGTTGTGTGAGTGATGCAGTTTGTGACACCTAGTAGTCAATGTTGATGTACTCAGATTTGTATGTGTGTGCAGTGCATTGTGTGATAGTGGCACCTGCTGCTTTAGTTTTACTGCCCCTCGTCCCTTTCAGACAATGAGCCTTTGACTTCTGTGAATGTACAATGCAGAGATGTTGTAAGCTGTGGTGACTATGTGTGTTGGCCAGAGTTGTGACACTTGTGCATGGTGGTCATGAGATTTCTGGGTCACATCGGGGGCTATGTGTACAGAAGGATGTGTCTCCCGCTTGACTAGTGGGCAGCGCCAAGAAGGCAGCGAAGCGGTGGAGCCCGGCAAGGGACGGAGCTGCGGACTATTTCTAACTACGCCGCCTCGACCTGGGGCTGAGTGCGGACTGCGACCTCAGGGGCTACTGAGAGTGTGTAGCGCGACGAGCGCCGAGCCGGCCGCCCTGCCCTCCCAGCAACGATGAGGACTTGCCCTCTACCGCACCGGCTCTGCACCGCGGGGAGTGGGGGTGCTGCGCCCGGAGGAGCTCCGGCCCGAGTGGCTAGCGGCGGCCGGCCCAGCGGGGCGGAGACCGAGGACCATTCAGGAGTAACCACACCCACACCGGCGGGGGAACTGGCAGGGGGCCTGCTTCCGAGCCCGCCGGACAGGGATCACCGCTGAGGATTGCCGGGCCCAGGGGAGGCACAGCAGGGGCCGTAGCCGCATGAAGAGGCCTGGCGTAGGCCGTGCCCGGCCGGGAGGTGAGCACGCGTCGCCTGGATGCGGCTCTTTTCTCGAGGGGCCTGCACCGCATATCGGAGAGCTCAAGCCTGGGGCCAGGTGGCCTAGATTGGCACTGAGCAGCGGCGGCGCAAGACATCCCACGCAAGGTGATGTTTAGCGGGGGTACGTGAACTGGGCCCTGGCCCCCACCGGACCCGCTCTTCATATTTCACCCGTGGGACTCAGCACCCAGATCTGGCATCCACTCTCCCGTGCTGCCCACGGGTGTCCCAGAGGAGGTCGGCTCCCGGCACCGGGGGGCTGAGTCTGCATGAGGCGGGGCATTGACGGGCCTGGGGCTCCGGCCTGGTGCGAGCAGAGGGCTCCGGATCTCCACGAACACTGAGGACTGTGCACCACGCCGAGCGCTCAGGGCGCCACACAGCGTGGCGGGCGGGGTTACACTCAGCCCTTTCGCCCACTGGTGGCGCAGGAGCGCAGCGTATTGTGCCACAGCCATCCCAAGCGTTGAGGGTCAGCCTGAACATATCGGAGGGCCCACCGGATCCAGCGCCCCACGCACCCGGGGGCCTCCCTTCCACAGGGCTCTAGTGCGACGACCGGGACCACCAGCAGCTGACCGGAGTGGAGGGCTAACGCGCCAACGGGCTTGTTCTATCGCCCGGCGCTCCATGAACCTGGCCCGCAACATGGCCTCCACCGGAGGGAAGAAAAGCTAATACCAGCAGGAGGTTTTTGCACATTCGCAGGGGGGGTGACTCCATCACATCCCGCAAAGAAACCCGGCCCCTCCCCGGCCACCATGAGTGGCCCCGTAGAAGAGCCAGTCACAAGGGCCTTCCTGGAGTCCCTGTTTACAGCCCTTCGGGACAATATTCACACGGTACAGAGGGAATTTACGGCGGAACTCAAGGAGGTCCACAAAGAAATGGATGGCATCGGGGAACGGGTGGCAGCGTTGGAGAACGGAAGTGACGCCCGAGAATCTGAGGTCTCACTCATGCAGCAGGCCCTCATCCGCATACATGACCAACAAGTAGACCTTCAATCCCATTTGGAGGATCTAGAGAACCCCTCCCGGCGACACAATGTCCGGATCCGGGGGGTGAGAACTAACGTGGAGGCGGGCGATATAATCACATATGTGCGTGGGCTCTTTATTCATATTTTGGGTAACCCTTTGGACGCAGAACTAAAGATTGACCGTGCCCACCGGGTGGGACTGCCCCACTCGGACACCGCCCCCCAGCAGACATACTAGTCTGTGTCCAAGACTTTTGCACCAAAGAGGGAATACTCCGTAAAGGCAGAACCATGCACCCCATTTCATTCCGCTACCAGACACCGGTTCTCTATCAGGACCTTGCCGCACTCACACTTCAAAAGCACAGGACTTTCAGACCCATCACTGTGGTCCTCCGCCAGCGCAATATCACATACTCCTGGGCTCACCCATTCCGCCTCATCCTTCGCTACGATGTCAAGCTGTATCAGTTACGTTCCCTGGCGGAGGCCATTCGGCTCTTGGGCATTGACGTTCCGGAGGAGGACGACAGAGGAGACCCCAGGGACCCGGGCTTTGACGAGATACAACCGCGCTGGAGGCTGCAGAGTCGCAGGCGCCGCCTCGGCCGGCACCAACGTCCAGACCCTGATGAGATAGCAAAGGGTCAGCGGGAGGCCCTAGAAACACTGCCAGAAGCCCTCACCAGGTCTCAAGCTTCCTGAATGGTCCTGGGCCCTTTAGCCCTGTTATTCTTTCCTACCTTCTATGCTCTCTACCTCGGGTGGTTCTGAGGGTGGAGACGGGGTAAGTTCAGGGCCATGAAAACCCTATAATGACGTTTGACCAATCTTCTGTGGAAGATGGAGTGCCTCCAGACCTTTGGTCGTGTTTTGATAATTTTTGGATTTGGTTGGTTTTTGTTTCTTACTGGGGCTATTTTTCCACCTTCTTCTCTTTTCTGTCCTCCTCCTGCCCTCCATCCCAGTCCTGGCTGCGCACATCTGCTGCCTCACTGGTGCTTTCATATCCGGGAATGGTAGCCTCACTCCAGCGGCGCTAGCTCACCTCTGCATACTACACTGAGCCGTAGATGCCACCCTATAGTCTTTGAGTCATCACTCTTAATGTGAGAGGCCTGAATAATCCTATCAAACGACGCACGATCTTGGCCTACTTAGTGAATTCGGGAGCTGAGGTGTGCTTATTGCAAGAAACGCACCTTCTGCCCAAGGATTGCCACAGACTTCGCTCACGCGCCTTCCCCACTCAGTTCTTCTCTTCCGGGCCTACTAAAACTGCGGGGGTGGCTATCTTGCTCTCCATGGCTTTCAAGGGGAGGGTTGAGCAGAAAGAAGTGGAATTGAAAGACTGATTAGTGACTTACCAACTCCAGATTGGGGAACACACTCATTATTTGGTCTGTCTATGCTCCAAATGAAGGGCAGGAGAGATTTCTCCATTAAGCTTAGTACGGAGCCACGGCTACCTCAGAACGCAGTATCCTTATAGGGGGGACCTACATTTAGTCTTTGATAACGAACTGGATGGCTCAGAGCAGCGTTATGGCCAGGTGGGCGCCCTCTCCCACGCAGGACTCAACAGACTGACTGACCTCGGCCTGACAGACATATGGAGATATTACCATCCACTGTCTAGGGAATACTCCTACTATTCCAGCGCCCATGAGACTTATGGCAGGTTAGATTATTTCTTGGGCACCCAGCTCCTCAGAGACACCACATCCTCCACAGACATTCTAGTTACTGCCCTATTGGATCACGCTCCGGTGGTACTCACATTGACCTTCCCTCCAGTCCGGAGACATGCCCGACAGTGGCGCTTTCGGGACACTCTTCTTCGCCGTGCTGACATCGTGGCACAGCTACAACACACTTTAGTCAACTACCTATCACATAACGACTACTCCGATATGTCCCTTTCCACTAGATGGGAGGCCCTGATGGCAGTGGTGCTGGGGTCCGTCATTGCTATATCCTCGGCGGATAACGCAGAACACTAACGCTAACAGGAGGATCTCTCCCAGAGGATTGGGGAGCTAGAAGTGATGCATCGCCGAAAAGGAGCCCCGAGGATATGGCGCCAATTAAAGGCAGTCCGGCCACAACTGGCAGCTATAGACCGCGATAAGGCAGAATATGCGGCTCTGCAGTTGCGCCACTCCTTCTACGTGGGGGCCAATAAATGCGTCCAGCTCTTGGCGCACAAGCTGAGGGATACCAGGTTGCGAGAAGGGGTCAGTGAATTTCGAGATCAAGCAGGCCGCACACGTACAGAAGACTCCGACATCGCAGAGGTCTTCCGGGACTATTACGCACAACTTTACGATGCACAGTCCTTGGGGAGGGATGCAACGGAGGCATACCTGGACCAGATAACCCTTCCATGCGTCTCCCAGGCTCATGCTGAACATATAGGAACAGAGATCCGCCCAGAGGAGGTGATCTCACCTATCTCTCGCTTGCAACTGCCCAGATCCCCGGCTCTGGACGGGTACACCATGGCCTTTTATAGGCAATTATGCCCCACGATCACCCCGCTCCTCACCCGCCTCTTTAATTATTTTGGCAAGGGCGGGGCGATCCCTCCCTCGATGCTAGTGGCGGCTCTGGTGGTTATTCACAAACCGCGCAAAGACAGGTCGCAATGTGAGGCGTACAGGCCCATCTTACTTTTGAATCTAGACCTGAGACTCTACACCAGTATACTGGCAGCACACCTGGCCCCTTACAAGCCCGGCATTATCGCCCCTGATCGAGCCGGGTTCATACCGCAGAGACAAACTGCCGACAACACGAAGAGAGTCCTTCATCTTATCGAGAGAGCCTCCCGCATCCCAGGTGAGTACATGCTCCTTACCGTTGATACGGAAGAGGCGTTTGGCAGGGTCCATTGGCCCTACTTGGACTCTGTGATGTCCCGTTTTGGCCTAGGGGGAACGAATGAGGACTTGGATCCTCAACTGCTATCAAGACCCCTCTGCGACAGTTAGGGTCAATGGACACGCATCGAGCCCCTTCCGTATTCACAGAGGCACTAGGCAGGGGTGCCCGGTGTCACCCTTGCTCTTTGCTCTATATATGGAGCCCCTTGCTCAGAGAGTTCGTGAACATCCAAAGATCATGGGCATACGCTTGGGCAGTGACACACACACCATCTGCCTATATGCGGACGATGTCCTGGTTACCTTAGCGGACCCTGCCACGTCGTTGCCCACTTTTCTGGAGGAGTTAGTCTTCTTCGGAGGAGCGTCCGGGTTTAAAGTCAATGGTGCAAAGTCCATCGCTCTGAGCCTCTCTCTGCCACCCCCGCTTCTGGTGGTACTTCAAGCCCATCACACCATACAGTGGTCGGCTACCACGGTTCCGTACTTGGGTCTTCAGCTGGCCCCTACACTACAGGCCACAATGGCAGCTAATTACAGGATCCTGCACTCCCACATCCGCACGGACTTGAGACACTGGAAATGCTATCCCATTTCATGGCTGGGGCGTATTGCAGCCGTGATAATGTTCATACTCCCAATACTTCTCTATCTATTCCAAACACTCCCCCTACGGCCTCCTACAGGTTGGATCCAACGGGTGCAATCAGAACTATCCCAGTTCATTTGGCAAGGCAAATAACCGAGAATGAAGCAGTCTGTTAGCTTCCTCCCCCCAGCGAAGGGGGCCTTGGGATCCCAGGTTTGGTGCTTTACTTCAAAGCCGTTCAATTGCAGTATTTGGTGGAATGGAGCCGGGCGGAGTCATGAACACACTGGCTCTTCCAGGACCGCGCGTTCGCTGGTACCTACTTAATGAAGATCCACTTTCTTTGGAAGTCACAACGCCCTCCCAACCTCTATGCATCCCAAATTGCGCACACCACTGTGGTGGCCTGGGATCTAACGCACAGTCGACACAAGCTCACGACATTCCCCTCCCCACTCACTCCCCTCTTTGGCAATCCCGATTTCTGACCTGGGCTCGCAGACACATCATTCCCTATCTGGAGATGCACAGGCTGCCGCGCATTGGGCACACTTTACGACACGGAAGGGGTTATCCCTTTTGAGCAACTGCATGCGGATTATGACCCCCCGAAACTGAACAATTGCATTACCTGCAGCTCCGCCATTGGGCCTCCCATCCCAACAACCGGGCGCAGGCCCACAGACTCCTCACGCAGTACGAGCGGTGGTTGATCACTCGCTCCTCGGATAAGAAGTTGATCACGGACTTGTACAGTATGCTCCTGTCACGCTACACCCACTTTTTCCATGCTGGTAGTGCTCGGTGGGAGGGGGACTTGGGCCGTGATCTCACCAACACCTAATGGGAAGGGGTCTGTCACAGGGTGCGACATACCGCAACTCACACAGGCCTCACTGAAACATACACCAAGCTAGCGTACTACTGGTACTACACCCCCAAACGCCTGCACCAAATAGATAGGGCACACAACCCGGACTGTTGGAGAGGGTGTGGGAAGGTGGGTACACTTGTCCATCTGCTTTGGGAATGTGACCGCTTGACTCCTTACTTGACCCAAGTGCTTGACGGAGTAGACAAACACCACGCATATCCTATTAATCAGCACAAGGCTGCATCTCCCAGACGCCAAAATGAGCATGCTGTGTGAATGTGACAGATCACGTGCACCAGTGAGCATGCCGACAACAAGCTCAGCACACCTGTAACATTGCGCATGTGTCTGACTTGTGTGCAAGGTTGTGCATGGCCATCCAGGGTGACTTTGATGGCCATACACAACCTTGCACACAAGCCAAACACATGCGCCAAGTTGCAGGTGTATAGAGCTTGTTGTCGGCATGCTCACTGGTGCACGTGATCTGTCACATTCACACGGCATGCTCATTTGGGTGTCTGGGAGATGCAGCCTTGTGCTGCTGAATTGGATATGGGTTCTGATGATGCAAGGTGTGCATTTTGCAGGCCCTCCACATCTCTAGGTGATGTTGCATTTTGCTATTTGATGTTGCCCTTATTTAGTAATCTGATGTTGTACCTGGACTGTGTTTGTCCGACTTTACGGTGCACATTTCAAAGTCTGGGTACATGTGAATATGTGTCTTGCAAGGTTTTGGCTTGAGTCATGTGATCTGTGTCCATGCCACCATGCACAGGGCTATCTGGGACCTGCTCCACAGTGATTGTGGGTCTGCAATGCAATTCATTGTGCATGGGTGCCATTGTGCCCATCAACCCCCATCCACCCACTCCATGGTTGGTACTCACCCTGTGGTTGTGTCTGCTCACATTCAGCAGTGTCCTGACCCGGCACTCCGACCACCGTTTCATCGGTGATGACTTGGGCCACCATTTCCTCCGTCTCATCCAGCTCCAGCTGGGGCGCTGGACTCCCACCTCCGGTTGCACTTGCTGCCTTCCGATTGGCTGCTATTTTTTCCTTTGTATTCTTCTTACTGTCATTCCAGCGCTTCCTGACCTCATCCACTGTCCTCCTCTTCCTCTCTCCAACAGCATTCACCTTGTCCGTGATGTCTTCCCATAGTTCTTTTTTTCTGGACAATGGCACTGAGCGTTTGATGAATAACTCCTGCTGATGTTCAGCCACCAGGCTACACAGGACCTGATTTTCCTGGTGACTGAATCTGGGGTTCCTCTTCCTCTTGGCCTTCTCCTGGGTCTCTGTCTGCTCCTCCTGGCTAGCTGGGGGGTTGTTGGTGGGCTCAGCACTAGTCCCGGCTTCCTCCATGTCTATCCTGGCTTCTGGTGTATTCTCCATTTTGTGTTTTTTTTTGTTTCCCCTGCTTGTTGGCCTTTTATGGGGAATTTTGGCGCTTGATTGATGTGACCTGCAGGCCTGCTGCCAATTTAGCGGCTGATTTCGGCGCTATTTGGCCTATCGCCACTTTTCTATCATTAGCGTGCTTTTTTTATCGCCGGCGCACAGGATGTATCGCCATCCATTAGCGCTGGGATTGGTTGCTATCGCTGGGTTGCGGCGCGTTGTTAATACGTCAATACCACGGCGATGAACTCCGGTTAGCGACGGCGATAAAAAAAATGACGCTAATCTCGCTTCGCGATGATTATCGCGGTTTGTTGATAATATGCCCCCTGGTGTTTTGTAATGTATCGCTTTGTGAGTGATGCATGCCAACTTGAATTGAACTCTTGCTTCGAATGGCAACCAGTTGAGTGCTTTCAAATGAGGGGAGATATGGTCAAATTTTTGGGATCCCGATATTAGTCTTGTGGCTGCATTAAGACAAGCTTTCAGTGGGGCTGTTGAGATCTTGGGGAGCCCGGCCAGAGTTGTGCATCCATACTCTATCCTTGATATGACCAATGCCTGAACTGCTGTTTTGAGATCTGTCTTATTTAAGAATGGTTTTAGTTTTCTAAGGTAGCTTAAATGGAATCGGGCATTTTTTGCCATTGTGTTGATATGTGCTAACATGTTCAGATTTTTGTCCAGTATAATTCCCAAGGATTTAGTAGAGTCAACAATCTTCGGAGTACACTTTAAAGCCGTGATTAGGTTGGTCCATTCTACTATATTTGATGTACTTTTCTGGGGCGTAATCAGCAGGAATTCGGTTTTATGAGGGTTAAGCTTCAGGTGGTTGATGGTTAGCCATTGGAGGGTTCTCATTAGTGCCTGGTTCATGGTATTTATCTCTTCTGTCGATGTGACTTTGATGTACAGCTGAGTGTCATCTGCGTACATGTGGAAAGAAATGTTTGCTTTTTGTAATATATCCGTGAGTGGTTCTACGTATAGATTAAATAATGCCGGAGATAGTGTTGACCCTTGCGGAACTCTGATTGTATTTCTGGTTGAACCTGACAATGCTTGGTTGACTATGAATTTTTGCAATCTGTTCTCAAGAAAGGAACTAAACCATTTTAGGACTGTTCCCTCTAGCCCCATTCTGTTTTTCATGCGATCCAGTATTTTAGCATGGTTTACCGTGTCGAAATCGAAAGCCGACGAAAGGTCCAGCAGGATTAGGAGACATGTTTCGTTATGGTCGAGGGCAAGTAAAGCGTCATCCACGATGTGCAGAATTGCTGTTTCTGTGCTATGGTTTGGTCTGAATCCTGATTGGAAGTCATTTAACAGATTGAATTTCGAAATGTGAAGGCTCAATTGATGTTGCACACATTTTTCCAGGACTTTGGCTAGCAAGGGAATGTTTGTTACTGGTCTGAAATTGTTGGGATCGGAGGGGTTCTCTGTTGGTTTTTTTAAGAGTGGAGTGACTTACCCAGTTTTTAGGCAGACCGGTATTTGGCCTTGTGTCAACGAAGCATTGATGATCTTTGTCCATGACGGGATGAGCAGATGGTTTATAGAAGACCAACACTTTGCAGGTAAAGGATCGTTATAGTGATTGTTAGGTTTAGTGGTCAAAATGATCTTTGCAATGTCTAGTTCACTGACAGGCTTAAATACTGACCATCGAGCATTGTTTTTTGGTTTTTCTAATTCTAGTTGAAACTGATGTTCATCTAAGGTACTCTTACCGCTTTCAAGGTCTTCGGCTGCTTTTTGAGCTCCCCCTCCAATGAATTTGCTTTGTCTGTAAAGAAGGAGGAGAAATCTTCACTATTTAAGATTGTTTTTATAGTGGCTGTTGCCGATTTGGCAGATTTATTGGATTGATCTTTTAGTAAATCGAATAGTTTCCTTGGTCTGTTTATTGCATTATCCAGTTCTTTCCTGAAGAAGTCTTTTTTTGACTTTAGAATGCTTTTATTGTAGGCTTTCCTGGACTGTCTCAGTTGGGTTAAGTGGGGCGATGAAGGGTATTGTCGCCATTTTCGCTCTGAAAGTCTCAGTGAACGTCTTTCTTCATTAAGGGCACTATTAAACCAGGGGTTTTTGTCTTTGTCAGTGATCCTTTTGAATTTTAAAGGGGCTATGTCCTCAATAATGCTCGACATTGTCTTTTTATAGTGCTTCGTGAGGTCACTGACGTCAACCATGCTCTTAGGTAGTTGCAGTTCTATTTCACAGCGAGCTGCGACGTTGTCCATATTGATTCCTCTAGTGTCACGAGTCCATTTTTTGGGCTTAATAGGTTGTGAGGACATTTTGGTTTTTATGAAGGGTATTTCGAAGGTAATGATGTGATGATCAGACCAATCGCAGGGGGTGATTACAATTTTATCGATAGCTTTTTCTTTAGCTATGATCCAATCTAAGGTAGAACCTTTGGAGTGGGTAGGTAGATGACATCCTTGGACCAGCGAGTGATCTTCCAGGAAGGCTTTGAAAAGGGTGATCTGACTGTCAGTATGATCCTCCCAATGAAGATTGAAGTCTCCTAAGAAAATATCATTAGACTGCAGATTAGAGTTGGCAATGATGATTTCTATCATCTGGTCTATGAACTTGGTCTTTTTACCCGGGGGTGGTAGAGTGCGTGGAGTTTACAGTTTTGGTTATCAGACGATCTTAAGGACTTGCCCAGATATTCACAAGATTCTAAAGGGTCAGATTGTATTTTTGTGATGGTAATGTCTGATCTATGTATACAAGCAATGCCTCCTCCCGTTTTGTCACATCTGTCCTGTCTCATAATACAGTAATTCGGGGGGACTAAAAGATCTAGGCATGGGGAAGAAGAGTCAGATAGCCATGTTTCTGTCAATATAGTTACGTCAATTTCTTGGTTAAGTTTGAGGTCGGCTATGTCTGCAGCATGTTTTTTTGCTGACCGACAGTTGAGTAGTATGCAACAAATGTGTTTCTGTGGATTGATCATTGGCGAGACAATCTTGTCGGGAATTAATAACACATTTTTTAGGTTGCTAAAATTTAGCCTTCTATTGTTAGGCTTAGCAGTTCTGCCAGCGTTCGTTGGGACTGTTTGAATATTGTTTACACCTATCTTAGTGGGAGTAGTGGGGGTTGGTTCATATGAAGACAGAAGGGTTTGGATCTCATTGTCTGTCAGATAGCTGAGTTGCTTACGGGGGCGGAATATTCTGTTTGACGGAGCCATTGGGATAGAACGAAGTTTAAATTGTGTTTCATGAATGGATTTCTGTAGAACCTCCATTTTTTGAAAGCCATTTTTATGATAAGCACAACAGGTTCTTCATATCTCTAATAGCGAAAAGCATGGCTTTGTAAGTCTTGCTGGATTGCGAACTGAGATTATCAAATTCCCTATTATGTTGAGGGGCTCTAAACTTTTCAGACTCTATTTTAGGTCGAGTAATGGTGGGAAGTTGTGTGGGTGCCCCTGTTGATGGTGCTGCTGCTGATAGCCTACTCTCCGATTCACTCACTAAAACACTAGGGGGCATATTATTAAGCCCCTATCGCCACCACAACGTCACTTTTTGTGAAGTTGTGGTGGCGATAAGTCAGCACCTATTACCAAGGCAGCGTTAAACCACATAACGTGGCTAAAAAGCCACGTTAAGTGGCTTAACGTTGCCTTGGCAATAGGAGCCTACTCCACGCTAAAATTAGCGTGAAGGGGCGTGCAGTGGGTGTTGCGGTGGGCGTTCCCACCACAACACCCATTCACTCGACGCTGCCACCTATTATCAAGAGAGGCGATAATAGGTGGCAGCTCCGAGAATTAAGACCAGGAAAATCCTGGTCTTAAGGATGAGCGAAACGAGGAGAAATGCTTCATTTCTCCTCGTTTTGCTTTTCCATGTGTGCTGCCTTATGCAGCACACATGGAAAAGCAAAATGTCAAGGTTTGTTTATGTACAGGAAGGTGTCCCTTCCTGTACATAAACAAACCTGTATTTAAAAATGCCATTTTGTAACTTACATGTGTGCTGCATGAAGCAGCACACATGTAAGTTACAAATGGCATTTTAGAACTATTTATGTACAGGAAGGGACACCTTCCTGTACATAAACAAACCTCCCTGCTCGCAGACACCCTTGCACTCTGGTGCAAGGGTGCCTGCGTTGGCGTTAAGTCGTGAGACTTAGTGCCATCGCAGGGGGAAACGCCAGGCTGCACCATATCCTTGGTACTATGGTGCAGCCTGACGTTTCCAAAGTGGCGATGAGAGGCGTTAAGAAAGAACAGGCGCCCCCGCGACTAGGGGAGGGGCGCCCTTAGTTGCGCCGTGGGGCTGAGCCTCCTCCGTGGATCAGAGAAGGAGGTGAGGCTGGCTGGATAATGAAGGGCTGGCAGTGTGGAAAACGAAACTTATCAGAAACGAAACTTAGCAGAGGTATTTAAGGCGGTGCTCCAGGGGTTTCGTTCTCTTTGTCTCCTAGGACCACAGCCTAGCTACAGGAGCGTCGTCGACAAGGAGTTCGGTTTCCGGTTGTCGACGGGCGGATTGTGGCACGGTGGGTTCGGGGGGGCCATGGCGTAGTGTAGAATAACTTCAGAAGTTTATCAGATAAGCAAATGTCAGACTTGTTTCTATTTACATTTTGGGTGTTTTATTTGCATTCGATTAATAATTTCGGTTTCTATGCATTTCTCTTGGTTTGAATTTATTTTGGGAGTGTTATTACCAGGGGTTGGAAGGGTGCCTTCGGCGCGGGCTTGCTTCGCGTGCCGAGTTGGATCTTGAACACATAGGGGGTCGAGCAGCTGTGAGAAGCTGCGAGAGCTGCATTGGGATCATTGTGTTGGCGGGAATAGTTGATGGGGGCTATCGGTGCGCTCTGGTAGTGATTGTTGATTGCGTAGTGCAAACCATGCGGAAGGTTTTTGAGAGGAGCGGTTTGATTTATATGTGGAGGCTGACCGTGTTGGGCTCTGAGGCGTTGGGTATGAGAAGGGGCGGGGCTGTGCAGGCTGCACTGCCAGCGGCTGGCAAGGACTTGGCTCACGGGTAAAATTGCCAGCCCTCCCGAATCGGGCTCCTGAGCGTGGGTTTTGCTTCCCGCCTTCAGACTTATCCTCTCTCGTTCGCCCCTTCTTTATTGATATGGCTGCATCGTTCATGTATTTATCATGATACGTGCAAGCAATTTACTGTTTGTGTGCACTTTATTAAAGAGGGATGCACATTACGTTGTAGGTTCTTGGCGCCGTTTGGAAAGGGAGCGACCGGGCGAGTCAGCGAATCACTTGCATTGTCCTGCAATGTAGGGATGTGGCTGTTTTAGCATTAGGATTGATAGTTTCCATTTCTATATTCACAGAAATTGAAATTGCAGAGGCGGTGATTTCATTACATCCATTGCCGCAGTTCATACATATTCTCGTCACCTGGGTTATTTCAACTTTAGCTTTCAATAAACTTGTAAACGGCAAAGCCCTATGATGTCATCTTAGCAAGCGATACTATTGATATGGCTGCATCGTTCATGTATTTAGCATGATACGTGCAAGCAATTCATGTTTGTGTGCACTTTATTAAAGAGGGATGCACATTACGTTGTAGGTTCTTGGCGCCGTTTGGAAAGGGAGCGACCGGGCGAGTCAGCGAATCACTTGCATTGTCCTGCAATGTAGGGATGTGGCTGTTTTAGCATTAGGATTGATAGTTTCCATTTCTATATTCACAGAAATTGAAATTGCAGAGGCGGTGATTTCATTACATCCATTGCCGCAGTTCATACATATTCTCGTCACCTGGGTTATTTCAACTTTAGCTTTCAATAAACTTGTAAACGGCAAAGCACTATGATTTCATCTAAGCAAGCGATACTAAAATGTTTCCTATTATCTTTTGATAGAAATGTGCCTTATCGTGTGCCGGTGCGTCCACGCCTCAGGGCGGAGTGGTGGATGCTGATGCCCTCGTCTATGCACGGCTCTCGGCACGCAGTGCTCCTCGGTATAGGTGATTTTAATGGTGGAGGTGTTGCATTGGTGCGGCGACGGGATGTATTTTTCACGGGATATACTGATTTTTCATGGTGGGGGTGTTGCATTCCGAGGTGCGGGGGTGGAGCACGCTCGTGTAGTGGCGCCTCTGGGACTCATGCCGGTGGTTGCGCGGGAGGGAGCCGCAGCGCTGGTCGGCCTTTTCGGATGGAGTGGGCTGGCAGCTGCTGCTTTGCAGTGTCCTCTTGGCAAAGGACCAAGCTAGGCGCAGTCGTGTTTTGTTTGTCAGTTTCCACCTTGCCATTTCCATCAATATGCAGAATGGAGATGAAGGGGTGAAAACACAACAATGGCTCGGTAGCAGGTAAATGGTCTTTTAAAGACCTGTGAAGTACTCAGGTGCGGCTGTGTGTGGGTCCGTAAAGCTGTCTCAGCCGGGCTGACACACGACAATTGCTACCAAGCGAGGCAGGGCGTGGGTCAATACACTCAAGAGAGAACAATGTTCGATTTTGGTTCTAGCACTGGTGATTCAAGCTGCGTAACTGTAATTATAAGGACGTCAATAAACTCCACGAGTCACTGCAGGTAGTTTAATCGGATATAGAGATTTTACGAGCAGTGCTAATGTGTGCTACCTCAGCTAAACTGTCAATAAAGGTTTCAAACGCTACACTGGCAGCTGGCACACAATCACATGTAGGAATTATGCGGAGGTCATGAAAGGTACTTAATTAGCATTGCAAATTGTGGTCCAACATTTATGAGATGTCTGCAAATTTGAGTACAGATGCATAATTACACAATTGTCAGCTGTTGTGTTTGTATTATAAGACTTTGCCAGCGTATCAGCAAAATATCCAAATTAGGATTTCCCAGAAGTCCATAAATATCAATTTGTTTCATAACTGTGATGTCACACACTCTGGAAATGCAAAGCAGACCGTTTGCACATCTTCCCTTTGCAAACATCGCATAGCATGTAGTTGTATAATGCATGTTCACCTGGAATGCGTGTTCATCTGGGGGCGTCGTGGCGCTCAATAGAAGCTGTTGGTTATTGCCCAACTCAATGGCGCTCATTTTATCGACCTCGGTGGGATGAGGGGCTGAGTGGACCCGCCGGGATTTGAACTGGTGACCTCAAGCATGAATCCTGCAGCGGACGCATTGTCCACTGAGCCGCTCGACCCAGCAAACTACTTACCCAGGGCTTTAAGCGGGATGAAAAAACTGGGGGGTCTCTCAAAGAGGGGTTCCTGATATAATTAAGGGCGTGGCTTAAAGCATGTAAGTTAGAACTCTCTGATTAGCATTAGGTGCCGCCCGACTGATATTTTGATGCTTCTTCCTGTCTTTGCATGCAGATATATAATAAATATAACAAGCAACATTACACCTACAGCAAGCCAGTACTATTGGCTTTGTCAAGGGTTGTTAGTTGCATATGTATAAATAAGCAACAAAAATGGCATCTTTGTATAAAATAGTTAAAATGCTTCAGTTCTGAAATGACGAGACTGTGAAAGAACTGTAACAAGCCTCTTTAAAGATACTAGAAAGGCAGTAAAGGACAGTACTGCTGCGAAATTAAGATTCATTTTGTTTTCACTTGGAGGGAGAGGACAATAAAAGAGCCCGACAGGGACCCGTTTCGACACCTGCTTTTTAGGTCCACTTAAAGCCCTGTACTTACCAATATAAGATTATGGAAAAATACACAGATTCATATATCACAAAGTGTCATAGGGGTGTCTTATTTTTCATCACCAGGCGGTAATACGAAACATTCCAGAATGAATAAAGGTTTCCCCCTTCGCCCGCTGTGGCGTGTCAACAGCAAACCCATTCCAACCAGCACATTTTAACTAATGTTAAACCAGGGGAAACTCGTGTTTTATTACACCCCCTGTGTGGCAAGGCTGGGGGGTGGGATCATGTACTAAATTTTAATGGCTTAATTTTTCTCCTTTTGGTTGTTTTTTATGTCCGGAGGTGCGCTTCACTGGGAAGGCGGAAGCTTGGTGTACAGGGGTCGTCCGGCGGGCGAATACTTCCCAAAGACTTTGCAGCAGGAACAATATCGCTAAAGGCCGACAACATTTCCCAGCAGCAGCTGTCCCAGCGGAAGTGTTCGCGAACGTTACCCTCTTCTCTTATTTACAAAGGTTGGTAAATTGAGGGCATTTTGAGAGTCGTGGGGAATTAAGGCAGCTCTCCTTAGTAGGCGCGGGGACAGGCGCACATTAGCCCTCAGTGGTATTGCCTGAGTGCTTTCATGGAAATTTTATATAGCTCTATTGAGAGCATATTTACCTTCTCACCTGTTCATTTAAAAAAAAAGTATTATAACTTTATTATTACCGGGGTGGTTTTACAGAGTATTGAGTACAGAGTATTGGTTATGTAAGTCACTTGGGTTCACCGGCACTGAACGCCGTTTTCCCTTTGTTTCTTTCCGCATCCACGCCTGCGCTCACCGAGAGGCACCTTGCTATGATAATGGCCCCCGAGGCGTGGGAAGAAGGACGACATATCGGAAAGGGTATGGCCAGCAACGGCGTGGTGCTTGTGGAGAGATTTCACGACGGCTGTCTCGGTATGTATTGGCACTAGACGTTGGCTTGATTTAGCCGGGAACATGTTATCATGCCTAGCCTACGGGGAGCCAGGCGGGACCCCTCCGTGCACACAAACAAGGCGGAAACATAACAGCCATTGTTTATAAGTTACTTAAGTTCATTCATATGGGCGGAGACACGAATGAGTGTATGGTCTGTCACTCGAAGTGACATGTGAGCGAGCGTGCACAGCTGAGGAAATTATTCCAGCGGACACTGGCTTGCACATTTTATATGTATTGCATGGCTAAGCACCCTGGCGGTATAGAGGGCAGCCGTTGGTCACTGATTTCTCAGTCCGGTATGTCCCAAAAAACTCCCGACAGTGGCAAGAGTGGCTAATTTTCATCAGAGTAAAAAGGGTCCAATGCTATCCGTGTGAGTCTCGGCCAGTTCTGTACCAGCCTACATACACTTGCCCACATCTAACCACCTTCTCTGGGGTGATAGCAAA
This sequence comes from Calotriton arnoldi, assembly GCA_963921515.1. NCBI lineage: Eukaryota > Metazoa > Chordata > Amphibia > Caudata > Salamandridae > Calotriton > Calotriton arnoldi. The sequence goes on from CAWUFW010008554.1 coordinate 246,501, forward strand.
ACGGGGTGCACTGGTCCTACTAATATGGCTAACAGCCTAAGCGAGATCCGTCAGACGGCCATGGTCGCAAGAGGATCGCCTCCCTCCCAAAGTTGGGACAAGCAGTTTGACATCTTGCTGATCGGAGGACATCAAAAACATCAGGGTATTTTAATGCTTGGCTGCACCGGCAACTACTTCTTAAGTGGAGTACATAATCTGGCTAGTCACCAGGCCGCAGTAGTGGGAGCGGTACATAAAAGGGAATATCTTCACCTCATGCAGAACAAAAGCTAGCTAAGCGTGCGCGAGGTCTCCCGGTAGATGGGACACCTGGTGTGGCTCCCAACAAGCTTCAATTAGGTGCACTTGAGCTTAGTGGGCTCTAAGCGGGCGAGAGAGGGGGCTGACCTGCCGGTGGTCACGAAATTTCTGGCCTCACCTGAGATGCTCGCTGGATGGGCTTCAGGTGTGAGCGAGGCTCCAGGCACCCTGGCTGATGCAGTGTGTTTATAAATATTAAGGTCATAACAAACATCAGGGGTTTTAAATCGTTTGCCGTCAATGGCGAATAATTTTGGCGTAGGTGCATAATAAATGCGGCAGCTTCCGATTGCCTTCAACAAGGGCAACACAATTTTTCTTATGGTTAGGCATTGAAAACCACCTTGTGGCGGGATAGCATTCTCCATAAAGTAATCAACAATAACAGATTGGGGGGGGGGACCCTCTTAGTTATTTGCAGGAGTCTCCTGTAATCAGGTATGCTGGTGGCGGTGCTTTCCTTGTAAACAGTGAGGGCAGGTGCACAAATTTTGTCTGCTCCAAAGCCCTTTCTTCAAACATAAGTGCCGGTCTAGGTAATAACTTAGTGCACTGTACTGGCTTGCTCTGGTGCCGGTTAAGCGCTATTCAGTGGGACAAGGAGGTGTACAGTGCTCCCTCCTTCCTGATGGTGGACAAGAGTCTCCTGGATTCAGGTATACCGGCGGCAGTGCTTTCCTTGTAAACAGTGAGGGTAGGTGCACAAATTTCCTCTGATCCGAAGCCCATTAGTCAAACATAAATGCCGGTCCATGTAAATAACTTAGTGCACAATACGGGCTTGCTATGGTGCCACTTAACGGCTGCCAAGGGGGACAATGCGGTATGCAGTGCCCCCCTCCTTCCTGATGGTGGGGGAGTTGGATAGGTGGTGCAGATTTATTTCTCGGCAAACTCCCTTTGGGGCGGGGAGGATTAATCGCGGGTCTTGCAACTATGTTCTCAATTAATGGTCCTGGGAAAGGCTGTGGCAAGGCAGGGCCTGTTGGAACGCTGTGCACAGCGCATGTCTCACAAAGTGTATTCTCCTTGGATGTAGGAGGACATGAACATGTGGTGGAGTTATCCCGCGTATGTTCCAGTAAATGCCGTGTATGACCGGGCAAACGTGCTGATGTTGCATTAATATGTGCGAGAGGTTCTGGAAATGGAAAAGTGATGGTTCGCTTGGGTGACACCACGGATGTCACATTAATATGTGCGGGAGGTTCTGGAAATGGGAAAAGTCATGGTTCACTTGGGTATTCAGCTTATAGCCTGTGAGTCAATTACTTCGGCGTTGTAGGCTGGGGGGCCCCAGTCCAAGATGCACAAATAACAAACTAATCAAAACAATTCACTATTGGCTCATCTCTTTCCGATCAGGACTTCGGTGTGGTTCTGTAAGGATAAGGTTTAGCGGTAGAAAAAGGGAAGGTGTTATGGAGCAGTGTCAGCGTCAGGGAGGGGGAGGACGAGTGCGCCGGGGAGCTTCTCACCCTGTGGCAGAGCGCTGACAGTTTACAACAAAGGGGGATGCACATCAATGGAGGTGCAGCCATTCGATGGACCCCTGGAAGGGGTAGATTCCACGAGTGCAGTGGGTAGGCGGGGAGGAGGGACTGGCCTGCCGGTAGTCCTGGACTCTGCTGCCCTAACCCACCACGTATGGACTGAGTAGAATCTTGGGGAGGATGCCTGGGTTCAGGTGCCCCGGTGGGCCAGTGCGGTATGCGGTGCCCTGGATGTCAAGTATGTAACTGTTGGCTGTGGCGCGTTGGGGCCTGCCGGCGCAATGTGCACAGCCGAGTTGGGGATTGTGGGGAAGATGCCTGTGTTCAGGTACCCCGGTGGACCGGTGCGGTATGCGGTGCCCTGGATGTCAAGTAATGTAACTGTTGGCTGTAGCGCGTTGGGGCCTGCCGGCGCAATGTGCGCAGCCGAGTGGGAGATTGGCGGCCTAGACGGCCAAGTTCGAATGTACGGCCAAGTTCTTGTGTATGGCCGAGTTAAAAGTTAAAGTGTAAGTTCGAAATATACGGCCAAGTTGTTCTAGTGTACGGCCGAGATAAATGTTAAAGTGTAATGTCGTACCTAATTTCCTTACTGCCGTTGACATGTTGATGCAGATAAAGTGTGATGCTGTGAATAGTTCTTATATATACAAGAAGGATACTTTTATTTGGTAATGGACTATGATGATTCACTTGGATTGATGTGAATAAAAGGCTACGCCGTAGCCAACATGTCCTGATTCCGAGAGTTCTTGGGCGTAGCGGGCGGTAAGGGGAAGGAATTTGGGAAGGAGGGAATGTCCCGTTGTGCGCATACTAAAGGATGCTAATGCCTCTCACCGCCACTTCCTAGATAATATGCCCCTAGCTCTTGTGATAAAGAGATTAAAGGAGCCATCCACTGAAAAATATGAAGCGTGTCTTCTTACTCAATCTTACATCTTATACAATCACCGACAATAGGGATTCTGGAATGTCTTTATGTTTGATGACATCTGATTGGGTTGTAAAACCTTTTGTAATATTCATAAGATGGAGCCTTTAAGAGCAAAATTATCATCATTCAAGATATTTGAGAATGCAGTGAGGGTTACAATGATTTTGTGTATTAGGCAACGTCCCACCCCGCCTCTTGTGCCTGCTTGCCCATTCCCTGCTAGCATTTAGGTCTGCTTTGGAGGCAGCTTTGGCTGTGTCTCCAAGCTCATGTAATTAAAAAAAAAAGTCGTAAGTAACATGCATATATAGATAGGCCCAAACCCTCTTCATTCATCTGTTCAGTGGTCATTCTCATTTGCCTTGTGCTCACCACAGCATACAGCATGGCTCTCTTGCGGTATAAGTGACAGAAGTTTCTAAATGCTAGAGCGGTTGACCTTGAAGCTTGGGAATCGGTTTGGGGTCTCGGCAGGGACGCTCAACATCCTGGGATTCTGGGCAGATCACTATGGGGCAGATGTATCAAGCCTTTTTGAGTTTGCAAACAGGCCGATTCGCAGAATCAGCCCCTTTGCGAACGCAAAAAATGCTTTTCCGATGTAGCAAACCCTATTTTGCGATTCGGTAACCTGTTACCGAATCGCAAAATGGGTTTGCGATTCGGTATTAGGAAGGGGCATGTCTAGGGCGTCCCTTCCTAATACCGAATCGCAACTGTATGTAGGAATGTTTTGTGACCGAAATGCGGTCGCAAAACATTAGCATTTTACCAACTACTTCAAGTAGGGGGTGTGAGAAGTTGGCCTGGTATATGCTGTCCACTAATTATAGTGGGCACCTTGCACCAGTCCAAACAACCCCTTATTGGAGATAGGTTAAAGACAACCTTTATTGAAAGCTATCCTAGTGGTAGCTATGGAGAGCAGCCTTCAGGCTAAGTCTTGAAGGAATGTAAAGCAGCTTGTTTTACCAGTCTATAATCTCTTGAGTGACCAAATGAAAGAGGACCACACCAGGTATATATTTAAAATATATGTATTTAGTCTTAAACACACCCCTCTAGTCTCTTTATGAGGCTAGAGTTCGAAGTACATAAGTTACAAGTCGAATTATCTACAGTAATAGCACAAATACACGTTTGAGCCCTAGGGGCGTACCAAACCATATACCAATAAAGTGGTATAAGAACCACGACTGAGCTAGACACAAGGCCTAGAGCCTGTAGAAATGCTTGGACCACAAGGAACCACCCAAGGTAGTGACACAGGGGACCCACGGGGGACGCGTGCAGTGTGAGAACACAGCCGCGAGCCGCCGTTGACTTCTATGGGGAATGTCGCGGTTGGAGTTTTAAAGAAAAAGGACACTTAGAGGAGGACTTGGAGCAAACCCCTTTAGAACTAGGTGGTTCTAGAGTCTATACCCACGGGAGCACCGGAGTACTCGAGTTACCTCACCCAGGGGAGCCGGGTGCATAGGTGTCTTTCGGGGTCGGGTTTCGTCGTCGTTTTCAATGGCGATCTGCTGCAAAGTGCTGCTGGCGACCAAGTCGAAAGTGTCCGGGTGGATCCAAGGGTGGATCGAAGATCTGAAGAACCTGAAAGCAGAGGGGACAGTGTCTGGGTCACTAGCCAGTGACCAGGAAGGCGATGAGCAGATGCCCACCGATGTCTGGTACTTCAGGTAGGTTGACAGTCGTCTTGACTCTTCAGCCACGAGGTCCAGGAGGTGTCGACGACAACCAGGAGCTGGATTCGAGCTGTCCCACGACGTCTGTCAATTGCTGCGGTGTCGGCGACCAGATTGGACCCAACAAGCCTTGGCAACGGCAAGTCTCGTAGAAACAAAGAAAGGACAATGTTGCAGACCAGCAAGGTCTGGGGGACTCACCCAGCAAGGGTAAGTCAGGGCACCTCTGGAGCAACCAGGAAAGCCCAAGCAGAAGAAGAGTTGCCTTCGGGAGGGCCCACTAGCCAACGGACTAGCGACCGCGAAGGAGCCTCGAGTGGACGCACTTGGAGCTGGCTTGCAGGACACTCGTGGAGTGGGGTCCAGTGATCTTCAGTGCAGTCGGTGCTGGAGGCAGGGGCTACTTGGAGCCCAAAGCACAACTTCGTGGGAGGCCAGGAAGAGGATGCACTTGCAAATGTGCTCAGTGTCCAGGGGTCATGGTCCCACGTTACCCACGACAGCTACGGGCCTCAGCTTTTCTGGAGACTCAGGGCAGCCTCGGGGAAGTCTGGAAATCCACCTCTGGTGATGCAAGGACTTCGGCGTCCGGCGGGAGCTTCAGCGATGCAGAACGGACAATTGCTTCTTAGGTGCCTGCCAAGCAGGGGAGTCACTCCTTGACCCCAAGGGAGATTCTTCAGTCCTCTAATCTTAAAGTAGAGCGTCGAAGGTCCAGGATTCGGCATCAGAGTTTCGTCCAGGGTAATATAAAGTCCTAAGGACTGGGGCCCCATACTTATACAAAGTTAGGGGGTTGGACATACTCTGGGGACCCACCTATGGGAGGGTCAGGGAAGAGGGGTGGTTACACCCATTCCCTTTGTCCAGTTTCACGCCAGAGCAGGGGCAGGTAGCCCCTGCAACCGGTTTGAACTGGCATATGCACAGGGACACCAAATGTGCCCCCAGTGCAGGACTTCAAAGCACCAGAGGGTGCTCCCGCCCAGCCCCAATACACACTATCCTGTCTGGGGAGGTGGTTACACCTCCCTGTCGACAGGAAACCTATTGTCCAGGCCTCCCCTGCCGGAGTTTCAGTCAGCAGCAGGAGGCCAGACCCGTGTCTGTGGCAGCGGCATCCATTTTGTGATGCCAGGGCTCTGGAAAGAAGTTACCGGGTAGCCCGGTGTGTACATGTCTCTCCCTCTAGAAGGGTGGAATGCTACCCCCGCCGCCAGGATTGGCGGGGGGTAGTATTCCAAGATGTTTGACACCAAACACGACATGTTTCTGGTGCAGCCAGTCCCAAAGTTAGCATTGTACCGCGAGGATATAATGCACTTAAGAGTATATGGTCAGGCTGTACCACAAACAGCATCAGAGGATTGACTCCGAACGCTGCAGAGGGGCTCTGCTCATGCAGGGGCACCCTCTCACATAAAAACCAAGCACTCTGCCTTCAGGATTGTAAAGGCCTGCCATAGGAGTGACTTATATTTTGATATGTGTGTGCAATGGTAGTGATATAGGTAGCCTATATCACAGTAAGGGGTGCATGCACCACCTTACCCAGGCTGCAGTAGCAGACCTGTGGTGTCATTTTGGCTGGCCTTCCAGGGGTGGCATAATACATGCTTCAGCCCCTGGCAGGCCTCTGAGGTACCTATGCCCTGGGTACATAATATACCATATACTAGGGACTTATAAGGGCACTCCAGATTCCAATCAGAGATGTACCTAAGGTACATGGAAACCATTTTAGAGAGGAAGCAGCTAGGCTGGGGTTCTGATTAGCAGGGCCCCAGCTAGACGAAAGTCGAAAATCAGTGAAGCATCAGCAAAAAGTGGGGGTACCCATGTGAAGCAGATCCTACTCTCCTACACAACCCCCCCCAAACGCAGGGACATTAAACTAACCTTGACCAGTTGAGTCTTCATGTTCTAAGTGGAAATACCTAGAGAGTCCATCTGCATTGGCATGGTTACTCCCAGGTCTATGTTCCACTGTAAAGTCCATCCCCTGTAGGGAAATGGACCACCTAAGCAGTTTGGGGTTTTCACCCTTCATTTGTTTTAGCCATAGGAGGGGCTTGTGGTCTGTTTGAACAAGGAAGTGAGTACCAAACAAGTATGGCCTCAACTTCTTCAGAGCCCAAACCACAGCAAAGGCCTCCCTCTCTATGGCTGACCAACGTTTCTCTCTAGGGGTCAGCCTTCTGCTAATAAAAGCTACTGGCTGATCCTGACCTTCATCATTCAATTGTGACAGTACAGCCCCTACCCCCAATTCAGATGCATCTGTTTGGACAATGAACTTCTTGGAGTAATCAGGACTCTGGAGAATGGGAGCAGTGCACATGGCCTGCTTCAGGTCATCAAATGCCTTTTGACAGCTAGCTGTCCACTGAACCTTTTTGGGCATTTTCTTGGAAGTTAAGTCATTCAGGGGTGTCACTATTGATCCATACCCCTTGACAAATCTCCTATAGTACCCAGTCAGGCCTAAGAAGGCTCTCACCTGAGTCTGGGTGGTTGGAGCAACCCAGTCCATGATGGTCTGGATTTTGCTCTGCAGTGGTTGAACCTGGCCTCCACCCACAAGGTGGCCCAGGTACACAACCTGACTCTGCCCTATCTGGCACTTAGTGGCCTTGATAGTGAGGCCTGCCTTTTGCAGGGCCTCTAAAACATTTCTGAGGTGGACCAGGTGATCCTCCCAGGTGGAGCTAAAGACAGCAATATCATCTAGATATGCTGCACTATAGGCCTCCAGACCTGTAAGGACTGTATTCACCAACCTCTGAAAAGTGGCAGGTGCATTCTTCAGACCAAAGGGCATTACCACAAATTGATAATGCCCACTAGGGGTTGAGAATGCTGTTTTTGGCTTTGCATCATCAGCTAGTCTGATCTGCCAGTAGCCAGCTGTCAGGTCAAATGTGCTTAGATACTTGGCTGAGGCCAAAGTGTCTATTAGCTCATCTGCCCTAGGTATTGGATGGGCATCAGTCCTAGTGACTGCATTGAGACCCCTGTAGTCCACACAAAACCTCATCTCTCTTTTCCCACCACTGGTGTGAGGTTTTGGCACAAGGACCACTGGACTAGCCCAAGGGCTATCTGAGGGTTCAATAACTCCCAAATCCAACATTTTCTGGACTTCTGTCCTGATACAGTCCCTGACATGGTCAGGTTGCCTATAAATCTTATTTTTAATAGGCAGACTGTCCCCAGTGTCCACTTCATGAGTGCACCAGGTGGTCTGACTTGGAGTCAGAGAGAACATATGTCTGTACTGATTGAGCACTTGTCTGCAATCAGTTTGCTGCTGAGCAGTGAGGCTGCCTGCCAAGGCTACACCATCCACTGACCCATCATCAGGGTTCTGTGAGAGCAGGTCAGGGAGTGGGTCACTCTCTTCCTCCTGTCCCTCATCAGTAGCCATGAGCAAGCCCATGTCTGCCCTGTCCACATATGGTTTCAATCTGTTGACATGGAGAACCCTGTGGGGACTCCTGGGTGTTCCTAGGTCTACTAAATAGGTAACCTCACCCTTCTGTTCAACAATGGTATGGGGTCCACTCCACTTGTCTTGGAGAGCTGCTGGGGCCACTGGCTCCAGCACCCACACCTTCTGTCCTGGCTGGTAAACAGTCAGTACAGCCTTTTGGTCATGCCAGGCTTTTTGCAGTTCCTGGCTAGCCTCAAGGTTTTTAGTTGCCTTTTTCATGTATTCAGCCATCCTGGAGCGGAGACCAAGTACATAGTCCACTATGTCTTGCTTTGGGGGCTTGAGAGGTAACTCCCATCCTTCCTTCACCAAGCACAATGGACCCCTGACAGGGTGACCAAACAAAAGTTCAAAAGGGCTGTAGCCAACCCCCTTTTGAGGCACCTCCCTGTATGCAAACAAAAGGCAGGGCAAGAGTATGTCCCATCTTCGCCTAAGCTTTTCTGGGAGCCCTTTAATCATGCCCTTTAAGGTTTTGTTGAATCTCTCAACTAAACCATTGCATTGTGGGTGATAGGGTGTGGTGAACTTGTAAGTCACTCCACACTCCTTCCACATTGCCTTCAAGTATCCAGACATAAAGTTTGCACCCCTGTCTGATACAACCTCCTTAGGGAAGCCCACTCTTGAGAAAATTCCCAGGAGGGCTCTTGCCACCACAGGTGCTGTAGTGGTCCTAAGGGGAATAGCCTCTGGGTACCTAGTGGCATGGTCCACCACCACCAGGATAAACCTGTGCCCAGATGCTGTTTGGGGATCCATGGGACCAACAATATCAATCCCCACTCTTTCAAAGGGAACCCCCACCACAGGTAGTGGTATCAGGGGGCCTTTGTGGTGCCACCTGCCTTCCCACTGGCTTGGCAGGTTACACAGGAGCGACAAAACTCCTTGGTGTCTTCAGACATGTGGGGCCAGTGAAAGTGAGGGACAATTCTGTCCCAAGTCTTGTTCTGGCCCAGGTGACCTGCTAGAGGAATGTCATGGGCTAGGGTCAATAGGAAGCCCCTGAACTTCAGAGGTATAACCAACCTCCTGGTGGCACCAGGCTTGGGGTCTCTACACTCTGAGTACAAGAGTCCATCATCCCAATACACTTTATGGGGACCACTAGCATTCCCAGCAGCCTCAGCAGCAGCTTGCTGTCTGAGGGGTTCAAGAGAGGGGCAGCTCTGCTGCTCCTGGCTCAGATCTGCCCTGGAAGGGCCCCCTGTCCCCAAGAACTCAACCTGGTCAGGTTCAAGCTCCTCTGGGACAGTTCCTTCCTCAGGACTGAGATCATCCCCCTCAAGAGACTGATCTTCCTTCTGAGCCAAGGGGGAAGGCACTGCCTTAACCCTACTACTCCTCCTCTTGGATGGCACTTGGTCCATTGTTCCAGGATCCAAGGCCTGTTCAGTGTTAGACATTTTGCTCTGTGACCTGGTCACAGCAAACACATCTGCAGGGATCCCCAGCATTTCTGCATGGGTCCTGAGCTCCACTTCTGCCCAAGCTGAAGTTTCAAGATCATTGCCAAGCAAGCATTCAACTGGTAGGTTTGCACTCACCACAACCTTCTTAAGGCCAGTTACCCCTCCCCAGGAGAAGTTAAGTTAACTGCCAGAGTATGGTCTGTTCTGACATTGCTAGCATTGGTCACTTGGTACATCTCACCAAGTATAATCTGCCCAGGATCCACAAGGTCTTGTGTCACCATGGTGACACTCGCCCCTGTGTCCCTAAATGCCAAAGCCTCTTTTCCATTGATTAATGGATGTTGCCTGTATTTGCCCAGATTACTGGGACTCACAGAGGAGGTCACATCCATGCCTCCATCACAGACTAGGACAGCCTGAGTGAGTTCTCTGACTAGGCCAGAGCTCATCTCATTACCCAGGGTCAACCCTACTAAACCCTTGGCCTGTGTACTCCCACCACCAATTGTAACTGCACTAGGGGGAACAGGTGCCTTAGGGGCATTGGTGGGGGCTGGAATAGAGTCTTTGGACTTGGTGCAATCACTGGTCCAGTGTGTCTTTTGCTTACAGACTTTGCACCATGGTTTCTTTTGGCCTTTTCCCTTGTTAGACTGTGAATCCCCACCTGAAGAAGATTTTTGGGGGCCTTGTGAAGACTTCTGGTCTTTACCCTTCTCCCCACCCTTATCAGAGTTTTTAGAATCTTGCTTCTTAGGGTCACCACCTTGGTTCTGTACCTTCTGCCTCACCCTGGTTCTGACCCATTTGTCTGCCTTCTTTCCCAATTCTTGGGGAGAGGTCAGATCAGAGTCCACCAGGTACTGATGCAACAGCTGATTTTGACAGTTATTAAGAATCTGCTCCCTCATGATAAGATTGTACAATCCTGTGAAGTCACATACCTTACTGCCCATCAACCAACCTTCCAGAGCCTTAGCAGAACAATCAACAAAGTCCACCCAGTCTTGAGTCTGTGCTTTTTGGGTATCTCTGAACTTTAACCTGTATTGTTCAGTTGTTAGGCCAAACCCATCAATCAGAGCACTCTTCAAGACTTTGTAATTGTCAGCATCCTCTTCTCTAACAGTGAGGAGCTTATCTCTACCTTTGTCTGCAAAGGAGAGCCACAAGATTGCTGCCCACTGCTCCTGGGGGACCCTCTGTACTTTACAGGCCCTCTCCAGTGCAGTTATCCATTTGTGGATGTCATCCCCACTCTGGTAGGGAGGGACAACCTTGCTCAGGTTTCTATGGTCATAAGACCTTTCCCTATCTCTGGGGAAATTGCTGCCACCATGGGACTCTAGTCCCATCTTTTTCTCTGTCTATAGAGATCTAGGGACTCCCTGTCTATAGCCAACTGCTGTTTTCTGAGCTCAAGCTGGGCTTGTTCATACTGAAGCAGTCTCTTTCTCCTCTCATGAGAGGATTCCCTCCTATGAGAGGAGACAGAGGTCCCTACTGAGGTGTCAGAGTGGTTAGACTCCTGAGAAGGAGATCTAGACCTTCTGGGCACACTCACAACTCTTCCTGGGGGGACAAAGGGGAGGTCATTCTGGGCCTCCTCCTCATCCTCAGGAGTAGCTGCACTTTCCAGGTCAGGATCATTGTCATCCCCCTGGCCAGTTTCAGAGGTCAGGTCCTGGGCATTTTCATCCCTGGCCCCTCCCTCATCTTCTGCCCCACCCTCTCTGCCTACCCTTTCAGACCTTAGGGGTCTTCTAAGATCATCTAGCAGAAGCATCTCCAAGAGACGTTGGGTGTTGGCACTTTTGCCTGTCTTCAACTTCCTAACTTTGCACAACTCTCTTAATTCCAAGAATGAGAGGTTGTCATATCTGGATGGCAGGAGCTCACTGGTTCCTGGCAGTGAAGACATTACTAGTGTGGTGTGGTGTATGCACTACCTACTCTAGTGTGGCCTACTAAACTCTCTTGAGTTGTAGAAAGGGTGTGCTATCCCTTAACACACAACTCTAAGTTCAGTAGAACTTACTGTATCCTAAGCTTGAATTATATGTACCTAAGGTACCCTTAGTGGTTTTCAGTTGATCAATTCAATTGAGATTATCTGGTAAAACAATAGCAAGCTGGAATCCCACACGCTGCACACCAATGTGAGAAGTTGGCCTGGTATATGCTGTCCACTAATTATAGTGGGCACCTTGCACCAGTCCAAACAACCCCTTATTGGAGATAGGTTAAAGACAACCTTTATTGAAAGCTATCCTAGTGGTAGCTATGGAGAGCAGCCTTCAGGCTAAGTCTTGAAGGAATGTAAAGCAGCTTGTTTTACCAGTCTATAATCTCTTGAGTGACCAAATGAAAGAGGACCACACCAGGTATATATTTAAAATATATGTATTTAGTCTTAAACACACCCCTCTAGTCTCTTTATGAGGCTAGAGTTCGAAGTACATAAGTTACAAGTCGAATATCAACAGTAATAGCACAAATACACGTTTGAGCCCTAGGGGCGTACCAAACCATATACCAATAAAGTGGTATAAGAACCACGACTGAGCTAGACACAAGGCCTAGAGCCTGTAGAAATGCTTGGACCACAAGGAACCACCCAAGGTAGTGACACAGGGGACCCACGGGGGACGCGTGCAGTGTGAGAACACAGCCGCGAGCCGCCGTTGACTTCTATGGGGAATGTCGCGGTTGGAGTTTTAAAGAAAAAGGACACTTAGAGGAGGACTTGGAGCAAACCCCTTTAGAACTAGGTGGTTCTAGAGTCTATACCCACGGGAGCACCGGAGTACTCGAGTTACCTCACCCAGGGGAGCCGGGTGCATAGGTGTCTTTCGGGGTCGGGTTTCGTCGTCGTTTTCAATGGCGATCTGCTGCAAAGTGCTGCTGGCGACCAAGTCGAAAGTGTCCGGGTGGATCCAAGGGTGGATCGAAGATCTGAAGAACCTGAAAGCAGAGGGGACAGAGTCTGGGTCACTAGCCAGTGACCAGGAAGGCGATGAGCAGATGCCCACCGATGTCGGGTGCTTCAGGTAGGTTGACGGTCGTCTTGACTCTTCAGCCACGAGGTCCAGGAGGCGTCGACGACAACCAGGAGCTGGATTCGAGCTGTCCCATGACGTCTGTCGATTGCTGCGGTGTCGGCGACCGGATTGGACCCAACAAGCCTTGGCAACGGCAAGTCTCGAAGAAACAAAGAAAGGACAATGTTGCAGACCAGCAAGGTCTGGGGGACTCACCCAGCGAGGGTAAGTCAGGGCACCTCTGGGGCAACCAGGAAAGCCCAAGCAGAAGAAGAGTTGCCTTCAGGAGGGCCCACTAGCCAACAGACTAGCGACCGCAAAGGAGCCTCGAGTGGACGCACTTGGAGCTGGCTTGCAGGACACTCGTGGAGTGGAGGCCAGTGATCTTCGGTGCAGTCGGTGCTGGAGGTGGGGGCTACGTGGAGCCCAAAGCACAACTTCGTGGGAGGCCAGGAAGAGGATGCACTTGCAAATGTGCTTGGTGTCCAGGGGTCACGGTCCCACGTTACCCACGACAGCTACGTGCCTCAGCTTTGCTGGGGACTCAGGGCAGCCTCGGGGAAGTCTTTAAATCCACCTCTGGTGATGCAAAGACTTCGGTGTCTGGTGGGAGCTTCAGCGATGCAGACCGGACAATTGCTTCTTAGGTGCCTGCCAAGCAGGGGAGTCACTCCTTGACCCCAAGGGAGATTCTTCAGTCCTCTAATCTTAAAGTAGAGCGTCGAAGGTCCAGGATTCGGCATCAGAGTTTCGTCCAGGGTAATCTAAAGTCCTAAGGACTGGGGTCCCATACTTATACAAAGTTAGGGGGTTGGACATACTCTGGGGACCCACCTATGGGAGGGTCAGGGAAGAGGGGTGGTTACACCCATTCCCTTTGTCCAGTTTCGCGCCAGAGCAGGGGCAGGTAGCCCCTGCAACCGGTTTGAACTGGCATATGCACAGGGACACCAAATGTGCCGCCAGTGCAGGACTTCAAAGCACCAGAGGGTGCTCCCGCCCAGCCCCAATACACACTATCCTGTCTGGGGAGGTGGTTACACCTCCCTGTCGACAGGAAACCTATTGTCCAGGCCTCCCCTGCCGGAGTTTCAGTCAGCAGCAGGAGGCCAGACCCGTGTCTGTGGCAGCGGCATCCATTTTGTGATGCCAGGGCTCTGGAAAGAAGTTACCGGGTAGCCCGGTGTGTACATGTCTCTCCCTCTAGAAGGGTGGAATGCTACCCCCGCCGCCAGGATTGGCGGGGGGTAGTATTCCAAGATGTTTGACACCAAACACGACATGTTTCTGTGCAGCCATCCCAAAGTTAGCATTGTACCGCGAGGATATAATGCACTTAAGAGTATATGGTCGGGCTGCACCACAAACAGCGTCAGAGGATTGACTCCGGACGCTGCAGAGGGGCCCTGCTCATGCAGGGGCACCCTCTCACATAAATACCAAGCACTCTGCCTTCAGGATTGTAAAGGCCTGCCATAGGAGTGACTTATAGGTTTATATGTGTGTGCAATGGTAGTGATATAGGTAGCCTATACCACAGTAAGGGGTGCATGCACCACCTTACCCAGGCTGCAGTAGCAGTCCTGTGGTGCCATTTTGGCTGGCCTTCCAGGGGTGGCATAATGCATGCTTCAGCCCCTGGCAGGCCTCTGAGGTACCTATGCCCTGGGTACATAGTATAGCACATACTAGGGACTTATAAGGGCACTCCAGATTCCAATCAAAGATGTACCTAAGGTACATGGAAACCATTTTAGAGAGGAAGCAGCTAGGCTGCGGTTCTGATTAGCAGGGCCCCAGCCAGACTAAAGTCGAAAAACAGTGAAGCATCAGCAAAAAGTGGGGGTACCCATGTGAAGCAGATCCTACTCTCCTATAGGGGGTAACCCATTTGCAAATGGGAAGGGGTCCCCAAGAGTCCCCTTCCCCTTTGTGAATGTTTGTTACACCATTTTGTAAGAGCAGGCAGTGGTCCCACGGACCGCTGCCTGCTCTTAAAATGAAGGTAAAACTTTTTATTTTTATTTTTGTAAAGCATCCTGTTTTAAGGAAAACAGGCTGCTTTACAAAAAAAAAAAGATTGCTTTATTTAAAAGCAATCATGGACATGGTGGTCTGCTGACCCCAGCAGGCCACCATTCCTGTGATTTGTGTGATTCCTAGGGGGTCGCAAATTGCGACCGACCTCATTAATATTCATGAGGTAGGTAATTTGCGATCCCCTAGGAATCGCGGAAAGTGTTCAACACACTTTCATGCATGCCGTTTTGCTATTTACTAATTGCAAATCGCAAAGATTAACAATTAAGAAATCGCAAAACGGTGTATTGATGCATCTGGCCCTTAATCTCCCCGTACCTAACAAAAATGATTGTGCCCATCTGTAATGCAACTGGTGCTCATGTAAAGCACTCTGATACCTTCGGGTCAAGTTAGCGCTAAGTAAAACTATAAAAAAAAAATGTATGCAAATTCACTTAAAAAAATGTGCTCTTTGCACTAGCAACTATCATATTTTCCCGGGTTGCACATGAAAAGTTTAAAGAGTATTTATATCTGTTCTGGGTATGCCTATTGGTAGTAGGCAACCATACAGTTTTCTTAAAATTATATTCAATAATTATTTATTTTCTAGTGTACGTTTAGGTAAGTGTGTGTTTTTCTTTTGTTTGTAGGGCATTACTTTTTAGAAAATTAACCGCCATATGATTGACAAGGCTTGAGAAACTGGCTTTGCCAATACTGCAGATGTTTCAAAGATTTAAAATTTCATTTTACTAAAATGTTATACCTATTCAACAAGGATAATGTAGAAATACTGTTCCATTGGCAATATCTTTATTGATACTGTGGTGTTTTATCGCCATCTTCTGGTTTGCTAAGGCAAACGTTTTTATCAGGGTTTTTCATTGAAGAAAATATACTGACGCGGTTAATTTAGGATATCCCTATTTACAGTTACTATAAAAATACAAATAAGACAACCACGTAAATATCTATTGATTATAGACATTTGTGTCTAAGGTGATTTTTTTTTCCATAATCACCACTGAATTAAAGTGTGAATAAAGGTCTGGGGCAAAATATCAAACACAATGTTGGCTATGCCCCTTGGGACATTTTTCATAACAAAGTTCAAAAAATCATGACAATTAATTTATTTATTAATTTATTAATTCATTCATTCATTTATTTAAGCAGCCATTTTTTTTAAACATGAGCACAGTACATAACAACGATTAAATGATATAAAACGTCGATAAATTGTTGTGGTGGTTAGTTAGCATAGGCCGAAGGCAGGGGACACCTAGGTTGGGTTAAAACAGATATGCATCAGAAAACTATATATATTTATGTTAAGGGTTGTCAATACCGCTATCTTTCGTGGAATATTTCAAATACAGTTCAGTTGTCATGGGTGCCTTTTCCTACTTGGATTGCCCACATGTAAAAGGCTTTTAAGAAACAACTTGTCAGGGAAGATGTATTTGAAAACCTAGGGCCATATATTCAAAGAAAGTGACTCAGCGCAGCCATTTTTCAAAGCACAGGGATGCAACATATTTAGTGATAGTAAAGTTAGACTTTTGGTCTAAGTTAGACTTTTGGTCTAAACTTACACCAAAAGTCTAACTTTAGTAATAAATGCCCTTTGTGAATACCAAAAGTCGTAAAGTTAGACTTTCGTCTCAGATTACTTTTGTGAATCGGGTCCAATGCATTGACATGGTTAGTAATAGTAAGATGCCAAAAACTCGAAGATAGAGAAATCCAGATCACAAACCATTTTGACTGGCGCTATTGCATGCCTTTAGTGTTAAGTCAGTACTTGCCCCAAACACAATGACGAAAACAGGAGTTTGTAGGTGATTATATGTGAGAAGAATGTTTGTGCACATTTGTTGTGTGGCACATTATTGTGGTGCAGATGTGTTCTTTTGTTTTCGCGCTACTGTGTTTTTGTGCAACAATATTGCAATTTGGTTTAGCTGTGTTGAACTGCAGTGTTCTGTTTTGACTGTTCTGTTGTGCTGTGCTACGTTATGTTTATATCGTCATGTTACTTTATGGGGCATATTCTCAAGAACGTGTGATAACCACCACAGGTTTAGCTTAACGCAACTTTGCACATCGCAGTCTATCACGGGAAAACAACGCCGTGTTAACGTAGTATTCCCAACCTGGTGGCACCATGCGATAGCCCCACGATAACGCGTCAAATTACCGCGTTGAAATTAACGCGACGCCGCAAAAATGCGAAACACGAACGCGAATAAAGTTGCGATGAGGCCAACCGCGATACAAAATCAGCGATAACCAGCGACAGGCCTGCAATCCCCACGCGTCATGCGGGAAAATGCACCATAAAAGCTGAACAAGAAAAACACACCATAAACAAAATAAACTGCGTAGCAACATGGAGGCACCCAGAACGAGTGCCCAGGTCAACACGAACCCCACAAGCCCCACAGACCACCAGCAAGTAACCTCGGGGTCGGGGAAGACCAAGGAGAAGAGGAAGAGGAAGAGGAAGACGGGGTACAGTCCGCATGACAACCGGATCGTCGTCACGGAGGTGACAGAGCACCAACAACAACTGTCCGTCACCCCCACCGTGTCATTGGCAACACAGACGGAAAAATGGCATTCCATCGTGAATGCAGCCGGAGTGTCGAGGAGGCCAAGATGCGCTGGCACGATGTGAAAAGCCAAACCAAGCAGAAACCCGCTGCCAACAGGAAGGCAGCAACGGCGAATGGAGGTGGGAGTCCTGCGCTACAGGAGGAGCTGGAGCAAATGGCGGCCACAGTCATCAGTGTGGAGACGGTGCAAGGAGTCGGGAGTCCGGACACTGCTCGACATGACCTGACACAACAGCAACAGGGTGAGAAACGAACAGGGACTTTGGGGACGGGGGGGACGGGCACAATGGCACACATGCACAACGATGTGTAGCACACCGCACATCCACAATGACCCTGGGTCATGTCCCTGATCCCCGTGGCACACTGCAGCACACATACAAACATCAAGTAGGCCCCCGTTCACCATGTGCCCAAAGGGGTCCCAGCCCACACATCACCAATTACACAACACACACATGCACCCATGCGAAACACAGCAAAGATGTGTATGTGAGAGCCACACTGACAATGCAAGTGAGACCATATGACCAGCAGCATGGCTGGAGTACAATTACCATGACACTGTGCACGCCATGAGACTGAGGTGGCTGAGTGTGGACCACATCTGGAAAGGAGCATGTCACACTCTGACACATCCACCTGCACAAACAACCACTGACGTCAACAACACATCTGCAGACAAACAATACACAAGAGTACAAAAACCGTCCAAGAGCACAAATGACCCAAGTCGCCAACATCACAGCACCTCAAAAGCACAAAAGCCAAAGGCACACCGCCTCCAAGGGATAAGGGGCAGCAAAATCACAGCTGCAGGTGCGACTCCCACACAATGCAGCACACACACTTAGCAATGACAGCACACCCACATGGACGACAATGTGGTACACAGTCCAACACCTACACTGCAGAACAGAGGACACAACTGGGTCCGCCTGTGCGTAGAAAATGGCCAATCACATCTGACATAGCAGGAAACTGTGAGATGCAAATGTACGTGTACAACCTCACCTACGTCATGTAGTCCAAATGTCCACTGTCCCGCATCAAATAGTCCGCCCCTTCCAAACAG
Organism: Calotriton arnoldi; assembly: GCA_963921515.1. Taxonomy (NCBI): domain Eukaryota; kingdom Metazoa; phylum Chordata; class Amphibia; order Caudata; family Salamandridae; genus Calotriton; species Calotriton arnoldi. Next base: position 264,595 of record CAWUFW010008554.1, read on the forward strand.
TCACAATGTACATTGTCATGAAGTCTGTATGTAAACTTAAACAATGCGGCAACATACATGCCAACACAATGTCAACAAGCATCTCCCTTTCACATTGCAGAGGGACAAACAACACCTCCAGCAGAGCAAACCAGACAACTCTACAGTGATGCTGAAGAGGACCACCACACTTCCGACACCTACGCCCCACAACAGTCCATGGACATCTTAGTCAATCGACCTCCAGGAGCAGGGCAGCACCGCTGCATCGAGGATACCCCACCCCCTGCACAGACAACACTGCTGGACGCACCCACCACCCCGGCTGGCTCCCAGCAGCCCACCGAAGCACACATCGCATTCCAAGGCCAGGTGTGAGACTGCCAGAAGGGGGTGGCCGAACATGTGCGGGTGGGGTACTACCTCATGGAAGCCAAACTAGATCACATACGTGGGTGTCTAAGTCCCATCAGGGCCCACCTACACTCCCCAACGGAGACCCACACTGCGACAGAGACACATGCCTTTGCACATTTCCAGTACTGAACCACACCCAGAGCCACAGAATGATCATCCACACCCCCACGCTGGACTGGCGTACGCCAGCCCAGTTCACTCCTCTACGTATTGAGTGGGGGACGACGAAGCTACATGTGCAATGTCCCACCCGCTGCCTGCGGTGACATGGCTTCATCCTCTGTACACGGCACAATGTAATGTTGTAGTGCCCGGGGCACAAATGCATACATCATGAGCACACAGACACACTCAGATAGTTCGTTGAACTGGCTACGGGCACGTGCGCTCGACACCTTTATTGGCATTGGGTGGTATCTTGCCTTCTTCTCTACTCTGTCCTTTCTTTGTGTCCTGTACTTTGCTGCTCAGCCAGTCTCTGTGATGTCATGGAATGTTCCCTCTGTGTATGTTTAAGTGTATCTGTAAGTTTATGCATGAGGCTGAGCAGCAGGGTTGCTGCTCCCGGTGGGGCTAACTATACTGATTCTACTTGTTATGCTGTTTATCCTGTATCTACACCTGTAACCTCTTGGAAAGAATAAACCTTCAACTTGGATACAGCTACAACCGAGTCTCCTGCTTCTAATGAATTTCACACTGGCGACGAGGATGGGATGGGTGTACAGTGACGCATGTGCTGGATGTGTGTGGGGTGAGTGTAAGCCAGCCCTCATGGAGTCGTTGGTGCTGGCAACAACTTGAACAGTGATCACAATTAAAGCGGAAACAGAAAACACCAGCATAACAGAAACAACTGTGAAGCATCATGGTGGTAGCTGGAGAGAGTACAGTGTTCACCTAACATGCAAGCAGAATGGTCAATGATTTGTGGTGCACTGAGTTAGTGGCACCTGAAGAGCTGAGCAGGGAACAAGCTGATAATAGCACCCACGAGTGGTGTGAGCAACTCTGATAGTCTGGCAGTAAGACACTTACGACTCTGGCACCTGTTGTTTGGAGTTGGTCCTGGCGGTGGTGGCGTGTGCATCCTGCGGTGATGTGATGTCCGGGCAGGCCAGGACTCAATTTGATGTGTGAGCCCAGGTGGGCCACAGTTGAGGCCGGAGGCAGCAGACAGCGCAGGGCCACAGACACATGGCCTTGATGACCCCCAGTCCATCGACCCAGAGGCCATCCAATATGCTATCAGACAAGGGCCATGACTTGAGCTGCACATAGTGGCCCCGGATGCACTGCGGCCGGCACAGGCACACCGCCACAGGACGGTGACTTGCGGTGCAGTGAGATAGGGCCACGCGACGTGAGCGGGTCCTCGTCGATGTCGAAGGTGAATGTAGCGGAGGTTTGCGGGGGACAGTGGAAGGTGTCCTCCAGGGCATGATGCAGAGGGCAGAAGCCGGCCGGAAGCGGCAAATGGAGGAGTGGAATGCTACAGCATCGTTTTTGCCACAAAGTCAGTATCACCGACATGATGATGAAGACAAGCCCCAGTCCATAGACTCAATCGCCACCAAAGTTCAACCAGAAAGTGTCCATGGATGTCGGGGAACAGACTTAGTGGCACCGGAGCTGAAAGGGGATGCAGTCTGCGATGAGTCCAGTACAATGATGTCAAGTCTGCCATAAATGATTCATGACTGAATTCCCAATGTGTGACCTACTCAACCACAGTGTAGTCTGAATGCGTAGTCATCAAGGGCCCACAGACACATGTGGTTGGGATGCCATGCACATACTTTGTGTCACCACATCGAAGGGAGTATAGTGATATAAACTCAGCCATGAAGTGTGTACTCGGCCATTGTGTAATCAAGACTCAGTTCCACATGTGTGACCTACTCGACCGTAGTGTAGGCCCGAGGCAGCAGTGGAGTACACCAACGAAAAAGGAGTAAAGCGGGCCTGTGTCGCGGAGGCTGAGGAGGCTGCCAAGGTTGCGGGCTTTGGGCTTGGAGCTTGCGCCGGCACGTGGTGGGCCCTCTTTGACACACGCCGGTGTCGGCAGGTGAGCAGTGAGGTCTGGCTGTGCAGGGGCGGGCATGACAGGTTCGGGGACCAGTGGCCCAGGGTGCAGCAGGTGCACAGGATCGCAGGCCACACCACTCAAGGCGACGGCGTCGGCCTCGTGGCTGGGTGGGAGGCGCCGCCCTGGCAGACACGTTGGGATTTCCGGAAGAGAACCACGCCCAGAGCTATGTGCTTTTTATTCACACCCCTACGCTGGCCTGGCGTACGCTGGGCCAGCCCACTCCGCACACGCTTACAGGGGGACGTCACAAGCTACATTTCCTTGGGCTTCCCCACTGGCTGGGGCGACATGGTTGCGTCCACTGTCCACTACACTTCAGACACCAGCAGTGCATGTAGACATGGATATGTCTGTGGTCTGCATACTGCAGTCTGTCCAGCACATCTCCGCCACACTTGGCATTGTGTACATTCTCATTCATGGGTGACTTGCCTCCTTCGCACATGCCTGGTTCCCACCTCTCCCCACATTCCGGTATTGTGTGGCTGGGGTGCCATGCTGTTGATGGCTCAAGTACATGGCTAACCAAGGTTGCCACAGTAAGTTGTGCTGTCATGTCTGGTGGGTTGGTCATGTTGTTTGGCATGTTGTATGTGATTTTGTGACGTGTGCAGTGCCAGAGTTGTGAGTTGCGTGATTGTGGAGTTGAGGGGTGTGGTGTGTTCATTTGGTACTTGCCAACGTGCAGTGCATTTCCATAGGTGCCATCCTGGAAGCGCTGGTTGATGTTGGACTGTCAGAAGATGAAGGGATCATGCACACTGCCTGGGTAGTTGGCTACGACATTGGTGAAGAGTCCCCTGCGCCCACTATTGCCTGCACATTGATGGGATGCGTGTGCTTTCTGTTGCGGTACTTGTGTGCGGTGTCGGCAGGGGGCACAAGTAGGACATGTGTGCAGTCGATTGCCCCCAACACGCGCGGGAATCCAGCTATGGCGTATAGTCCTTGCTTGGTCTCCAGCTGGTCCTGCGCATTGTGGGGGACGTATAGGTACTGGGGTACCTAGCTGATGATGGCATCCAGGACAGGTGTGGGGAACTTGGATGGGGCTGGCTGTGCAACTCCTTCGACTCTGGCGGTTGTTGGTTGGGAGGTACCAGAGGCCAACAGGTGCAGCACAGCCAGCTGCTTTGTCTGCAGAGGGATGTTGGTTGTCCGCTGTGCTGGTACCGTCAGCCTGTGGGCAATGATGTTCAGGATGCGGAGGATGGTTTTCCTTTTGAGCCTGTAGTGGGCATTGATGTTGTCTGGTGTTAGGTCTGTGAGGCTGGTGCATTTCCTAATGGTCCGCTGTCTTTGTCTGCGCTGCCTCTGTGGTGGTCCGGGGGGGGCTGAGGGGGGTGGCGGTCTTGGGGGGGGGGGCGGTGGGTGTTGTTGCCCTCTCGGGGCTCCGGGATGCATGGTGAGTGGCTCCATGGCATCTGTTGTTCTTCATGTCTGGCTCTGGGCTGGGCTCCCATTGATGGTGCAGGTTGTCATCCGACTTTACACCAGGTCAGAGCAGGTGTTAATTTCCTGCTGCTAACGCGCCTTATCACCTGTTTTGTGGTCTTACCGCCGATGTGGCTGGTCGTTGAGAATGTTGAGGTGTGGTGTTGTCGGGGCTTTTTGCTCGGGAACGCCTACTATGCATCTCATTAGCGATAGTTGCCGGGATCATCTGTCGCGATGTTTTTTGCAGATGCTTTCGCAAGTAAACTGGTGGTATGGGCTGTTAGCACCAGCTTGTGAATGGGGCGATAATTTTATCACGACTCTGGCTGCGATGAAGTGCCGTTAACTCGGCAATAGTTCCTTGAGAATATGCCCCTATGAGTATGAGAAAATGTGCAAGATCAGAAAGCCATGTTTAGGGCATGTCTAATACCCAGAGAAATTATTTTTATGAACAAAACTATGCAGCATAACTAAACCGCATCTGTCTGGGATTCACAACTATGAAACATTTAAGAACAACTTCCATCCCAAAAATCAATTCTAAAAATTTCCAGTTGAGAGGAAACATTACCGAAGTAGAAGTAAATAATATGATCCATAATTGAACTTGGTAATCCACTAAGTTATATTATGAAGGTATAGCTTTATGGCCTGTTGATGTAGACACATGCATGCACCGATTTCTTCCAACACTCTTGTTCCTCAATTTCATCGCCTGACCCGGATATAACAGGTACACACCTGTAATCATAATCAGATATAGTGTGGGTAAGCCATGCCGGCATTGGTTAGAACGTTCCAGCCTAACTGCCTTAAAGGACCATTTGTCCAGAATTAGTGAAAATATAAATTTTTCTGACTTGCTTCTCAGTCCACACGCAGCTAAAATTAAATGTTTCATATTTACAGGAGCCTATGCTGCCTATAATAAATGGCAAAAATATTCAAAAAAGAAACTGCTGAAAGAATTAGGCAAACTGACAGAGAAATTCAGCAAATTACATTTAGAATCAAAGACAATGGTATGCATACACTCTCTAAAATACTGTATCATTTAAACATATAGGGGGTGATTACAATGGTGTACGGATTTGAGTCCGTCCTCCATCGTCACGGGTATCGGGACCGCCCGGCCATATGGCGGCAGTCCCGCACATGCAATTATAATGCGACCCCCACTGTGGCAGTCGCATTGTGCATGTCTACCATTGCGGCGGGTGCTGCTGGCTGCTGCATCCGCCACAATGGCAAAAATGCATGTTGTGCATTTCCCTGCACTACGTGGCAGGCACCACGCGGTGCCTGCCACCTGGTGCAGGGAACTGTAGGGGGGCACAAGTTCACAATTGCATTGTTCCTGCACAAGAGGGCCCCGCAACGGGCCCCCAAAGTCAATCTCCGCCAACCTTTGAATGGCGGAGGAACCGCCATTCAAAGGCTGGTGGAATGCAGCATCCTAATGTGGCGGACGGTGCCTGCTGGACACCGCCACCATTCTAGGTATGCTGGCCGGGTCCGACAGGCAATTGTAATGATTGCTTGTGTCGGACCCGTGGCGGACGGGCTTTCCGTCTGCCAGCACTCCACCCTCCATCCTTATATGGCGGGCGGAGAATGGCCGCACGATGGCAGTGAACCCTCCACCAGCAGGCTGCCGGTGGCGGGTTCACCGCTATCATAAGCAGGCCCTTAGTATCCTCAGCCTCTGACATTTTAAAAGGGGACTTACGTATTTTCCAACATGGACAGGCTCAGTTGTGAACAATTACACAGCTAAACTGGGCATTACAAAGACTCCAGCTCCATGGCAGCTCTTAAATGAAAGTGATGGGCACAAACTTTTTAACTTATCTTCTACTCAGAAAACTATGGGTAAAAAATAAGCCACTTACACCTTATTACACATATTATGTACAAAACAAATGGCAGAAACCCCAATTTCTGTAGCTGAATTTCCACCTGTCGTGGTTTCTGCATGCAGTAATTTCTCTTCCAAGTACAACCTTCCATTTTCATGAGTGCCAGAGATAAAAGGCCTTGGGTTGGTGTGAAAAAATGCACACTTCCTTCCTACATCATGTGTGGGGGTTGCCTTTCGAGTTCTACTAGATTGACTGAAGATAAACTGGCATTCATAAGCATATCTGGTTGCAAAAATCCTCTAGGTCATTCACTCTTGTATAATTCCAATACTTCACATGGAATTTGTAACCCTTCGCAGCCAGGTCTCAGTTGCACATTATCGGTTGCACCTGTTTGATTCATCCCAACTCATCATACATATGTTTCATATCTAATGTTTCCTAACAAAAGTTGTTGCGGAATGGCAAAAGGCTAACCTTATTTGCTAACTGTACCAAAAGTGATAAAAGGTTGTGGAAAAACCTTGTATCCCCACCTCACAATGTGCTTTAAAATGTCCCTTCGCCTCAAATAAACATAGGCAATGTGCGTTTTGATAAACGTAATAAACTTGTTGCCATTTTATTACACTGCAGACATATTTGACTTAAAACAGCCCACTTTGCTTCAGAGATTCAGAGACTCTAGCAGACACAGTAGCGTACTCATTTTGCAGACTTTGTGCACATCATTTTCAACTAATGCATCGCAACTGGCATTGTGCACTTCTTCTTCAATACCCTTGGATCTGGTCTGGTGACTGGATTTAAAACTGTAATTGAGGGGGGGTGTGGCTAAGATGGCGGCGTGAGAGGACGTGTGATCCTGTCCCTCCGGCGGCGCCGAACATAAGCGTTGAGATATCACCCACCTCCCGTGCCATCCGCCTCCCTGTGGGGTCGCCGGGGATCCGCCACACTGCCGTGCAGCCCCCGCTTGATTTCCCCGACTGGCGGCCCCCGGCTGGTGGCACACCACGCGGAGCGGCGGCCTAGTGCTCAAGACAGCGGGGCGGCCTAGCTGTGGGGCACGGAAGGTTAGGTGCGGTCCCGAGAGGCAGCCTGCCGACGAGCAGGCCAGAGGAGGCGGAAGAGCGACTGGCCAGTGAGTTGTGCTGGGAGCCGCGGTATATCGGCGGCAGACGAGGCAGTGGTAGAGCACCGGTCACGGAGGGTGCCATTTTTCTGCAGCTGGGGGCGGCCTAGGGAGGGGACATCGGGCGGGGCCCTGACGCTGGAGGGCTCGGCTGAGAGTGCCCACGCCTGCATATGCGGAGGTGGAGTGTGCGGAGCTGCAGAGACGGCTGGGTGGGACTCGTGGTGCTGCCGTCAGATCTGGCCTGCCCTGATGCCTGCGAGAGCCCGGTAAGGCATTGTCTCTAAGGGAGCCTGGTGCGGCGGACTCGGTCCATGGGTCGGCGGATGGCGGGCGCTGGCAGGCGGGGCGCGATTGCTGGTCTGGGCGGCATGCTCTGGTACACAGCGGCCGGCAGCAAGGAATGCTGAGGCCGGGGATTTCGCCGCTGTACTGCGCCCCGTGATGTCTGGGCAGTGAAGGGCCCCCGGGTGAGTGAACGGCTGCCTGGGATCGCGGTGCGGCAGCGGTCCCCGCCGGCTGGGCGCTAGGTGCACCATCTTTACAGCGACTGCACTTTAGAGGGCCTCGGGGGCAGCGGTGGTCCTTGCTGGCTGGGCCTGTTGCATCCCGAGGGGCTGGGAGCTGCGGGCTCCTCCCGACTCCCCATTCACGCTGAGATGGTGCGGGGCCCCCGGAGTGGCGCTTTTGCGCATACCCTGCTCACAGTTTCTGGACTCTGACGGCGGGGAGCCTGCTGCCGACACCAGGTGCCTTTTGGAGGAGTGGGAGATGGCGGTGGGGCCTCTGGGCTTGATTTCACGAGAGCGCGACGAGGGAGAAGACACGTGTGAGACGGAGCAGAGCTGACGGGCCGGGGTGCGCTGAAGGGGGCTATTGTCGGTTCGCAAATTGGCGGACGGTGGGTCTTGGCGTGGATCGGTGCCCAGGGTGGAGAGGAGCTTGAACGGCGGCGGGGCGCCGCGTCTGCATCCTGTGGGGCATGCAGCAGTCTCAGTGGGGCATGGCCGCAGCACGGGCACGCAAAGACAAATCCTTGAAGGACCTCCTACTGAAACAGTCTGGTCATGCAGCGGTACAGGGTGACAAAGAGGCCGGCTCCGTGGAGGGCGAAGATTCCCCTGCTACCAAGGCTTTCATGGTGGAGCTCGTCTCGGCGATTAAGGAGGACATCCAAGAGTTACGGTCCCAGCTGGCCTCCGACTTAAAGGACGTGCGCCGCGACGTGGATGAAATTGGGGAGCGTGTGGCGACCCTGGAAGAGCACGACCTTTCTAGAGACGAAGAGATTCATCACCTGCAGCAAGAAATGATTCGCCTCAACGAGCAGAACTTGGATCTTCAGGCCCATGCTGAGGACCTGGAGAACCGCTCTCGACGGAACAACGTCTGCATCAGGGCGGTCCCCTGGAAAGCTGAGGGGGAAGATCTTCAATGCGCTCTTTCAGCAGCTCCTCGGGGAGGAAGGTACTGCGGACGTTCAAATGGACAGAGTCCACCGGGTGGGTCTCCCCGAGGCACTAAAGCACCTCCGCCGGATATCTTAGTGTGCGTGCATGATTTTCAGGTGAAAGAGCGCATACTCCGGAAAGCTCGCGATGCCCAGCCTATATATTTCCGAGGCTGCCAACCGGCTTTGTATCAGGACCTGGCGGCTTCAAACCTCATCAAGAGGCGGGCGTTTAAACCTGTGACCACATACCTAAGGGAGCACAGTGTTCCCTATGCTTGGGGCCACCCCTTTCATCTGATCTTTAAGCACCAGGGCAGGCTACTGCAACTCAGATCGCTTGACGAAGCTATGGGGATACTGGGCCTGGAACGTCCTGCAGCCATGGATGATGCGAAGAAACCCAAGTCACAGGAGGTGCGTTGTGCCTCGGGCTGGCAGCGGGTGGGAAGGGCCCCCGCGGTCAAGAAACCGGACCTGGCCACACAACTCAAAGAGAAGGAAGCAGTGTTTTCCGCCCAGGCGCACACCATGGACCGCCCTGCTACCCCATGAAGATGTCAATTGCAGGCATGGGAGTGGGTACAGGGAGGGGCGTCGGAGGGAAGGCACGTAGAGACCGGTTGTGAACCTTATCGATACCTCACAGTGGAGTAGGGTCCGTTCCAATCCTCACATGGAATGGATGTTGGTTGCAGCCATGATCTCCCAGTGGTTATTCAATGTGACGGACGTTGGTCATATTTTGTTTGCTAATGTTTTTTTCTTTCTGAACGTTATGGTCTGGGTACTTTTGGGGTTAGGGGGGGGTGGGCTGTTATCGGGAACCTCCGCATCAGTTCAGGTACCAGGGGGACATGACGCAGGGTGGTGAGGCTTCCTATTGCGAGGGGTGGAAGCCGACACTAGCTTTACATGGTGCCTCGCCAGGTGATAGATGGTCAGGGATCTTAAGGTGGTGAGCCTAAACGTCCACGGGTTAAATAACCCGGTCAAGCGCGCTGCGGTGCTCTCCCTTCTTGAAAACGCTGAGAGCGATATCTGTCTGCTCCAAGAGACGCATTTGCTTTCTAAGGATATTATGCGCATGCGCGATAGGCGATTCCCACAACAGGCATGGTCTGCAGGGCCGTCCAAGAAAAATGGGGTGGCTATCTTGCTAGGAGCGCGATGTCAGTGCAAGATCATCTCCACAGTAGCAGAGATTAAGGGGCGCCTACTGGCCATTCGGGTGCAATGGGGGGGACTTACCTTACTATTGGGTCACTATATGCCCCAAATGAGAAACAAGAGCCCTTTATTTTGTCTGCCTTAGCCTCGGTGCTCACCTCACCGGATGCCGCGATCCTGGTGGGTGGAGACCTGAACCTGGTGATGGACGCGGCTCGGGATAGATCAGGACAGCGGACACACCAGGCCGGAGCACTGTCAGCGGTGGGCAGGGAGTGGCTGGCGGATAGTGGGCTGTGTGATGTGTGGCGTGCTCAGCATCCCAACGACCAAGACTATACATACTACTCGGCAGCACATAAAACATACGCGCGACTTGACCATTTCTTGGCCTCTACCACACTCATGTCCAGTCTCCACTCTTCCGACATTGCGCCCCGCTCCCTGTCCGATCACGTGCTCATTTCTGTCCTCCTTCCTTCACAGCGTATGCGCGCCACCCCGCCTAGTTGGCGACTTAGAGAGAGTCTGTTGCATTCCGAGGATACGGTGCAGCGCATGCGAGACACCATCATGCATTACCTACAGACGAACGATACGGGGTCGGTATCCTTGTCGTCGGTCTGGGAAGCACTGAAACTAGTGGCCAGAGGGAAGTTTATTGCGATCACCGCAACCTATAATGCTATTCGTAGAGATAAGCGCGTTGCAATGGAAAGAGAGGTTGGTGAGCTAGAAGCGATTCATAAGCGTACCGGGGCCCCAAGGATCTGGCGGGAGCTGGAGAAGCGCAGGCGTGCACTGAAACACTTGGATCTGGACAGAGCCGAACATGCTCTCCTTAGATTGAAGCACAAATTCTATCTTAGCAGTGATCGCTGCAGTAAAATGATGGTGCAGAGGCTTCGCGTTAGGACGCAGACCTCGATGATCCAGTCGGTCCGCGATGATAAAGGGATAGAACAGGGGGCGGATGAGCGGATTGTAGATGCCTTCCGCAATTTTTATCAACTTCTCTACTCCGACAGGGATTCATCCTCGTCGGACCCGCAGGCATACCTGGGTACTTGCGACATTGCACCTCTCCCCACGGCAGTCACGGAGGGCCTTGAGGCGCCGATTCGCATTGACGAGGTGATCTCTGCGATCTCTCGACTGAAGCTGGCCAAATCCCCGGGGCCAGACGGTTTTACGGCTTCTTTTTATAAGGCGTTTTGTGTGGAGCTGGCTCCCTTTTTAACCCGTCTGTTTAACTCTTTTCTGGATACAGGAACGGTGACCGCGTCTATGGCGGAAGCGGCAATCTCGGTCATTTTAAAGGATGCGCGAGCATGCGGATCGTATAGACCTATTTCGCTTCTTAACATTGACGCGAAACTCTTCACGGGGATTCTGGCTGCGCGCCTTAACCCCCTTATGGCGGACGTTATTGATCCTGATCAATCGGCTTTTATCCCATCCAGGCAGGGAGGCGATAATACCAAGCGCCTGTTACACCTCATAGATAGCTCACAGAGATCTCAAAGGCCGGCCTTTCTTATATCCATCGACGCGGAAAAGGCCTTTGACCGTGTGGAGTGGGACTATTTATTTGCGGTACTGCGCAGGTACGGGATAGGTGAGAACTTTCTAAAGTGGATTCGGTGCATATACCACTCCCCCAGAGCGTTTGTGCGGGTGAATGGGTGTAGGTCTGGTTTCTTCTCTATTGAGCGTGGGACGAGGCAGGGTTGCCCTCTCTCCCCGCTCTTATTTGCGCTCTATATGGAGCCTTTCGCTCAGTGGATCTGGGCCAATCAGGAGGTCAGGGGGCTTAAATTTGGGGCCGACGTGATTCTCTCGCTCACCCAGCCCAGGTTGACCATTCCAGCATTGCTAGACGAACTTGCCACGTTTGGGGAAGTTTCGGGTTTTAAAGTTAATTTGGAGAAATCACTGGTCCTGAACCTGACTGTTCCTGTGGGGGAAGTGGAGTCCGTCCAGAGAGACTTCACTTTCCTATGGACGCATACCGATATAACATATTTGGGTATTCACTTGGCGCCGACTATTGGGAGGACTGTCTCGCTTAACTATGCCTTACTGCTGGAACATACGACCAAGGCGCTGGACGCCTGGTCACGGCTGAAGTTGGCATGGTTGGGGAGGGTGGCGGCGGGGAAGATGACGGTTCTCCCACGCATTTTGTACATCTTCCAGCTGTTACCGATGACCCCACCACCGGGCATGCTCAAGAAGTTACAGGGCCTAATTAATAGGTTTGTGTGGGAAAAGAAAAAGCCACGGCTTTCCTTTTCGCAAATGACTCGCCCGAAGGTGCAGGGGGGGTTGGGTCTCCCGAGCATAGGTGGCTACTACCAAGCAGCGTGTCTCCGCTACGTAGTGGAGTGGAACAGACCTGCATCCAGTAAACACTGGAATTTTATGGATCAGGCAGTTGCTGGAGCGAATGTTTGGTGGGAGCTTTGGTTACCCCGTAAACACCGATCGTGGGGGCTCTACTCCTCGCCGGTCACTTCACCTACTCTTAGAGTCTGGGACAGAGTGGCGCTGAAACGAGGGTGGACATCATTTCCCTCGCCCATGACTCCCATTGTTGATAACCCTGAATTTCCCCCGGGACAGAAGTCGGTAGTGTTTCATAGATGGAGGGAGGAGGGGTGCAAACGTGTCGGATCCCTCTTTGATTTGGAGGGGCTGAAACCCTTCGCGCAACTGCGACTGGACTATGACCTTCCGGCTACGGACGCGTTCCCGCATAGACAGGTCTCGCATTGGGTGACGTCCCCCGCTAATTGCTCCCACATGTCCAGACCTTTGACGGCCTTTGAGAAATGGTTAGTGCGCAAGTCGGATGACAAAAGACTTATCTCGGAGTTATACTCCATGCTTATGGCGACCCCATCGGGTCAGCGTACTAAAGCGCAGGTGCGTTGGGAAACGGAAGTAGGTAGGCCCCTGTACCCAAAGAATGGGAACATGTCATTTACAGAGCGCATCATACTGCACATAATACTGCCGGGGAGGAGTCTGCTTTTAAGGTTATCACATATTGGTACTACACCCCTGCTAGAATACACAGTTGGGACAAGAACAAAACGGAACTATGCTGGAGGGGCTGCAGATCTACCGGCACACTAGCTAATTTATTATGGCACTGCCCAAAACTGGAGCGCTATTGGTCCCAGTTCCTCGATGACATTGATGCTGCATTCCAGATAACGCTTCCCCGCGCTCCAGAATACACTCTGCTAGGGCTCTCTCACCCAAAGGCGTTTCCGCTGCGCTCGCTTAGAGGTCGGCAAATTGCGTTGGCGCTGCTGGCAGCCCGCCAAGTCATTCTAGCCCTATGGGGAACGACCACCATACCAGATGTCCTCAGATGGATACACCGCTTGTGGCACCTGTTAGCGATGGAGCGCATGTCGCTTAGCGTGGAAGGGAAAGGCAAGGATTTTCCGAAGTTGTGGGCACCCTTTTTGCATTTGTTGACTTGAGATATGAGAGAAGTGACGTGCCCGAAGTATTTACAGATTCTCAGACTACTGCCACTAGAACCCCTGGGCACCACCCAGAACCCAGGAGGTTGATTAGCGCTCTGCGTGCCCGCAAGCACACTAGGCCTAGTAATCAGGGACGACATCTTGAGATGGAACTGATGCGGAGGTGGGTGGGGGGGACAGGGGATGGGACGGGGGTTTGTTGCTCTTGTTATTTCTCTGTTTTATTTTAATTTTCTGCAAACTGTTCTTAAGGTGGAAGTCACTGCATACGTCTGACATAATTGAGGCCCCAGTGCCCGGCTTCCGGGCTGTGAATGCGATAACGCTAACCCTCGCTCTGCCGGCCTTGAGATGTAGGCAGGAAGCTGTGTACAGTGCTCTTGCGCTCCACGATATAACAATAAAAATGATTGATTCTAAAACTGTAATTGAACTGATTCCTTCATTTTTCCTAGCCTATTTGGTGGATTCTCTCCAATCCTTTTAATCATTGGCTTGGGCATTTTGCTTCTCTTTCTATTGAACAGTGTGTACCAGTCCTGTAAACAACATGGAGTACACATATCCAGCTGAATAGAAATGCAGATAGACCTTCTCATTCTATATGGATTATGACTGGCTTGCAGTACTAAGTCAATACTGGACTCTATTGTTTTGTAAAATGGATGCTCTGCAAGTGAGACCGGTCTTTTGGTGCATGAACTATAAGCAGGAAACCATCTTGGAGTTGCCTCTAGAGATGCCCCCATATTATTCATCAAAAACCTGAGACCAGTGAAGTTGCACCAAACCTACTGCAGCGCAACACACCTTCCAGGTGTTAAATATACTCAATATAATGGACTATTCTAAACACTTGGGTCATCTACAACTACGGAAATCAAGACCAAAACAGTATCACCACCTTTAAATTCCATGGAACTACAGGATCTGTTCCAATGTGTTTGTCCATCTCCTTCGTGAGCAGTTGGTACTAAAACAAAAGAGCCAAATCACTTAATTGACTATGCCAATGCCAACACTTCATGTGTTGCTACAAAGTCTAGAAGGTATGGAGACTACATGACACCATCATCAATTGAGAAAAAATAAATGAAATACCTAATCTTCCATCAGTCCAAATGGAAGAGACTGTTTCAGCTTTTTTTTAATCCAGATCAGGAAAGTGCCTTCTGTCATTTTTTGTACTTTTTTCATGTTTGTCTTTTCTGCATCAAACTACATTAATTAGAAGCTGAGTACAGTGGCAGGTTTTGCTTGTTTATGCAAACACAGTTATCGTTCATGATTTATGCACATCACGTCTTTTATCATGTTTTGTATGTGTTTCTTCATTTGTTTATTCAATGCTTTTAGCTTGCATTCAGTAGAGCATTTAATCAAAGAATATAATATGTCATTGTTTTCTTTTGTATATTGTTTGGATTCACATATGTTTATAAATATTAGTTTTAGAACACACAGGCCTCAAAATAAGTAATATCTACCAACAATCCGGGGATTGTCACGAACACTGTGACAGACTCCATTTTAGTTAAGTTAAGTTAGCCTATTTCTCCATTTTTCTCACCTACTTATCTCACCTGCTTATCTTTAGCTGAATGTGTGAAGGTCATGTTCATAGTTGCTCACTTCTTGTTTATTATCTTTAACAACAAACACCACATTCTAATACGGCCCATTGCTGTCTAAATCTCAAGGTTTTAATGCTGGCCACTTAAAATCAACATGTGGACAGAGCAGACATATTTTGTGTCCTGATAGCTTAGTATATTAAGATTCTCATGTCTCTGAACCCTGTTTTGTTTTGTAAATATAAAAAAAATCAGTGGCCAAGCCCTATAAAGGCAAGTATTTGACCATTAATTAGGAATATTGTCGACAGAGGTCACGCCAGTTGGCTGGATAAGCCGCTCTCAGTCGGAGAGTTTGGATTTACAGTGTAGCAGAGGGCGCTCTTCCACCTAGAGCACATTTATTTCCCTGGCTGAACTCTGACATAGAACAGTTGCATTAGTTGTCTTCAGGTATGATGTACAACCATCCCTAAGAAACTCTAGAGGCAGCTCATTGTTATTACTAAAGACCTAGGGGCCGATTCCGATTCGGGCCGGAAAACATACCGACCGACTCGGTACGGGAATATAGTCCGACCGACACGTACCGGCGCTGCCCGACCTGCGTAGTACGATGAAATGCATGTGAATCACGACCGACTCGTACGGAACACAAGCCGAACGACCGAACCGCACGGAAACAAGCTATCCGGCCGGGAAACTACGCGAATCGAACCGACCGACACAAACCAGGAATGAACCCGACAGAAACGTACCCGCGAACTCCGACCCGCGCAGTACGATGCAATGCGTGTAAAACCAGACCGAGTCGCATGGAGCCCAAGCCGTACGACCGACACGCATACAAAACCCAGCCGAAGCAACCCAATACTCCGCGACTGACGCGTACACCGCACATGAAACCCAGCAGAAAGACAGCGTGAAAGACTCGGAGAAGCTCGCACGAGACAACTGCAGCGTCCTACTCGGTCAGAAGAACGTCTCCTACATGCCCAAAAAATACAAAGGAAGAAATACAAAAAAAAGGGCCATACAAGCAATGACAAAGCCAATAAATACTGGGGGGAAAAAACATGGAACAAAGACACACCCCCAACTCCACCCATATAAAGGCCACAAATCCCTACCATGATCGTTTGCAAATTCAACTGACCTGCCAGCACAGAACACCATCAGACAGCAACCACAGACACACTCACAACTCATCCATCACACAAGCCACACACCATTAGCACCTCACAAATAGCACCCTCACATACACCCAGCAAAACCTACACTCACCCACCCTCACTTGCACACTCACACACACATCAATCCCCACCACCACCCATCACCATGCCCCCAAAGAAGAATCCAAAGTTCCTAGACAGTGAATTGGAAGTCCTGGTAGATGAGATCCTCAGGGTAGAGCCACAGTTGTTTGGTACATTGGTCCAACAGACCCCCATGTCGCAGAAAACCAAGATGTGGGAGAGGATCGTCGAAAGGGTGAACGCACAATCACCATGTTTGCGCACAAAGGAAGACATCCAGAACAGGTGGTATGATGTGCGCAGGAGGGTCAAGGACCTACTAAAGAAGGATTACGTCTTGAGTCAGCGTACCGGCAGTGGGCCTCCTGCCAAACCAGTATACCTCAGGCCCTGGGAGGAGAAGGTGCGGGCCATCCTACCACCAGTGAGCGTATATGGACTATCAAACATCCCAGAGCCTGGTGAGTACACAACAAATATACACAATATTGTGTGACAATACATACACATCACTGTCAAGGGGATAGTCAAACCATGCACCCTTAGCAAATCCACAGCAACCAAAAGATAATCATCCCAAGATGTGTATGTTAGTTAGATAAACACAATACATGCCATCTCATAGTGATATGTAACTGTGTCATGACATGTACAAACCTGACAACAAATAGAGCTAGGCAGTGGCACAAATCTAACCAACAAACACAGTCAGATATTTTGCCACCACTAGAACACCACCTCACAGGGAAGCTCACTGAAAGGAAGGAATTCTGTGTATGCTGGTGAAGTCAGTGTAGCCAATAGCATGATGGGAGTTGTAGTCACAGATATTGGTCACCCTCACAATTGGCCCATCAACACCACTCTGAACCATGCTCACATCACAGGGAGTGGAAAACAACTGACAAGATGGCTGACACTGGGTACTGCTGTGGGGAGCACAAGGCCCTGCTGGGAACTGTGCAACAACCAACAGCAGGACACCACTGACTGACATCCTGAAAGCCAACTTGCACTCCCTGCAATGGAAGCATGTTCCATGGTGGGATATCTGGCTGGGTGGGAAGGAGGACTGACAGCTCTGACCATAGTCACCAGCAGCTTTTCTCACACACCCCCTTAACACAAACTCCACACAACTCACCTGGGAGAATGCAATGCCTCACACTCTAATTAAATATCCCACAAAGAACTACCACACTGGGTTATGCTGTGTGAAGCACAGGGACACTTTTGGGACTTGTAGCCAAACAAACGCCAGGACAACACTGTCAGCCATCCTGTCAGCACAGGCACACTACCCCACAGGGAAGCAGAGTCAAAAGGAAGGAAGTATGGGCATGCTGGGAAGGGGGTGTAGGCAATAGCATGATGGGAGTGGTAGTCACAGCTCAACATCCCCACCCACATGGCCCAGCAAGCTCACACTGAAGCATGCACACCTCACAGGGAGTGAAAAGCCACTTCAAAGATGTCTGACACTGGCCTCAGCTGTGGGGAGCACAAGGCCCTGCTGGGAACTGTGCACCAA
Source organism: Calotriton arnoldi (assembly GCA_963921515.1). NCBI lineage: Eukaryota > Metazoa > Chordata > Amphibia > Caudata > Salamandridae > Calotriton > Calotriton arnoldi. The sequence goes on from CAWUFW010008554.1 coordinate 282,004, forward strand.
CAAACAACAGGACCACACTGTCAGCCATCTTGCCATTGCTGTCACACTCACACACAGTGAAGTCCACTCAAAAGGAAGGAAGTATGGGCATGCTGGGAAGGGGGTGTAGGCAATAGCATGATGGGAGTGGTAGTCACAGATATTGGTCACCCTCACAATTGGCCCATCAACACCACTCTGAACCATGCTCACATCACAGGGAGTGGAAAAGAACTGACAAGATGGCTGACACTGTGTACTGCTGTGTGGAGCACAAGGCCCTGCTGGGAACTGTGCGCCAACAAACAACAGGACCACACTGTCAGCCATCTTGCCATTGCTGTCACACTCACACACAGTGAAGTCCACTCAAAAGGAAGGAAGTATGGACATGCTGGGAAGGGGGTGTAGGCAATAGCATGATGGGAGTGGTAGTCACAGATATTGGTCACCCTCACCACATTGGCCCATCAACACCACTCTGAACCATGCTCACATCACAGGGAGTGGAAAAGAACTGACAAGATGGCTGACACTGGGTACTGCTGTGTGGAGCACAAGGCCCTGCTGGGAACTGGCACCAACCAACAGCAGGACACCACTGACTGACATCCTGAGAGTCAACCTGCACACACTGCAAGGGTGGCATGCTTCATGGTGGGATAACTGGGCTGGGGGGAGAAGGAGGGCCGGATGTCCACCAAATACCACCAATGCTGGCCATGCACACACCTCAACATTCACATTGAAATGCTTCAGGTTGGCAGGACAATGTGCTACACCAATATCAACCTCTGACTGTGACAACTTAGGACAATGCAATGTACAGGCCCGCATCCAGAGGTACAGTCACAACTGTCAGGTGTTTGAACCATTGATGCCTGTAGAAACATAACATACATTGTGTGTCTCTTCCAAAAACAGGTGATGATGGGGACACAGCAGCAGACGATGAGGAGTCCCTGTCCCAGGCTCCGGGGGACACTGAGCTCACTGGTGTGGAACAGCCTCTGCCCTCCTCGGATGGCGAAGACCTACCTGGCCCCTCCGGTGTGAGTCATCATGCAGCACCAGCAGGACCAACATCTGCACCCCCTGCACCCACTCCTCTAACAACTGCCAATACACAGACCACCCCCGCCGACACGGACAGACCAAGGACCACCAATGACAACAGCACAGGGACCCCGGCCCACCGTGGAGCAACGGACAACAACCCCAGTACCAACCCCCAAGGGAGCCTAGGGTCACCTGTGCGTGCCACCGCAGGTCCCGCACGTGTGGCCAGGGGTGGTGGGAGGGGTGGTAGGCATAGGTCGCTGTTTGCAGAGGGGTCTGGACTGCATGATGACCCACAACTGGTACGCATTGCTGATGCGTACCAGAATAGCACCGGAGAGGTCAGCCAGGTAGTGGGGATCCTCAAGGACATTCAACAGCAGCAGGCTGCCCATCATGCCCGCTTGGACTCACACATGTCCCGTGTGGAGACACACATGTCCCCTGTGGAGACACACATGTCTGGCATGGAGTCCAAGTGGGACACATTGCAAGAACTGACAGCGGTGCATAGGGACATATTGACATGCCTCCGCCAGAATAGCACCAACATGGCCACACCTCCCTGTGTGCCCACAACATCTGGTGTTGCAACAACTGCAACTGCCACAGGGAGGGAGGATGACTCTGGCGGAGAGTCCTCTGCACCGCTGCAGCCTGCACGTGAGGGTCCCCCTCGAAAGAAGAGGGGTCGTCCGAGGAAGGAAAACTGAGAGGCCGATGGCCATGTACATCCCCCAGGAACCCAACACCTGTTCTGGAAATTCTCCTTTGTGTGCAAACTGTTCACCCTGTCGAATGTAACCCAACTCTCCCACATGACATGGGGAGTTTAAGTTGGACTAATGTATCAGATGACTGTGGACTTTACTCAGGACATTTCTGCTACCAACACTTCCAACTCATCTGGGAACTTTGGATTCCAATCCCAATGTACAGCACCCACCATCCTGTGCACTATCCTCACACATGTATGTAAATAAACTCACTAATACACCATACTTGCCTCTGTTGTGATTCCAACGTGGTTTCTGTCATGGAGATGATGATCTGCTAAATGACAGTGTGCATGCTAACTGCTACAGCAAGTTCAACACCGTCATGTGAGTCATGGCGAAGTGACACATATGAGGAAGACACACCACTAGGGCTACACAACACATAGACACCAGGGCCATCTGACTCATCGCCTACACTGATGTTGCCAGGAAATACAGTGGAATGCACAGACACCACACCTATTCAGAGTCTTTGTTAACTAGCCCACAGGTGCAGTAAGCAAATGTCAGTCAGATGTGTGACCACAGACAACGCACATCCCAAAGTGAAGCACAGGTTTATTACACATTTGCAACATGTTGTTTCCACTACAAATGCAAGGTAATCACATGTGGCAGTGGCCACACAGTCAACAAGTGTAGAAGAAATAAAGTCCAGGGGTGTGTGGCACATCAACTGTAGGGAAACGACTGCTTCCACCCTGAAAGCTGAATCATGGTGTCGGGGGATCCGAGTAGACCAAACAACTCTGAAAGTACCCTGTGAAGGACAGACATGACACACTGTCAAAAGCACTGAGGAACAGGACAGAACTGCAATACTCATGCCCTATACATGTCACAAGATACCTACACAAAACCAAGTTAGCATGTCAACACTGTTGGGGAGTACAGACCACCTGTAAGGACACATCGCTGCACGCATCCAGTCAAGTAGCACATGGCCACACTCAAACAGCACCAGAGCACCACCAACACATATCATGCAAACTCACATCATTGACATGACATCTCTGGAAACTCACATTCAGCTGAAGAAGTTGGTGATGAGCTGTGTGCGGACATCACCCTCATCATCATCATCATCAGTGGCATCGTGGCCCAGGCCAGGATCCTCCACAGGTGGCGGATGTTGGTCATCGTCATCCAGGATGAGAGGCAACTCCTTCCGCACTGCCAGGTTGCGTAGCATGCAGCAGACGATGACAATCTTGCACACCTTTGCTGGGGCATATGGGAAGGCCCCTCCTATCTTGTCTAGGCAGCGAAAGCGGCTCTTCAGGAGACCAAATGTCCGCTCGATCACTCTCCTGGTCCGACCATGTGCCTCATTGTAGCGCATCTGGGCTGGTGTCACAGGGTTCCTGAGGGGTGTCAGCAACCACGGCATGTTGGGGTATCCGGAGTCACCTACATACAGACAATTGCACATTAGCTGAGTTGGAAAAGAGGGCGGAATACAACATTGCAGAACACACACAATGGTACAAAGTCAGTACACACCGACAAGCCAGGCACGCTGGTTCTGCATCTGTGACATCATCCTCGGGATGCGACTACTCCTCATCACATAGGCATCGTGTGCAGAACCGGGGAAACGGGCACACACGTGTGAGATGCTCATATCTGCAAGACATACCACCAGAGCATTGATCGAATGGTAATGTTTCCTGTTCCTGTATGCCTGCTCATGTGCCTGTGGTGGTACCAAAGCCACATGTGTCCCATCAATGGAGCCAATAACATGTGGCATCCTCCCCAGAGCATAGAAGTCACTCTTGACGTCAGTGAGTTGTTGACGTTTAGGGAAATAGATGTACTGGTTCAGGTATCTCAACATTGCCTCCAAAACATCGCGTAGCACACGGCTGAACATGGTCTGTGACATCCCACCAGCAGACGCCACAGTGTGTTGAAAGGTACCGGTGGCAAAGAAGTGTAGGGCTGCCATCACCTTCACCTTGGGGGTCAGCGCTGTAGGGTATGGCCGGCCAGGTTCCAAATGTGGGGCCAACCGCACCACCAATTCCTCAATCAGCGGCCTGTTGAAGCGGTACCGTCGGATGCCGTCACGTTCAACCATCGTTGCAAGGTCAGGGAATGGTCTATGGACAGCTGGTGCCCTGCAGTGCATAGGTGAAGAAAGAAAGATTGTCAGTCACCCCACATATGTGGCATAGACCATACTCAATATCACATGATACATCATTACGAAACACAAGTACCTGATGTGTGTGCCGTTCTGTAAGGACATGTATGGCACCTACATGGCCAACATCTAACATCACAGTTCAACATGTGTTGACAACAAGTTCAAGGTTGTGCTATGGGATATCATTAGGCTGTGTCACAGTACCCATGTACTGCTGTCACGTTCCAAACACACACCACAGTGCCATGTGAGGACAGATGTGCCCCAGGCATCACAGCTCATTGACAGGTAGATTCCCAGGGACCCTGTATTGCCACATGGACACTGGCATGACATGGCGTATCATGTACACGTCAGCAAAACAACCATGACTCCCACAGGTAGTGGCCCCTGTTGCCTCTGCAGGACAGACATGGGCATCTGTGACACACACACGTACAACATCAAAGTCCATGCACAAACAACGTGGATGTGGAGACTGTCTCCCATTGTGCACATGGAATCAGAGACATCGGAAACACAACATGCACACAGACTGTGGAGGGCCATCACTATTGTGGCAATGGGTCACCCTGTGACGTACATACCTTCCCACATGGGACTCAGGGGGTATGTGACATGACATACACATACACAACCTGGAAATGTGACCATGCCACATGCTCTGAAATGAACAGTTGCACACCACAGTGGTCATGTGCACAACACACAAAGGATTCTGTCCCCATGAACACGTGCACAGCCTGGGAGTGGCTGCCCCCAAGTGCCACCCAAAAACCCACATGTTGACCCCCATACACAGAAAAGGTAATGCGGCCTTACATGCCTTAGGAGACAGTGTGGACATGCTGTGGTGTTGTAGGTGTGCCCCTGAGTCCCTGGCAAGTAAATGTGGCTGGCATACGTTCACCAGTGACAACCATGGTGACATATGCGAGTGACTTGTACAGGGACGCGTAGTACAGCAATGGACCGATCCGTGCGCACGCATTGGACATTGCATATGATGTGAACGGATACCCGTTGTACAGTAATGGACTGATCGGTGCGCACGCAATGGACATTGCATATGATGTGAACGGATGCGTGTTGTTTTCGAAATACGCGTTGTACAGCAAAGGACCGATCGGTGCGCACGCATTGGATATTGCATATGATGTGAACGGATACGCGTTGTACAGCAATGGACCGATCGGTGAGCACGCATTGGACATTGCATATGATGTGAACGGATACGCGTTGTACAGTAATGGACCGATCGATGCGCACGCATTGGACATTGCATATGATGTGAACGGATACGCGTTGCACAGCAATGGACCGATCGGTGCGCACGCATTGGACATTGCATATGATGTGAACGGATGCGTGTTGTTTTTCGAAATACGCGTTGTACAGCAATGGACCGATCGGTGCGCACGCATTGGACATTGCATATGATGTGAACGGATACGCGTTGTACAGCAATGGACCGATCGGTGCGCACGCATTGGACATTGTATATGATGTGAACGGATACGCATTGTACAGCAATGGACCGATCGGTGCGCACGCATTGGACATTGCATATGATGTGAACGGATGCGTGTTGTTTTTCGAAATACGCGTTGTACAGCAATGGACCGATCGGTGCACACACATTGGCTATGGCCTGACATGGTAACGGACGCGTTTTCGAAGCTTGTACGAGTCGGATGCAGTGAATTCAGTTGGCCAGCCACAACAATGTTGCAAATTCATGGGTGTCATGAAGTTAAACTTTTGAATGATGCTGTGGGCGTGTATAAGTTGTGCAATTCCATGGATTGGCCAGATTCAGAAGATGCAAACGACTTGGACCTATCACTTTGGACACATGGGACAGTATCTGCCTCTGCAGCACACATATAATGCTGGCTGTTCCCCTGAGAGCTCACTTGCCTGCACTACATGCTCCAGGACGACATCTGCCACCAACACTGCTGCTGTCTCTGCATCATCTGGCTACTGCAATGGCACGTACTGTGGATAGAGCCCCAGCCTTCAGCACTGAGTAGAACCAGGCCCTGCTGGACAGCCTCCTTCCACAGTACAGCAAGCTGTATGGGAAACCAGGGGAGCAGGTGAGTGTGCTGTCCACTGCCTTACTAATTGTGCATGTTGTCTGACTAGCAAGACGTACAGTGTTTACACCAGTGGGTAGCATGCTCACTGAGTAGTTGTCACCCCCCAAAGTGTATAGTCACAGGCACTGAACAGGTATAGTGCAGTAACAGTGCATTCCAACAAGGTTTTACTTCCCAGGCAATGATACCATGTAGTAACTGCTGGCAAACTGTTCATAGCCATAGTTGCATTACCTGTGTAGATCATATGCCCCTGTGATTGAGACATGTATATCCAACTGTGTGATGCATGGAAATGTTGCATGTGTAGTAATGGCCTTTTCACTTTGTCATCCTCACAGGTTGATACCCACCAGAAGCAGGAGATCTGGCTGACCATTGTCCGGGTAGTGCGATCTGTGGGGGTCTACAGGTGCAGGATCCGCAACTGCCAGAAGAGGTGGCAGGACCTTCAGGGCTGGACCCGGAGGATCGCAAGGGTCCAGCTGAAGCTGTCGCCTCCTCGCAGGAGGGGCGGACACCGGACCCTGAACCCCCACATGCTCCGGATCCTGGCGGTGGTCTTCCCTGACCTGGATGGACAGCTGAAGGCCAGACAGCAGCAAGGAGTGGGTAAGTGCTAGCCTCAACTGTGTACTATGACTGACATGCTCTATGCACTCCTTTAGCCTGGTTCCACTTCCACAGTAGAACTGTCATGTCGTCCTGGACTCATGTCCCTCACTTGTGTCATGCCCCCTTCTCATCTGATACACAGGTGTGGCCCTTACAGTCTGTGACTTAGGTCACTTGGGTACTGTGTACTTGCAGTTACCTGTGGTTCAAGTTGGGGACAGCATCAGTTACAGGAACTTTGTGGTGGGCTGCATGGGTGGTACAATTGCTCACATTGCCTGTGATATGACATGTACTCTGGGTATGGCTTTAATATGTGTTCCAATTAATGCTCTGACTCACCACATGTCTGGGGTATGTGCCACACACCCATGCTGCTGCAGAGACCAAGGTAGGGGCCTCAGAAGTTTGTACATCATGTGTGTGACACATGCATAGCCACCTGCCTAGTGTTCAGGGTAATACCATGTTGCACATGGACCAGGACTGTAATGCCTACTCCGTACATCGAAGGCACTCTGTTCTCCCACTCCCAAGTATCAGCATACATATTGGGCATTGTGAAGAGTGCACTCAGGTGTGTGCCTCTGTGTCACCGTGGTGTGGCCTTGCTATTTGGACTCCTGGAGTGTTTAACAATTTGGGGTGGCCAGCCATCTGAGTTATGACTATGGGATCTGCACATAGGTCAATGCATAGGTCTCTGATCCCTTGACTGTGCACAATGTTGTATGAAACATTGAGGTGCAGGCAGCTTTGGTTCATTCTCATCAGACGGTGAAGTGCTCATGTGTATGGATTTGTGTTTGCAGTCACTCAAATGTCTCATTTGAATTGACGTGGGATCATCTCAGTCCTCATGATGTGGGTGGCCAGGGGTGCACATGTGCACCTGTCAGCTACAGGGCTTACATTTCTAAAACTCCCCTGATTGTGACACAGTGCAGACTGGTGTTGTGTGTATGCACTGCCCCTGTGACAGGAGACAGTTATGACTGACTTGCCAGACAGGCCTGTGCCATGACATTCCAATCGCAAAGGGTGATCCAGCAGTGGTGTGATATGTCCTGCATGCACACCATTGTTGCATTGTCTATCAGGACCTAAGGACATCGTTGTGTCTGGTGATGGAAGCAAAACCCGCATATCAACAGACTTTGCCCATCACTTTTCCTGACACATGTACTGAGTCAGTGGCAGGAGATGGCATGTGTTTGGAGTGACACATTTCCATATATACTCTTGGATGTCCAACAACTGTGTATGTGGTGCATGTCTGCACATATGATTAGTCGCATACAACAGGCAGCAGACAGATGGGTGCATGGACAGGTAGGATATGTGTGGCATGACTGTCAGGCAGACAATGGGCTTCTTCAAATCCGTGTCTGCACTAATTGCAATGTCTAGCAAATGATGGCAGGGCTTGCTCTGTGATGTGCTGTACTTACTGTGGTGTGTGTGGTCAGTACAGGTGACTAATGTTGCTCTGTTTATCCTGATTGTTTGCAGATACATCCACGGCCACAGGAGGAGACAGCTCCACGGACCAAGAGGAGCGGCAGAGCCAGACTGGGTCCACTGCAGGGGAGAGCGAGGGACCCAGTGGCACGGAGGGTGAGGGGAGCCACACTGAGGAGACCTCAGCTACGACCACCTCGGCTGGGAAAACAGCACTTCCAGTGAGGACTCCCTTGTGGAGGTGGGTGTCAGCAGACCTGAGGCAACGGCAAGCAAGTCTGTCCCCGCCACCACCACCATCTCCACCCTCCCATCTGCTCCCATCCCACATGTCCGTGGAGGCTCCCGTGTAGGGGAGCGTGTCTCCTTCATGCCAGGCACCGCACCCCCTGCCTCTGTCCCCCCTGCTGCCCTGAGTGTGGAGTCTGTGGACTTACTTAAGCAGATCCATGTAGGGCAGACATCAATGTTGAGTGTCCTCCATGCACACACGGGTCTTTTGACACAACTGGTGTCATTCATGGAGGGCATGTCATCTGGCATGTCTGCCCTACATCGGACCTATCCGTCCATGGCCTCCTCACTGACGGCAGCAGTGTCCCTCCTGCAACAGTCCCTCACCCCTCCTACCTCTGCCCCATCCACAATCCCCAGCACCCTACCTGTCCCAAGCACACACACACCGGCACCGGCATGCACCAGCACAGACACAAGCGGCACACAGACACACAAGCCAAAATCCAGACGCACACGCACGCACAGTCAGGGGACTGATACCTCACTCACAGGGGATGGGGTCCATATACACACACACGCATCCACGAGCACTGCGCAGTCCTCAGATACCTCTCCCTCCAAAAGCCCTTTCCTTGCCTCACCTGCAACCCCCCCTCCCAGAAGCTCTTCCTCTGTGAGCTTGGCCTCTTCCCCACAGATACACCTGACACGAGGTCCAGGTGGAAGAGGCGACCACCACACACAGAGGAGAGTGCCCCTCACACCCGGACACCCTCCCCCAGGCACAGGCAGACAGAGGACCCCATTCGTAAGTCCCCCCGGACCAGGAAGGGCAAGACCCCACCACCACCACCACGCAGCTCCACCACACAGTCTCTCTCCTCCATCCCCCAGGCCACCACTGGAATGGAATGGAATGGGCATTTATAGAGCGCAGACTGTCACTCCCAAAGGAGCCTCCTGGCGCTATTCAGATAACCACTGCACAGGTTCCACCGCCACACCCTGCCCCAGGTTCCCCCACACACCGATACCACATCCCCAAACTGCTTAGGCCCCCCCTACCACTTGCTCTTCCACCCCCAAACCTGATGCTCTGCCTGTTTGTGCCACTGGTGTGGAGACCGGATCCCCCCCTCTGTCCTGCCCATCTCATCTGCCCCCCCTTCCACTCCCTTGGAGTTATGCACTACAGTGGAGTCCACAACCACCCCGTCTGACTTGGGCACTGCAGTGGGGACCCAGTCCACTCCATCTGACCCGCCCACTGCAGTGGTTGCAGCACCCACACCATCTGAGTTGTGCCCTACAGTGGTGCCGGCCCCCACTGAGTCAGACACCTCCACTGCAGTTGCCGGTGACACTGCTGCACCCACCACCCCTTCACTGCCTCCTTCTGGCATCCCCTGATCCTGTCCCTGCGGTGCCTGGCCTGCCCCTTGTATGCCCCTCCGAGGGGGATGTCCCCTGTCCGTACCTGTGCAGACAAGCAATGGGTGACAAGTTGTCACGTATCACCCTGTTGGGACTGTGTATTTGGACTGGCCATTGGCCTTTATTTCTTTTGGACTACATGTTTTAATTTAACATTTGCTGAATAAAGCCTCTTTTTGTTTACTTGTGGTTTTTCTTTGGATGTACATGATGTAGATGAGTATCATCATGCATTTGCAGTTGTAATAGTGTTCAGATCAGGAAAATGAAGTGTTGCTGTGATGGACTCCATGTGGTCCATGGGATATGTGTCCTAATGTAGTCTGGATCTATAGCATCCTTTGCTGCAGTCTGAGGGTGTAATGTTCAGCAATTGACACAGGGATGTACGTTTTGCATTTGTAAATTAACATCTTTAGCTTACACTGATGCACATCTGGTGGGCTTACCACTGTTCAATGTTTCTATTTCCCTGACTGTGTGCCCATCTCCACTGGACATGCAGTTTGGCACATCAATGTTGAAGGACTCATCTGTGTATACACTGCAACTTGCTTGACACGTGTTTACGGTGTATGCAGATGACTGACGTGACACTCCCGTACCCAGGCTGATGTGAGCAGAGCCTTCAGTGTGTTGTAGTTGTTGACTCACTGACCAAGTGTTCTGCTGACATGTTTGAGTCGTGCACAGACAAGGTTTGGCACAGCAGACCTTCCACAGGAGTGGAGTGCCCTCATGGCAGTGTGTAATCCCGTGACATTGCCTGGGCCCATGTTGTGTGTTGTGTTAGCATGTCTGTGTGTGTTCCCTTCCCTTTTCCTACACAGGCTGTGTCCCTAGGGATGTTCCTGTTTGTGATGCTTGCTGAGTTGTCCTGTGTTCATCCAGCATCTTGGACCTGGTTTCTCCGGGATGTGGGTGCATGGCAAACTAATGTTCATCAGGTTGTCATCCCTAGTTGTCTTTGTTGTCAGGGCTGGGGATGTGGGCCAACGCAGATGGGACACAGTCAGGATTCCCTTGGCACTTGTTGGTTACACAAGTCATGTAATTTACAGTTTGTGGTAGCTTTCAGTGATTGTGACACGTTGTGTGTGTGACTGCTGCCACTCCTCAGGGTCAGAGCTGCAATGATGTAAGTTGTCTATGCGTGTTCTTTGTGGGTGACCTTGGCTTCTTCATTGGTGTGTGACTGTGGCTGGGATCCCATTGATTGGGGTGGATTTCACGTCATGTCCATGTACGGCGTACTGTGCAGTGTGTCAGACATTCACGAGTCTTGTTGACTGGCCATGTGTGATGGGCTTCGCACCTTAGTTCCCACCACCCCCCCTGGGATTGTCATGGGTGCATGTGCAATGTCACCGGTCCATGTGAGCTTCACAGCTGCACATTGTTGGAGATCAAGGTGTGTGGTGTTGCGTGTGTGCAAATGTGAGTTGTTGCATGGCTAGACCCCTACCTCCATATTGGCCGTGGCTGACAGGCCATGCTGATTGATTTGTGCTTGTGTAGGTGTGATGGTAGTTAGTTGCTCAGGACACATGCCTGTGGTTCACAGTGTGAACGACATCTACCTTTGTCATCACAGTGGGATTATCATGCAGGCTAGTGTCACCACAATGTGGGGTCCCTGGGAGTAGTGCTGTGGTGGGTCTGTCTCTTGCTGTGTTAGTTGCTGTTCCTACAAGCTTGTGTGACATGTGTTATTTGGGCTCCCTCTCATCTAACAATGCCTGATTGCCCACATAGGGGAATCCCATCCATGAGTTACTTTTGTGTGGCACTGTATACACATCTGTGTAATTGTGATTCAGGCCTCCTCATGTGTTGTGTGGTTGCCTGGGGACACTGGCACACCCCCATCACCTGTTGTGTTTGATATGCAGTGTGAGGCTGCCTGTTTGTGTTTGTGCATCTGCACCACTGCATTGGCATATCTTTAGTGTGCCATTGGCTGTATGTTGTTTGGTGGATTTCCCCTGCTGTCCCTGAGACTCCTAGGTCATCAGTCAGCACAATGATCAGGGTTTGTATGTCCCATTGCTGCCATGGTATGGTATTTGTTCACCTCACATCTACAGTCTCCACAGGATATCTAAATTTGTGTGTCCATTGGTGCAGATATGTGGGTCTGCATTATGATGGGCACTTCTGTCAAAGTGTAATTGATAAATGTTGACAATGTCAGCCCCCATGGGTGATGTTTGTCTGCACATGGCCAAAGGTATGTCTTATTTGCACTGCACTGTTTGCCTCACCCAATCTATGTTGCTATGGGACACAAGCACTACTTTGCCCCTGATGTGTTTGTTGTTGTGTGACCAGGAATCATCCATGCTGTTTGGCAGTTGCAGCTTTTTCCATGACAACACTTACCTTTGGTCACTGTGATGATGGGGGTTTAGACCCCATTGCCACAATGTTCAAAATGTGCTTCAGCTATGGACCCCACACTTACCTTTTGGTCACTGTGATAATGGGGGTTTAGTCCCCATTGCCACAATGTTCAAAATGTGCTTCAGCTATGGACCCCACACTTACCTTTTGGTCACTGTGATGATGGGGGTTTAGACCCCATTGCCACAATGTTCAAAATGTGCTTCAGCTATGGACCCCACACTTACCTTTTGGTCACTGTGATGATGGGGGTTTAGTCCCCATTGCCACAATGTTCAATTGGGCTTCAGCTATGGACACCACACTTACATTTTGGTCACTGTGATGATGGGGGTTTAGACCCCATTGCCACAATGTTCAATTGGGCTTCAGCTATGGACACCACACTTACATTTTGGTCACTGTGATGATGGGGGTTTAGACCCCATTGCCACAGTGGTCATGGGCTGCTTGCATTGTGGAGGTCACACACATTTATGTGTGACACATGTGATAGGGGGTCACATTGTACGTTCATTGTGATGTTCAGTGTTGTAGGCATTTGACACAGACTACACACGCTTGTCATGATGTTGGGGTGATGTCTTTTTCTGACATTCCTCATGTTGGAGTATGCTGGTTGTGTCATGCATTACCCGTCCTATGAGTGGGGATGGTAGTGGTGGTAGGCATCCAGGCCCCCATGAGTAGGGGTGGTGGTAGTGGTAGGCATCCAGGCCCCCCTGAGTAGGGGTGGTGGTAGTGGTAGGCATCTAGGCCCCCATGAGTATGGGTGGTGGTAGTGGTAGGCATCCATCCCCCTATGAGTGGGGATGGTAGTAGTGATAGGCATCCAGGCCCACATGAGTAGGGGTGGTGGTAGTGGTAGGCTTCCAGGCCCCCCTGAGTAGGGGTGGTGGTAGTGGTAGGCATCCAGGCCCCCATGAGTAGGGGTGGTGGTAGTGGTAGGCATCCATCCCCCTATGAGTGGGGATGGTAGTAGTGACAGGCATCCAGGCCCCCCTGAGTAGGGGTGGTGGTAGTGGTAGGCATCCAGGCCCCCCTGAGTAGGGGTGGTGGTAGTGGTAGGCATCCAGGCCCCCATGAGTAGGGGTGGTGGTAGTGGTAGGCATCCATCCCCCTATGAGTGGGGATGGTAGTAGTGACAGGCATCCAGGCCCACATGAGTAGGGGTGGTGTTAGTGGTAGGCATCCATCCCCCTATGAGTGGGGATGGTAGTAGTGATAGGCATCCATCCCCCTATGAGTGGGGATGGTAGTAGTGACAGGCATCCAGGCCCCCATGAGTAGGGGTGGTGGTAGTGGTAGGCATCCAGGCCCCCCTGAGTAGGGGTGGTGGTAGTGGTAGGCATCCAGGCCCCCATGAACAGGGGTGGTGGTAGTGGTAGGCATCCATCCCCCTATGAGTGGGGATGGTAGTAGTGACAGGCATCCAGGCCCACATGAGTAGGGGTGGTGGTAGTGGTAGGCATCCAGGCCCCCCTGAGTAGGGATGGTGGTAGCGGTAGGCATCCAGGCCCCCATGAGTAGGGGTGGTGGTAGTGGTAGGCATCCGTCCCCCTATGAGTGGGGATGGTAGTAGTGACAGGCATCCAGGCCCACATGAGTAGGGGTGGTGGTAGTGGTAGGCATCCAGGCCCCCATGAGTAGGGGTGGTGGTAGTGGTAGGCATCCAGGCCCCCCTGAGTAGGGGTGGTGGTAGTGGTAGGCATCCAGGCCCCCATGAGTAGGGGTGGTGGTAGTGGTAGGCATCCATCCCCCTATGAGTGGGGATGGTAGTAGTGACAGGCATCCAGGCCCACATGAGTAGGGGTGGTGGTAGTGGTAGGCATCCATCCCCCTATGAGTGGGGATGGTAGTAGTGACAGGCATCCAGGCCCACATGAGTAGGGGTGGTGGTAGTGGTAGGCATCCATCCCCCTATGAGTGGGGATGGTAGTAGTGACAGGCATCCAGGCCCCCATGAGTAGGGGTGGTGGTAGTGGTAGGCATCCAGGCCCCCATGAGTAGGAGTGGTGGTAGTGGTAGGCATCCATCCCCCTATGAGTGGGGATGGTAGTAGTGACAGGCATCCAGGCCCACATGAGTAGGGGTGGTGGTAATGGTAGGCATCCATCCCCCTATGAGTGGGGATGGTAGTAGTGACAGGCATCCAGGCCCACATGAGTAGGGGTGGTGTTAGTGGTAGGCATCCATCCCCTATGAGTGGGGATGGTAGTAGTGACAGGCATCCAGGCCCACATGAGTAGGGGTGGTGGTAGTGGTAGGCATCCAGGCCCCCTGAGTAGCGGTGGTGGTAGTGGTAGGCATCCAGGCCCCCATGAGTAGGGGTGGTGGTAGTGGTAGGCATCCATCCCCCTATGAGTGGGGATGGTAGTAGTGACAGGCATCCAGGCCCACATGAGTAGGGATGGTGTTAGTGGTAGGCATCCATCCCCCTATGAGTGGGGATGATAGTAGTGGTAGGCATCCAGGCCCCCATGAGTAGGGGTGGTGGTAGTGGTAGGCATCCAGGCCCCCATGAGTAGGGGTGGTGGTAGTGGTAGGCATCCATCCCCCTATGAGTGGGGATGTTAGTAGTGACAGGCATCCAGGCCCACATGAGTAGGGGTGGTGGTAGTGGTAGGCATCCATCACCCTATGAGTGGGGATGGTAGTAGTGACAGGCATCCAGGCCCCCCTGAGTAGGGGTGGTGGTAGTGGTAGGCATCCATCCCCCTATGGGTGTGTATGGCATTGGTGATAGCCATCCAGCCCCTATGGTTCTGCTGTTGCTAGTGTATGTCATTTCTGCATCCCTATGTGTGTGTGACATATGTCGGGTACGTGTCGTTTGTTTGTGTTGTGGGTGTTTGACTTACCGTCTGCGCCGTACGCGTCCGTACCGGTCCCGGTAATAGATGTAGAGTATTGGTAGGACCTGCGCGATGGGATTCATGGTTGGGTCGTCTCGTTCGGGTTTCTCGTGGCTTCGACTCATACTCGTCGCTGGCTTGTTCGTCTCGTCGCCGTGGATCGTCTTGTGGCGTGAATCGGAGCTTATGTGCAGCTCTCACGGATGCTCTGACGTGCCGGACGTAGCGACGGGTTCGGCGCGTACGGAAGGCGCATCGTACTAGTCCGGCCGGAAGGTGCTGTGTATTTGCTTCCGTGTGACTCGATTTGACGTTTACGGATCCGGCTCGGGCGGGGAGCAGGAGCTGGAATGGGTAAGTATGGCTCGCTCGGAATCTGAGCAGTTATGCGCATCGTACTTGCTCGTTCGGACGACTGTTCGAATCGGTCGGGAAACACGCTTTCGGCTTGGTTTTTTTCCGGACGAATAGTGTTAGGTGCGCTTCCGGCCGGGATCGGAATCGACCCCGTAGTGTAGTGCTTAGAAATAGCTAGTGAGTGTTAGGATGCTAGACGCTTTCTAAACATGTTAGAAATTTTCATTTTATTCTTGCTGCCTATGACATGAATTCGTGCTTTGATATTCTCATTTTGTGTGGTAACTGTGCACACTCTGAGAATTAGATTAAGACGTTTAAACAAATCCCTGTTGCTCCTAGTACTATGCTTGATTGTGTTGTTCAATATTGAAAGATTGTTTGGATTACCACTATGTCCCTGAAAAGTGAACAGGACTGCTAACTAATCTGACAACACTGCCCGCGCTGGATTAGTGAGTTAGTGACAGGGCTGCAATTTAAACAATATTTCTTCCTCAGTGTAGTACATTGAATTAAGAAGCCTTTGCACACATGGATTAGAAATCCATCCCCTGCAGATCTCAGAAATCCTAGAAGTTGTATCAAACTTAAATATTGCTCTATGGACAAATTTAATCATTCTATTTGCTCATCAATCTAGGGATAGTGGCTGATGTATTTGAAATGTTTGTTCCCTAATTTTTTCATCCGTTCTTTCCAAAAAATAGGCCATGAACTGCATTCATCCATTTGTAAGGGTGATCTATAGTAGACCATGTAATGAAAAATATGGACCAAAATATTCCAGAAAGTTCTACGGCATCGCTAGAATTTTAGCAGGATGATCTGCTCCATCTTTGTGAAATAATCCACCAGTAAGGTCGTATATTCATTGGAGGAGGCATCTCTGCAATAAAGTCCATTGAGGTCATATTCCACGGTTGATTTGGCGTGAGTAAGTGTTGTCTGAAAACAGCTGTTAAAGCATGAGAGATTTTGTCTAGCACACATATGGCGCATCTTCCTATGTTCTGGATGTGCAACTACATGAGAATCATGACACCACTTAATTGCTCTCTATTGTAACTCTTCGTTTGGTAGACACAGCTCTTCTCTTTGATACAAGTCTCTCTCACAAGGTCTTGGATTTATTCCGTTCTTTTTGTATCCACTACCAAATGTCAATATTTTGTTGTTTTTACTTCACAGTGTCAAAAAAGTTTGAGGTTTCTTGAACTCTATTGTTTGTAACTGCTAGAATGCAAGGTGGTATGGTAGATGTCTCAACCTCTTCTGAGTGATGTCAGAGCACATCTGCTTTTATATGCCTGTTTCTACCGGCCTGTAGGTGATTAACTAGCTAAGCTGTGAAATAAAGAGAGTCCATCAAGCATCTCTGGCTTCAGCATTCTTCATAAAGGTGAGAAACTATTCCTTTAGGAACCGGAACTGCTGTAATGTTCACAAATGACAGGTCTCTTTGTTCACAATGAGATGATGCATGTGGTTTCAGGACCAGGTTCACATGTTGTACTGTGGAGCGTTCTGGGAGATAATGTCCATTCAGGAGCAGGAAAAAGACTGTCACTGCACCTATCCAGAGGACTAAGAACAGTAGACCAATTGTAATCCAGAGCTGTAGCCAGGGAGATACAAAGTAAGTATTTTTCAGCCAAAGGTAGAGATCATATATTTTTTCTTTGCGGGAAACTGATACTGGCAGAGACTCAGGTTCACTCGGATCCAGAGAAAAGGTAACAAAATCGATGAGGTAGCCAGACGCTGTTCAATCTATCTTTGGTAGCTCAGCAGATTTAGTTGAACTGGCAGATGACTCATTTCGAGACATTCACATAGAGGTCGGTATTCGGCCGAATTGACATCTGTGTCTCATTTGTATTTGGATGCTGTTCAAATTCAACAGGCACGAGTTCCATTCCATGTTTGTAACTCAATTATTTCTTGTAGTAGATTCTTCAAACGTTATCAGTCTTTCTCTCTGAACTTCCTGAATGGTAGCGAGAGGAGATCGGCGGTTACCCAGGAGGTCACGCGGCCTGCTATTCAGTATCGCCACATAGTGTGGTTTGATCAGATCAATGGAGACAAATCTCTTTTCTTTCTTTCTGGCAAGAGGCGGAAGGAGTACTGTTCTTGTTCCTTCAACAGCCAGGACAGGTACAGGCCCTCTGTAAGATGGCCCAAATTCTTTTTTGTCCGCAATCTTTTTTCTGAACAGGTCCCTAATCTTCGGGAACCAGGCAGGTCTTGTCGGTACATCTTTCACTTCCCCAGTCATGGTGTGTTTTATTGGATGTTGATTTGTAATGCCTGGAATTCATTGAGTTCCTGTAAAACAGCCAAACGATCATTGATGTCAAATGCTTTTTCATCCGCCACTATGCTGCCACAATCGAGGTTGGGTACCCACATTCTAGTCCCAAACAGGACTTCGTATGGAGAATGGCCTCCCAGGGATCTTCTTGGTATGTTATTAAGTGCCCTCTGGACCCCATATAGGTGATTGACCCAAATGCCCCCCAACCTAATACCTTCGCTATTAAGGATTGCTTTAAGTCCCGGTTTTTCCTCTCCACAATTAAATTTCCCTCAGGATGATACGGAGAGGAGTACTGCAAGACCACACCCAAACTTCCCATAGCTTCTTTGTAAGCCCGAGAGCTAAACGCAAGGCCACGGTCAGAATGTAATGTGCCAATTGCATATATTCCTATAAAGACTCGCAAATCCTTTATAACAGTTTGAGCGTCAGCCGAGCGCTGGGGCCAAACCCACAGGAAACTAGAGCATGAATCCACTGCCACCAAGATGTACTTGTAAGCCCCGTCAGATTGTAAGGGGCCGCAGTTGTCCAAATAGACACATGTGAGCGGTCTGTCTGATATCAGTAGTGGTGTTTGTGGCGGACATGCTACGGTGGAACCCTTCATCTGCTGACAGATGTCGCACTTAAGGACAAAGCCCTTGGTCTGCTTGGTAAGACCTGGCCACTAATAACATTGTTTCAGTAGTGAAACTGTTGCAGTAAATTCTGCGTGTGAGGAACCCAGACCCTCATGTGCAACTAGTATTAAACCTAATCTGCGATCCATTTTTGGTATTACTCTATTCCCCACTCCTGGAATTTGAGCATACGGAATATTTTGTGTATCTAACTCATAGGAGTACTTGAGTGGAAAACCTTTTGGCAAGGCTGAGCTGTTATTATGCGTAGCGTTGATAGCTATCATTATCTGTCCATCTATTCTCGTGCTAGAACGAGTGATTGCAGCAATGGCAGCAGTTCTCACTGTCACCTTGGTGGCTCATCAGCCAATAAATTCCCTTCAACGTGCACGCCAACACGTTAATGACTCAGCGTATGAATCATGTGAGCCTGTGGCAAGCCTTTTTTCAGTTCTGCCACTTTTTCCCAAAGCAACATGTGCTTTATTGTTCAACCTTTTGAATCTCTAAACCCATTCTGGACCCAATAGTGAAGGTATTCATTGTAAGACTGGACACAGTAAAATGAATCGCACACATCAGTGTAGGGAATTCCCGATCTGTATTTTTTAGTGCCAGTATCAGGGCTTTAGCTCTGCCAGCTGTACCGTGCAATCTCCTAGAGACTGCGTCTGCGTATTGCTAGGATGAAACTTGCCATCCCGCATACGTACCTTTACAATCGCACATGCATCGCTGTATTGCTGTTTACTTGCAACGGCAGGCTGAGCTGATCCATCAGTGTCAATTATATATTCATATTGATCTAGAGGCATTATTTCATTCGGTAGAGGATATTCTTGTTCATACTGCAAAAATGCTTGTGTTTTTAATGTAGAGCTAACTTGCAGTCTACATCTGTTGCAGTGAGAGAATTAGCCCATTGTATCCATCGTGGATGCAGTACTTTTGCATTTGGAACGCTTGCTTTTATAACAGCCTCTAAGGTTGGTACTGGGTTTACGACAATTATCTGTTTCCCCTGAGCTAGTGCTCTTTCTCTCTCTACAGCAGTCTGTACTGCTATCAGTATTTTTTTGGTTGATGCAAAACACATTTCAGCATTTGTATACAAATGAGATTTGTTTGCTATGGGTACAGTTTCGCCTTCTTTGAAGTTGAGGTAAGTGTACCCAGATTGACACGCTATTACATGGATCACCAAGTGTGTAGTGTTTACACTAGTGTGTAAGTGTTTGGAAGCTATCATGTCAGCTTGTAAGGAACTGAGAATTTCTGTGTGTTCCTGTGTTCAATGTCGAACTGAGAAATCAGGTCTAATTAAGTCGTAGAAAGGTTTTACTTTTTCTGCGTAATCCAAAATGTATGTTCTGCCAAAATTTAGGAATCCTAAAATGGATTGTAAGTTTTTCAGAGTTTTTGGCGGTTGAAGCAGTGCACATTTTTCTAAAAAATTAGCTGCTAGGCTTTTCCCTTCACTTGAGAGCTCATATCCTAAAAATAGGACATTGAGGTGGGCAATTTTTGATTTTTTAAAGTTAAATTTGTAGCCCTCAGGTAAATCTCACAATTATGTTGTTCACCCTGGTCAAATGATCCAATAATTTATCATCCGTCAGATAAATATCATTTATATAGGACAATGCCTCCTCATCAAAATTTTGAAGTAACTCTCATACTCCTTCCGAGAACAACACAGGGCTATTTTATACCCTTGGGGCAGTCTACAGAATTGGCGTTTAGAGCCTAGGGCCAAAAATGCTGTCAAATATCTGCTTTCATACGCTATATTTTGGCAAAAGAATCCATTTGAGAAATCTAGTGTTGTTTTGTATTTTTTCCGCACAATGTTATTCATTAATGCGGCACTGTGTGCATTTTGTACTGCAAATGTTTTCATGCATGTGTTCAAATGCCTGTAGTCTAAAACTAGATGGTATGAATTGTCGGGTTTCATTATGGGAAACAAAGGATTATTTATGAAAGAGGTGCAATTCTCAATAACACCTTGGTATTCAAGTTGATCTAGGATCTCCCTGTTAACCTTCACTCACCTAAATTCCAGGTTGTTCCACTTGAGAGATCTGAGGATATTTCCCAATGCCCCCAAAAACCTAGGCCGACCTAAACTGTATGTAGATAAGCAGTTTGGCTGACGTAGATCTCCAGGGGAAGGGGATAAATGGGACAAAATAACCATAAACAAAATAAAACAGAGAAAAATACTCCAGCACTGCCTAACTTCGATTTATGACTTCTCCTCTCTGTTTCTTCGGAGGATGTTATTCCTTAATAACCTAATGACAAGAATATAGAAGAGGATTTACACATTATACAACTCTACATTTCTTACTGGTTATCTAGACATTATATAGTGCACACAATCTTCATTAAATACCTTCGTTCGTTACACTGTAACCTAACACGTGGTCTTTTTCCTTTTTACTGAAAATGGCAGATGGGTACTGAAGTTCGAAATACTTCTTATTTACTGTAAAGAAATGTAAAGGTTAGCATTATGCAAAAATATCACTATTGCTTTGAATCTAAAAATTAACAGTCTCCAATCAAAAAACCTACTGTTATTTGCAAAAACGTATTCTTTAAAAATGGCAAGGAAATTGTTCTCTTTGTCCTTTGGATGACTTTTGTACAAGTTCTCCTTTTTCCTTGTTTCTACAGATACCTCTCCGTAGAATAACAAGGCTGCCTTGCAAGTTCAGAATACCGAAGATAAGTATTGTCTTGACTCTTTACATGTTTATACTGAAGGTTCTTAAAGCGTGTCTCAAGCGCGCTATGTTTTTAAACAGGAAAGATCTTACTTGTCTATTTCTTTTGTAGCAGGACGGAAGATTTCCGACAAGGGACCGGAACAGGAACAGGAGAATTCCGATGCCAGAAGGTTGCCGTGGTGACGAGGGAAGAATCAGGAAGTCGTCGGAGTCGTCGGAAGACCGGAGATATGCCCAGCTGGAGATCGTCCTCGCTGGAATTACAGGTAAGGGAAGACTGCCAAGAACGAACGCAAGCGCGTCTCGTTATTTCAGCAGACTTTTATAGGTAACGGGAGGGGTGGGTTCTGCCGTTAGGGTGGGGTTCTCTACACGTGCCCAAATGCGTCAGCGCTGTGTGTTAAAGGAACGTGCTGCTTTCCGTACCAGCCCTGACACATGCAAACTGTCTAACGGAAGGTGCTGCTTATCATAAAGCAAAGTACACGTGCGCACTGTTCTTTTAATCCTGCAGAACAATGTGTTACTAGCATATGTGTTTAGGTTTACAAACTTAGTCATGTACCAGCATTGGCTGTAGAACACAAAAGGGAACACTTATAAAAGGAAATTTAGGGAACACTTATAAAGGAACTTATAACAGGCATGATGTAAGGTTGATACCAGATATGTACATAAAGTTCACACAAGGCATGAGGTTGGGCTATATTGCCAGCACAAACCCCAACAGTCGCTCCCCTCAAAGGCCGCCCTACAGGGCGCGGTTTCTGTGGAAATCGTAAATGGAAATGTTTCACAAGTTTGGGAGCGTGAACAAATGAGGCTGGTTCCCAAGAATTCTCATCTGAGGAATACCCTTTCCAGGCTATCAAATAATATAATTTACCTTGCATTCTTTTAGCATCCAAGATGCGTTTTACTTCGTATTCTAAATGGCCATCAATAGGAATAGGTGGGGGTGGGGGTTCTTGTCTGGTATTTGGATTATAACATTTTAATAGTGAAACATGGAAGGCAGGATGTATGGCATATTCAGGAGGCAAGTCTAATTGCACGGTCACAGGAGTTAATATTTTGTTAATGGAAAATGGGCCAATGTACCTTGGTTGTAATTTCCTTGGGCCCATGATTTTTAAATTTTTTGTAGACAACCAGACTTTATCACCTACGTTGTAACTTGGGGCTGGAATTCTATACTTATCTGCTTGCTTCTTCATTTGTTCTTTATAATTGTTCAAATGTTTCTTAGCTTTCTCTTGAATTTCTAGCAAATTGTGTAAACGCTCTGTAACAGCAGGTAAGAGGGAGTTTTCAACTGAAACGGGTAATGCCTTGGGATGATATCCATTTAAAAAATAAAATGGAGTGCATTGAGTAGCTGAATGTACATTATTATTATAAATGAATTCTGACAGAGATAAGGCCTTATCCCATTCGCTAGTAAACTCAGACATCAGGCATCGTAACGTTTGTAACAGTGTTTGATTTGCTCTTTCCGTTTGACCATCCGTCTCAGGGTGAAAAACAGTAGATAAGGCTACATTCATTTTTAATCTTTTACAGAAATGTTTCCAAAAGTTAGAAATGAATTGACTACCTCGGTCGGACACAATTTTAGACGGCAATCCATGTAAACGTACAATGTTCATGATAAATATTTGGCTAAATTCTAGTGCAGTTGGGAGTTTAGTTAATGGAACAAAATGTGCCATTTTAGACAAATAATCGACTACCACTAAAATTGTTGTATAGCCATTAGCTACTGGAAGATTAGTAATAAAGTCTATACTGATGGTATGCCAAGGGCATGGGGGCGTAGATAATGGCTGTAACAATCCTGCTGGTGCTTTATGTAAAGATTTATTTCTTGCACAATTAGGGCAGGATGCTACATAGTTTTGAACATCTCTTGTTAGGTTAGGCCACCAAAAATGTTTTTTACAATTGTCTAAGGTTTTCTGCGTTCCAGGATGACCTGCTAAGGCCGAATCATGATTCCATTTCAAAATTGTTTTTTGTAACTCTGAATCTGGTATAAATAAAAGATTATCGTGGTAAAACAAACCGTTCTGAATTGTATTTTTTGAATCTTTTAATCAGTCTTGTACCTTCAGTTTTAGATGAACCTGTTTAATTTGTGTCATAAAGTCGGGTCGACTCAAGGGTGCCACTATTTTTTGTGGGGGGATAATGGGAGGACTTTCAACATCTTTTTTAGATTCTGTAGTATGTCCATACCTAGACAAAAGATCAGACAGAATTTGTTTTGCCCCTGGTCTATATGTTATGACGAAATCAAAAGTGCTAAAGAAATTTAGCCATCGCATTTGGCGCGGTGTTAAGGCTTTCACGGAACTAAAAAATTGTAGATTTTTGTGATCACTAAATATGGTGACCGGATATTTTGTTCCCATTAAATGATGTCGCCATTCCGTAAAAACTAATTTAATTGCTAAGAGTTCTCTCTCCATCACAGTATAATTCTGCTCAGCAGGGAGCAATTTCTTTGAATAAAAGGCCACAGGATGTAACTGCCCATCCTGTTCATCTCTTTGGGAGAGAACTCCTCCCACTGCGACCTGTGAAGCGTCCGCCTCTACAAAAAGGGCGATTCTGGATCTGGGTGTTTTAATAACGGAGCAGATGTAAACTTGTCTTTTAATTTCAAAAAGGCCTGAGCTGCTTTTTCTGTCCAGACAAAAGTTTGTCCTTTTTGTAATAATTTGGTGATTGGAACAACTGTTTCAGCGAAGTGAGGAATAAAACGCCTATAAAAATTCGCAAAGCCTAATACTCTCTGCACTTCCTTTACTGAAGTTGGTTCTGGCCAATCTATTATAGCGCTCACCTTTTTTTTATCCATCATTATTCCAGATGGTGAGAGACAATAACCAAGAAACTCTACTTTCTTTGAATTAAAGATACATTTTTCTAATTTTACGAAAAGGTGATTCTCTTGTAATTTGGCTAGTACCGCTTTTACTTGGCGAATGTGTTCCCTTTCATCTTTAGAGTAAATGAGTATATCGTCGATGTATACGATTACACAAACATCAAGAAACTCATTCAAAACTTCAGTTATGAAGAATTGAAATGCCGCAGGGGCATTGCACAGGCCAAAAGGCATGACAGTGTACTCAAATAACCCAAACTTGGTTCGGAAAGCTGTTTTCCACTCGTCATGTTCCTTGACCCGAACAAGATGGTATGCCCCTCTTAGATCCAATTTAGTGTATATTGTAGAATGCCGCAACTGATCAAGTAAAACAGGGATCAATGGTAGTGGGTATTTATTTTTGATCGTGACCTTGTTTAATCCGCGATAATCTAGACATTCTCTCAAGCCACCATCACGTTTTGGAATAAAAAATAATGGCGAAGAGACTGGAGATGTTGAATGTCGGATAAAACCCAATGCCAATAACTCATCTAAGTATGTTCTCAAATACTTTGTTTCTTCCTCGGAAAGAGCATATACCCTGCTACTAGGAAGTTGGGCTCCTGGTATTAAATCTATGCGGCAATCATATGGCCTGTGAGGAGGTAGGGCAGTTGCTTTTACAGGATCAAATACGTCCTTATACTCTTGGTATTCTGGAGGAATCAAGACAGAGGTGGACAAAGTATTAGCGCAATGTAGGACAGTCTCTAAGTCATTATGAGCTTCTTGGTAACAGGTTGACTTACAAAAGGAAGAATTCAAAGTGACAGTTCTTAAGTTCCAGTTTATATTAGGGTTATGTAATGTTAACCATGGTACACCTAAGATGAGACCAAACGCGGGAGTATTAATAAGATCAAAACTTATGCTTTCTGTGTGTCCATTCTGACATACCATAATAATGGGAGTTGATTGCCTTGTTATCATACCAGAAGATAGAGCGGTACCATCAACTGCGCAAACAGGTTCTGGTTGTTCTTTTAAAATAGTTGGTATCTGTAATTTGTGAGCTAGACTTATATCTAAAAAATTACCTGTCGCTCCTGAATCTAAAAGGACTGAAACCGCGTGTCTAAGCTGCGTACTTATGATTAAAACGACCTGAATAGTAAAATGTCGAGGTATTCGATTCACTGTATTGGCTAAATATTGGGAGATCTTTGGAAGAGTTTTTCTCGTACAAGTGACCTCCCCCCTTGACGAGCCTCTTAGTTTTCCTGTTCTGTGGGACTGGACACTAAGGCATTAGTTTTCTTGGGAACCTTAGGCTTATTGGGACAGTCTTTTGCGAAATGACCGGAGCGGCCACAATACAAACATAGATTTAGTTTCCGTCTTCTATCCTTCTCTTCAGAAGTCAAAGGTCCTTTAATAGTTCCAATTTGCATTGGTTCTGGGTCTGGGAGCTTACTTTCTACGTCTTTCTTTTCATGTTTTAACACAGTAAATCTATTTTCCGATCTTGACTTATCTCCTCTACGTTCTCCCAGTCGGTGATCCAGTTTCACCACCAGGTCCACAAATTCTGAATAGTCCTCCGGTAAATCTACGATATGGGCTAACGCGTCTTTTAGATCATCACGCAATCCCCTATAAAACAGGGAAGTGCGTTTTTCCTCTGGCCACTGAGTTTCAGTTAACAATCTATTAAACGCAGTTACATAAGTCAACAAGTCCTTACCACCTTGTTTGAGATTTAACAATTCGTTATTGCTTGCTTGTACATAGGTATGTTTAGCAAACAATTTAGTCATGGTGATTTTAAACAAAGGCCAATTGTGCAGAATGGAATCATTTCTATCAATGTAGGGAATAAACCAATTAGCAGCTGTGCCTCCCAAATAGGAAAGCACAAACGCCACTTTTGTTGCATCTGTAGGGAACGCTTGCGGTTTACAAAGAAAATGTAATTGACATTGACTGATAAAGATATTAAATTTAGTACTGTCCCCAAAAAATCGTTCTGGTGCTGCTAGGGGTACAGCAGTGGGAACTGCGACAGTAACTTGAACAGGTGTAGACGCTGTGTCAGATGTCATGAAAGTACTAGACGTCTTTGATTTAGTTCCAGATTCTAAAGGTGTCTTAAAACTTGTTGGAAACGATCCTCCCCACGAAGTTTCTCTTGGTTTGTAACGAACAATTTCCTGACGCAATGCAGCGTTTTCTTGTTTTAATCTTTCTACTTCTATTTGCATATTTTGCAACATGATAGTCACGGTTCTATCTCTTTCAGTATCTTCCAAAAGGGCCTGAGCCATGGCTTGACCATCAATACGGTCACTATCTAGATTCATCTCTCAAGGAGAACTTAAATTGTTGTGAAGGCTTGCGTTTCTGTTAACCTTCACTCACCTGAATTCCAGGTTGTTCCACTTGAGAGATCTGAGGATATTTCCCAATGCCCCCAAAAACCTAGGCCGACCTAAACTGTATGTAGATAAGCAGTTTGGCTGACGTAGATCTCCAGGGGAAGGGGATAAATGGGACAAAATAACCATAAACAAAATAAAACAGAGAAAAATACTCCAGCACTGCCTAACTTCGATTTATGACTTCTCCTCTCTGTTTCTTCGGAGGATGTTATTCCTTAATAACCTAATGACAAGAATATAGAAGAGGATTTACACATTATACAACTCTACATTTCTTACTGGTTATCTAGACATTATATAGTGCACACAATCTTCATTAAATACCTTCGTTCGTTACACTGTAACCTAACACGTGGTCTTTTTCCTTTTTACTGAAAATGGCAGATGGGTACTGAAGTTCGAAATACTTCTTATTTACTGTAAAGAAATGTAAAGGTTAGCATTATGCAAAAATATCACTATTGCTTCGAATCTAAAAATTAACAGTCTCCAATCAAAAAACCTACTGTTATTTGCAAAAACGTATTCTTTAAAAATGGCAAGGAAATTGTTCTCTTTGTCCTTTGGATGACTTTTGTACAAGTTCTCCTTTTTTCCTTGTTTCTACAGATACCTCTCCGTAGAATAACAAGGCTGCCTTGCAAGTTCAGAATACCGAAGATAAGTATTGTCTTGACTCTTTACATGTTTATACTGAAGGTTCTTAAAGCGTGTCTCAAGCGCGCTATGTTTTTAAACAGGAAAGATCTTACTTGTCTATTTCTTTTGTAGCAGGACGGAAGATTTCCGACGAGGGACCGGAACAGGAACAGGAGAATTCCGATGCCAGAAGGTTGCCGTGGTGACGAGGGAAGAATCAGGAAGTCGTCGGAGTCGTCGGAAGACCGGAGATATGCCCAGCTGGAGATCGTCCTCGCTGGAATTACAGGTAAGGGAAGACTGCCAAGAACGAACGCAAGCGCGTCTCGTTATTTCAGCAGACTTTTATAGGTAACGGGAGGGGTGGGTTCTGCCGTTAGGGTGGGGTTCTCTACACGTGCCCAAATGCGTCAGCGCTGTGTGTTAAAGGAACGTGCTGCTTTCCGTACCAGCCCTGACACATGCAAACTGTCTAACGGAAGGTGCTGCTTATCATAAAGCAAAGTACACGTGCGCACTGTTCTTTTAATCCTGCAGAACAATGTGTTACTAGCATATGTGTTTAGGTTTACAAACTTAGTCATGTACCAGCATTGGCTGTAGAACACAAAAGGGAACACTTATAAAAGGAAATTTAGGGAACACTTATAAAGGAACTTATAACAGGCATGATGTAAGGTTGATACCAGATATGTACATAAAGTTAACACAAGGCATGAGGTTGGGCTATATTGCCAGCACAAACCCCAACACTCCCGGACTTGTTTTTTCACGTCATGTTTGATTGAGTACTGCCTCTGTGGTCTAGGAGTAGTTTTTACTGGGATTTCATGGTTAGGTGATACAACATCCCACCCATCATGATTGCGGTATAATGCAGGAGCTAGTGCTACTGCCCGCTCCTGCACTAATGAATATTTTAGTGATTATGGAACGAAGTCGGAGAAAGCCCGTAACATTATGCTTTCTCCTTTTGGGCAATCCATAACGAACTCAGGCGGCCAATCTTTTTCAGCCAAAAGGATATAGTATCCAAAAGTTAGGTTCTCCCAAAAGTGACCTTTCACTTTCCTGGATACCCCTCCATTTGGAGTGTTATTTCATGTAACTGATGTGGGATGCTTACCCTAGTATCAGGTATTTCCACCGTGATATGTTCATTCAACGCTGCTGTCACCAGAAATTCCATCAGGTTCTGGCGAGCTATTGTTACTTCTGCTGCGCTGTCTAGCATCGTCAGAGCCCACTCCCCGTTCAGAGGTTGAGTCCCCAGTAGCCTGGGCATTTCTTATTTTAAGGCCAGCTACCTTGTTCTTTTTAAATTGAGGTTTACTCTTGGGTTTGTCTTCTTGTTTGATAAGGTAGTCTGAAATACGATGTGTGTCTCTTGGCTTTCCTCACTCTGCTGATCTGCGTTCTGACTGTCCTTGCCTCTCTGAGTTTTTGGATGAACCCAGAAAGGAACGAGCAGAACGTGTATCAGTATCCTGATACCTGTCAAGTTTTTTGATATTGTCATGGTTTCTAAGGTTATATTTCCTGTCAGAGTGCTCCTGTTCAGGAGACCCACCCCTTGATTGTGATGTATTCTGCTTGTTTTTTGATTGTTTATTATCCCATTTCTTTTTAGAAGAATTGGGTGCTTGCTTGGAGTTATCCTTTTCAGGATTACCCATTAATTGTGGTTTCACAGGTCTAGCTCCCAAATGATCTCTCCCCAGTGAAGCATAGGTCTCTTTGATAATTTTTGGTAATTCTCGCTCCTGTTTTGCAGGAGTGCATTCCCTCAGGTGTTGGCGTATAGCCACCGCTGCTGCCTCCCATTTCATGTTTGCTAACATAATTGTAGATACCTGGGAAAAATTGCGTATCAATGTCATCCCTAAGTCCAGGGCAGGTTCTGCGCCGTACTCGTTCTATATTTGTTTTAATACTTCTGGCATGGCTGCTGTTGAGGGGTACCATAAGTCCTGGTATAGACGGCAGCGTAGACTATACCCCAAGTAGTACAATCCTCTATCAGGGGAACTATCCCCATTGGCAAGCACATCATCATTCTGCTGTGTTTTTCTTGCGGGCCTGTGTGTAGAAACACTGCCTCAAGCTGTGCTTTTTTCTGTGCTATCCAGAATGGCATTTTTCTCATGTTTAGTGGGCATTCTTCCGATAATCGCGTTCAACGTTTATGGGGTGATTTTAGTTGTGGCCCCTTGTAGTTGACCTGCTGGAGTGACCCTTGTAGGTTGAAGAGTGAGTGTTCTCATAATGAACTGTGTAAGATTTCTGTAAAGTTTTATTATTTCTTTGTGAAGTGGACGTAAGTCTGCTGCTGGTAATGTATCTATCTCTGAATGCGGTGTGTAAGCAGCTAGAACTGGCCAAGTCGCTCCATCTCTGCTGAGCTGACCGAGTCTCACTTTATCTGGGGTATGGCGAAGGGCCCCTTTAAACCAATTTATATGCTCGTATGGAGAATATTCATCTGGAATTTCATCCGGAGCGTAAGAATGAAATGTATGTGTGCGCACATCTGCAGGTGGGAATTTGACCCAAGAATAGAACACCTCTGTTCTGTATGCCTCATGTGCCTCAATCACAAAGGCAACAGTCCCACCTAATGCTGGGACTAAAAAATCTGCAAATTTTAAAGTAAGTGCATTTCTGCACTTTTCAGAAATGTTTATGAATGAATGAATGAATATAAAACTTGTAAAGCGCGAACTAAACCCAAGGGCGTCAAGGCGCTATAAGCGGACCTAAGGATGCAGACAGAAAGACATGCTCATACCGAGGTCTGAGAGAAAAACCAGGTCTTTAAAGCCCTACGGAAAAGAGAATGGGACACCTGACTTGAGAGCTGTTCCGGGAGGGAGTTCCACAGTTTAGCAGCAGCAGTGGAGAAAGCTCGACCACCCCATGTGACCTTCTTAAATCTCTGTACCGTAAGCAGATTCTTATCTGCAGAACGGAGCCGCCTGTTGGGAACATAATGATGGAAAATGGACTTAATCGCTTCAGGTCCTGACCCATAATAGGCATTGTGAGTCATGCACAGGGTC
Source organism: Calotriton arnoldi (assembly GCA_963921515.1). NCBI lineage: Eukaryota > Metazoa > Chordata > Amphibia > Caudata > Salamandridae > Calotriton > Calotriton arnoldi. The sequence goes on from CAWUFW010008554.1 coordinate 312,138, forward strand.
TTGAAAAGGATCCTACGGTCCACAGGCAGCCAATGCAGCAACCTAATAGCATCTGTGACTGAATCATATTTAGGCAAATTCATCACCAGCCTGGCAGCGGCATTCTGCACCATCTGCAGACGTCGCATCAGACCCTTGTTAATGCCCAAATAGAGGGCATTACAATAATCCAATCTGGATATAACCAGTGCGATGACAGCCTGCTTACGTGCATCGAAAGAGAGATAGTGGGAGATTTTCCGTAGGATCCTAATGATCCCAAAACATGTGGAAACTGTCCTACTAACCTGAAGGTTCAAGGACAATGAGTTATCCACGATAACCCCCAGGTTTTTGCCATGGGAGACCGGAGCGGGGCAGACGCCAAGGGCATCCGGCCACCAGTCACTGGACCACACCTCCTGCTTACTCCCAAAACCAAGACCTCCGTCTTCTCTCCATTCAATTTTAAAAATTCTCCACCATCCAGGAGGATACTGCCTGCATACAGTTCCTAAAATTAAGGGCCGAATCCTTTATGCTATGCGAAATAGACACCATAATTTGGGTGTCGTCCGCATAGGACAACACTTCCAGCCCAAAAGATCTCACAACCTTCGCAAGAGGGAGACATAAATATTAAAAGAGTAGGGCTCAGGGAGGAGCCCTGAGGAACGCCACACAGCAGGGGTTTGGGGGCTGAGTAAAATCGACCAAGCTTAACCATCTGTGCCCGCTCACTAAGAAAGGAAGCAAGAAGCCCCAAAGCAGTGCCCCCAATACCTATCTCTCTGAGACGATCAATCAGTCTACAGGGAGACAGGGTATCAAAGGCTGCGGTGAGATCCAGTAGAACAAGGAGGGTGGTATGACCTGCATCCACTTGAACTCGAATGTTATCAAATACAGCTGTCAAAGCAGTCTCTGTACTGTGAAGGCTTCTAAATCCATGTTGCGAGCCATCCAGTAAATGGAAATCCTTAAGATAAATACTGAGATGGGAATTGAGGTATGTTTCCAGAATCTTAGCTGGAACAGGAAGCAGGGAGATAGGGCGATAGTTCTTCAATTCATCAGGATCCAGAGAAGGTTTCTTCAAAAGAGGCTTCACTACAGCCGTCTTCCACAAAGTGGGAAATAGCCCCTCTGAGATGGCAATATTATTATTTATAGCACCTTTCTGCTCTCCTTCCTCTGCTGCATTTGTTTTTAATGCAGTCACAGCGTAATTTTGGACAGACATTTCTTCAAGGAAGTTTAAAGTATGGGAAAGAGATAAGATTTGCACAATGTGGAACTATAATCCTTCAAGCTTGAATATACCTACAGCCAATACATAGGGTATACTTACTCAGCTTCGGCGGATTTTCCCTTCCCACTCCAGACATCTCTGGTTAAATGTGAGTAGGGGTCTCTGAGAAAGCACGACTGAACTATTCAGATTGGACTGAAACCAACTTTGACGGTACCATGTCGTGTAGTTCCTACAAATCTATAAAGGATCTGCACGTTTAAACAGCATAAACTAAGGGATTGGTGTCCAGACTGATTCCAGACACCCCCAAAGGATGTGTTAGTCTGTAGACCAGCTAACTCCAGTGCCACTATAAGTCCCACAACCTTACCAAGGAGTGAATAGTTTCTGGCAACTATCGAACATGACAACCCTGACCCCTCAGGGATCGTGGAAACAGTGCAGTACTTTTTGCTCAGTCATTTGTGCTCACTCGGTCTCAGAGAGATACACAGAATACACGATGGGGGCGTTTTCAATAAGCATTTATTGAACCAGCGTCATTCTAGAATAAAATACGTGTGCTGCAACAACCATTAGACAGAAAGAGATGTATACGGTTATAAGCACCAACAGAGTAAATAAAAGGTAGAATTCTACCATCGTGCTAAAACAGTGAATATATGCAGGCATATAGATACATGGCAGTAATCACGAGCACTCCTAAGATGCAAACCTTAACTAAATGTACCTAAATGTACCTAGCATGTATGTAGGTGTATAGCCAAGAATCCCCTTAGGAAAGAGCCAACCCCATTACCAGATGGGAGAGAATGAAGGACCCCCTCTTGGTCTCGAGTTGGACACCCCGCAAGGGATGTCAGACCACTGCGTGCTGGAGTGTCTGTGTGCAGGGACTTCAGCATCTCATGTCAGCATGGAAGCTTCTCCTCTAACTTGTCCAGCGAAGATGTGGTACTTATATACCCAAAAGGTACCCTCAGGGGTTCTACCTAGATATGTCATGGTACTGTGGGCATGTCGGCCAAGGATGACAATAGTGGTGACCCTTGTACAGAGTTATTCTGCAGAAGATGGTAATCATGCTGTAATACCAAGAATCCTCATGCATAATAAATTAGGCTAGTTTTCGAAGAAAACCACACAACATTTATTCGGCAGCTAACTAGGTAAAAGGTCAGTGCCAGGACCGTTATGTGGAGCAAGGTAGGACAAATGTCGGTAAAAGGTTGTGCAACTACCTAGGCCTATATTGGGGCACATTGGGGTTCATAACAATTCCACATCAAATAAAATTTCTGAATTAAATGTAAAGCATATTAGGCTATAGAAAGCAAAATCAGTGTCAAAGAGTCAATCAGTTGGTCAATTAAAAGCATGAAGCTCAGAGTAAAATGCAAATAATGAAATAGCATAACAGAGTATAATTCAGCTCAGTAAATAAATCATAAATCAGATCAGACTGACATATTGTCATCTTCTAAAGATCAGGGGAGAGTGAGACACTCATTTGGTATAAATGTGCAAAGGCTCAGAAATCCCACTGAATCATGTTAAAAAAAGAACAATACAGTTTACAATCACATTCGTCAGAACTGTCTCACAGATTCATGTAATATAGTTCTCATTTCTGTTGCTCCTGTGACAACTAAATAGTTAGAACAAATCCCGACAACCCAAGGTTAAGTTCTAATGAGAATCACATTGTGGCCCCAATAGGAAAAACATTAGGAAAGCATTCACTATACTAATGCAGCATGAAAATGAAGCTTGAGAACACAGAATCATGTTGTACATGAGAGAATGTTTCAAAACATTGTTTGTGTAATGTTAGACCTAACAGTCTTAGGGTGGTCTTCCCCAACATTTTGCCTTACTCCTCCTATCTTTGTTGAACTCATTTTTGTGGGCCTTAGGACTCTTGCGCTTTACCACAGCTAACCAGTGCTAAGTGCTTGTGTGCTCATCTTTAAACCTGGTAAAATTGGCTTACATCCAATTGGCACATTTAGTTTACTTGTAAATCCCTAGTAAAGGGGCACAACATGTACCCTAGGTCTGTAAATTAAACACTATTAGTGGACCTGCAGCACTAATTGTGTCACTCAATTAAGTAGCCTTTTAAACATGTCTCTGCCCTGCTATTGCAGCCTGTATGTGCTGTTTTAAAACTGTCATTTCGACCTGGAAAAACAAACCTCTTGCCAGGCCTGAAACCTTCCTTTTTAATACACACGTCACCACTAGGTTAGGCCCTAAACGGCCCAGAGGGCAAGGTTCAGTGTATTTAAAAAGTTGGATGTGTGCTTTTATGTTTCACATGTCCTGATAGTCAAAATCTCTCAAATTCATTTTTCACTACTGCAAGGCCTACCTTTTCCATAGGATAGCATTGGGTTACCTTATTAAATGTAATATGTGATACCTTTTGATTTGGAGCAGGCAGGGCAGTCATGTTTGGTCTCTGAGGAATTGTTTTTTAAAACCCTCCTTAATGGTATAGTCGGATTTAAAGATACATTTCTGAAAATGCCACTTTTAGAAAGTTTGCATTTTCCTCCCGTAACCATTGGTGCTTACAGCCTGTTCCTGGGTGATATGAGTATGTGGAGTTAGCCTTTGTGTATTCCTTCCAGACAGTGTCAAAAACAGAGACTAGATTTGGGAAGGATGGGCCATACCTAGCAGGATGAAGGGCAGGGCTGTCACCCACTACCTTTATACCACAAAGGCACTGCGCTACAAAGGATTTCACACTAGTCTATTGTGACAACAGACAATCTGGGGACAGGGCAGGGAGGCACATCAGTGGGGGGAAAACTATAGATGCTTCTTCACTTCTAAGCGGGTTCCAGGTAAAAATATTTGCCTCTCAGTCTAGGGGTGAGCAGGATACTCCACTCCGCCGGTGGAGTTCGCAGAGTTTTGTCACTCTGCGCTCTGCTAGGAGCACAGAGTTCAGCTAAAACCTCCACCCACCGTGCATAGCAGATTTTACCAGCGCCTAGTTAAGTAAATGGTGCCATTTGAATCACTAGAGCGTGCATAGATGTTTCCACTTCAGCCGCCATATTAAAAGCTTCTGTATAAGTAATCATTTGCGGTCTAGCTTTGAAGCTTAAACAACTCAGTGCAAGGCTTGGCATTTCAGATACTCTATCTTGAACAGGAGGGCCCCACCTACCTGCTCCTCCTCTGCCGCAGGCTGTACTAGTGTGGCAGTACCGGCTGGGACATGAGGAGGGATAAGGGCAGTGTGGGGAGTATCAGCCCCTGAAGCAATGGCTGCGGGCAGCTGCTGTCTGGGCTCTTAGGCCGAACCGTTGGGGCCGATAACCCCACTGAAAGCCAGGGACCATCAGACCCTTGGTAAGTGAGTGTCACACTGCCTACATTCACACTGGACAGCAGTGCATTCCCAGGCATACTCACAGTACACCGTGATAGAATAGAAAAATCGTGTTTGCGCATTGTTCTATGTATGTTAGCATTCGCGACGTCATTTTCTATGTAGGCGCCATTTTGAATCATGATCGAAACTAATCCTTTGCTATTTCTGAGAAACAGCCTTTAATAAGTTTAGTTTCTCCAAGGTTGGGTTTTGCTTCACTAATGAATAGACTGTTCTTATTAGCGCACACCTTTCCCACTAGATATGGGCCTTCTCCCACTTGTCTGAAGACGGGCCCGCCTGCAGTGACCTTGAACTCTGCAGCTTTGTAAGATATGAGTACTGAGATTGTTTTTCTTCTCTCGTTTGCATTGCTTTACAGCACCTGCCTGGAAAATTCCACTATGGGCGTGTTCTAGCCCAGTTACGAAATGTACTAAATGTATCTCTATGCTTGTGGACTTTAGTCCCTCTGCAGCACGCCTTAGATGCTGGGCAGACAGGGCTCCGCTCTGAGTGTACTCTGAATAAACAGAAATTGGTTTGTATTCTCTACTGTCTGACCGACTCTTCATTTGGTGTGGAAGGCTGAGAGGTGGTCGTGAGTGACCCGGGTGATCCTAATCGGGTCACTTCCTTCAGTTGCCATCCGAACAGGGACTCCTTCGGGTGATTGACCCATCCCTTTCCGAGGACGGGGAGGAGGTCGAGGCCATCGTTGGGTCGGACTGACGGATCGGGGATCCCTGTACGAGGAGCATTGATTGCTCGCAGCTGCCCCTTCTGTCCTGCCGGATGGTGCCTCGCCCAGTGGTCATCCCGACTGGAGTCCTGAACGGCCAAACCCTTGGATCTGACCGTTTGGTCTGAAGAGTCGGCAGTGGAGAATTAGTTTGCTTGACCTGCATATATCAGGTGAGTTTGTTTTGTTTTTTTGTGGATATGGTACCATTTTGGTTTGCATTTGGTAGGGTCTGATGACCATCTTTGGGATAAAATCCTTTGCAATTGCTTTGCCAGGCATAAATAGTGAACTTGTTTTCTTCTGAGAATGCCTGGGATTAGTAAATTGTTTTCTTTGTGCTGTTGCTGTTGTTCTGCAGATGCTCGATTGGAAGAAGCTCAGCCGGCGCCTCCAGAAGGCACTCCAAATTTTGATATGTATGTGAAGCATGGTCTTGGCCCTATTATGTTCAGTACACTATGGCACAAATACACTAAGGACAAGGCTGAGTTGCAGTGGCCGTTGACGGGCACTTTCGATGAACAAAAGATTGGGTATTTGCAGGAACAGTTGTTTAAAAGACGAAGTAGACAATCTATGTTTGATTCTCTCCGTAACATGGCAGAAGACAGCTAGACAGAGATGATTGAAAATGGAAAAAGATGTACGAAAAGGAAAGATGCAGACACTGACTCAGAAATCTGTAGTATATGATAGAGAAAAGCAGGAGAAGGGAGTCGAATGTGAAGATAGGAGATTTCGGTTGCATGTTGATAAATCGTATATGGCTCAAGAGGAAAATTACACTTTCGTAGAGGACTTGTTAGACAAACGACCCCCGCCCCCATATGCCCAGCGCAGGATATATCCCACTGTCCCTGTACCATCCCAGCTGCCTGGTACTGCTGTTTCCACTGTCCCTGTATCACTATCTACTGCTGTTGTCTCGATGACTGTGGCTTCGGCTCCTCCTCCTCCTTCTTTGCCTTCGCCGCCTGTGACAACTGTGACTGTTAGCACCCCTGACATACCTATTGTCTCGGCATCACTATCTCCAGCTCTTTCTCCTGCAGCGCACCCGCCTGCGACGATTGTACCTGGTACTTCTGCTGCTTCTCCTTTTATGGTTTTTCATCCTTTGATTTTGTTGAGTGATGAGACACCAGTACGCGGGCTTGAGGATAGAGATTGGACAAAATTTAGTGAGCGTATGGGCCCTTTTGTATGGTCTGCAGTGGGGGATGAAGAGAAGAAGGTAGTAGCTAATCAAGCCGCACAGTGGGGTCGTAATCCCATCTACAGTGTGGAGGATGTTTGGAGTGTGATGAAAGATTATGAGCATTTATACAGCAGCATATGTCCTCCACTTTAATTGGCCTTTGGCAGCAACATTTTAGGGATGATGTGCCACAAATTTTATTTGATATTAGGGATCGTGTGTATGCTAGTGGTTTAGATCCAGGCCAAGTGTTTGGGAATATTACTACGTTAGTTGCTTATTGGGGTAGGTTACATGACAAGAGCCCTACTATGGTATCTCAGTTTCCGATGCGAGAGGTTCATCCCATATATCACCCAGAGATCCCGGAATTAACGGATCAGCGAGGGAATTTCACACGAGCGGGTGTAGCGGCCCGGTTTCAAGAACAGTGGGTTTACACTCTGTGGAAAAGAAGTGAGGTATTGTCCCTTAAGACTCAGTTGCCTGATCCCAGGAAAACTCCTACTGCATATTATAAAGAATTGACTGAAGCTGCCTCTTCGATGGTAATGACTCTTGCTGAAATTGAAATGTTTTTTGGTCTTCTTGTCTTGGTTGATATTTAGAGGCAGGTTCATACTCAGGATCATGTTCCGGAGTTGGGTGGTACATGGGATCAAATTAAAGCATGGAACCAGGAAATAAAGGCCAGGTGATAAGCCTCGAGCAGAGATACTTGCTTTGCCAGGTCGCATTATTACATATATGCATTCTCTTATTTCACAGAGAAAAGTAGATTGGGATAAGTTGACGGCTTGTCGGCAAAAGAAAGATGAGAGTGTGTCAGATTTCTTTACTCGGTTCGAAGATACATTTCTAGATTACAGTGGGCAGGATCTGTCCATTGAGGGGGGTGTTCGGCTGTTTGTCAATAGGTTTGTTTCTAATATACTTCCCAAAATTGTGGCTTGTTTACAGGCTTCCAAAAGTACTTGGTCCACCTCTTCCCCTCCTATTATTTTGAATATGGCTCAATATTATGAACATCGGAACAATGAGGAGAAAGAGAGGGTGGAGAAAAAACATAAGGATTTAAAGACTAAGGTATTGCTGCAACAAGCATTCAGAGGGAATGGTAGAGGACGTGGTGGTCCTGCCCGACACCTTCCACGCACTAGTAGGCAGCCGAACACGACGCCTCTGGGGCCGAATCAGTGTGAATATTGTAAGGAGGAGGGTCACTGGCGTAGCGAGTGTCCCGTGGTTTTGCAGAAGGTGGCAGTCCCTGGAGGATGTGCTTCTCGTGGACGGGGTCGTGGGCTGGTGGGGCTGATAGAACACAGAACGCTGGAGCCTCACAGGGTTGTTCGGATAATAATTATTTTGTTGACCCTCGCAAAGGGCAGTATTACCATGATGACTATGATATGGATGAAGCGACAGGAGTGTCTTATAGCTACGATTGCCAAGGAAAGAGTGGGGGACCAGTACAGATACCTGTAGATCAGCGTGGGCCTTATGTGAAAGCGGAACTACAAGGTTTGACTTAGGAATTTTTGGTGGACACATGTGCAACAAAAAGTTCTGTTGCTCGAAACATGGTCCCTGGGGCGGCTCTGTCTGGCCATAATAATGTTTCGGTAGGTTTTCCAGGTGTACCGGTTGTGAGCCCCATTTCAAGACCCCTTGCATTGACTATTGGTCCTTTCACTGTAGATTCTCCTTTTTTTTTTGGTCAAAATCTGTTTATTGAATGTTTTTTCACAGATTACAAACATTGCATAAAGAACAAGAACCACAGTGCGTTCAGACTTTCTCTACAGGTGCACGTACCAGTCCTTATATAGCTAAAAGAAAATAATTTGCACAGTTTCACATTACAGTGGTGAACAGCTCCTGCATCATATCCCCTCGAGGAGATTTGAACTATTACGATAAGTAGTCTTATTATCTCCCATGCAGTACAAGCGCAAACCCCCTATATACCTTCTGGAGAGATGAATGCCTTTGTTGGGTGAACAACTAACACCCAAGTGGGTAATTAAGGTTGCCTACTCTCGGCAACAAAGAAAGGAAAGGAAAAACAAGTCAAAGTAACAATTGAAAACCAACAACAACTATACCCAGGGAGGTTCGTGGGGCAATGTTATGAGCCAGAGAGGGGGGAAGGAAGCCAGACCTGCGCGGGGGCCTCCCGCGACCAGCACGGGGTACAACTGCAATCGGGGCCACATAGTCGTGGTCTCACCCTCGTGGGGAGGCGAAGCATGGCTAAAGCAGGAAAAGCTGTAAAGCCCTTAATCGTGGACTACAAGCAAACAGGGGGATCCCTCTGAGAGATTGCTGACCAGGGGGCTCCAAATGTAGTCAAAACCCCTTCGGGAATCGTCAGCTATATCCAATAGGCGCTCCAGCGCCAGCGCTCTCCAAAGGCGGGCATGCCATTGGATGAGCGAAGGGGCCTCAGGCCTCTTCCAGGCTGCGGCTAAGGCCATCTTCGCTGCACCCAAGCACAGCCACATAATGGATCTATCTCCATGCGTCTGGTATTTGAGCAGTGGATCGCGGATGCCCAATAGAACATAGGTACAGACCCGGGCACACGTAACGAGGATATAATATCAGGAGAAATGTCTCATACTGCAGAAATGTAGAGGGTCTACACCAGAATGATAATCATAGGTGTTTAATATAGTAACAGAGCATAAGCAACCAGCCAAAACAAAAGCAACCAGCCGACACGTGTTTCGTCACAAAGGGTAGTAACCCGTGACTCTTCAGGGCTGAAAGGCGGTGCCAACAAGGTGGATTCAAGTGACCGTTCAAGAATCCAAAACGGCAATGAGGAGCAGTGCGAACCACGGTAGGTGGACTACTGCCAAATGTAAGGAAAGGAAGACGGATATCGCCGGGCGGCGGATAAGCCAATGAGGACTATTGACCTTCAGAAAAGACGATGCAGTCTGTGGCGACGAGATTAACCAAGTGCTAAGTAGCACAGGGGGGAATATAGAATTAGTCGTGCCAGGTCAGTAGTCTAGGACTCCTCATTGCCGTTTTGGATTCTTGAACGGTCACTTGAATCCACCTTGTTGGCACCGCCTTTCAGCCCTGAAGAGTCACGGGTTACTACCCTTTGTGACGAAACATGTGTCGGCTGGTTGCTTTTGTTTTGGCTGGTTGCTTATGCTCTGTTACTATATTAAACACCTATGATTATCATTCTGGTGTCGACCCTCTACATTTCTGCAGTATGAGACATTTCTCCTGATATTATATCCTCGTTACGTGTGCCCGGACTGTACCTACTTAATTTGTGTGGATTTCTATCCATACCATCACGGGGGTTTTAGGGCATATCCCCTGACCTGGTTTGCACCGTTCACACTCCTAGTATAACATAAACTCAGCGCGAATTAGCTTGAGCGCCATTATTCCTGTCAATACTAAAAACCCCACACTGATACATGCCCAATAGAACATTTTCCATAGATTCTCCAATAGGGTACCCCAATATAAGCTTGATTTGGGCAAGAATCTCTTTCCAAAAGGTCTGTATGACCGGGCAGTCCCACCAGATGTGTTTAAAATCTCCCAGCAAGCAACAACCCAGCCAACATCGGTCAGAAGTGTCCGGAAAGATTGAATGCAGTTTGTGTGGGTGGAGATACCAATCGTACAGCGTTTCATAGTGGGCTTCCCTGAGATACATGGAGCAATTAAACTTAGCTATATCTTTATATAAGGAGTCCCATTGTTTCTCTGAGGGTGGAGACTGCAGCATGTCCCCCCAGAACGTTCTATGACGTTGTGTGCGGTGTGGAGACAGTGTTAGTAGTAGGGTATAAAGAAAGGAAATACACCCCTTCCCGGAGTGCCGGACTGTACAAATTTTTCTATTGGGAGTAATTCCCTAGTGGCCGCTTGGCAAAACTGTGGCTGCTGAACCCAATGAACTAATTGCGTGTAATGGTAAAGTTCGATTTGCGGGAGATGAAAGCGGGACATGCAGTCAGTGAACGAGAGTATTTTGTCGCCTTGGAAAAGATCCGATAACATAATGCAGCCCCCTTCTCTCCAGAGATCAAAGGGCCCTTCTTGGAGAGCCGGAGGGAAGGCCTTAGTGAAGTGGATGGGATTGTAAGGGGACGGAAACGAGGTCAGAGGCAGTGTTTTGGTCACCGTATCCCACACTTGCAGAGTAGTGGAAGTAGGGACACTTAAGTATGCGTTGGTGGACCTGTCCGATTTATGTCTCCAGGGTAGATCCCAGATCGTTCTCCCCGTCACCTGTCTATCGATGTGGAGCCATAACTTGTTCAATTCCCTAAGTGACCATTCGCTCAGAACTCGCAATTGGGCAGCCTTATAATAAGTTAAAAAATCCGGAAGGGCCAGGCCCCCCGCGCTCGTTGACCTTGCCAGAGGAACTTAATCAGCATGGTTTTCAGTTCAGGAAAGCGGTTCTTATCTGGCGGGATGGGGAGTCCCTGAAAGAGGTAGAGAAGACGAGGCAATACATTCATTTTGACCGTATTGATCCTACCTATCCATGAGATATAGGCAGCACTCCATTTTTTAAAGTCAATGCTTAGCTGTCTGAGTAGGGACGGAAAATTGGCCTTATACAGGTCAGCGAGTTTGGGGGTAATTTGGACCCCTAGATATGTGATGGCTTTACGAGCCCACAGGAAGGGAGATCCGCCTTTCAACAGTTTCTGAGTCTCTGAGGGCAGGGTAAGATTTAAAATGAAAGATTTAGAGGGGTTTACTTTGAAGCCCGATACAGCTTCAAATTGCTCCAATTCCTGGCTAATTTCAGCGAGGAAGGTGACTGAATTGGTAAGCGGCAACAGGACATTGTCCGCAAACAAGGCTATTTTATGGTCATCAGTCCCGAATCTAATCCCGCTAATCTTCTGGTTCGCCCGCACCCGCGCTGCCAAGGGTTCGATGCTAAGGGCAAAGAGCAGCAGGGTTAGAGGGCAGCCCTGTCTAGTCCCTCTGGCTAAGTTAAAAAAGTCAGAGGCCACTCCATTAACCAGAACCCGGGAGTGAGGGGCACTAAAATTAGCTTGGATCATCCCTATAAAGGCTTCACAAAATCCGAATCGACGCAGAGAAAGCTTCAAAAAGGCCCAATCAATGCGGTAGAAGGCCTTCTCTGCGTTGAGTGATAGCAAAGCAGCGGGAATTCGTTTCTTGTGCGCCTTATCTATAAGGTGAAAGACGCGTCTGAGGTTGTTGTGAGTCTGGCGCCCCTTAATAAACCCCGACTGGTCAGGATGTATGAGGTCAGGGAGGAATTTCTCGAGCGGAGTGGCCAGTATTTTGGAGTAAAGTTTTGCGTCCAAATTAAGGAGGGCGATGGGGCGGTAAGATGAGCATTTTTGCGGGTCTTTTCCCAGCTTCGGGATGATAGAGATCAGGGCTTCACCCATGGTCGGTGACACCGCCTGGTGAGTCGCTATGGCGTTAAACAACGCAGTGAGGTGGGGGGTCAAGTCAGCTGAGAAAGTACGGTAGAATTGAGCTGTGAACCCGTCAGGGCCTGGCGCTTTGTGTCATTTTAGGGAGTCAATAGTAGCCTGGACCTCCTCCACAGTGATCGCCCCGCCCAAGCTATCATTGGCGGAAGCAGAGACCTGGGGGAGATCCACAGCGTCAAGGTATTGTGTTTGATCAGGTTCCCTGAGGAAATCAGCCTGGTATAGTGTGCGGTAAAAATCATAAAATGCCCGTGCTTTCCCCTCCTCATTGACATGTGTCACGCCTTGCTCGTCGGTAATTTGCTTCACAGATTCTTTCTCTTGTTTGACCCGTAACTGTTTGGCCAGTAGTGTGCCCACCTTATCCTTCCCCTCATACCCTTGGGCCTGAAGTGTCAGGAGTGTTTTCTCTGCTCTGTTTGTGTAAATAGCAAAACCAAAGGGGATGATGGATGGAGTGTTGAACATTGCAAGCACTCACCCCCAGTCACCTGATCTGGGTTTAATCCATCATCATCCTTTAGCTCACTCCGCCACCCCAGTTCAGACATGGCCATATGCAAATCAGTCCAGCCCGAACCGCCAAGCCATGTCTTCCCTGGACCGGAAACAATCATCCTGGGACCGGTTTCTGGCTTACAGCCGTCATCAGCCAGGCTATCTTGAATCCAGTGGCAAAGTGAGCAAGGGACCCACGTCTGGGCATACCCTGCCAACTTAGGGCGAACATAGCAAAACCAAAGGGGATGATGGATGGAGTGTTGAACATTGCAAGCACTCACCCCCAGTCAACTGATCCGGGATTAATCCATCATCATTCTTTAGCTCACTCCGCCACCCCAGTTCAGACATGGCCATATGCAAATCAGTCTGACCCTGTGCCTCATGGGAACAGTCCAGCCCGAACCGCCAAGCCATGTCTTCCCTGGACCGGAAACAAGCATCCTGGGACCGGTTTCTGGCTTACAGCCGTCATCAGCCAGGCTATCTTGAATCCAGTGGCAAAGTGAGCAAGGGACACACGTCTGGGCATACCCTGCCAACTTAGGGTGAACATAGCAAAACCAAAGGGGATGATGGATGGAGTGTTGAACATTGCAAGCACTCAGCCCCAGTCAACTGATCTGGGTTTAATCCATCATCATTCTTTAGCTCACTCCGCCACCCCAGTTCAGACATGGCCATATGCAAATCAGTCTGACCCTGTGCCTCCTGGGAACAGTCCAGCCCGAACCGCCAAGCTATGTCTTCCCTGGACTGGAAACAAGCATCCTGGGACCGGTTTCTGGCTTACAGCCGTCATCAGCCAGGCTATCTTGAATCCAGTGGCAAAGTGAGCAAGGGACCCACGTCTGGGCATACCCTGCCAACTTAGGGCGAACATAGCAAAACCACAGGGGATGATGGATGGAGTGTTGAACATTGCAAGCACTCACCCCCAGTCAACTGATCTGGGTTTAATCCATCATCATTCTTTAGCTCACTCCGCCACCCCAGTTCAGACATGGCCATATGCAAATCAGTCTGACCCTGTGCCTCATGGGAACAGTCCAGCCCGAACCACCAAGCCATGTCTTCCCAGGATCGGAAACAAGCATCCTGGGACCGGTTTCTGGCTTACAGCCATCATCAGCCAGGCTATCTTGAATCCAGTGGCAAAGTGAGCAAGGGACCCACGTCTGGGCATACCCTGCCAACTTAGGGCGAACATAGCAAAACCAAAGGGGATGATGGATGGAGTGTTGAACATTGCAAGTACTCACCCCCAGTCAACTGATCTGGGTTTAATCCATCATCATTCTTTAGCTCACTCTGCCACCCCAGTTCAGACATGGCCATATGCAAATCAGTCTGACCCTGTGCCTCATGGGAACAGTCCAGCCCGAACCGCCAAGCCATGTCTTTCCTGGACCGGAAAAAAGCATCCTGGGACCAGTTTCTGGCTTACAGCCGTCATCAGCCAGGCTATCTTGAATCTAGTGGCAAAGTGAGCAAGGGACCCACGTCTGGGCATACCCTGCCAACTTAGGGCGAACATAGCAAAACCAAAGGGGATGATGGATGGATGGAGTGTTGAACATTGCAAGCACTCACCCCCAGTCAACTGCTCTGGGTTTAATCCATCATCATACTTTAGCTCACTCCGCCACCCCAGTTCAGACATGGCATATGCAAATCAGTCTGACCCTGTGCCTCATGGGAACAGTCCAGCCCGAACCGCCAAGCCATGTCTTCCCTGGACTGGAAACAAGCATCCTGGGACCGGTTTCTGGCTTACAGCCATCATCAGCCAGGCTATCTTGAATCCAGTGGCAAAGTGAGCAAGGGACCCACGTCTGGGCATACCCTGCCAACTTAGGGCGAACATAGCAAAACCAAAGGGGATGATGGATGGAGTGTTGAACATTGCAAGCACTCACCCCCAGTCAACTGATCTGGGTTTAATCCATCATCATTCTTTAGCTCACTCCGCCACCGCAGTTCAGACATGGCCATATGCAAATCAGTCTGACCCTGTGCCTCATGGGAACAGTCCAGCCCGAACCGCCAAGCCATGTCTTCCCTGGACCGGAAACAAGCATTCTGGGACCGGTTTCTGGCTTACAGCCGTCATCAGCCAGGCTATCTTGAATCCAGTGGCAAAGTGAGCAAGGGTCCCACGTCTGGGCATACCCTGCCAACTTAGGGCGAACATAGCAAAACCAAAGGGGATGATGGATGGAGTGTTGAACATTGCAAGCACTCACCCCCAGTCAACTGATCTGGGTTTAATCCATCATCATTCTTTAGCTCACTCTGCCACCCCAGTTCAGACATGGCCATATGCAAATCAGTCTGACCCTGTGCCTCATGGGAACAGTCCAACCCGAACTGCCAAGCCATGTCTTCCCTGGACCGGAAACAAGCATCCTGGGACCGGTTTCTGGCTTACAGCCGTCATCAGCCAGGCTATTTTGAATCCAGTGGCAAAGTGAGCAAGGGACCCACGTCTGGGCATACCCTGCCAACTTAGGGCGAACATAGCAAAACCAAAGGGGATGATGGATGGAGTGTTGAACATTGCAAGCACTCACCCCCAGTCAACTGATCTGGGTTTAATCCATCATCATTCTTTAGCTCACTCCGCCACCCCAGTTCAGACATGGCCATATGCAAATCAGTCTGACCCTGTGCCTCATGGGAATAGTCCAGCCCGAACCGCCAAGCCATGTCTTCCCTGGACATGAAAAAAGCATCCTGGGACCGGTTTCTGGCTTACAGCCGTCATCAGCCAGGCTATCTTGAATCCAGTGGCAAAGTGAGCAAGGGACCCACGTCTGGCATACCCTGCCAACTTAGGGCAAACATAGCAAAACCAAAGGGGATGATGGATGGAGTGTTGAACATTGCAAGCACTCACCCCCAGTCAACTGATCTGGGTTTAATCCATCATCATTCTTTAGCTCACTCCGCCACCCCAGTTCAGACATGGCCATATGCAAATCAGTCTGACCCTGTGCCTCATGGGAACAGTCCAGCCCGAACCGCGAAGCCATGTCTTCCCTGGACTGGAAACAAGCATCCTGGGACCGGTTTCTGGCTTACAGCCGTCATCAGCCAGGCTATCTTGAATCCAGTGGCAAAGTGAGCAAGGGACCCACGTCTGGGCATACCCTGCCAACTTAGGGCGAACATAGCAAAACCAAAGGGGATGATGGATGGAGTGTTGAACATTGCAAGTAAATAGCATTAAGTTTCCCACTCAGGGCCGTGACCTTTCTCAAAGAAGGGGCCGAAGGTGTGGCCTTGTGGGTTTTCTCCGCCTCTAACAGCTCCTGTTCTAAGTCTAGCCGCTCCTTAGTCTGGAGCCTTCTGAGGGCGGTGGCTAGGGAAATGCAGTGACCTCGCATGTGGGCTTTAAACGCATCCCAGTTATTCATCGGGGACATGTCCGCCGGGTCATTGAGAAGGAAGAAATCCCTAATTGCTTTGCGGAGATCATCTCTATGTAGCCGGTCTCGGCATAAGACCTCCGGGAAATACCATCTGGACAGTTTGGATCTTGGGGCCGGCCAGTTTAAGGGGCAGGTCAGGGGGGCATGGTCCGAAAGAGCCATAGGTAGAAAAAGGGAGGTTGTGACTAAGTGCAAGAGAGATTGGCTGAGGAAGATGTGATCGATTCGGGAGTATGATCTGTGCACATGGGAGAAGAAGGAAAAGTCCTTCTTAATCGGATTGAGGCATCTCCAGACATCAATTAGGCCGAGCTGTTGTATCAATTGCTTAAGTGGTGTAGTGAACACTCCCCCCCAGTTCTGTGGGAGTGTGTCGTGTCCACGTGTGGATCCCAGATGAGATTGAAATCCCCCATGACAATCAGGTCCCCATTCGAAAAGCACGCTAGGGAATCCAAAAAGGAAGAGACAAAGTCTGCCTGCCCTGTGTTGGGGGCATACACAGATGCTATTGTACAGGCCCTGCCCATTAATAATCCCTTGACCCTAATGAATCTGCCCTCCTTATCCCTCTGCGTGGCCTCATGGATGAAATGTGCGGAGGGATGAAGTAGAAGAGCGACCCCATTTTGTTTCTCGGTATTAGTGGCCTGGAAGATCAGGGGGCAATGCCTATGCTTGAGCCTGAGCTCTTCTCCCTTTTTGAGGTGGGATTCCTGAACCACCACCACATGCAGACCCTGGTCCCCTAAAAATTTCCAGAAGCGCTGTCGCTTGTTAGGGGAGTTAAGGCCCCTGACTTGCCATGAGAAAAGTTTAACCCCCATCCCTCCCTTCGTGGCCTGCCATGCGAAAGTAAGGCCCCCCTGTACCCCATCCCTCCTCCCCCATCCCACCTACGCTGCCCTCCCTGGGTAAAACAAACACGAACCCATTAAGAACAATAAGAAACAAAACTTGCACGTAGTTCAGTGCAAACCCGATGGATTGCGTCTTCAGATGGTCTTAGGGGCAGGATCATTCCCGCACCTAGAGTTCCGCAGGCGTACCAAAATGACCATCACTCTGGAGGCTCTCGAATTAGCGCAAGTCCAACGGGCCTCCCTTGTTCAACCAGGCGGCCAGGCAAAACCCCGCAGCATGTCCCCAGAGGCACAAACTAGGGGAGCCCGTTTTCCACCGTGCATCAGGCCCCCTTCTGCAGGTCGTCGCCGGTTCCTCAGATCCAGAACTTATGAGCTGAGAAGTCTCTCACTGTGAAATCCCCTTTCAAGGTAGACAGATGAAGGAAGCAATGTATGCACAGACCGTTCAAGGCGTCTTCTTGCTCAAGCCAGAGGCCCTCTGCCAGGCTCCGGGGGCTCCTCGTCTCATCCGCCGGTCCCCCCCTCCCTCCTGAGATGTAGGGCTTTTCCGCAGAGAAGTTGAACCCAGCCCCAGCAAGGCGGCCGCCCCCTCGGAGAAATGGTGTTGTTTGTTGTTGAGGGAGAATGCCAAGCCGAAGGAGTATGTCCATCAATATTTAATTTGTCTCTCTCGTAGAGCGGCAGTAATGAGGCAGAACTGCTGGCGCCTCATCAATGGAGCCTGGGCGACGTCTTGAAATAGTGTGCAGGACCCCCCCTCGTAGTTGATCGTGTCGAGCCCTTCGGGCTTTGCGGAGTACCAGTTCTTTGACTTTGAAGGATGCAAACTTAGCCAGTATGTCTCTCGGGTGTTGATTCTTTCCCTGTTGGGCTGGTCCCACCCTATGGACCCATTCCAGAAGAATTGCCGGAGCGTCCTCCCCAATGATGCTGGTGAAGAGGCCCACCATATACTGCTCCAGCTCCACTCCTTCGTGTCCTTCCTCCAGGCCGCGCACCCTAATGTTTTCCCACCTGGAGCGGTTTTCTAGATCTTCGCACTTAAGAAGCGCGGAGTTCAGTTGCGCTACGAGGGCCTCGGATCCTTCCTCAAGCGGCTGTAGTTGATCTTCGAGGTCCTGGCATTTTGCCTCGAGGGCGAGGGTGCGGGTCACCACAGAGTCAACATCTGCCCACAGTTCACTGAGTTTGGAGCCCATCTCAGATTTAAAGGCATCAAAGGAGGCGTTTATATCTGCTTTAATGTCTTCACGCAGTTCTTTTTTGAAGTCTCTGAGCGTCGCCAGCAGGTCTTCACGGGTGAGCGCCATCCCCCCCGCCGCCTGAATGCGCTCTTGCTCCGGTCCGTCCCCCGTGTTGGAGGCCCCAAAATAGCTTGAGACCTTGTTGGGCTGTGCTTTTTTAGGAGGCATATGTGCAATTCCAGGCCCGAAACTGCTCCCGGATGATCTCATGACTCGCACTCAAGATCGGTTGAAGTTCCTCGTCGTGCGAACAGCGGGATGTGCCCCTGGCTATAGGCCCCCTTCCGTCCTCGAAGTGCGCCCCCTGATGTCTCCAAATATTATAATAGAAGAGTGTCCACTCAGTTGTGTAGCCTCAGGGGGGACCGCTTATGTAAGATGCACTAACAGGTAGGCCTCAGGACGCCATCTTAGAGTCAGGCATGGGGGTCAGGCAGCTCCTTCTGCAGCCTCCAGCTCGCTTGTTGCCCCCCAGCATCCATCCAGGGCCCACAAGGCTGCCCCCAGATAGCGTGCTCTTCGTGAGGGATATGGGCTTCTCAGCAGGAGTACAGGGGGGCCGTCGCGCCGCAGGGAAGGAGGGAAATGTTCTCACCGGCTTGCAGGGACTGCGAAGGCCACACAGGCCACCCACTCCGTGATCGCAGCTGCCGGGGCTCAGAATCACCCCTGCAGCTGCCCGCATGCAGCAAGTTGACTTTGCCGCTCCGATGGCCACTCCACCCCGGGGCCGCGCTCCGGAGCGTCTGCCATCTTGCGTTCACCGAGGCGCCTTCGTTAGCCTCACCCGGCCATCTCCGACGCCTCGGTCCCGAGGACTGGTGCTCACACGGGTCGCCTTGTCATCCAGGGAGAGGTCGCTGCAGCCCAATCTTGCTGGATGCCAGATAAATCTCGCTGCAGCGGAGCGGATCCGTCAGCATCGGAGCCCGGCCGCCATTTTAGGTGAGCGGCCTCGCTCCGTGGCTAATCTCACTTCGGGATGTGGGGTGCGCCCCTGTTCTCATCGAGCCACCAGACTGGTCACTACTCTGTGGGTGTCCAGACTCTCTCCTTTCATGCCCTCCGCGTGAGCCTGGACACCAGCAGCATCAATTAAGCGGACTCCGGTGCGGGAGCCGAGCAGAGTTACGTCCGCGCGGCCATGATGGTTGGCCACGCCCAGATTGTCAATTTTTGTTGACATCTAATTGTGAAAATTTGATGGGTTTGGATTTGTTGAAAAAATTGCATGCCACTATTTATTGTTCCCGGACGGTGTTTATATGACGATGGGCCCCAATGTAAGTACCAAACAGTGTCTGTCTCTCCCTCTTCCTGCTGAGTTTGCTGATGTGCTGCTCACTCTGTGGGCAACAGGTGATAGAGACGTGGGGCTGTTGCATATACCACCGGTTTCGATACAGGTCAAAGATAATGTTGTTCTGCCTCGTATTCCTTAGTATAAAATACCACAGGCAGGAGAACAGGCTTTGTTGCAAATTATTCAGGATTTAATAGAGACAGGAGTAGTTCAGGAGTCGTCTGCAAATATTTGTAAAAGCCCCATTCTCCCGATTTTAAAAAGGACACCCTCAGGATCCCCTGATGATCATGAAGATGTTTATCGCTTTGTGATTGATTTGTGCGAACTTGATAAAATAGTGGTTCCTCAGTTTCCAGTAGTTCCAGATAATACTACACTTTTAACGATGATTCCTTCAGCAGCTAAATTCTTTTCTGTCATTGATTTGAAAAATGCCTTCTTTAGTATTCCAATCCATCCAGATAGTAGATATCTGTTCAGGTTCACCCTTGCTGGCAGGAGCTTTAGATTCTGTCGAGCTCCTCAGGGCTATTCAGAGAGTCCAAGTATTTATAGTCAGGCATTGAAAGGTCAGTTGGATTCCTTGTCACTTCCAACAGGTAATGTATTGGTGCAGTATGCTGACGATCTCATTGCTTCTGATACCGAACAAGGTTGTAAAGACAGTACTGTTAAATTGTTGTTGCATTTATCCACAAATGGACATAAGGTTTCCCTTTCTAAATTTCAGTATTGTCAACAGGAGGTCACCTATTTAGGTCACCTTCTGTCAAAGGAGGGTAAGAGGTTGACCCCTGAGAGCATTAGTATTATTGTCAAAATGCCCATTCCGCAAACTCAGAAAGATGTGCGTGCTTTTATAGGTATCACTTCCTACTGTCGGCAGTGGATACCGAACTACACCCTACTAATCAAACCCTTGCTTGCACTAACAACGAAAAGTTTTTTTTACAACGAAAGATGTGCATTAGCCTTTGCCTTGGATGCCGAATGTCAGCAGTCTTTTGAGCAATTAAAAACTGCGCTTTGTTCGGCTCCAGTACTTGGCACCCCCAATTACCGGAAACCATTTGTGTTGTACGTGCATGAGATGGCTGGTTGTGCGCTTTCTGTTTTAACACAAAAATTTGGAGATAAGCAACGGCCATGTGCTTATTTCTCGGCTATTCTTGATCCAGTCGTGAGAGCCCTCCCGAGCTTTCTAAGAGCGGTCGCCACCGTGGCCACTTCAATCAGACAATCGGCTGGACTTGTACTGGATACTGACCTCACAGTCATGGTACCCCATGCTGTGGATACACTTCTGAATAAAATAAGGACACAGCACCTCACCAGTGCACGTCTTACTGGTTATGAATTGACATTGTTTGCTAAGCATATTACGATTAAAAGATGTGCCACTCTGAATCCAGCCACGTTACTACCCCTCCCTTCCGAGAGTGATGAAATTGACAAACATGATTGTATCTTACGGATGGAAGAAGAGACAAAAGGATGGGTAGACTTGACTGATGTTCCCTTATCTGATCCACAAGGGGAACTATATGTTGATTGTTCTTCTTTTAAATTACCAGATGGCACCACCACTGCAGCGTATGCTATTACCACACTGCATACAGTGGTAGAGACATCTCGAGTCCCTTATCAGTCAGCCCAAGCTGCTGAGTTAGCTGCCCTTTTTCGAGCTTGTGAATTAAGCGAGGGACTGGTTGTCAATATTTATACTGATAGCCAGTATGCCTTTGGGGTCGCCCATAATTTTGGGCGACTCTGGGCAGACCCATGGCACCAAAATCCAGCATGGGCACCTTATATTGAGACTTTTATCTGCTTTGACACTCCCTAAGAAGTTGGCCATAGTAAAGTGTAGCGCCCACCGGAAGGTCACCAATGATGTAGGTAGAGGAAATGCCTTTGCAGAACAGACAGCTAAGGAGACGGCCCGGACAAAAATGAAAAGAATGTTTGTAGCAGGTCCCGCTAGGTGGGTCCCTGATGTTGTTATGTTTGAAGACACTCTCAAGAATGTGAAAGAGATACAAAGTGAAGCCACGATAGAAGAATTAGCAGTGTGGCAGGAAAGTACAGCACAATTGAATGATGAGGGGTGTTCGATTGATAAGTCGGGGAAGCAGAGTTGGATGTTGCCCAATGCATATGTTCTTCCTGTAGTTACAATGGCTCATGGCCCAGCCCATATTAGCGCTAAGGGAATTTGCAAGTTGTTGGACCCTGTATGGCAGAATGGCAATATCTCTAAGACAGCTGCACACTTACTGAAGTACTGTATGGTGTGCATGATGCATAATCCTGGAAAGGCTACCCCTACAACGTCTGGAAATTTTGCACCGCCCACTTTTCCTTTTGAGGTATTTCAAATGGATTACATAGAATTGGAAAGATGCAATAATTTGAAGCATGTTTTGGTGGTTGTATGTGCATTCAGTAAATGGGTTGAGGCTTATCCCACTAAGGATAATACAGCCATTACGACTGCAAAGGTACTCCTGAAGGAATTCTTTCCTCGTTTCGGCTTGCCCCGTTTGATTTGGAGTGATAACGGAAGTCATTTTAATGCAAAGGTGATCCAATTGATTTGTGATGGTTTGCACATAAAGCAGAAGTTTCATGCTGCCAACCATCCCCAGTCAGCAGGTTTGGTTGAGAAGTACAATGGTACTTTCAAACTCAAATTGGCTAAAATACAGGAGACTACAGGATTAAAATGGCCAGATGCTTTACCATTAGCTCTTTTGTCAACAAGAACTACAGCGCATTCTAGAACAGGATTGTCACCTTATGAGGTCGTGTTTGGACGCCCGGCAAATGTCTGGGGCGCCCCGCGCCCCCGGTGGTTCTCTGATATTGAGTATCCTTACTTGATTACTGTAGTAATGACACCGGAGACTGAAGACTTAAGGAACAAGGATTTATTCACAACAAGATGTTCCTCAATGAGACATGCGAGCGTGTTCCACCAACGCCAGCCAGGGACCAACTGACATCGCTGGAACGGCACGGCACGAACATTCTAAATGGCAGAATCAGGGGACTGGACGCAGCCAAGTCCAAAAAGGTAACAATGACATCACTACACAGCCCCCTCCCTTCATACAATAAGAAGAGAAAAGAAAAATGTAACTGGAAACAGGATAAAAAGGAAAAATGCAAATCATGTAAGTACATAGTCTGCCAAATAACTTGGCGGTCTGCGGTCACGGCAGGGGCGTGAGGACTCAAGCCCTGCAGATGGAGAAGAGGTAGCAGGTAAAAAGTTGTGGGCATCACAAGATAAACGCCCCCGTCTTTGTTCACCCCCACCACACCCTCCATTGGCTCCAATTCCAACATCACTCAAAAGCCAGAAGTCGTTGGCACATTTGTTATAACTTTTTACATTTACGTCATTTACTTTGTGTGCAAATTCCCTTCCTTTGCGAAACAAAGCGACCTTACGTTTGTTCCATTTGTTACCATTCTCTACAACAACATAGTTCTTGAAGACTTGTTTTACCTTGAATGGCCCCCAAAACTTTGACAGTCCCTTGACTGTCCTGCCATGTCTGATTTTTACTAGGTCACCGATACAGATACCTGATGTTCTAGTATTGTGCTCATTGTCCCGCACCACAGAAGAACTGGGTGATTTAAGCCATGCAGGTACAAGTTTTGTTCCCGGTTTCCGCCCACGCATCTTTTCAAACGGGGAAACTCCAGTTACACTGTGCACAGTCGTGCGATGTGCCCACACCATTTCATTAACCATGTTTCTCACATTCTTCTGATTCTGGACTGCCATGGAAATTGTACCTTTAACCAGGCGATTGGCCCGTTCAACCATACCATTAGCCTGTGGGTTGTACAAACTTGTGCGATGGTGTTTAATACCGCACTTGTCAAGAAAATCTCTCATTTCTTTCGATACGAGTTGGGTCCCATTATCCGTGACCAGGATACGGGGAAGACCCTCCTCTTGAAAGATCATTCTGAGTTTCTCTATTGTACTCTGAGTGGTTACCTCGGACATGAAATGCACGATGAGCCACTTAGAGTGTACATCTACCATAACTAACGCATTTTTTAGCTTTTCATCCATGCCATGCATTGGCCCAATGAAGTCCAAACACACGGTACTCCAAGAATTTCCTGGATCTTCAATATGGCCAATGTTGGTCTTGAGACCCGTCTTGAGCCTCTTTTCGCTCTGGATACACACCTCACAATTGACCACCCATTCATTGATTTCCTCATCCATACAGGGCCACCAAACATTTTCTCTCACGCGTTTCTTGGTTAAAGTTTGGCCAAGATGCCCCTCGTGAGCCAATGCTATTATTTTGCGTCTGACAGCACAAGGTGGTACAAATTTTTCATCCCTCATAAGAACTTTGGACTCACTCAAACTGAATTCGTCAATTATTTTGACAAACGGCCTTACATTGGGCCCCACTGTACTTTCCCTTCAACAACCATTGATCAACATGCGTTCTACCTCCTTAAGAGTAGAATCTTGTTTCATCCCCAATTTCCACTCATCCGCAGTTACCACTCCTCCTACGCATTCAGTCACGTCACCCAACGAAGCCACAGCTCCCTCCTGCTCCCAAACATTGCTTTTAGTTACGCCTCCACCCTTGCACAATGACATACGGGACAGACAGTCTGCTTGTGCGTTTCTCCAACCGGGTATGTGAGTCACCTTGTACCTGTACTCCTGTAGATGTGATGCCAATCTGGCCAACCTTGCGGACCCCTTTCCAGCCCCCCCTGGGCTCAACACTTTTACCAAAGGCTTGTGGTCCGTGCGGATGAAGAATTCGATTCCCCACAAGAAAGTCCGAAAATGTTCCACTGACCATGCGGCAGCCAGAGCTTCCCGCTCTATAACAGAATAGTTACACTCACACTCTGACAGGGTTCGTGATGCGAATGCGACTGTTCTCTCTCGCCCCTTAAAGTTTTGGGACAAAACAGCCCCCAGCCCACACACACTGGCATCTACAGTGAGAAAGGTAGTAAGTTTGGTGTTAAACGGTGCCAAGACACCCGCTTCACAAATGTTTTTTTTGATTTGCTCAAAAGCAACCTGCTGCTCCTCCCCCCAATTAAAGGAACACCCTTTCTTCAACAACGGTCTCAGGGCCTCAGTCTTAGAGGCAAAGGAATCTACAAACTTAGCATAATACTCAATTAAACCCATAAAGGATCTTAATTTGTCTTTGTCATTGGGAACAGGTGCCTCACGTATAGCTTCAATAAGATCCACTTTTGGGCGAACTCCGTTACCAGAGATGGTATGTCCCAGGTACTCTATTTCCTCCACCAAAAATTTACATTTCTCTTTTCTTAGAGTTAGGCCGGCCTCCCTCAACCTTCCCAAGACCTCTTTAAGACATTTGTTGTGTTCATCAATAGACTCTCCGAACACAAGGATGTCGTCCTGGAAA
Source organism: Calotriton arnoldi (assembly GCA_963921515.1). NCBI lineage: Eukaryota > Metazoa > Chordata > Amphibia > Caudata > Salamandridae > Calotriton > Calotriton arnoldi. The sequence goes on from CAWUFW010008554.1 coordinate 336,975, forward strand.
AATTTACTTTTTCGACGCCCTTCAACACTTCAGTCATGATGCGTTGAAAGACGCTAGCTGCTGAAGACAGCCCAAATGGTAGTCTCCTGAACCGAAAGGTACCCTCCATGGTGATAAAAGACGTAAGATTCTTACTCTCCTCATCAAGTTTGACCTGGTGGTAAGCACTCTTCAAATCAAGTTTTGAAAAGTACTTACCACCTCCCAGCAAAAGTAACAATTCATTAATGTTTGGAAGAGGAAAGGTGTCAGTTACGATATGCTGGTTAAGACTGCGCAAATCCACACATAATCTCAACTTCCCATCGCTCTTTTTGCTGATGACTACTGGTGAGACCCATTCGGTGGCTTCCACCGGTTCTATTACACCATCTTTTAGCATTTGATCTAATAATTCTTTTACCTCCTCCCGCACCACAACAGGCACCCTTCTAAGTTTGTGCTTGACCTGGGTGGTACCTTTCTTCAAAACAATTTTGTGAGTGTACCCCTTAAGTTCACCCAGACCCTTTGTGAACACACCTTCCATGTCTCTCAAGACTTCATCCGTAGACATTTCGGACAAGCTAAGTACTTGCCCCTCCGAGTGCGGGTCAATGATTATGTGCAAGTCAAATTGATGTCCCCACCCCAGGATAGGGGGACCATCCTCCGCAACATAGATTTTGCCCTCTGTACATCGTGATTTAAACATAATGGGTGCGGTAAAGTAACCAAGAACATCGATTCTCTCTCCTTGGTATCCTCTAGGATCTATGTCTCTGGGTTCCAGGTTCACGTCTGGACACTCTTTTTTCCACATCCATTTTGGCACAATGGTGTACAAAGACCCACAGTCAACCATCAGTTCCACTTGTTTTCCTCTAATGTCAAATTCAGCTTTGGGGCGTTTTCTTTTACCTTCGCTGCCGTTGCCAGGTAGGACCATTAGAACACGTTCATCTCCATCTCCATCTGAATTTGGCTCTTCAGCAACAGCAACTCTTGTTCATTCTGTGGTCTTACACATCCTAGCATAGTGCGCCCTGCGTCCACACTTCATACAGTCTTGTTTGCTTGCGAAACACCACTTTGAGTCGCTTGTGTGCCCCAAACCGCCACATCTAGAACAACCTTTTTGCTTCTTACTTTTTTGTAATTTCTCATTAGGTTTACTTGTCGTTGTTTTTATTGTCTGATCCTTCCGCCCCACGACTGCAACTTCTTCTGTTATGGCATTCTTCTTACTCATAATCAACATGCATCTATCAGACTCCTCAACCACTTTCGCAATAGACAGCGCCTCTTTTAATGTAGGGTTTTTTGCTGCCCATAATCTCTCTTGTGCCTTTCTGCTGTGGCACTGCACGATGAATTGGTCGCGAATAAGTTCATCTGTCATTTGCCCAAAGTTGCATTTGATGGACAATTCCCTCAATACAGACACGAACTCCTCCATAGTTTCCTCTTGCTTCTGTGGCCTAGTATAGAACATATACCTTGAGAGCATGACGTTCTCCTCCTTAGCAAACCTCTTCTCCATGCGTTGTTTTGCTTCCATATACACATCCTCCACGGGTTGATTATTATTACCCAACATCTGTGGCAAATATTTAAAGATACGATGTGCTTCCTTGCCTATGGTACCCAGTAGAAGTGCTTTCTTTCTCTCTGGAGAGAACTCTACGCCATCTATTGCTATTATGTAATTTTCAAATAAATCGATCCATTCTTCCCAAGGCATTGAAGGTTGTCCTGGTTGGGACATGAATGATGGCGGAATCACAATTGAAGAACTTGCCATGTTTGCTAACAAATCACCTATTCGCTTCTGCTTAATTCACACGTTATGCTCACTTTGTCCACTAGATGGCTCACTCCTCCTGACTTTCTTTCATAAGCTTGCTAAACAAATTACGTCGTCGATCACCACCTGATTACTGACAGCTTGGTGAAACACAGACTCATTTCGCGCTCTAGTGAACATTAAACAGTTCCAAGACTCAGCTGTGACCAGGAAACGACTCCGTTCAGAACGCTGCTCCTTCACGTCAAAACCTCCTCATGCAGCTATTAGGCTCCACACTCGCGCTTTCCTGTCAGTGCGCTACGACAATACTGCCACAAAGATTTCTGCGCTTAGTCACTGTTCATTCTTTTGTAAAAGAAATCCCCTTCCAATGTAGAAATAAACTTCAAAGGGACTTCCAGTCAGCGTACGAAAGCAATACACTTCTCAATAATTTCCGCGCTCCCTCAGTCACAGTTGGCTTCAATCCGAACGTTTCACTTCCTCTCATAAAACCTTTCTTCACGCACTGCGCTGTTATCTTTCACTTCAGAAATCCCACTTTGATTACGCTGCTGCACATCTATTATTTCCACTAGCATACTCTGCTTACTGTATTTCTGTGGCGTCTTTGTTTCCACAAATTCCCGATTTTTCTCCACAATACAGCAAAACATCACTGTGTGCGCCTCGTAATATGCGCTCACCACCGGTAGACAGCTCCCCCTTGTGACTTGAGAGGGCGGCCGATGCGTCTACCGTCCACGCTCACAGCCGCTCAGATGTCACTACATATGGCTAGCGTTCCGTCGCCAAGAAATGTAGTAATGACACCGGAGACTGAAGACTTAAGGAACAAGGATTTATTCACAACAAGATGTTCCTCAATGAGACTTGCGAGCGTGTTCCACCAACGCCAGCCAGGGACCAACTTACATCGCTGGAACGGCATGGCACGAACATTCTAACTGGCAGAATCAGGGGACTGGACGAAGCCAAGTCCAAAAAGGTAACAATGACATCACTACAATTACCTTAGCCAATTAACTGAACGTTTGCGTTCTATTCACCAACAGGTCCGGGATACCCTGCCAGCTGCACCAGAGGGGCCCGGACACAACATCCAGCCTGGCGATTTTATACTTGTAAGAAATTTTCAGAGGAAGAAAAGTTTGGAGCCGCCCTGGAAGGGGCCAGAGCAGGTCTTTCTAGCAACACGAACTGCAGTCAAGGTCACTGACCATAAGAACTGGGTGCATGCCGCCCATTGCAAGAGGGTACCTTTGCCTTTGCCCTATGACCAGTGAGTAAAGGATGGAGTAGGGGACTCTGAGACTGAACAGGTGCCTTGGTTCGTCCCGTTTAGTGACGCCCACGGATCAGGAGAATGAAAATGTGCTGAATGCTGCTGTTCCTCTGGAAATACAAGCCGCTAAGGAGCCGTTGTTTGTTGATCCAACAGTGCCTGGGGCTGCCAGGTACGATTTGCACTCTCGACTGAGGGAAAGTGCATCCAAGGAGAAAAAAGATTAGGGATAGACTGTGTAAGATACGTTGTACTAAAAGCTGTAGTACCAACGGGGATTCATTGAGCCTGGTGAAAAATGTGCTTGTTTTAGTTTAGTTGTTTGAACATTAGGTAGGAAAGGCAATAGTATACCCTGAAGGTATACCAACGTGATCGACGTGGGATACAAGCTTAGGACAGAGCAAGCTCCACTGCCGGTGCTCAAGCACACCAACGTATTGATGGACAATAGGAGTCTGTACCAGTGAGGCTCTGATGGACACTGGGAACTTACATACTTCCTTCTACATTTTTGCCCCCATTTATCACTCGTTATGCATCCGTTTGGTAGGTTGGTTGCGGAGGAAGAGCAACCAATGGTCCTTATTGCTCACCGTAATGTGGTGTGGACCCGTAAAAGAAAATTGATTTATGTGATTTCTGCAGTTTTGTTGATAACAATCCTCTGTGGGGTGTTGTGGGTCTTGGAAAATGCTTACAGTGGACCTTCATGTAATGGAGGTAAAGGTCCTTCTCTAAAATTAAATAAGGGAGTAGCTTTGAGTGATATATCTTTGGAAACGCATAAGAGATTTTTCGGTATAGTACAGCATGCTACCCCACTGACTTTGTTACAAGTTTATGGACTGCATATCCCTTGTATTTAGTGAATTATACCTATACTGAACCCCCTGATTTTGTAGAGATAAAAGGAGTGTTTGGATCTGATTATTCAGCACCATGCCTATACCATCGAAAAACATTGGGGTGGGATATCCCGGCTGTGATAACAACACCTATTGTGATAATTTCTACATGAAAGAACAGAATATAACATTAGTAGGTTCGCATTACAAACAATTAACAGTCCCCCGACAGGCAGGTTATTATCCTGCTTGTTGTCCTATTATCAATAGTACTGACACCTCATTGTACATCAATTGTTCAGGGTTAGTGATGCATAGAGAGACACTCCCTTTAGTAAGAGCAGATGATCCAAGTACAGTTGGAATGAATAGTCGGTATTCCGCGGTGGATTATGATGGGCCAATTTATGCACACCCAGGGTTTTTCTTTTTATTTAATGGGACTTACTCTAATGTTCACAACGGAACAAATGATGTGGCTCTTGGAATGGTGTTGCCTTTGGGTGTACCTTGAAAGCGTGCAAGACCTAAAGTGAAATGGGTGAAAAGAACACCAACGAAGGAGTTTTGTGAGGGAGTGACGGATATCGAGCTCAAACAATTATAGTAATGGTATCACCTTCGGGTTATTATGTCCTCTATTTTTACACTGGGTGGATCAGCCATGGAAAGAGGTGAAAAGGCTTGAGAATATTGTGGGTGTAAGTTGCAAATATTATCCAATACGACTGTGGCAGCTCTGCGTGACATCACCGCTCCGTTAGAAAGCATGCAGATTTATTCCGAGCAAACTCGATATGCTGTGGATTCTATTTTGGCTAAGAATGGTGGTGTGTGCGCAGTAGTCGGCGATCAGTGTGTATTTGGGATAACAAATATGGAGAAGAATATTACCAAGCATTTTCTGGATATTCTAGAAAATGTCAAGGGAATGGAAAGCGGAAATTGTAATTGGTCTCTTCATGGTAGCTGGGGCTAGATCCTTGAGAAAGTGATTTACCTTATTGCGATATTGGTGTTCTGTTGTGTTCTCATTCAATGCCTGCCTGTGTGTTGTACCTGCCTTCTTACCCCCAAAAGACAAATATCGATTCATGACACAAATGCTACAATTATGGTCCAGAAGGAAATAGATGACCTCATGCGGATAGATGAGGGCATCTTTGAGACTTCTTCCCTCTTTACAGTTTCTCTTCCTGATGCTGAAAATAATGGAGTGTTCCTAAAAAGTTACTTATGATCGTATTGATTTGTATGTTCTTTGCTATTTTAGTAGAAAAATGTTTAGCTCATGCAAGGAGGGTCTGTTAGAAGAGAAAAATCGTGTCTGCGCATTGTTCTATGTATGTTAGCATTCACTGCGCCATTTTCTATGTAGCCGCCATTTTGAATCATGATTGAAACTAATCCTTTGCTATTTCTGAGAAACAGCCTTTAAAAAGTTTTGTTTCTCCAAGGTTGGGTTTTGCTTCACTAATGAATAGATAGTTGTTGATTATATCGATTTTTTTTGTTTAATGTTGTTTTCTATTTATGTTGTATTAGTTATTATATATTTTTTAATTTGCTTTTTTATGTTAAAATGTTTGTATTTATTGTTTTTTAATTAAGTGATTTAGGAGCGGGATAGTTGGGTTTATAGGGGATAAGGGTGGGGAGTACTTTTAAAATAATTGAATAAAATTTAAATATTTTTCAAATTTTTGTTAATTTTAGGAGCGGGATGTTGGGTTCATAGGGGATAAGGGTGGGGAGTAATTTAAAAATATTTATTGTAATTGTTTTTATTTTTTTAAATTTTTGTAAAAATTTTGTAGCGGGATGTTGGTTTTATAGGGGATAAAGGTGGTGAGTAATTTTAGAAAGTTGTTTAAAAATAAATATTTTAAATAGTTTTGAAATATTTAATAAAAAATGTACATTTTAAAAATTTAAAAAAATTACTTTTTTTATTATATATATTTTTATGTAGATTTATTAAAATATTTAAAAAATATTTATTTAATTAGATTAATTTTTTATAAAAATATATGATTAGTTTATTAATTTAAAATTGTATATAAAAACTATTTGTACAAACTTTTTGTTTAAAAAAATATTTGGATTAGTTAGATTTTAAATATTTAAATTTATTTGTAATTTAGAATTTAATATTTTTGTTTTTCCATTATTTTGAAAAGTGGTGTCTCAATTTTTTAATAATATTTTTGAAAATTATTGTAATTTATAACAATTATTTAATTTATATTTCATTATTAAAAACAATTGTGATACATTTTTAAAAAAATGTGTTAAACTTTCAATTTTGTTTATGAAATGTAAATTTGTATTTTTTTATTTCTTTTGTTTTAAAATTATTTTTAATTTTTCTATTTTTTATATTATTTTTTTAAGTAGAATTTTTGGGGTTTATTATCCACCTCTTTCCCTGAGTTTATTTGGTTTTGGAGTTGAAATAGTAATTTATTATGGTTTATTATCCATCACTTTCCCTGAGTTTAGTTGGTTTTGGAGTTGGAATAATAATTTTTGGGGTTTTATTATCCAGCACTTTCCCTGAGTTTCTTTGGTTTTGGAGTTGGAATAGTAATTTATTATTGTTTATCATCCAGCACTTACCCTGAGTTTAGTTGGTTTTGGAGTTGGAATAAAAATGTATTATGCTTTATTATCCAGCACTTTCCCTGAGTTTAGTTGGTTTTGGAGTTGGAATTGTAATTTTTTGGGGTTTATTATCCAGCACTTATGTTATTTTTTTGTTTTAGAGTTTTATATAGCGCAAACTAAACCTGAAGATGTTGGGTATCAGAGCGCTTTACATAGCACTAGTTTCGTTACACAAGGACACATTCATTTTTGTTAGGCACAGGGAGATTTAGGGCCCGATTCTGATGCGGGTTGGAAAAGATTCCCGACCGATGGCCTGATTCTGATGCGGTTAGGAAGGCCTCCTAACGGCATTTGCTCCTTCCAAATCGGATCGGGAACGTGTCTTCCCGACTGAGGGCCCAATTCTGATGCGGTTAGGAACAAATGTTCCCATTGAAGTCAATGGGAGTTCAACCAAATCGTATCTGGAAACATCCGGATGCATCCTACTCTGCCGGTTGGACTTTCCCGATCCGAGTGGGTCGGAAACCATTTCCCAACCGATTCGGTCGGAAAGCTTTTCCAACCCGCTTCAGAATCGGGCCCTAAGTGATTTGCACAGAATCACAGGATGTTGAGCGTCGTTGCCGAGACTCGAACCCGGTTCCCCAGCTTCGACGTCGACCGCTCTAGCTGTAAGGGTACAATTTATTATGGTTTATTATCCATCACTCTATCTGTGTTTAGTTGGTTTTGGAGTTGGAATAGTAATTTATTATGGTTTATTATCCAGCACTTTCTCTGAGTTTAGTTGGTTTTGGAGTTAGGAATAGTAATTTTTTTACTGTTTATTTTATTTTTTATTTTTATAGTTTATATGTATATTGAAATAAGAAATAATGTGTATGTTAGTTTTTATTGTAAAGATTTTATTTATCACATGTTTTTTTTACTTTAATTGTTTTTGTTTGGTTTTGTTATACAATGTTTTACAATATTAAAAACATAATTCAGATTTTTTTATGTTGTTCAAAATTTATTAGAAAGTATAATATATTTTTAACATATATTTTTCATGTACAATTGCAGAATTAACAATATTTTTGTACATACATTTTTTTAAACATTTTTGAAAAATGGTACCTATTTTTTGTTTTTTTAATTATAAACAGTTTGACTTTTATTGTTTATTATTTTTTATGACAAAAAGTAAACATTTGTATGCATTTCTTTTACATTTTTTTAATACATTGTATATAATTTATTTGTTTTTATAGAATTATATATGTATTTTACTAATTTATATTTTATATATTTTATTTAGTTTATTGAATATTATTTTTAATAAAATAATATTTAATATATTAAATAATTTACAGTTTTTTATAAGAAATATATTTTTTAACATACATTTTATAATTAAACATTTTTATATTCTTTGTTCATTTACAGTATATGAAATAAACATACATTTTAATATATATTTAATTTTTGTTTTTTGAAAATAGAATATTTAATATATATTTTACAGTTTTTGTATATTTTTTCAACATTTGTAATTTTTTTACAATAAATAAAAATATACATTAAAATTTTGAATATTTTTTTAATATTTCTCCATTCTTTTCTATGAGGAGCAAGTCTATTTTTCATTTTTACTGCGCAGCCATTTTATTTCTCATTTCCTCACTTTTCTGTTTTGTTGTTAGTTAATTTTGGAAGACGGAACCTTGCGGTCAGGAGCTGTGTTTTATCGGTTAAGGTAAGTTTAATTTAATTTACTTTTTAGGTAGTTTTAGGGTAGGGGAGAGGTAGAAGTAGTGTAATTAGGTTTGTTAGGATGTTATTTGTTTGTTTCTAGGGGGATGTTAGGTGTTGTTTTGGTAGTTTAGTGTTTTATGTGTTTGAAATGGTTTTGGATAGAAGTAGAGTGTTATGTAGTGTTAGTTATGTGTTGTTTAGTTATGTTATCTTGTATTTAATGTTAATATTAATATTTGTGGGTTTGTATATGTTATTGTGGGTGGATGTTCTTTTTTTTCTTTACAGGCTTTCCGTTTTATGAACGGATGGTGGTGACGACGCGTTTATTATTTTAAAAAAGGAAAATGTATTTTGTTTTTTTGAAACAAGTTACTTTACATTTGCTTTTATTTTTCGTGTTTGTTGGAGCGTTTTTTTTTAACCTACTTTTTGGGTTTTTGAGGGTTTCGTTATTGAGAGGATTGCGTCATTGGAGCCTTTTTTCTACAGTTGGATTTTTGCATTTTTTGGGGGGATTTATTTTCTAATGGATTTGTCTTTAGATTTATCTACTATGGATTTACTGGTTTTCCAGGATTGTCTACTGCTACATAATTGTAAGTCATTTTTTATTATTATGGGTGGGAAATGTTTTTTGTTACATTGGTTTGTTTGTTTCTTTTGTCTTTTAATAGTTATATTATGTCATATATTTTGAGTTAGTTTTTAAATTTTAAAAGACATAATTATAATTATTAATTTAAAAAAGGGTACAATTATGTTGTTTAAATGTTTTGTAGTTTTAAAATGTTTATGATGTTTAGCACTGTTTTTTATTTAAATAAATTTAGCAATCAATTTCAATTTCAATTCAGCTTTATTCGGTGTAAACAATATCACCATAAAAGCATTCTATTAGGAGGGAACGATTATAGTTACAATTTTTAAAATCTCAAAATATACAATCAAAAGATAGGATCAATATTTCATTGTCATGCAAAATATCATGCTACAGTACAATTTTATGTGCAAAAGAAATGCAATATATACAATCAAGAAGGTACAATCGGCAATTCATAGATATTCAAATACATAAAGTGCAAAATGTTCAAATATAGAAAATGATTCTAACTCCATATCTTGCATACAATGGAGAACAAGCATGAAGACTTATGCCATACGAATGTTTAAAGTGCGTAGTGCTATTAAATATACCATGACTATGTTCAGACTAAATTGGCTTAAAACAAGGTAGCCTTTATCATATAGATATAAAAAGTGCATAGTGCTGATATATATGCTTCAACTATGTGCCAGCTTCTGATTGTTCATATGACAATGCGTCCAGAAATGCATAGGACTTTCTTCTCCTTATTGCCAATTGTATATACAGAATAACTGCATTCATGATTTTCTGATTTTCCAAACTGCATACAGAATTAAAAGCGTGTTTATAATAAAAAAGCCTCTTGGATAAAAACAAAGGTTTTAAAATGGATTTCCGAATATCCATATAAAAACTACAAAAAGTAAAAGTGCAGCGTAGATTGGGTGGACTTTCCATCACACGGGCAGTTTGGAAGTTTGTGGCACCACTTTTCTAATTTAGGGAATGCTGTTAAATAATGGAGGGTGCCAAACCTAAGCCTTGTTAAATAGAATCTATGTTGTGTGTTCCGCACCTGTATAAGATAAGGTTGAGTGCACCTTACAGAGGGAGTTTCATGGTAAGAGTTAACACTATGGGGTCGATTCCGAACTCGGCCGGAGGCGCACCTAACAGTATTCGTCCGGAAAAAATACAAGCCGAACGCGTTTCCCAACCGATTCGAACACTCGTCCGAACGAACAAGTACGATGCGCACAACAGCCCAAATTCCGAGCGAGCCGTACTCACCCATTTCAGCTCCTGTTCCCCGCCCGAGCCGGATCCGTAAACGCCGATTCGAGTCGCACGGAAGCAAATACACAGCACCTTCCGGTCAGACTAGTTCGATGCGCCTTCTGTACGCGCCGAACCCGTCGCTACGTTCGGCACGTTTGAGCATTCGGGAGAGCTGTACATAAGCTCCGATTCGCGCCACAAGGCGATCCACGGCGACGAGACGAACAAGCCAGCGACGAGTACGAGTCGAAGCCACGAGAAACCCGAACGAGACGACCCAACCATGAATCCCATCGCGCAAGTCCTACCAATACTCTACATCTATTACCGGGACCGGTACGGACGCGTACGGCGCAGACGGTAAGTCAAACACCCACAACACAAACAAACGACACGTACCCGAAATATGTCGCACACACATAGGGATGCACAAATGACGTACACTAGCAACAGCAGAACCATAGGGGCGGGATGGCCATCACCAATGCCATACACACCCATAGGGGGATGGATGCCTGCCACTACTACCATCCCCACCCATAGGGGGATGGATGCCTACCACTACTACCATCCCCACTCATGGGTGGCTGGATGCCTGCCACTACTGCCATCCCCACCCATAGGGGGTTGGATGGCTATCACTACTACCATCCCCACTCATGGGGGTCTGGATGCCTACCACTAGTACCATCCCCACTCATGGGGGGCTGGATGCCTACCACTACTACCATCCCCACTCATGGGGGGATGGATGCCTACCACTAACACCACCCCTACTCAGGTTGGGCTGGATGCCTGTCACTACTGCCATCCCCACCCATAGGGGGCTGGATGGCGGTCACTACTACCATCCCCACTCATGGGGGTCTGGATGCCTACCACTACTACCATCCCCACTCAGGGGGGCCTGGATGCCTGTCACTACTACCATCCCCACTCATAGGGGGATGAAAATATGTCACACACACATAGGGATGCACAAATGACGTACACCAGCACCAGCAGAACCATAGGGGCGGGATGGCTATCACCAATGCCATACACACCCATAGGGGGATGGATGCCTACCACTACCACCACCCCTACTCAGGGGGCCTGGATGCCTACCACTACCACCACCCCTACTCAGGGGGCCTGGATGCCTGTCACTACTACCATCCCCACTCATAGGGGGATGGATGCCTACCACTACCACCACCCTACTCATGGGGGCCTGGATGCCTGTCACTACTACCATCCCCACTCATAGGGGGATGGATGCCTACCACTACCACCACCCCTACTCATGGGGGCCTGGATGCCTACCACCACCACCACCCCTACTCAGGGGTGCCTGGATGCCTGTAACTACTACCATCCCCACTCATAGGGGGATGGATGCCTACCACTACCACCACCCCTACTCAGGGGGGCCTGGATGCCTGTCACTACTACCATCCCCACTCATAAGGGGATGGATGCCTACCACTAATACCATCCCCACTCATAGGGGGATGGATGCCTGTCACTACTACTATCCCCACTCATAGGGGGATGGATGCCTACCACTACCACCACCCCTACTCAGGGGGGCCTGGATGCCTACCACTACCACCACCCCTACTCAGGGGTGCCTGGATGCCTGTCACTACTACCATCCCCACTCATAGGGGGATGGATGCCTACCACTACCACCACCCCTACTCATGGGGGCCTGGATGCCTACCACCCACACAACCCCTACTCATAGGACGGGTAATGCATGACACAACCAGCATACTCCAACATAAGAAATGTCTGAAAAATACATCCCCCCCAACACCATGACAAGTGTGTGTAGTCTGTGTCAAATGCCTACAACACTGAACATGACATTCAACATACAATGTGACCCCCTATCACATGTGTCACACATGAATGTGTGTGGCCTCCACAATGCACGCAGACCATGACCACTGTGGCAATGGGGTCTAACACCCCATCATCACAGTGACCAAAATGTAAGTGTGGGGTCCATAGCTGAAGCACATTCTGAACATTGTGGCAATGGGGTCTAACACCCCATCATCACAGTGACCAAAATGTAAGTGTGGGGTCCATAGCTGAAGCACATTTTGAACATTGTGGCAATGGGGTCTAACACCCCATCATCACAGTGACCAAAATGTAAGTGTGGGGTCCATAGCTGAAGCACATTCTGAACATTGTGGCAATGGGGTCTAACACCCCATCATCACAGTGACCAAAATGTAAGTGTGGGGTCCATAGCTGAAGCACATTTTGAACATTGTGGCAATGGGGTCTAACACCCCATCATCACAGTGACCAAAATGTAAGTGTGGGGTCCATAGCTGAAGCACATTCTGAACATTGTGGCAATGGGGTCTAACATCCCATCATCACAGTGACCAAAATGTAAGTGTGGGGTCCATAGCTGAAGCACATTCTGAACATTGTGGCAATGGGGTCTAACACCCCATCATCACAGTGACCAAAAGGTAAGTGTTGTCATGTGAAAAGCTGCAAATGCCAAACTGCATGGATGATTCCTGGTCACACAACAACAAACACATCAGTGGCATAGTAGTGCTTGTGTCCCATACCAACATAGATTGAGTGAGGCAAACAGTGCAGTGCCAATGAAACATCGCTTTGGCCATGTGCAGACAAACCTCACCCATGGGGGCTCACATTGTCAACATTCACGAATTACACAATGACAGAAGTGACCATCATAATGCAGACCCACACATCAGCACCAATGGACACACAAATGTAGATATCCTGTGGAGACCGTAGATGTCAGGTGAACAAATACCATTCCATGGCAGCTATAGGACATACAAACCATGATCATTGTGCTGACTGATGACCTAGGAGTCCCAGGGACAGCAGGGGAAACCCAACAAACAACATTCAGCCAATGGCACACTAAAGAAATGCCAATGCAGTGGTGCAAATGCACAAACACAAACAGGCAGACTCACACTGCATATCAAACACAACAGGTGATGGGGGGATGTGCCAGTGTCCCCAGGCAACCACACAACACATGAGGAGGCCTGAATCCCTATTACACAGATGTGTATACAGTGCCACACAAAAGTAACTCATGGATCGGATTCCCCTATGTGGCCAATCAGGCATTGTCAGATGAGAGGGAGCACAAATTACAAATGTCACACAAGCTTGTAGGAACAGCAACTAACACAGCAAGAGACAGACCCACCACAGCACTACCCCCAGGGACCCCACATTGTGGTGACACTGGCCTGCATTTTAATCCCACTGTGATGACAAAGGTAGATGTCGTACACACAGTGAACCACAGTCATGTTTCCTGAGCAACTAACTACCATCACACCTACACAAGCACAAATCAATCAGCACGGCCTGTCAGCCAAGGCCAACATGGAGGTAGGGGTCTAGCCGTGCAACAACTCTCATTTGCACACACTCAACACCACACACCTTGACCTCCACCAATGTGCAGCAGTGAAGCTCACATGGACTGGTGACATTGCACATGCACCCATGACAATCCCAGGGGTGGTGGGGGAACTAAGGTGGAGATACCCATCGCACATGGCCAGTCAACAAGACTTGTGAATGTCTGACACACTGCACAGTACGCTGTACATGGGCATGACGTCAAATCCACACCAAACAATGGGATCCCGGCCACAGTCACACACCAATGAAGAAGCCAAGTCACCCACCAAGAACACACATAGACAACTTCCAACATTGCAGCTCTGACCCTGAGGAGTGGCAGCAGTCACACACACAACGTGTCACAATCACTGAAAGCTAACACAAAATGCAAATTACATGACTTGTATAACCAACAAGTGCCAAGGGGAATCCTGACTGTGTCTCATCTGCGTTTGCCCACAAACTCAGCCCTGACAGCAAACACACCTATGGATGACACCCTGATGACCAGTAATGTGCCATGCACCCACATCACAGAGAACCCAGGGCGAAGATTTGGGGGAAACATAGGTCAACTCAGCAAGCATCACAAACAGGAACATCACTAGGGATCCCAGCCTGTGCAGCAAAATGGAAGTGAACACACACAGACATGCTCACACAACACACACCTTGGGCTCAGGCAATGTCACGGAATTACACACTGCCATGAGGGGACTCCACTCCTGTGTAAGGAAAGCTGTGCCATACGTTGTCTCTGCAGGGCTCTATCATGTCAGCAGTACACTTCGTCACTCAGTCAACAATTAGCACAAAATGAAGGCTCTCGTCACATCAGCCTGGTCATAGGAGTGTCACCGAAATCATCTGCACAGATCCAACACACATGTATAGCAAGTTGCACTGATTACACAGATGAGTCCTTCCCCATTGATGCCCAAACTTGCATGTCCAGTGGAGATGGTCACACGGTCAGGGAAACAGACAAATTGAACAATGGCAAGCACAACTGATGTGCAGGGGTGTAAGCCACAGATGTGATATTGCAAATAAATGTAGGAAATCACATTGGCAAATATTGAAAACATGACACCCTCATATTGCTGCAAAGGATGACATGGATACACACCAGGATAGGACACATTCCTCCTGGACCACATGGGGTCCTGCACAGTAACACTTCATTTTCATGATACCAAATATCACCATCACTACAGCAAGGGAATGGTTAGCATCATCAACATCAAGTACATCTGAAGCAAAACCACCAGAGAACAGAAAGGAGCTTTATTCAGCATATGTGTCTGAAAAAAGAAAGTACTGCAAAAATATAAAGGCCAATGGCCAGTCCAACAGTTCAGTCCGAACAGGGTGACAGTCGCAGATGTCACCCTCTGCTTGCCTGCACTGATGTGGAGCAGGGACATTCCCCTCGGAGGGTATACGGGGGGGGCAGGCCAGGCACCGCAGGGACAGGATCAGGGCTCACCAGAAGGAGGTAGGGAAGGGGTGGCTGGTGCTGGAGAGTCACTGACAACTGCAGTGGAGGTGTCTGACATGGTGTGTGCCGGCACAACTGGGGGGCATGAGTCAGATGGTGTGGGTGCCGGCACGACTGCAGTGGTCCGGCCAGATGGAGTGGACAGGTTCCCCACTGCAGTGCCCAAGTCAGACGGGGTGGTAGTGGACTCCACTGCAGTGCCCATCTCCGGGGGAGTAGAATGGGGTTCAGGTAAGGTGGGCAGGACAGAGGGGGAGGACACGGTCTCCACACCAGTGGCACAAACATGTGCAGCGGGGGGTGTGGGGCTGGAAGAGCAAGTGGTAGGAGGAGAAGGCCGCACCATTTTGGGGATGGTGTATCTGTGGGTGGGGGAACCTGGGACAGGGTGTGGTGGGGGAACCTGTGTTGTGGGTGACTGAGGGATGGAGGAAGGAGACAGTGTGGTTGAGCTGCAGGGCGGTGGCGGGGTCTTGCTCTTCCGGGACCGGGGGGACTTGCGGGTGGGGGCCTCAGGCTGTCTGCACCTGGGGGAGGGTGTCCGGGGGCGAGGGGCACTCCCCTCTGTGTGGGTGGACTTCCTCTTCCCCCTGTATGCTGGATCAGCGGGATCGGAGGGGAAGAGGCCGAGGTCACAGAGGAAGAGCTGCTTTGTAGGTGGGGTTACAGGTGAGGCAAGGGAAGGGGTCTTGGAGGGAGAGGATTTTGAGGACTGCGGAGTGAGTGTGGATGCCTGTGTGTGTGTCTGTTCCCCATCCCCTGTGGGTGTGGTATCAGTCCCCTGAGGATGCTTGTGTGCACGTTTTGCCCTTGTTCTGTGTGTTTCTGTGCTGCTCATGTCTGTGTGTTTGGGTGATTGTGCAGGTGTGCATGTGCTTGGGACACGTAGGGTGCCAGGAAGTGTGGATGGGGCAGAGGTAGGAGGGGTGATGGACTGTTGGAGGAGGGACACTGCTGCCGTCAGGGAGGAGTCCATGGACCTATTGCTCCTCTGTAGGGCAGACATGCCCGTCGAGATGCCCTCCATGAACGACACCAGCTGTGTCAACAGAGTGGTGTGTGCATGGAGGACACTCAGCATTGCTGTCTGCCCTACATGGAGCTGCTGAAGTAGGTACACAGACTCCTCACTCAGGGCAGCAGGGGACACAGGGGCAGGGGGTGCGGTGCCTGACACGAAGGAGACACGCTCCCAGACACGGGAGTCTCCACGGACCTCGGGAATGGGAGGGCGGTGGTGGTGGTGGTGGTGGCGGGGCCAGACATACTAGCTGGGGTGTGGTGGCTGCTGACACCTGCCTCCACAAGGGAGTCATCCTCCGAGCTGCTGTGGTCCTCAGCTGAGGTGGATGGTGCTGAGGACTCCTCGGTGTGGCTCCCCTCACCCTCCGTGCCACTGGGTCCCTCCGACCACTCATCGCCTGCTGACCCAGTCTGGCTCTGCAGCTCCTCCTGGTCCGTGGAGCTGTCCCCTCCTGTGGCCGTGGATGTATCTGCAAACAATTAGGGAAACAGACAGACATCAGTCACCTGCACTGACCGCACACACCACAGTAAGTACAGCACATTACAGGGCAAGCCCTGGCATTCTCAGTTGAACATTGCCAGAAGTCTTCACACAGATTAGGAGAAGCCAATTGTCAGTCTGTTGGTCAACCATGGCACTCACACCCCTCCTGCCCTTGCACCCATCTGTCTGGTGCCTGATGGATGGTAATACCCCAGTGTGGACACAAGCACCACGTACACAGTTGTTGGACATTGCAGAGAACACAGTGAAGTATGTGAACATGCACACATCACATCTCTTGCCACTGAGTCAGTACTGGTGTCCGGGTAAAGGGATGGCCAGAGTCTAATTAGAAATGCATGTGATGCATACCAGCACCAGACACCATGATGCACCCATGTCCGGATAGTCAATGCCACAATGGGGTGCATGTTGCACATGTAACTCCCCTGCAGGATCACTCTTAGGAAGTTAAATGCCATGACACAGGCATGCCTGCAAAGTCATACATCAATGGCTCCAGTCACATGGGCATGGCAGCCAGGCAACAACAGTCTGCACTGTGTAACAATCCTAGGAAATGGGGAATGCAAGTTATGTAGCTGACAAGTGCACATGTCCATCCCCCACAAACCACATAATCTGAACTCTTATTTGGCCACGTCATGCAAATTGGACATATGGGAGACATGAAACACAACTCTATGAACCTGAGCACCTCACAGTCTGCTGTGAATGTAAAACAGCTGCCTGAAGTTCACAGTCGCATACACCTGTGTGCACAGTCAAGTGATCAAACACCTATGAGTCACAGAAGTATCGTCTCTCATGGTCATATCTCAGATGGCATGCTGAGCCCTAAACGATAAACATCCCAGTAGTCCTGACAACGAAGCCACGGCACAATGACACAGAGGCAGACACCTGAGGGAACATTTCAATGATCACAACATGTCAGCTGATACACGGGAGTGGGAGTACAGAGTGTATTGTATGCCCTAGAGTAGGCATGACTGTCCTGCTCCACCTGAAAGAGGGATGAGTCCTGTACAGTAGGCAGGTGGCTAAGCATGTGTGACACACTTGATATACATACTCCTGAGGCCCAAACATTGTTCCCACCCGCAGCATGGGGGTGTGCCAAATACCCCAGGGACATGTGGTGATTCAGATCAGCAAGTGGACCACATATCAAAGTTACACCCAGATTACATGTCAGAACTTAGGCATTGTGTAAGCAATTGACCCACCCACGAATCCCACAACATAGTCACGGGAACAAATACTGTCCCCCACCTTGAGCGAAGCAAAATGCAATGACACAGTACCCAAGTGACACAATTTCCTGACTGTAAGGGCCACACATATGCGTATCAGATGAGGAGTGGGCATGTCACAATTGAGGGACATAGGTCCTGGACCACAAGACTGATGTACTGTGGAAGTTTAACCAGGCCAGAGGAGGGCACATAGCATGTCAGACAAAGTGCACAGTGCAGTCATGGACTCACCCCCTCCTTGCTGCTGTCTGGCCTTCAGCTGCCCATCCAGGTCAGGGAAGACCACCGCCAGGATCCTGAGCATGTGGGGGGTCAGGGTCCGGTGTCTGCCCCTCCTGCAAGGAGGCGACAGCTTCAGCTGGACCCTTGCAATCCTCCGGGTCCAGCCCCGAAGGTCCTGCCACCTATTCTGGCACTTGCGGATCCGGCGCTTGTAGTCCCCCACGGATCTTACTGCCCGGGCGATGGTCAGCCAGATTTCCTGCTTCTGGTGGGCATCAACCTGTGAGGATGACAAAGTGAAAATGCCATTACTACACATGCAACATATACGTGCATCACACAGTTGGATATACATGTCTCAATCACTGGGGCATATGATGTACACAGGCAGTGCAACGATGGCTATGAACAGTTTGCCAGCAGTTACTACATGGTATCATTGCATGGGAAGTAAACCTTGTTGGAATGCACTGTTACTGCACTGTACCTGTTCAGTGCATGTAACTACACACTTTGGGGGGTGAGAACTACTCAGTGAGCATGCTAGCCAGTGGTATGCACACTGTAAGTCTTGCTAGTCAGACAACATGCACAATTAGTAAGGCAGTGGACAGCACACTCACCTGCTCCCCTGGTTTCCCATACAGCTTGCTGTACTGTAGAAGGAGGCTGTCCAGCAGGGCCTGGTTCTCCTCAAGGCTGAAGGCTGGGGCTCTCTCCACAGTACGTGCTATTGCAGTAGCCAGAGGATGCAGAGACAGCAGCAGTGTTGGTGGCAGATGTCGTCCTGGAGCATGTAGTGCAGGCAAGTGAGCTCCCAGGGGAACAGCCAGCATTATATGTGTGCTGCAGAGGCAGATACTGTCCCATGTGTCCAAAGTGATAGGTCCAAGTCGTTTGCATCTTCTGAATCTGGCCAATCCATGGAATTGCACCACTTGTACACGCCCACAGCATCCTTCAAAAGTTAAACTTCATGACACCCATGTTTTTGCAACATTGTTGTGGCTGGCCAACTGAATTCACTGCATCAGACTCGTTACAGCTTCGAAAACGCGTCCGTTGCCATGCCAGGCCCTAGCCAATGCATGCGCACCGTCCGGACCATTGCTGTACAGCGCGTATTTCAAAAGACAACGCGAACACGCTCACATCAAATGCAATGTCCAATGCGTGCACACCGATCGGTCCATTGCTGTACAACGCGTACCCGCTCACAACAGATTCAATGGCCAGTGCGTGCACACCGATCGGTCCATTGCAGTACAACGCGTACCCGCTCACAACAGATTCAATGGCCAGTGCGTGCACACCGATCGGTCCATTGCTATACGACGCGTATTCCGGGAAACAACGCGTACCCGCTCACAACAGATTCAATGGCCAGTGCGTGCACACCGATCAGTCCATTGCAGTACAACGCGTACCCGCTCACAACAGATTCGTGCACACCGATCGGTCCATTGCTGTACAATGCGTATTCCGGGAAACAACGCGTACCCGCTCACAACAGATTCAATGGCCTGTGCGTGCACACCGATCGGTCCATTGCTGTACAACGCGTACCTGCTCACAACAGATTCAAAGGCCAGTGCGTGCACACCGATAGTTCCATTGCAGTACAACGCGTACCCTCTCACAACAGATTCAATGGCCAGTGCGTGCACACCGATCGGTCCATTGCTGTACAGCGCGTACCCGCTCACAACAGATTCAATGGCCAGAGCGTGCACACCGATCGGTCCATTGCTGTACGATGCGCCCCTGTACAGGTCACTCGCATTTGTCACCATGCTTGTCACTGGTGAACGTATGCCAGCCACATATACTTGCCAGGGACTCAGGGGCACACCTACAACACCACAGCCTGTCCACACTGTATCCTAAGACATGTGAGGCTGCATCACCTTTTCTGTGTATGGGGGTCAACATGTGGTCTTTGGGGTGGCACTTGGGGGCAGCCACTCCCAGGCTGTGCACGTGTTCATGGGGACAGGATCCTGTGTGTGTTGTGCACATGACCACTGTGATGTGCAACTGTTCATTTCAGAGCATGTGGCATGGTCACATTTCCAGGTTGTGTATGTGTATGTCATGTCACATACCCCCAGAGTCCCATGTGGGAAGGTATGTACGTCACACGGTGACCCATTGCCACAATAGTGATGGCCCTCCACAGTCTGTGTGCATGTTGTGTTTCCGATGTCTCTGATTCCATGTGCACAATGGGAGACAGCCTCCACATCCACGTTGTTTGTGCATGGACTTTGATGTTGTGGGTGTGTGTGTCACAGACGTCCATGTCTGTCCTGCAGAGGCAACAGGGGCCACTACCTGTGGGAGTCATGGTTGTTTTTCTTGCGTGTACATGATGCGCCATGTCATGCCAGTGTCCATGTGGCAATACAGGGTCCCTAGGAATCTACCTGTCAATGAGCTGTGATGCCTGTGGCGCATCTGTCCAAACATGTCACTGTGGTGTCTGTTTGGGACGTGACAGCAGTAAATGGGTACTGTGACACAGCCTAATGATTTCCCATTGCAGAACCTGGAACTTGTTGTCACCACATGTAGAACTGTGATGTTAGATGTTGGCCATGTAGATGCCATATCTGTCCATTCAGAACGGCACACACATCAGGTACTTGTGTCTCGTGATGATGTATCATGTAATATTGAGTATGGTCAATGGCACATATGTGTGGTGACTGACAATCTTTCTTTCTTCACCTATGCACTGCAGGGCACCAGCTGTCCATAGACCATTCCCAGACCTTGCAACAATGGTAGAACGTGACTGCATCTGCCGGTACCGCTTCAACAGGGCGCAGATCGAGGAATTGGCGGTGCAGTTGGCCCCACATTTGCAACCTGGCCGCCCATACCCTACAGCGTTGACCCCCAAGGTGAAGGTGATGGCAGCCCTACACTTCTTTGCCACCGGTACCTTCCAACACACTGTGGCGACTGGTGGTGGGATGTCACAGACTATGTTCAGCCGTGTGCTACGCGATGTTTTAGAGGCTATGTTGAGGAACCTGAACCAGTACATCTATTTCCCCAAACGTCGACAACTCACTGACGTTAAGAGTGACTTCTATGCCCTGGGGAGGATGCCACATGTAATTGGCTCCATTGATGGGACACATGTGGCTTTGGTACCACCACAGGCACATGAGCAGGCATACCGGAACCGCAAACATTATCATTCGATCAATGCTCTGGTGGTATATCTTGCAGATATGTGCATCACACATGTGTGTGCCCGTTTCCCCGGTTCGGCACACAATGCCTACGTGATGAGGAGTAGTTGCATCCCGAGGATGATGTCACAGATGCAGAACCAGCGTGCCTGGCTTGTCACTGTGTACTGACTTTGTACCATTGTGTGTGTTCTGCTATGTTGTATTCCGCCCACTTTTCATACTCAGCTAATGTGCAATTGTCTGTCTGTAGGTGACTCCGGATACCCCAACATGCCGTGGTTGCTGACACCCCTCAGGAACCCTGTGACACCAGCCCAGATGCGCTACAATGAGGCACATGGTCGGACCAGGAGAGTGATCGAGCGGACATTTGGTCTCCTGAAGAGCCGCTTCCGCTGCCTGGACAAGACAGGAGGGGCCCTCCCATATGCCCCAGCAAAGGTGTGCAAGATTGTCATCGTCTGCTGAATGATACACAACCTGGCAGTGCGGAAGGAGTTGCTTCTCATCCTGGATGACGATGACCAACGTCCGCCACCTGTGGAGGATCCTGTCCTGGGCCACGATGCCAGTGATGATGATGATGATGGTGATGTCCGCACACAGCTCATCACCAACTTCTTCAGCTGAATGTGAGTATCCAGAGAGTTGTCATGTCAATGATGTGAGTTTGCATGATATGTGTGGGTGGTGCTCTGGTGCTATTTGAGTGTGGCCATCTGCTACTTGACTGGATGCGTGCAGCGATGTGTCCTTGCAGGTGGTCTGTACTCCCCAACAGTGTTGACATGCTAACTTGGTTTTGTGTAGTTATCTTGTGACATGTATTGGGCATGAGTATTGCAGTTCTGTCCTGTTCTTCAGTGGTTTTGACTGTGTGTCATGTCTGTCCTTCACAGGGTGCTTACGGAGTTGTTTGGTTAACTTGGATCCCCCAACACCATGATTCAGCTTTCAGGGTGGCAGCAGTCGTTTCCCTACAGGTGATGTGCCACACACCCCTGGACTTCATATCCTCTGCACTTTTTGACTGTGTGGCCACTGCCACGTGGAATTACCTTGCATTTGTAGTGGAAACAACATGTTGAAAATGTGTAATAAACCTGTGCTTCACTTTGGGATGTGCGTTGTCTGTGGTCACACATCTGACTGACATTTGCTTACTGTACCTGTGGGCTAGTTAACACAGACTCTGAATAGGTGTGGTGTCTGTACATTCCACAGTATTTCCTGGCAACATCAGTGTAGGCGATGAGTCCGATGGGCCTGGTGTCCCTGTGTTCTGTAGCCCTAGTGGTGTGTCTCCCTCATATGTGTCACGTCACCATGACTCACATGACGGTGTTGTACTTGCTGTAGCAGTTAGCATACACAGTGTAATTTAGCAGATCATCATCCCCATGACAGTCACCACGTTGGAATCACAACAGAGGCAAGTATGGTGTATTGGTGATTTTATTAACATACATGTGTGAGTATAGTGCACAGGATGGTGGGTGCTGTACATTGGGATTGGGATCCAAAGTTCCTAGGTGAGTTGGAAGTGTTGGTAGCAGAAATGTCCTGAGTAAAGTCCACAGTCATCTGATACATTAGTCCAACTTAAACTCCCCATGTCATGTGGGAGAGTTGTGTTGCATTCTACAGGGTGAACAGTTAGCACACAAAGGAGAATTTCCAGTACAGGTGTTGGCTTCCTGGGGGATGTACATGGCCATCGACCTCTCAGTTT
This sequence comes from Calotriton arnoldi, assembly GCA_963921515.1. Classification (NCBI taxonomy): domain Eukaryota; kingdom Metazoa; phylum Chordata; class Amphibia; order Caudata; family Salamandridae; genus Calotriton; species Calotriton arnoldi. The sequence goes on from CAWUFW010008554.1 coordinate 359,979, forward strand.
TCCTTCCTCGGACGACCCCTCTTCTTTGGGGGGGGACCCTCACGTGCAGGCTGCTGCGGTGCAGGGGACTCTCCGCCAGAGTCCTCCTCCCTCCCTGTGGCACTTGCAGTTGTTGCAGCACCAGATGTTGTGGCCACACAGGGAGGTGTGGCCATGTTGGTGCTATTCTGGCGGAGCCATGTGAATATGTCCCTATGCACCGCTGTCAGTTCTTGCCATGTGTCCCACTTGGACTCCATGCGAGACATGTGTGTCTCCACACGGGACATGTGGGAGTCCAAGCGGGCATGATGGGCAGCCTGCTGCTGTTGAATGTCCTTGAGGATCCCCACTACCTGGCTGACCTCTCCGGTGCTATTCTGGTACGCCTTAGCAATGCGTGCCAGTTGTGGGTCATCATGCAGTCCAGACCCCTCTGCAAACAGCGATCTATGTCTATCACCCCTCCCACCACCCCTGGCGACACGTGCGGGACCTGCGGTGGCACGCACAGGTGACCTTAGGCCCCCTTAGGGGTTGTTACTGGGCTCGTTGTCCGTAGCTCGACGTTGGGCCAGGGTCCCTGTGCTGTTGTCATTGGTGGTCCTTGGTCTGTCCGTGTCGGCGGGGATGGTCTGTGTGTTGGCAGTTGTTGGAGGAGTGGGTGCAGGGGGTGCAGATGTTGGTCCTGCTGGTGCTGCATGATGCAAAAGAAACAATTGATGGACGGAATGCTGGACAATGCAAACATTCACCCCCAGTCACAAGGATCTGGGTTAAATCCATCATTCTTTTGCTCACCACACCACCCCAGTTTGGACCCAGCCATATGCAAATCAGTCTTGACCCTGTTCCTTGTGGGAACAGTCCAGCCCGAACTGCCAAGCCAGGTCCTCCCTGGACCGGAAACAAGCATCCTAGGACCGGTTTCAGGGCATCACCCTTCTTCAGCCAGGCTAGCTTGAATCCAGTGGTGTAGTGAGCAAAAGAATGATGGATTTAACCCAGATCCTTGTGACTGGGGGGTGAATGTTTGCATTGTCCAGCATTCCGTCCATCAATTGTTTCTTTTGCATTTGCAGCTGCATGATGACTCACGCTGGAGGGGCCAGGTAGGTCTTCGCCATCCGAGGTGGCCAGAGGCTGTTCCACACCAGTGGGCTCAGTGTCCCCCGGAGCCTGGGACAGGGACTCCTCCTCGCCTGCTGCTGTGTCCCCATTATCACCTGTTTTTGGAAGAGACACACAATGTATGTTATATTTCTACAGGCATCAATGGTTCACACACCTGACAGTTGTGACTGTACCTCTGGATGCGGGCCTGTATATTGCATTGTCCTAAGTTGTCACAGTAAGAGGTTGATATTGGTGTAGCACATTGTCCTGCTCACCTGAGGCATTTCAATGTGAATGTTGAGGTGTGTGCATGGCCAGCATTGGTTGTATTTGGTGGACATCCGGCCCGCCTTCTCCATCCAGCCCAGTTATCCCACCATGAAGCATGCCACCCTTGCAGTGGGTTCAGGTTGACTCTCGGGATGTCATTCAGTGGTGTCCTGCTGTTGGTTGGTGCACAGGTCCCAGCAGGGCCTGGTACTCCCCACAACAGAGCACCATTGTCAGACATCTTTGATATGGCTTTTCACTCCCTGTGAGGTGTGCATGCTTCAGTGCTAGCTTGCTGGGCCATGTGGTTGGGGGATGTTGAGCTGTGACTGCCACTCCCATCATGCTATTGCCTACACCCCCCTTCCCAGCGTGCCCATACTTCCTTCCTTTTGACTCTGCTTCCCTGTGGGGTAGTGTGCCTGTGCTGACAGGATGGCTGACAGTGTTGTCCTGACGTTTGTTTGGCTACAAGTCCCAAGAGTGTCCCTGTGCTTCACACATCATAACCCAAGGTGGTGGTTCTTTGTGGGATCTTCAATTAGAGTGTGAGGCATTGCATTCTCCCAGGTGGGTTATGTGGAGTTAGTGTTAAGGGGGTATGTGAGGAGAGCTGCTTGTGACTATGGTCAGAGCTGTCAGTCCTCCTTTCCACCCAGCCACATATCCCACCATGGAACGTGCTTCTATTGCAGGGAGTGCAAGTTGGCTCTCAGGATGTCAGTCAGTGGTGTCCTGCTGTTGGTTGTTGCACAGTTTCCAGCAGGGCCTTGTGCTCCCCACAGCAGTACCCAGTGTCAGCCATCTTGTCAGTCCTTTTCCACTCCCTGCGATGTGAGCATGGTTCAGAGCGGTGTTGATGGGCCAAGTGTGAGGGTGACCAATATCTGTGACTACAACTCCCATCATGCTATTGCCTACACCCCCCTTCCCAGCATGCCCATACTTCCTTCCTTTTGAGTGGACTTCACTGTGTGTGAGTGTGACAGCAATGGCAAGATGGCTGACAATGTGGTCCTTTTGTTTGTTGGTGCACAGTTCCCAGCAGGGCCTTGTGCTCCCCACAGCAGTACCCAGTGTCAGCCATCTTGTCATTTCTTTTCCAATCCCTGTGATGTGAGCATGGTTCAGGGTGGTGTTGATGGGCCAATTGTGAGGGTGACCAATATCTGTGACTACCACTCCCATCATGCTATTGGCTACACTGACTTCACCAGCATACACAGAATTCCTTCCTTTCAGTGAGCTTCCCTGTGAGGTGGTGTTCTAGTGGTGGCAAAATATCTGACAGTGTTTGTTGGTTATATTTGTGCCACTGCCTTGCTCTATTTGTTGTTAGGTTTGTACATGTCATGACACAGTTACATATCACTATGAGATGGCAGGTATTGTGTTTGTCTGACTGGCATTCACATCTTGGGATGATTATCTTTTGGTTGCTGTGGATTTGCTAAGGGTGCATGGTTTGACTATCCCCTTGACAGTGATGTGTGTGTATAGTCACACCATATTGTGTATATTTGTTGTGTACTCACCAGGCTCTGGGATGTTTGTTAGTCCATATACGCTCACTGGTGGTAGGATGGCCCGTACCTTCTCCTCCCAGGGCCTGAGGTATAGTGGTTTGGCAGGAGGGCCACTGCCGGTGCGCTGACTGACAATGTAATCCTTCTTCAGTAGGTCCCTGACCCTCCTGCGCACATCATACCACCTGTTCTCGATGTCTTCCTTTGTGCGCAAACATGGTGATTGTGCGTTGACCCTGTCGACGATCCTCTCCCACATCTTGGTTTTCTGCACCATGGGGGTCTGTTGGACCAATGTACCAAACAACTGTGGCTCTACCCTGAGGATCTCGTCTACCAGGACTTCCAATTCACTATCTAGGAACTTATGATTCTTCTTTGGGGGCATGGTGATGGGTGGTGGTGGTGATTGATGTGTGTGTGTGTGCAAGTGAGGGTGGGTGAGTGTAGGTTTTGCTGGGTGTATGTGAGGGTGCTATTTATTGAGGTGCTAATGGTGTGTGGCTTGTGTGATGGATGAGCTGTGAGTGTGTCTGTGGTTGCTGTCTGATGGTGTTCTGTGCTGGCAGGTCAGTGGAATTTGCAAAGGATCATGGTAGGGATTTGTGGCCTTTATATAGGTGGAGTTGGGGGTGTGTCCTTGTTCCATGTTTTTTTTCCCCCTGTATTTATTGACTTTGTCATTGCTTGTTAAGCCCTCTTTTTTTGTATTTTTTCCTTTGTAATTTTTGTGCATGTAGGAGACGTTCTTCTGACCGAGTAGGACGCTGCAGTTGTCTCGTGCGAGCTTCTCCGAGTCGTTCCTGCTGTGTTTCAGCTAGGTTTATTGTGCGGCGTACGCGTCGGTCGCGGAGTATTGTGTTGGTTCGGCTGGCTTTTGTATGCGTGTCGGTCGTACGGCTTGAGCTCCGTGCGACTCGGTCTGGTTTTCCACGCATTGCATCGTACTGCGCGGGTCGGAGTTCGCGGGTATGTTTCGTTCCTGTTCATTCCTGGTGCATGTCGGTCGGCTCCTTCCGTAACTTTCATAAAAATTGTCTTCAGATCTCTTTTACTGTAATCTACGATCGCTGCAGGGTTCTTTCTATCAATGTGCACCCTACAGCGTGCCAGGAGGGTAAATATATATACTCAAGCCAGGGAATTTTGCTACTGTGATCGAGAGATAGACAGTCTAAAATTAGGTCCTTCGTGAATTTAGTCTCATCTTTAGCCCATATTCCTTGCCAAAGAGTGAGACCGGCCATATTTATTAAGTCTGTTAAAAATGGTACAGATAATTCTTTGTCTGTTATATAGTTCGCAGTCGAACTAGGGACCGCCAGCAATCTTTTTAAGAATTTATTTCCATGAATTTGTAACGGGGTAATATTGGCTCTCCCCCATAATGCGGCCCCATAGCAAACAGCTGTGACGCACTTACTATGGTACAAAGTAAGGATTTCCCGTATGGGTTTGTTTCCTATTTTGGCAGAGAACCTTAAGATACCCTCAGTGGTTCTTAGAAATTTCAGATTGCAAAGTTCAATGTGTGAATCCAATATACCATTTCTATTAAAAATCAAACCCAGATATGAAAAGGTTGAGACTCTATTAATAGCTACCCCTCCCAGATGATTTTGTCTGTTCTTCAATTTAGAGCTCCCGCATGTCATAACAAATGTTTTTTTTAAGTTAATCTGGAGATCTTTTTCGGACATGAACAGGGCAAAATTGTCTATTATACGTTGCAGACCATTTGCTGTCCTTGATAACAGGACAGCATCGTCTGCGTAAAGAAGAACGGGGGTTGGGCGAGTCCCTACTTTTGGTGCGTCTACAGGTAAATTTTGTAAAAAAGAGTCTACATTATTAACGTACAAAGAAAATAAAAGGGGCGCTAGAACGCAGCCTTGCCGGATTCCGCGTGTTACTCTGAAATCCGGGGTACATTCCCCCATGGTGCCGAACCGCACTCTGGAGGTTAGAAAGGTGTAAATCTGGGCCAAGTATGTAATTATGTCGATAGGGGCACCTATTTAGCAATCATGTCTAGGTATTGTAGCCCTTTGGTGTTTGGAAATAGTTGAGTTTTGTGTTGTAGGTATTCATACATTGTTTTAGTTTGTTTACTGAGTTTAGGGCCGAGTTTAGGGGGTCATTACGATGGCAGATGGACTTCCGTCCGTCCGCCATTGTGCCGGGGCTTGGGACAGTCCACCTGTAGTGCGGCGGTCCCGCACATGAGATTATGACGCGACCACCACGGTGGCGGTCGCATCGTGTATCTCTGACATTGCGGAGGGTGCTGCTGGCTGCAGCACCCGCCGCAATGTCCGAAATGCACTGTTTGTATTTCCCTGCACTACGTGGCAGGCACCACATGGTACCTGCCACCTGGTGCAGGGAAATGGTACCCCCCAGTGCACACCTACCTCCCCCAACACAAGGGGGGCCCTCTACGGGCCCCCAAATGCAATGCCCGCCAGCCTGTGAATGGTTTCACCGCCATACACCGGCTGGTGGGAAGGCAGCATCGTACAGAGAATCGGACAGTGGCAGTTCCTGTTTCCCCCCTTCTGCTGCCCGGTAAGGAGAGACCTGAGGCGGGGAGACTGGGACCCGTGATTTGAAGGCCTTGCAGGAGTGCTGAGACGAGGGGCAGGCTGGCGGCACTTTGAAAGGAAGGTGGGGTGCGTTTCCCCCCCCCCGTGTCCCGATAGATGAAGAGCCGACAGTGTATGGGTGACAGCCTGAGAAGTCATAACTTCACTGAGGGACTGAGTTAGGCTGCACAGCGTGGGGTAGCAACAACAGGATGGAGGCGAACTGGGTCTAGAGAGGCCTACAACCCGGCGCTGCTGGTTGGCAGACGTGTGTGCACAGCGGGCGCTGATCGGCGGATACGTAGTCCCTGGAAGGGAAGGCCCCTGCTTCCCTATTTGCACAGTGTTACCGAGGCCTATATCGGGCCCCCTATCCAAAGAAGGCATTGTGCAGGCTTGGCACAGAGAATCCAGCTGCAGGGCCAGGGCTATCTGCGAGCCTTGGGAGGTGCTCAGTGCTTGCATATGGAGCGGGGGAGCAGGCCCATTTTGGCCCGGTGATTTCTGGAAGAGCGGAAAGTGAAGAGGGACGACCGGTGGAGAGGTGTGCATCTTGCCTGGTCTAGGCCCCGGTCATTAGCAGAACACTGAATACATGCCACCGAAAAAAGCGGCATAAATGGTGTGGTGCCCAAGTGTGGAACTCCTGAGGACGCAATAGCTCAGTGGCCTGACCTGGACACACGGACTACTTCTGGCTTGGGCGCTTCCAGCCGGGAGACGCGGTGGGGCTCCCCCACGTATTGACCTTGATCCTAGATCTAGATACTAGAGGCCTGGAGGCAAGAACGATGGGTTGTCCCATAATCTACAGACTTAGGCTAGCGGGAGGACGAAGCAGAGGGTGTTTCCAATTACACCGGGACCGATGCCTTCGATTGAACTATGATGATGCCCCATGGGCGAAAAACCAAATCTGTTTGAAATTTCCGCTGAACCCGAGTACCATTGGCCGTTACCCGGTGGAGCTGTCCTATGCAGCTATAGAGGAGTCTGGCCATGGTTCACCCCCTTGGACGTCACCTACCCAGCCGGACATCGGATATTGTTTTTAACGGTGCTTCATGGTCTTGTCTATCTTTCACTTTGACTGCTTGTTTCCCCTGAAGTCCCTTCCCCCCTCTGGTCTGCCTGACGCTATCTGCATTCCTTTTCCCCTGTTTACCTTTCTCCCTCTACCTTCCATTCCACATAAGACGTTTCTGTCTTTGCTATGTAACTCGAAAATAACCTATGTTATCGTGTAATCTCATGTTTTTCTACTGTCTGTTCTCACCGCGGAGTCCGAACAACCTTGGCCGATGCCCGGTGGAGCTGTCCTATGCAGCTATAGAGGAGTCTAGCTAGGGTTCACCCCCTTCGGCCGTCACCTACCCAGCCGGACATCGGACATTGTTCTCAACGGTGCTCACGGTCTTGTCTATCTTTCACTTTGACTGCTTGTTTCCCTTGAAGTCCCTTCCCCCCTCTGGTCTGCCTGACGCTATCTGCATTCCTTTTTCCCCTGTTTACCTTTCCCCCTCTACCTTCCATTCCACATAAGACATTTTGTCTTTGCTACGTAACGCGAAAATAACTTATGTTATCGTGTAATCTCATGTTTTTCTACTGTCTGTTCTCACCGTGGAGTCCGAACAACCTTGGCCGATGCCCGGTGGAGCTGTCCTATGCAGCTATAGAGGAGTCTGGCCCTAGTTCACCCCCTCGGCCGGCACCTACACAGCCGGACATCTGACATTGTTTTCCTCGCCTCCCCGTTATGTTTCCTTCCCCCTATCTTTCTCTGATGTCTATACTTGGAATCTGTAACTGAAGTAATTATGTCATCTTTAACTTACTGATCCTCATGTAAAGCGCTCTGATACCTACGGGTCTAGCCAGCGCTATATAAAACTTTGCAAATAAAATAAATAAATTTTAAAAAAGTAATATGGCGGACGGTTCCTGCTAGGCACCCCCACCATATTGTAGATGCGGGGAAGGTCTGCCAGGCAATCGTAACGGTTGCCTGTGGCGGACCGGTGGTGGATGGACTTTGCGTCCGCCAGCACACCGCCCACCCTTGTAATTTGGCGGGCGGAGAAGTGCTTTGCGATGGCGGTGAAACCGCCACCGGCAGGCTGCTGGTGGCGGTTTCACTGCCATCATAATGACCCCCTTAGTTAGGGATTGCTCTAGTCTTAGCTCTTGATAGCTCTATTCTTTTTTGATAGCTTCTATAAGTTTATGTAGGGTTGGTTGTTCTCTTCCTATTGTGGCTTGGAAGGCATTATGCCATCCTTCCACTGCTTTGTTGGTTTTAGCTTTTTGAGCTAGAGTGCTATTGTAGAGATTCCACCAGGGGATTTGGAACTTGGGTTGTCTACGGTGCCCTGACCTATGTAGCCTTCCCACCCAAGTGTCGTCAAAGTAGTCTAGGAAGGGAGTTAGTTTAGTTTTGTTTGCTTGATAGAAAAGGCTTTCAAGAAGTATGTTATAATTGTTGGCTACTTCAGTTGTTGGTACATAGGCCAGGACTATTAATTTTTTTATTTGGTAGGCAAAGTTGCTATTGGTGGCTTAATCTATACTTAAAGTAGATTTTTGTAGGTGTCTCCAGATACTTTGGTTAAAGTGGTAATAGCAACCTTGTATTGCAGTGTGTGGGTATATTTTTAAATTGACTGAATCATTGCTTGTTCAAAGTCAATGATAATTTTTTGTGGAAAGTAGTTGTCGGTGTATTGTTTTATTATTGTTAGGAGCTCTATGTAGGCGGTGTTTTGTTTATTAGGGAGTAGTGTGTACATGAAGGAGATGTTAGTGTCTTCATATTCACTGTGGATGGTATATAGTTGATTAAAAGGCTTGGGGCAAACTTTGAATGTGCCATCCATCATCCACGTTTTGCAGTTTTTAAGTTTTTGTAAGTTGCTGTTGGTGGCAAAGATGATAATTCTTTTTTCATGACTGTTATTGTCATGAAGAAGGAATTTTTCATCTTTGTGGGTGATGGTGTATTCTGGTAACATTTCTATTTCTGCAAAATTTTGGGGGGGTGGGTGGTGTTTGAGCTGTAGCTCTTTTAGTTCTGGCAATTAATCTTTTCAGAGTGGGGATATATGGTAGTTGTCCTGTGACATGTTATGGTACCCTAGTTAACATGTTTTTGAGTATTTGGGTACAGGTCTGTTGGGAGCTGGTACTTGGGGGCTCATTATGATGGCGGGCGGACATCAGCCCGCCCGCCATCATAACGGTGATGGGACCGCCCGCCAAACGTGCGGCGGTCCCACCAGCCCAATTAGGATGCGCCCGCCAGTATGACGGGCGCATCCTGGCCTTTTAACATTGCGGGCGGTGCTGCTGGCTGCAGCACCGTTCGCAATGCCAAAATGCCACAATGTGCATTCCCATGCACAACCTGGCAGGCACCACGCGGTGCATGACACCTTGTGCATGGGAATGTAGGGAGGTACCATGGGTACCCCCCCAGTGCACCCCCCCAAAAACACAGAGGGGGCCCGCAACAGGCCACCAAAGCCAGTCTCCGCCTGTCTTTTTGCGGTGGGATATCCGCCGCAAAAAGACAGGCGGAAGGGCACATCATAATCACTACTGCGGGGCCTGCACTGCACTGCCGCAAAGTTGACATGGTTCCGCAAGGCGGGCGGAAAAGGACCGCCTTGTGGGACCATGGCGGACGGACTTTCCGTCCACCGCGGTACCATCATGATTCCCACCGCCATCCTAATTTGGCAGTGGGAATTTTCATTGTGATGGCGGAAGGACCGCCACCGCCGGTCCAGCGGTGGCGGTCTTTCCGCCATCATAATGAGCCCCTTGCTTCTCTGATTGTTTCTAGAGCATCTCTGACTTCGATTTCAGTCACATTGGGGGGATGGTTGTGTTCTCTGACATTAACTACATTTGTTTCTACTGTAGTGTCTCTCCCATAGCAAGAATTGGAGTAATATTTACTGCATTTCCAATGTGTTTTGTTTCCAGTTATTTTTTATTGCGTACAAGTGTAGCCCATGTAGCACAGAAGTAGTTTTCCCTTTTGTGAAGTTATGAATTTTGCTCCTTCTGCCCCTTTTTGTCTATCTCTGAATATATGTATATATATATATATATATATATATATATATATATATATATATATATATATATTATCTACTGGCGGTCGCCAGTAGATAGTTATAGTTACAACCTATTATCCATAGGAAATCCGCGACATTCTATTTGCAATAACGTTGGCGTCGGTTGACGAATCTTCGCGAAAGCTTCCAACTTGTTGGGGTGCTCCGGTCCGCTCCTACCCTGAAAGTCTCGGGGTGATACGTCAAGCGGGGGCCGAGAAAAAGGGGGTCCCAAAACGCGTTTTCCCCATTCATTTTGCCATAGGAACCTTTAGTCGCAGCTACAGCCCGAACTGCTGAACGGAATTACCCCAAATTTGGCAAAGAGGTAGCCCTTGGTTCAGACTGGTGCCTTTTGCTAAAATGGTGTAAATCCGTTCAGTAGTTCCTGAGAAATTCACAATTAAAATCACATATATATCTATGGGCGCGTCGGATCCGCGTACCCTCCCGATCACGAGCTGCATGCTAATTGGCTGTCAACACTCCAAATCAAGAAGTGTTGGCAGCCATTTTGTCCTCGGTAGAACCGAGGGACAGAAACAAGTGCGCAAAGCGCAAAAGGGGGCAGGGTAGAAACACCCTGACCCCTAGGTCTGCTCAGGGGTCCCACAAGGACCCCCTGGGCAGAAAAGATTTTTTTTTTTAAATCGGCGGGATGCGCTTAGGGTGCGCGTATCCCGCCGAGAAAAAAAAGAAACAAGTGTGCAAAACGCACAAAGGGGGCAGGGTAGAAACACCCTAACCCCTAGGCCTGCTCAGGGGTCCCACAAGGACCCCCTGGGCAAAAAGCATTTTTTTTTTTAAATCGGCAGGATGCGCTCAGGGTGCGCGAATCCTGCCGAAAAAAAATCGAGCGCGGTCTCCGCGCTCGATGTTAATGGCCCCGGGTGGCCCAAGTCCCGGGGGCATGGTGGGGGGATAATTTAATGTGTGGGGGCCTCAAAGGGCCCCCAAGCCCGGGGACCGCCACCCCCGGGGCTTTTTAAAAAATGGTGCGGGGGGCTCTGAGCCCTCCCGCAGCCCCGGGGACCACCACCTCCCGGGGCTTTTTTAAATTAAAAATTAAACCAGTGTGGGGGGGCTCCAGCCCCCCACACGCCCTGGGGACCGCCACCTCCCGGGGCACTAAACATTTTAATATGGGGGTCCGTTACGGACCCCAGAGCCCGGGGACCACCACCTCCCGGGGCTGTGTACTGAATGGGAGGGGGGCCGCGCGGCCCCCTCCTGGAGCCCTTGATGGCCCTGGGGACCACCACCCCCAGGGCCGGCTCCTGCAGTGTCCTGGGGTGCCTACCCCGGGACACTGTAGTTTGCTATGGCAGGACGGGAGCCTCGCGGCTCCGTCCTGCCATAGCAAACTGCTTTGGGATATTGGAAGAGAGAGCAGGGAAACCTGCTCTCTCTTCCAATATCCAAAGCGATTGCTTTTCCACATGGTGAGCAGCATGTCAGCTGCTCCCCATGTGGAACAGCAATGCCGGCTCCCAAGGGACGTGGGGAGCCGGCGGGACTGTGGGGGATTGGGGACCCCCCACAGTCCCCAACGGAGAGGGCCAGCCCCGGGGGATGGGGTCCCCGGGGCAAGTAGTGGCCCGGGATGGGGCCACGCGGCCCCCTCTCCAAAAAAATAGAAAAAAATGAAAAAAAAAAATGGAAAGGCCGGGCCCGGGGATGGGGTCCCCGGGCCTTAAAATGGCCAGAGGAGGGGGCCACGCTGCCCCCTCAAAATAATAAATATAGAGGCCATGCCCCGGGGATGGGGTCCCGGGGCCAATACAGGCCCAGGGAAGGGGGCCACGCGGCCCCCTTCCCGTTTCTTTTAATTAAAAATTTAAAAAAGGGGTAAGGCCCTGGGGGATGGGGTCCCCAGGGCATAAAAACAGGAAGAAAAAAAAAACGATCGGGCCCGCAGGCCCCGCCCCCTTCCTTCACCACTCTGCAAACGCGCCCCTGGTGCGTTTGCAGAGAGGGAACAATCCCCTTGAATACTGGGGGTCCCTGGGGCCAACTAGCCCACCAGGAACCTCCAATATGCGCCAGGGGCTGCGTTGCAGAGACGTGTAGAGAGGCCACACCCCTTTTACACCTCTCTGCAACGCAGCTCTGTGGCGCTTTTGGAGGTATATGGTGGGCTAGTTGGACTCCGGGGACCCTCAGGATTCAAGGGACTTAATCCCCAACTTAAAACGCGCCACGGGCGCGTTTGCACAGTGGTGAAGGGAGGGGCGGGGCTTCAGGTGACATGTGTGCAAACAGGCCCCGTGGCGCGTTTTAAGATGGGGAATTAAATCCTCTTCAATCCTGAGGGTCCCTGGGGCCAACTAGCCCAACAGGTACGTCCAGAAAGCGCCACAGAGCTGCGTTGCAGAGAGGTGTAAAAGGGGTGTGGCCTCTCTACACGTCTCTGCAACGCAGCCCCTGGCGCATATTGGAGGTTCCTGGTGGGCTAGTTGGCCCCTAGGGACCCTCAGGATTCAAGGGGACTTAATCCCCCAACTTAAAACGTGCAACGGGGCGCGTTTGCACAGATGTCACCTCAGGCCCCGCCCCTCCCTTCACCATTGTGCAAATATTCCTCTAAAATCAGCCGAAATACGAATTCCGATTTACTCACCTGTTATCAGGAGAGACCTCAGTGCTGTATCTTTCAGCCCAGTACTGGTCCTGAAAAGTAATTCTAACCATACTTACCAGTAACTTGAATTTCCTTCCATAGGCTAACATTGACTGGTTTCACTTGGAAATTCTTCTAAGTGTGGAGTTTTGGAACTTTAAAATATTCCTCTAAAATCAGCCGAAATACGAATTCCGATTTACTCACCTGTTATCAGGAGAGACCTCAGTGCTGCATCTTTCAGCCCAGTACTGGTCCTGAAAAGTAATTTTAACCGTACTTACCGGTAACTTGAATTTCCTTCATAGGCTAACATTGACTGGTTTCACTTGGAAATTCTTCTAAGTGTGGAGTTTTGGAACTTTAAAATATTCCTCTAAAATCAGCCGAAATACGAATTCCGCTTTACTCACCTGTTATCAGGAGAGACCTCAGTGCTGCATCTTTCAGCCCAGTACTGATCCTCAAAAGTAATTTTAACCGTACTTACCAGTAACTTGAATTTCCTTCCATAAGATATCATTGCCTGCTTTTTGCTGAAAAAGTTTCTAAGTGTTGATTTTTGAAACATACAAATATTCCTGTAAAATCAGCCGAAATACGAATTCCGATTTACTCACCTGTTATAAGGAGAGACCTCAGTGCTGTATCTTTCAGCCCAGTACTGGTCCTGAAAAGTAATTTTAACCGTACTTACCAGTAACTTGAATTTCCTTCCATAGGCTAACATTGACTGGTTTCACTTGGAAATTCTTCTAAGTGTGGAGTTTTGGAACTTTAAAATATTCCTCTAAAATTAGCCGAAATACGAATTCCGATTTACTCACCTGTTATCAGGAGAGACCTCAGTGCTGCATCTTTCAGCCCAGTACTGATCCTCAAAAGTAATTTTAACCGTACTTACCAGTAACTTGAATTTCCTTCCATAGGATATCATTGCCTGCTTTTTGCTGAAAAAGTTTCTAAGTGTTGATTTTTGAAACATACAAATATTCCTCTAAAATCAGCCAAAATCCGAATTCTGATTTACTCACCTGTTATCAGGAGAGACCTCAGTGCTGCATCTTTCAGCCCAGTACTGGTCCTGAAAAGTAATTTTAACCGTACTTACCAGTAACTTGAATTTCCTTCCATAGGCTAACATTGACTGGTTTCACTTGGAAATTCTTCTAAGTGTGGAGTTTTGGAACTTTAAAATATTCCTCTAAAATCAGCCGAAATACGAATTCCGATTTACTCACCTGTTATCAGGAGAGACCTCAGTGCTGCATCTTTCAGCCCAGTACTGATCCTCAAAAGTAATTTTAACCGTACTTACCAGTAACTTGAATTTCCTTCATAGGCTAAGATTGACTGGTTTTCAGCAAAAAGTTTCAAAGTGTTGATTTTCACAAACTACAAATATTCCTTAAAAATCGCCTGTATGACTTAAACGCATTCTTTCAACTGTTTACAGGAGATGCACCAGTGCTGGATCCAGGATCCAACACTGAGTAAGAAAAAGTAACGATAACAGTTTTTACCTGCTAAGTGAATTTCCTTCCATAGGATAACATTGGTGATTCTATGAGAAAAAGTTTCTAAGTGTCAACTTTTAAAATACAATAATATTCCTTAAAAATCACGACTGTAACCAAAACGCTTTTACTCAACTGTTTACAGGAGATGTACCAGGACTGAATCTAGGATCCAGTCCTGTGGTTACAAAAGTAATCCATAAAGTAACTAATTGCATTTAACTAGAAATTCACATTGAGCTGAATGTTGCATTGTGTTTGAAAATGTGTTGCCCATTGCAACAACTGTAACTACTGTACTTAAAAGTCTATTGCCTATCTGCAAAGTATTTAAACTAAAGTAATTCATTCTGAGAAAGTATTTTTTGTAATGTAATGTATAATGTAATTACAATGTAATTTAAAAATAAAATATGTAAAAAAAAATTGTTTCTAAAAATGTAGTAAATCAGTATGAAAAAAATTAATATAACAATTAATACATTTAAAAATTGTCATTTACAAAACCTTTGAAATTCACTGAAAAAACCGTAGGTTTCAGGCACGTTATAGTTAGAAATTAGCATTTAAAAAACCTTTGAAATTCACTGAAAAAACCATAGGTTTCAGACACGTTATAGTTACAAATTAGCATTTAAAAAACCTTTGAAATTCACTGAAAAAACCATAGGTTTCAGACACGTTATAGTTAGAAATTAGCATTTAAAAAACCTTTGAAATTCACTGAAAAAACCATAGGCTTTAGGGACAGTTATAGTTACTTGGACATTGCACTCGTACAAAACCCGTGAAATTCCCCGTTATAGTTAGTTCAGCTAACTATAACTCGCGCCCCGCAATGCACTGCTGATGACGTCACATATTACATCACTCATGACATGGTCAGTGACATCACTGATGACATCACTGATGACATCTCAAATGACATCACTGATGACATCATCCACGTGATAATCTGATGCACCTCCTCACACCCTAATATAACCTTTGATACACCCACTCTAAATTACAGACTGCCATTCGCAAAACCATAGACACTCCAACACCAATAACTACATACCCACTCACTGATTCTTAGGTCTACACACACACATCCACTCACTCACCCGTACAGTCACTCATACTTACGGTCACTCAGTACAGGACTATCATATGCACTCTTACTCCTATATAGACACTCAAACAACGCCACTCATCCATAGAGATACTCACACACCTAGTCAGTCATGCAAATAATTAAACACACTGCCATTTACTCACCTATACAGTTATACACACACCAGCTCACTTACTCATACAAATAGTAGCACATTGTTACGCTCTTATACAATCACTGATACAAGCACACACTCATCCATACAGCCACTATCACAATCACTCACTCTTGCTTATAGCTATTTATATACTCCAACACACATATATACTGCCTTTCACATATGTAGTTACTCACACATGTACCACTGGGACATACATTCACTCACTAACACACTCTTACACACACTTACCCACCCATACAGTCTATCACAGATGCACTCTTGAAACCATCCACCCAGTGAATCACCCACTCACACATCTATGCACAGAGTTGCACACACCCCTCCCACACAAACACTCAGGCACCCATACAGATACTCAGACAAGCATTCAATAACTCATATAGACACTCATGTAGCTATTCACAAACACATGCAGCCACTTACACAGCAACAGACAGATGGATACAGACATTCACCCAGTTTAGTCACTAACCCATGCATTCAGTAAGATACGTTAAATCACTCACTTATACAGTCAGTCACGCACCTACTAAATCATCCATACAGACACTTACACACCCACTCATTCTTCAATACGTCTTTTGCTATATATATTACAAATATTTAAACTTTAGAGAAACACACAGTCACTGGATGATGTCATCAGTGATGTCATTTGAGATGTCATCAGTGATGTCATCAGTGATGTCACTGACCATGTCATGAGTGATGTAATATGTGACGTCATCAGCAGTGCATTGCGGGGGCGCGAGTTATAGTTAGCTGAACTAACTATAACGGGGGAATTTCACGGGTTTTGTACGAGTGCAATGTCCAAGTAACTATAACTGTCCCTAAAACCTATGGTTTTTTCAGTGAATATATATATATATATATATATATATATATATCCTAACGAGTAAATCCAAGTAGGTGCGCTCTCAGGATAACAGACACACAACCCAATATTCAGATGCACCAAGTTTAATCCACTACGCGTTTCGACTGCGTCCGCAGCCTTGCTCACGTGTACAAAGTGCACAAACAGAAAGTGTCTTATAGCGTCACATTGAGAGTATACAAAACAGAGTAAGGACAATGATGATAGCCTATAATGGCGGCCATATTGGAATGGTGAATTGCAGTCTAAACCTCTTACAACAATATTTGTAAATTAAATTATAAATAGGCAAAGTGCTCAACAAAGAGGCCAAACTGCATATAATTAAAATATGCTATACATGCTGCAAAATTCACGTTGCAAATGAATAAAAACATAAATGGCAACACAAATGCAAAACCGTGCCTGTGGGATCCTATGTCCCATAGCAACAAAAGTGCTGCATCCAACCTGTACAACCCAAATGAGTGTAATGTTGTAGCGCTCTTCGTGCAGACGGTCTGACTGGGATCGTGTTGTGGGCTGTAAATACATCGCCTCATAGTCCGTGACTGTGATCTACTGTAACAGGGATGGGCGAATGGAATACCTCCCAGTGCCAATGGAATCAAGGCTATGAAGTCATAGCCTAATGTTAAGGTTACCTCGCCCAAGAGACATATCAGTGTCATATTAACTGTACCCCTGAATAACAAGTATTCGCATGGTGCTCAATGTCATGTTGTCTGTAACCCCTGGATACCAGGTATTCGCATAGTGCTCGATGAACATAATCGCATGGTGCAAAAATAAACTCCATGCAATTAATATTAATCAGTAGGTAGAGGCACGCAGATGATAATCATAAGTGATGTAAAATCCAAATGGACTAAACTAAACATACCCGCCACTTGAAGAACAGTCTTCCCATGACTCTGTCTCCTTTCAAATCTCAATCATGTATAATACTGCCCAAACGTTGATATCCAAAAGTGAATTCGAAGAAAAGGGTAGGTGACCCGTGTGAGTGGGTGGGCCCCTTTCTTCCCTCCTACAAAAGAAACAAACAAAAGGAACAAATTAACAAAGTGGCACAGATGTGTCACTGTACATCTATAAAAACAGTCAGTTTCTGATGCACAATTTTCTGGAGGAAAAACACAGAGATACTATATTACTAAGCAGATAACACACATATGAGAAAAAATACATATGAGAAAAACTACATATGCGAAAAAATACTTATGAGGCACAACGAAATTATATTTAATACATATAAGAAAAAAGAGCGATAAAGAGGAAAAGGAGGACAGAGAGCATAGAATAACAGGAAGTATAAAGTGACAATCTATTCCTTTTTTAAGTGTATAGCGAGTTCCTCATCTTGATTAAGACCCTATGGGATCCTGGTCTGAAAATCCACAATGTACCTGGACTCTCTCTGTCTGAGCCTAAGTACTCTATCTCCTCCTCTGTGATCCAGCCGGATCTGTTCAAGTATGAAGTAATTCATGAGAGAGGAGTCAGAAAAGTGTTTGTCCTGATAGTGACGCGCCACAGGATATTTGGGATCTTTGTTAGTGATGGCACGTTTATGCTCCAAGATTCTTTTTTTTGCCATCAACGTAGTGCTTCCTATATAAAAAAGCTTACAGGGGCACTCAATGACATACACCACAAATGTAGTGCTGCATGTAAGGAACTGAGTGATATCTTTTCTGCAGGTTCTATGTACGAACTCATTACGAAATCTGCTGGTCTTACAGGCCTTGCAGTGTCCGCAAGGAAAAAACCCTTTGAGGCCGTGTTCCCCTGTGTCCTGCTGAATGGTGATGTCACTATGCACCAACATATCCCTTATGTTCCTGCCTCGTCTATAAGGGATGTTGGGTCATTCTAAGATGGTATCACCTATAATGTTGTCACATTTGAGTATGTTCCAGTTTTGAGCTAGAATACGTCTGATACTGTCTGAATCCGAATTGTAAGTCAGAATGACCCTGGTGTTATTATCATTGGTCTCACCCCCAGTATTCTCCCTTTCAGAAAGTGTCTGGCTTCTACTGATACCCTCTGCTCTATCAATGGCTTTCTTGAGTACCCACGTCAGATATCCCCTAGCCTTGAATCTCTCAATCATGTTTCCGCTTTCAAGTCTGTATGCCTCATCACTGCTGCAGTTTCTTTTTGCCCTCAGCAGTTCACCGTAAGGGATACTCCACTTCAGTGATTCTGGGTGGCTGCTGAGGGCATGAAGAATACTGTTACCCACTGTGCTCTTGAGGAATTACGCGGTGTGAATCTTATTCTCTTTAATCTCTAAGCGCACATCAAGGTATTCTGCACTGGTGTTGCTGATACTGCCAGTGAGTCGAATATTGCGGTAATTGTTATTGAGTTCCTCTATAAACTTGCTTGCTTCAAGCTCAGAGCCCTTCCAAATGATAAACAGGTCATCTATATACCTGAGCCACAATTCGACCTTGCTAAGATCTTATATACGGTCTGACCCTGTGAAAATCTCTTCCTCCCAGAGGCCCATGAATAAATTAGCAAAACTGGGAGCGAAGCAAGATCCCATCGCTGACCCGGTGGTTTGTCTATAGAGAACACCGTCAAACACAAAGATGTTGTTGGTGAGACAGTACTCTGTCATTTCAAGGATCATGCGACTATGTTCCCAGTACTTGACATGTCTGTGTGAACATGCTACTAACCCTTGCTGATGGTCAATGATGGTGTAAAGCGAGTGTACATCAAGTGTGATCAAAAGAAAATCGCTCTCCCACTTCATGTTCTCTATTCTGCCCAGGAAGTCCTTGGTGTCCCTGATGTAACTCGGGAGTTTGGTGACAAAGTCCCTGAGAAAGTGGTCAATATACTTGGATATGTGTTCTGCTACACTTCCTCTAGATGATACAATAGGGCGACCAGGAGGTTTAACAGGGTCCTTATGTATCTTGGGCAGTAGGTAAAGTACTGGCAGTTTGAGATGGTCTTTCTTAAGGTAGCAGAACTCCTCCCACTCAAGGATCCCCTTATCTTTCCATGTTGACAACATAGAGAACATCAAGTGGGAGAGCGATTTTCTTTTGATCACACTTGATGTACACTCGCTTTACACCATCATTGACCATCAGCAAGGTTTAGTAGCATGTTCACACTTCCTTAAGAACAGACATGTCAAGTACTGTGAACATAGTCGCATGATCCTTGAAATGACAGAGTACTGTCTCACCAACAACATCTTTGTGTTTGACGGTGTTCTCTATAGACAAACCACCGGGACAGCGATGGGATCTTGCTTCTCTCCCAGTTTTGCTAATTTATTCATGGGCCTCTGGGAGGAAGAGATTTTCACAGGGTCAGACCGTATACAAGATCTTAGCAAGGTCTAATTGTGGCTCAGGTATATAGATGACCTGTTTATCATTTGGAAGGGCTCTGAGCTTGAAGCAAGCAAGTTTATAGAGGAACTCAATAACAATGACCGCAATATTCGACTCACTGGCAGTATCAGCAACACCAGTGCAGAATACCTTGATGTGCGCTTAGAGATTAAAGAGAATAAGATTCACACCGCGTAATTCCGCAAGAGCACAGCGGGTAACAGTATTCTTCATGCCCTCAGCAGCCACCCAGAATCACTGAAGTGGAGTATCCCTTACGGTGAACTGCTGAGGGCAAAAAGAAACTGCAGCAGTGATGAGGCATACAGACTTGAAAGCGGAAACATGATTGAGAGATTCAAGGCTAGGGGATATCCGACGTGGGTACTCAAGAAAGCCATTGATAGAGCAGAGGGTATCAGTAGAAGCCAGACACTCTCTGAAAGGGAGAATACTGGGGGTGAGACCAATGACAATAACACCAGGGTCATTCTGACTTACAATTCGGATTCAGACAGTATCAGACGTATTCTAGCTCAAAACTGGAACATACTCAAATGTGACAACATTATAGGTGATACCATCTTAGAATGACCCAACATCACTTATAGACGAGGCAGGAACATAAGGGATATGTTGGTGCATAGTGACATCACCATACAGCAGGACACAGGGGAACACGGCCTCAAAGGGTTTTTTCCTTGCGGACACTGCAAGGCCTGTAAGACCAGCAGATTTCGCAATGAGTTCGTACATAGAACCTACAGAAAATATATCACTCAGTTCCTTACATGCAGCAGTACATTTGTGGTGTATGTCATTGAGTGCCCCTGTAAGCTTTTTTATATAGGGAGCACTACGTTGATGGCAAAAAAGAGAATCTTGGAGCATAAACGTGCCATCACTAACAAAGATCCCAAATATCCTGTGGCGCGTCACTATCAGGACAAACACTTTTCTGACTCCTCTCTCATGAATTACTTCATACTTGAACAGATCCGGCTGGATCACAGAGGAGGAGATAGAGTACTTAGGCTCAGACAGAGAGAGTCCAGGTACATTGTGGATTTTCAGACCAGGATCCCATGGGGTCTTAATCAAGATGAGGAACTCGCTATACACTTAAAAAAGGAATAGATTGTCACTTTATACTTCCTGTTATTCTATGCTCTCTGTCCTCCTTTTCCTCTTTATCGCTCTTTTTTCTTATATGTATTATATATAATTTCATTGTGCCTCATAAGTATTTTTTCGCAAATGTAGTTTTTCTCATATGTGTTTTTTCTCAGATGTATGTTATCTGCTTAGTAATATAGTATCTCTGTGTTTTTCCTCCAGAAAATTGTGCATCAGAAACTGACTGTTTTTATAGATGTACAGTGACACATCCGTGCCACTTTGTTAATTTGTTCCTTTTGTTTGTTTCTTTTGCAGGAGGGAAGGAAGGGGCCCACCCACTCACATGGGTCACCTACCCTTTTCTTCGAATTCACTTTTGGATATCAACGTTTTGGGCAGTATTGTACATTATTGAGATTTGAAAGGAGACAGAGTCATGGGAAGACTGTTCTTCAAGTGGTCTGTTTAGTTTAGTCCATTTGGATTTTACATCACTTATGATTATCATCTTCGTGCCTCTACCTACTGATTAATATTCATTGCATGGAGTTTATTTTTGCACCATGCAATTATTTTCATCGAGCACTATGCGAATACCTAGTATCCAGGGTTACAGACAACATGACATTGAGCAGTGCCATTGATTTAATAATGGCTGTCTCTATGATTTTATTAGAATAACCCCTGTCCAAAAACCTCTTTTTGCAATCGGACTGTGCTGCAATCAGATCATCACTGCTACTATGTATTCGTCTTAGGCGCAGCATCTCACCATACGGGATACTGTTGACTAGATGTCTGGGATGGGAGCTGCAGGCATGCATAGTGGAATTTCCTGCTGTTTGTTTCCTGAACAGTTTGGTTTCAATGTTGTTGTTTCTGACGTAATTGTGGCTGTGAAGTGAAGATTACAATCATTGTTATTAATATCTCTCACAAATTGCATAGCTTGTTCTTCAGTGCCTTCCCAAATTACAAATAAGTCGTCAATATAGTGTAACCATGTTCTTATGTTGTTTTTGACATAGTGGGAATGTGTAACATTGAGGACCAGCTCCTCCCACCATCCCATATGCAGATAGGCGTAGCTGGGGGAGAAGCTGGCCCCCCTCGCAACGCCCCTGGTTTGTTGATACAATACGCTATTGAACATGAACACATTATTGTGTAAACAGAAAGAGACCATGTCGTCAACATTTTGTTCTGTTCAATCGGATTAGTCATGTCCTTGCTCAAAAAGTATTCCAATGCTCTTACACCATCGTTGTGTTGTATACTAGTGTATAAAGAAGTCACATCTAATGCCATCAGACAATAGTTACATTTCCATTTTATGTTTTTCAATTTTCTCAATAAATTGCTAGTATCGCGTACATACGATGGCAATGATTTTACATGACTGCAGAAAATAGTCAACATATTGCGAAGTATGTTCTAGCAGACTATTGTGCGCAGAAATTATTGGTCTGCTTGGAGGTTTTACTGGGTCCTTGTGGACTTTTGGGATAAAATATATTGTTGGAATGACCGGGTTATTGTTCTTTAAGAATTTGTATTCCTGTGACGTTATTAGCTCTTGTTTTTTCCATGTCTGAAGTTTGTTATAAAATTCAGCATATATAGACCTTAGATTGGACTAATATATATATATATATATATATATCAGCTCCAACTCTCCTTCAATTAAGGAAAGGACACCGATGCAGGTACTGGATCACAAAATAAATTTCGTGTTTATTGCAGTTTCACTTGCTACGCGTTTCGGCACTTCCTGCCTTGCTCACACAATATATATATATATATATATATATATATATATATATATATATATTCACTGAAAAAACCACAGGTTTCAGGGACGTTATAGTTAGTTGGACATGTCACTCGTACAAAACCAGAGAAATTCAGCCGTTATAGTTAGTTGAGCTAACTATAACTCGTGCCCCCGCAATGCACTGCTGATAACGTCACATATTACATCACTCATGACATGGTCAGTGACATCACTCATGACATCTCAAATGGCATCACTGATGACATTACTGATTGACTGTGGTTTTTCTGTGAATTTATAAGGTTTTTCAATGCTAATTTCTAACTATAACGTCCCTGAATCCTATGATTTTTTCAGTGAATTTCAAAGGTTTTTTAACTGCTAATTCCTAACTATAACGTCCCTGAAACCTCAGTTTTTTTCAGTGAATTTCTAAGGTTTTTAAATGCTAATTTCTAACTATGCCTACATAGGTAGAACATGTGCAGAAAGAGGAAGAAAGGCACAGAAAGAAGCAAGAGAAGTGCAGAAAGAGGCAACAGAATTCCAGAAAGAGGAGGAAAGGTGCAAAAAGAAGCAAGAGAAGTACAGAAAGAAGCAACAGAGGTGCAGAAAGAGGCAAGAGGGGTGCAGAAAGAGGCAAGAGAAGTGCAGAAAAAAGCAAAAGTAGTGCAGAAAGAGGCAAGAGGGGTGCAGAAAGAGGGAAGAGAGGAGCAGAGAGAGGCAATAGAGGAGCACACAGAGGCACAAGGGGTGCAGAAATTTGCAAGAGAGGTGCCGAAAGAAGCAAGAGAAGTGCAGAAAGAAGCAACAGAGGTGCAGAAAGAGGGATGAGGGGTGGAGAAAGAGGCAAGAGAAGTGCAGAAAGAAGCAACAGAGATGCAAAAAGGGGGAACAGGGGTGGAGAATGTGGCAAGAGGGCTGCAGAAAGAAGGAACAGAGGTGCAGAAAGAGGCAAGAGGGGTGCAGAAAGAGGGGTGCAGAAAGAAGCACGAATGGTGCAGAAAGAAGCAAGAGAGGTGTAGAAAGAAGCAAGAGGAGTGCAGAAAGAAGCAACAGAGGTGCAGAAAGAGGCAAGAGGAGTGCAAAAAGAGGGAAGAGGGGTGCAGAAAGAGGCACGAGGGGTGCAGAAAGAAGCAAGAGATGTGCAGAAAGAAACAAAAGAAGTACAAAAAGAAGGAACAGAGGTGCAGAAAGAGGCAAGTGGGTGCAAAAAGAGGGAAGAGGGGTGCAGAAAGAGGCACGAGGGGTTCAGAAAGAAGCAAGAGACATGCAGAAATAGGCAAGAGAAGTGCAGAAAGAAGCAACAGAGGTGCAGAAAGACGGATGAGGGGCGGAGAAAGAGGCAAGCGTAGTGCAGAAAGAAGCAAAAGAGATGAAAAAAGGGGGAAGAGGGATGGAGAAAGAAGCAAGAGAAGTGCAGAAAGAAACAAAAGAAGTGCAGAAAGAAGCAACAGAGGTGCAGAAAGAGGCAAGAGGAGTGCAGAAAGAGGGAAGAGGGGTGCAGAAAGAGGCACGAGGGGTGCAGAAAGAAGCAAGAGAGGTGCAGAAAGAAGTAAGAGAAGTGCATAAAGAAGCAACAGAGATGCAGAAAGGGGGAAGTGGGGTGGATAAAGAGGCAAGAGGGATACAGAAAGAAGCAAGAGAGTTGCAGAAAGAAACAAAAGAAGTGCAGAAAGAAGGAACAGAGGTGCAGGAAGAGGCAATAGGGGAGCAGAAAGAGGGGAAAGGGGTGCAGAAAGAGGCACAAGGGTTGCAAAAAGAAGGGACAGAGGTGCAGAAAGAAGCAAGAGAAGTGCAGAAAGAAACAACAGAGGTGCAGAAAGAGGGCTAAGGGGTAGAGAAAGAGGCAAGAGAAGTGCAGAAAGAAGCAACAACGGTGCAAAAAGGGGGATGAAGTCCACTTTAGTCCTGAGGTCCTCAGGACACAAGAGGACCTCATCGCCCCACCTGCAGTGCACCAAGAGGCGTGTTTGCAGAGTGGTGTAAAAAGGGGCGTGGCCTCGAACCACCTCTCAGCAATCCCACTGTGTGGGTCTTACTGGAGGTACCTGGTGGGCTAGTTGGCCCCTAAGGGCCCTTAAGATTCTAGGGGACTTAATCCCCCAACCCAGAACGTGCCAGGAGGCGTGTTTGCAGAGTGGTGCAGGGAGGGGGCGTGGCCTCTGGTGGGATGCCGTTTGTTTTCCCTTTTTTGGGGGGTTAGAAGGGGGCCTGTGTGGCCCCCCTTCTCTCAATATTTGGGCCCCGAGGACCCCATCTCCCAGGGCATGGCCACATATTTATATATTTTTTTTAAAGGAGAGAGGTCCTGTGGCCCCCCTCCTGAGGCCTTTTTCGGCCTTTGCCTTGTTTTTAAAAATAATAATTATTTTTTCGGAAGGGGGGCCGGGCCGCATGGCCCTCCTTTCCTGGGCCACTATTGGCTCTGGGAAATACATCCCCCGGGGCCTGGCCAGCCTTTCCATTTTTTTTTTTGGAGGGGGGCTGCGTGGACCCCCTCCTGAGGCCAACTTTTGCCCCGGGGACCCAATCCCCCAGGGCCTGGCCTTACGTTGGGCACTGCGGGGGTGGCCCAATGCCCCCGCAGCACCAACCTCCTCCCCGCCTCCTGCGGGAGCCGACATTGCTTTTGGACAAGGACTGTTTTAAGGCCAGCAGGGGAGCTCTGAAACAGCGGATATCTTCTTAACTGCGGTGAGGCAATGAGCGCGACGGCGTTTGGAATAGCGATTAAATGTGCACCGCGGATTCCCCTCCATCTCACCCCTCCGGAGGCCAATTTGCGGCTATCGGGCCGAGGGCAGGGGTAACAGGGCTGAATGAACAGAGGCCCCTGTGCTGATGATCCCAACCACCTAATTTAAAACAGGCCTTAAAATTGACTGAAATACCATCCACAAGAGCGAGGGCGCCTTGATGGCCCCCCCTGGAACGCTCTCTCCCTCCCAGACACGAAGGGCCACTAATGAGGCTCCCTTATTTCACCCCCGAGATAACCTACGCGGTTATGTAATCTGCTCTGGACTTAGTGACTCTGTGACCCCTACCTAAGTGATGGTCCCGCTTACCCTAACTTTTTGGGCCCTCATGAGGCATTTTTCTCCCACTGCCGGTCTGCCAGAACTGATCTGCTGCCCAGCCCACTGTTTCTTCTCCTCCTCCCCCATTCCCTCTATCCTCTTTTGGGGACTTGCTCTTCTATGTTTGACTATGCAACTGTAACTAATGTAACTATGCAAAACTGCTATTCTTGTTTTTCCTGGCCGCGGAGTGCTGAGCAACGTGGCTGATGCCCGGTGGAGCTGCTAGACAGCTATAGAGGAGATCGGCCCTGGTTCATCCCCTCGTCTGTCACCTACCCAGCCGGACATTGGGCACAGTTCTCCCTGTTCTCCCCGTCCTCCCGCTGTGTCTCCTTCCTCCCCCTCCCTCAGATGAAATACCGTAACATTATTTTTCTTTTTCCTGTGTTTTACTATGCTCTTGTAACGGATGTAATGTGTAACTTGTAACTCTATTGATCCTCATGTAAAGCGCTCTGATACCTCTGGGTCTAGCCAGCGCTATATAAAACTCTTCAAATAAATAAACAAATAAACAAATAAATAAATAAGAGCTGCTGACATGTAGCTCCCCTTGTCCAAAAGCAATACTGCTTTGCTTCATGGAAGCGAGAGCAGGTTTCCTGCTCTCGCTTCCATGAAGCAAAGCCCTGCCATTGCAAACTGCAATGTCCCGGGGGTGGGCACCCCGGGACATTGCCGGAGCCAGCCCTGGGGGTGGCGGTTCCCAGGGCCATAGAGGGCTCCAGGAGGGGGGCCGCGCAGCCCCCTCCCAACGTGAAAATAGCCCTGGGGAGGTGGTGGTCCCCGGCACCGGGGGTCTGCAATGGACCCCCGCCCTTAATTAAAATTGCCCCGGGGAGGTGGTGGTCTCCAGAGCAGAGTGGAGAGGGGCAGGAGCACCCCTACACTTAATATTTATAATTTAAGCCCCGGGGAGGTGGCGGTCCATGCGGTTGCCGGTGGGTCGTGTGCCCCCGCATATTATTTCAAAAGCCCCAGGGAGGTGGCGGTCCCCTGGGCTGCGGGAGCCCCCGCGGGCCCCCGCGTATATTTGTCTTATTGCCCCCAGGACCTGGCCCACCCGGGGGTTTATTAAAACGAAGTGCGGGACACCTAATTATTTTTTTTTACATTTTCTCTGCGGGATTCGCAAACCCAGCGCAAATTCCGCTGAAAAAATAACAAAAATGCTTTTTTTGGCCCTGGGGGTCCCTGTGGGACCCTCTGAGCAGGCCTTGGGGGTCAGGGTGTTTCTACCCTGCCCCCTTTTCTTCATTTTTAACACCTTTTAGTACCTGTTTTCTTGTGACTTTGTTTTTCCGAGTCACAAGATGGCTGCCAACACTTCTTGGTTTGGAGTGTTGACAGCCACTCAAAATGAAGCTCGTGATCGGGTGGGTCCGCGAATCCTCCTCGGTCACCAGATATCGAAATTTTTGTATTTTTTAATTTCTCAGGAACTACTGAATGGATTTACACCATTTAAAAAAAGAACGCTTTCTGAACCAAGACCTACCTTTTGCCAAATTTGGTGTAATTCCGTTCAGCAGTTCAGGCTGTAGTTTGTCTAAAGCTTCCTATGGAAATTAACATGGAGAAAACACGTTTTGGGACCCCCTTTTTTCTCAGCCCCCACTCTGCAAATCACCCCGAAACCTTTAAGACAGTAGCTGACCTGAACAAACCATTAGTTTTTAAAAATTTCGTGAAGATTCGTCAAACGGTGCAAAAGATATTGGCAAAAAGAAAAATGCTTTTGAATAGAAACAAGGTCGTAACTATAACTACCTACTGACGTCCGCCAGTAGGTAATATATATATATATATATATATATATATATATATATATATATATATATATATATATATATATATATAACACAACCCCTGCTCCAAAAGGAAAAGAGCACACACACGAGGATTGCAGGGATACGGCTTCTTTATTGCAATGGGTCTTCCACGACCCAGCTACCAGGAGAGACGCGTTTCGGCTGTAACGACAGCCTTTGTCAATCTGTATATATATATGTATGATGTGATCAAGACCGTAGCAACACGATCGAAACGCGTCATGCTGGGCACTTGCCATTACCTGACTGGTTGCTGTTTGATGGATTGTCTCAGAAAATAAAGCACTGCAACTTTGAAATACATCTGGTGGTCCGTACCTGGTTTCTCTGTGCCGTTTGTGGTGGTGAATCGGGATTGTGTCTTCATATATATATATATATATATATATATATATATATATATATATATATATATATATATATATATATATATATATATTCACTGAAAAAAACACAGGTTTCAGGGACGTTATAGTTAGTTGGACATTTCACTCGTACAAAACCAGAGAAATTCGGCCATTATAGTTAGTTGAGGTAACTATAACTCGCGCCCCCGCAATGCACTGCTGATGACGTCACATAATACATCACTTATGACATGGTCAGTGACATCACTGATGACATCTCAAATGACATCACTGATGACATCATCCAGTGACTGTGTGCTTCTGTAAAGTTTAAATATGTTTTATATATATATAGGCCAAGGTGTATTGAAGAATGAGTTGGTGTATGATTGTCTGCATGGATGATTTAGTAGGTGCGTGATTGACTGTATAAGTGAGTGATTAAACGTGTCTTATTGAATGCATGGGTTAGTGACTAAACTGTGTGAATGTCTGTATCAGTCTATCTGTTGGTGTGTAAGCGGATGCATGGGTTGGTGAGTAGCTACATGAGTGTCAATATTGGTTATTGATTGGTTGTCTGAGTATCTGTATGGGTGCCTGAGTGTCTGTGTGGGTGGGGGGGTGACTTTGTGCATAGATGTGTGAGTGGGTGATTCACTGGGAGTATGGGTTCAAGAGTGCATCAGTGAAGGGCTGTATGGGTGGGTGAGTGTGTGTATGGGTGTGTTCGTGTTTAGATGTCTCAGTGGTACATGTGTGAGTAACTACATATGTGAAAGGCAGTATATGTGAGTGTTGGAGTATATAAATGATTATATGTGAGAGTGAGTGATTGTGAGAGTACCTGTATGGATGAGTGTGTGCTTGTGTCAGTGATTGTATAAGAGAGTAAGTATGTGTTAGTATCTGTATGAATAAGTAGGGTGGTGTGTGTATAATTGTGTAGGTGAGTAAATGGGAGTGTGATTGATTCTTTGCATGACTGATTAGGTGTGTGGGGAACTCTATGGATGAGTGGCGGTGTGTGAGTGTCTGTTTAGGTGTATGAGTGTATATGATAGTGCTGTATTGATGAGTGACTGCATGCATGAGTGACTGTATGGGTGAATGAGTAGATTTGTGTGTAGACCTAGGAATCAGTAAGTGGGTATGTAGTAACTGGTATTGGTGTGTCTATGCTTTCTAAAATGGTAGTCTGTATTTTAGAGTGGGTGTATCAAAGGTTATATTAGGGTGTGAGGAGGTGCATCCGATTATCACATAACAAAACATGTGTATTTGTAAAGCGCACGTTCACCCCAGCAACGGTGCATCTTGGCGCTGAATAACAAATGTTTATTGTTACCCAACTCAATGGTACTCATTTTATCGACCTCAAATGGATGAAAGGCTGAGTGGACCCGCCGGAATTCAAACCTGTGACCATTAGGTCGAACACAGGCCCCTGCAGTGGATGCATTAGTCCACTGAGCCACCAGATCCGGCATATCATCCGAGATGTCATCAGTGATGTCATTTGAGATGTCAACAGTGATGTCATCAGTGATGTCACTGACCATGTCATGAGTGATGTAATATGTGACGTCATCAGCAGTGCATTGCGGGGGCTTGAGTTATAGTTACCTCAACTAACTATAACAGCCGAATTTCTCTGGTTTTGTACGAGTGTAAAGTCCAACTAACTATAACGTCCCTGAAACCTGTGGTTTTTTCAGTGAATTTCTAAGGTTTTTTAAATGCTAATTTCTAACTATAACATCCATGAAACCTATGGTTTTTTCAGTAAATTTCAAAGGTTTTTTAAATGATAATTTCTAACTATAACGTCCCTGAAACCTATGGTTTTTCAGTGAATTTCAAAGGTTTTTTAAACGCTAATTTCTAACTATGCCTACAGAGGTAGGACATGTGCAGAAAGAGGAAGAAAGGCGCAGAAAGAAGCAAGAGAAATGCAGAACGAGGCAACAGAAGTCCAGAAAGATGAAGAAAGGTGCAGAAAGAAGCAATAGATATGCAGAAAGAACCAACAGAGGTGCAGAAAGAGGCCTTGTTGCCAAGTCAACCTGTGCCCCACCTTTTTGCTGACCGGTGCTGGTGGTAACTGACTCTTACTAACCAGGCCCGGAGCCAGTGCTATGCTGAAAGACACTTAGAATACAGTGAAAACACCTACATATACTAGGGTACCCTATGAGTTGTGGTACCCCTGTGATTGGCATCACCTCCCCTGTAAGGCCCTAGTACATAATAGGGCAGGGGGATTAAAACTACCTCTAAGTCAGAGGTGCAGAAAGAAGCAAGAGCAGTGCAGAAAGAACCAACAGAGGTGCAGAAAGAAGCAAGAGGGGTACAGAAAGAGGAAAGAAAAGTGCAGAAAGAAGCAAAAGAGGTGCAGAAAGAGGCAAGAGACCTGCAGAAAACGGCAGGAGAGGTGCAGGAAGAGGCAGGAGAGGTGCATAAAGAGGCAAAAGGGATACAGAAAGAGGCTAGAGGGGTGCAGAAAGAAGCAAGAGAAGTGTACAAAGAAGCAACAGAGGAGCTTAAAGAGGCAAGAGGGGTACAGAAAAAGGCAAGAAAGGTACAGAAAGAGGTAACAGGGGTACAGAAAGAGTAGGAGGGATACAGAAATTTGCAAGAGAGGTGCAGAAAGAAGCAAGAGCAGTGCAGAAAGAAGCAAGAGAAGTGCAGAAAGAAGCAAAAGAGGTGGAGAAATAGAGAAGAGGGGTGCAGAAAGAGGCAATTGAGGTGAAGAAAGAGGCAACAGAGGTGCAGAAAGACGCAAGAGAATTGCAGAAACAAGCAAGAGAAGTGCAGAAAGAGGCAAGAGAATTGCTGAAAGAAGCAATAGAGGTGTAGAAAGAAGCAAGAGAAGTACAGAAAGAGGCAAGTGAGGTGCAGAAAGAAGCAAGAGAATTGCTGAAAGAAGCAACAGGGGTATAGAAAGAAGCAAGAGAAGTGCAGAAAGAGGCAAGTAAGGTGCAGAAAGAGGCAAGAGATGTGCAGAAAATGGCAAGAGAACAGCAGAAAGAGCCAAGGTTGGATGCAAAAAAGAGAAGAAGGGTGCATAAAGAAGCAAGAGAGGTGCAGAAAGAAGCAAGAGAAGTGCAGAAAGAAGCAAGAGAGGTACAGAAAGAGGGAAGACAAGTGCAGAAAGAGACAACAGGGTGCAGAAAGAGACAACAGGGGTACAGAAACAAGCAAGAGAGGGTGAGAAGTTGGCCTGGTATATGCTGTCCACTAATTATAGTGGGCACCTTGCACCAGTCCAAACAACCCCTTATTGGAGATAGGTTAAAGACAACCTTTATTGAAAGCTATCCTAGTGGTAGCTATGGAGAGCAGCCTTCAGGCTAAGTCTTGAAGAAATGTAAAGCCGCTTGTTTTACCAGTCTATAATCTCTTGAGTGACCAAATGAAAGAGGACCACACAAGGTATATATTTAAAATATATGTATTTAGTCTTAAACACACCCCTCTAGTCTCTTTATGAGGCTAGAGTTCGAAGTACATAAGTTACAAGTCGAATATCAACAGTAATAGCACAAATACACGTACCAAACCATATACCAATAAAGTGGTATAAGAACCACGACTGAGCTAGACACAAGGCCTAGAGCCTGTAGAAATGCTTGGACCACAAGGAACCACCCAAGGTAGTGACACAGGGGACCCACGGGGGACGCGTGCAGTGTGAGAACACAGCCGCGAGCCGCCGTTGACTTCTATGGGGAATGTCGCGGTTGGAGTTTTAAAGAAAAAGGACACTTAGAGGAGGACTTGGAGCAAACCCCTTTAGAACTAGGCTGTTCTAGAGTCAATACCCATGGGAGCACCGGAGTACTCGAGTTACCTCACCCAGAGGAGCCGGGTGCATAGGTGTCTTTCGGGGTCGGGTTTCGTCGTCGTTTTCAATGGCGATCTGCTGCAAAGTGCTGCTGGCGACCAAGTCGAAAGTGTCCGGGTGGATCCAAGGATGGATTGAAGATCTGAAGAACCTGAAAACAGAGGGGACAGAGTCTGGGTCACTAGCCAGTGACCAGGAAGGCGATGAGCAGATGCCCACCGATGTTGGGTGCTTCAGGTAGGTTGACGGTTGTCTTGACTCTTCAGCCACGAGGTCCAGGAGGTGTCGACGACAACCAGGAGCTGGATTCGAGCTATCCCACAACGTCTGTCGATTGCTGCGGTGTCGGCGATCGGATTGGACCCAACAAGCCTTGGCAACGGCAAGTCTCATAGAAACAAAGAAAGGACGATGTTGCAGACCAGCAAGGTCTGGGGGACTCACCCAGCAAGGGTAAGTCAGGGCACCTCTGGAGCAACCAGGAAAGCCCAAGCAGAAGAAGAGTTGCTTTCGTGAGGGCCCACTAGCCAATGGACTAGCGACCGCAAAGGAGCCTTGAGTGGATGCACTTGGAGCTGGCTCACAGGACACTTGTGGAGTGGAGGCCAGTGATCTTCAGTGCTGCCAGTGCTTGAGGTAGGGGCTACTTGGAGCCCAAAGCACAACTTCGTGGGAGACCAGGAAGAGGATGCACTTGCAAAAGTACTTGGTGTCCAGGGGTCACAGTCCCACATTACCCACGACAGCTATGGGCCTCATCTTTGCTGGAGACTCAGGGCAGCCTCAGGGAAGTCTGGAAATCTACCTCTGGTGATGCAAAGACTTCAGCGTCCGGCGGGAGCTTCAGCGATGCAGAACGGACAATTGCTTCTTAGGTGCCTGCCAAGCAGGGGAGTCACTCATTGACCCCAAGGGAGATTCTTCAGTCCTCTAATCTTAAAGCAGAGCGTCGAAGGTCCAGGATTCGGCATCAGAGTTTCGTCCAGGGTAATCTAAAGTCCTAAGGACTGGGGTCCCATACTTATACTAAGTTAGGGGGTTGGACATACTCTGGGGACCCACCTATGGGAGGGTCAGGGAAGAGGGGTGGTTACACCCATTCCCTTTGTCCAGTTTTGCGCCAGAGCAGGGGCAGGTAGCCCCTGCAACCGGTTTGAACTGGCATATGCACAGGGACACCAAATGTGCCCCCAGTGCAGGACTTCAAAGCACCAGAGGGTGCTCCTGCCCAGCCCCAATACACACTATCCTGTCTGGGAGGTGGTTACACCTCCCTTCGACAGGAAACCTATTGTCCAGGCCTCCCCTGCCGGAGTTTCAATCAGCAGCAGGAGGCCAGACCCGTGTCTGTGGCAGCGGCATCCATTTTGTGATGCCAGGGCTCTGGAAAGAAGTTACCGGGTAGCCCGGTGTGTACATGTCTCTCCCTCTAGAAGGGTGGAATGCTACCCCCGCTGCCAGGATTGGCAGGGGGGTAGTATTCCAAGATGTTTGACACCAAACACGACATGTTTTGGTGCAGCCAGTCCAAAGTTAGCATTGTACCGCGAGGATATAATGCACTTAAGAGTATATGGTCAGGCTGTACCACAAACAGCATCAGAGGAGGGACTCCGAACGCTTCAGAGGGGCTCTGCTCATGCAGGGGCACCCTCTCACATAAAAACCAAACACTCTGCCTTCAGGATTGTTAAGGCCTGCCATAGGAGTGACTTATAGGTTTATATGTGTGTGCAATTGTAGTGATATAGGTAGCCTATATCACAGTAAGGGGTGCATGCACCACCTTACCCAGGCTGCAGTAGCAGACCTGTGGTGTCATTTTGGCTGGCCATCCAGGGGTGGCATAATACATGCTTCAGCCCCTGGCAGGCCTCTGGGGTACCTATGCCCTGGGTACATAGTATACCATATACTAGGGACTTATAAGGGCACTCCAGATTCCAATCAAAGATGTACCTAAGGTACATGGAAACCATTTTATAGAGGAAGCAGATAGACTGGGGCCCTGAATAGTAGGATCCCAGTCCAACTAAGTCATAAACCAGCAAAACACCAGGAAAAAAGTGGGGGCAACCATATAGTCAGATTCCACCTTCCTACAGAGAGGTGCAGAAAGAGGCAATAGAAGTGCAGAAAGAGGCAAGTGAGGTGCAGAAGGAGGCAACAGAACTGCAGAAAGAGGCAAGAGAGTTGCAGAAACAGGCAAAAGGGGTGCAGAAAGAGGGAACATGTGTGCAGACAAGGCAAGAGAGGTGCAGTAAGAGGGAAGAGGGGTACAGAAAGAGGCAAGAGGGATGCAGAAATTTGCAAAAGAGGTGCAGAAAGAAGCAAGAGCAGTGCAGAAAGAACCAACAGAGGTGCAGAAAGAGGCAAGAGGGGTGCAGAAAGAGGTTGGAGAGGTGCACAAAGAGGCAAGAGGGGTACAGAAAGAGGCAAGAGGGGTGCAGAAAGAAGGAAGAGAAGTGCAGAAAGAAGCAACAGAGGTGCTGAAAGAGACAAGAAGGGGGCAGAAACAAGCAGGAGAAGTGCAGAAAGAGGCAAGATAATTGCTGAAAGAAGCAACAGAGGTGTAGAAAGAAGCAAGAGAAGTGCAGAAAGAGGCAAGTGAGGTGCAGAAAGAAGCAAGAGCAGTGCAGAAAGAACCAACAGAGGTGCAAAAAGAGGCAAGAGGGGTGCAGAAAGAGGTAGGAGAGGTGCACAAAGAGGCAAAAAGGTACAGAAAGAGGCAGGAGGGGTACAGAAAAAAGGAAGAGAAGTGCAGAAAGAGGCAAGAGAATTGCTGAAAGAAGCAACAGAGGTATAGAAAGAAGCAAGAGAAGTGCAGAATGAGGCAAGTAAGGTGCAGAAAGAAGCAATAGCAGTGCAGAAAGAACCAACAGAGGTACAAAAAGAGGCAAGAGGGGTGCAGAAAAAGGTAGGAGAGGTGCAGAAAGAGGCAAGACAAGTACAGAGAGAGGTAGGAGGGATGCAGAATTAAGGAAGAGAAGTGCAGAAAGAAGCAACAGAAGTGCTGAAAGAGGTGCGAAGGGTGCAGAAAATGCAAGAGAAGTGCAGAAAGAAGCAACAGAGATACAGAAAGAGGCAAGAGAGGTGCAGAAACAGGCAGGAAATGTGCCGAACGAGGGAACAGAAGTGTAGAAAGACGCAAGAGAGGTGAAGAAAGAGAAAAGAGGGGTGCAGAAAGAGGGAAGAGGGGTGCAGAAAGAAGCAAGTGAGGTGCAGAAAGAGGCAACAGAGGTGCAGAAAGACGCAAGAGAGTTGCAGAAACAAGCAAGAGAAGTGCAGAAAGAGGCAAGAGAATTGCTGAAAGAAGCAACAGATGTGTGGAAAGAAGCTAAAGAAGTGCAGAAAGAGGCAAGTGAGGTGCAGAAGGAGGCAAGAGACATGCAGAAAATGGCAAGAGAACAGCAGAAAGAGGCAAGAGGGATGCAAAAAAGGGAAGAAGGGTGCAGAAAGAAGCAAGAGAGGTGCAGAAAGAAGCAAGAGAAATGCAGAAAGAAGCAAGAGAGGTGCAGAAAGAGGGAAGACAAGTGCAGAAAGAGACAACAGGGGCGCAGAAAGAGACAAAAGGGGTGCAGATTGAAGCAAGAGAGGGTCAGAAAGAGGCAATAGAAGTATAGAAAGAGGCAAGTGAGCTGCAGAAGGAGGCAAGAGAACTGCAGAAAGAGGCAAGAGAACTGCAGAAAGAGGCAAGAGAGTTGCAGAAACAGGCAAAAGGAGTACAGAAAGAGAGAACATGTGTGCAGAGAGAGGCAGGAGAGGTGCAGAAAGAGGGAAGAGGAGTACAGAAAGAGGCAAGAGGGATGCAGAAATTTACAAAAGAGGTGCAGAAGGAAGCAAGAGCAGTGCAGAAAGAACCAACAGAGGTGCAGAAAGAGGCAAGAGGGGTGCAGAAAGAGGTAGGAGAGGTGCACAAAGAGGCAAGATGGATACAGAAAGAGGCAAGAGGGGTGCAGAAAGAAGGAAGAGAAGTGCAGAAAGAAGCAACAGAGGTGCTGAAAGAGACAAGAAGGGTGCATAAAGAGGCAAGAGAGTTGCAGAAACAGGCAAAAGGGGTACAGAAAGAGGGAACATGTGTGCAGACAGAGGCAAGAGAGGTGCAGAAAGAGGGAAGAGAGGTACAGAAAGAGGCAAGTGGGATGCAGAAATTTGCAAAAGAGGTGCAGAAAGAAGCAAGATCAGTGCAGAAAGAAGCAACAGAGTTGCAGGAAGAGGCAAGAGAGATGCAGAAAGAAGCAAGTGAGGTGGAGAAAGAGGCAAGAGAGGTGCAGAAAGAAGAGAGTGAGATTCAGAAAGAGGCAAGAGAAGAGCAGAAAGTGGCAAGTGAGGTGCAGAAAGAGGCAAGAGAGGTATAGAAAGAGGCAAGATAAGTGTTGAAAGAGGCAAAAGAAGTGCAGAAAGAGGCACTTGAGGTACAGAAAGAGGCAAGAGAGGTACAGAAAGAGGCTCGAGAGGTGCAGAAAGAGGCAAGAGAAGTACAGAAAGAGGCAAGAGAGGTGCAGAAGCAAGAGAGTGAGGTGCAGAAAGAGGCAAGTGAGAAGCAGAAAGAGGCAAGAGAGGCACAGAAAGAGGCAAGGGAAGTGCAGAAACAGGCAAGAGAAATGCACAAAGAGGCAAGAGAGGAGCAGAAAGAGGCAAGAGAGGTGTAGAAAGAATCAAGAGAAGTGCAGAAAGAGGCAAGAGAGTTGCAGAAACAGGCAAACGGGTGCAGAAAGAACTAAGAGGTGCAAAAAGAGGCAAGAGGGGTGCAGAAAGGGGCAAGAGAAGTGCAGAAAGAGGCAAGTGAAGTGCAGAAAGAAGACAGTGAGCTGCAGAAAGAGAAAGAAAGGTGCAGAAAGATGCAAGATAAATGCAGAAAGAGGCAAGAGAGGCATAGAAAGAAGAGAGGTTTGTGCACCATTAGTACCAATTTAACACCCACATTTTGCAATAAGTAACATGTGACCATTCCAGCTTTGCAAAGGGCCTACCACCACGCTGTAACATGTGAAGTGGCATTTTTGGGAACATTTGAGCCATTTGAGCTAGAAACAAGGCTTTTTTTGTTCAAATCTGCAGATTAGGCAGCAGATGATGGAATATTTGGCAGATGCAGAAAATGTTTAATTATGTGAAAATTGGTGCAGCCAAACAGTCACATAATTCCAGTGGCCCTGCTCATACCTCTGACTAGGTCCAGAAGTGCTCCTCAGTGTTGCCTTCTTTTTTTGTGTCTCATTGAGTTTATAGTTTAGCTTCTATGGAAACGAGGAAGACTAAACCTGAGGTTACCACTCCACAACACAGACTACAATACCACATAATTACTCTCCAAAACACATAATCCCACTCCACATAATTCCTATACACTAAATACCACATACTTTCTATTCACATAATTTCACTGCACAACATACCACATAATTCCACTACACACAACGTACATCCACTCTACACCAAAAAACATTAGTAAAAAACGTTTACATTTACAACGCCAATAGCTCTAACTCTCGCAAATGTGAAACCTATTACATTGCAAATGCTTCTTTAACTAGTAGTCGCGTTTGCAGAGTGGTGGAGAAAGGGTGCTGGGCCTCCGACCAGCGCTCAGGAATTCCACTGCGTAGGACTTACAGGAGGCTTCTTGGCCCCCAAAGTCCTTCAGGAGTAAAGTGGAATTCATCCCCCATTCCGTAGTCTGCCAGGAGGCGCGTTTGCAGAGTAGTGGAGAAAGGGAGTGTGTGCCTCCGAAGACGTCTTAGCAATCCCACTGTGTGGGACATCCTTTGGGGCCAACTACTCCTCCTATTACCTCCAGTAAGTCCCACACAGCAGGGTTGCTAAGTTCTCATAGCAGGCCACACCTCCTTTGCCCACCACTCTGCAAACGCGCTCCCTGGTGCTCTCTTGGATGGGGATTGAAGTCCCCTTCACTGCTGGGGGTCCTTAGGGGCCAACTAGCCTACCTCTTACCTCCAGTATTGCTGAGAGGTGGACACAGGTCACGCCCCCTTTATCCACAACTCTGCAAACGCACCTCCTGGCGCGCTCTTGGTTGGGGGATGAAGTCCCCTTTCCTCCTGAGGGTCCCTGGAGGCCAACTAGCCCTCCTGTTACCTCCAGTAAGCCGCATACAGCTGGTTTGCTGAGAGTGCTCAAAGGCCACACCCCCTTTTTATACCACTCTGCAAACGCGGCTCCTGGCGCACTGCTGCTCGGGGGATGAAGTCCTCTTGTGTCCTGTAAGTAAGTAAGTCCGTTTTTATATAGCGCAGCTACTCACCCTTACGGGTCTCAAGGCGCTGGGGGCCGTAGTGGAAATTAAGTGAGCTATTGCCCAGAGTCACATGGTGCTGAGCTGAGCTGCTGCCGGAGCCGGGGATCGAACCGTGAACCCTGTGCTCCGAAGTCAGCTGCCCTGGCCGCTGCACCACACCTCTCCACCTTGTGTCCTGAGGTTCTCAGGACACAAGAGGACCTCATCGCCCCACCAGCAGTGCGCCAAGAGGGGCGTTTGCAGAGTGGTGTAAAAAGGGGCGTGGCCTCGGACCACCTCTCAGCAATCCCACTGTGTGGGGCTTACTGGAGGTACCTGGTGGGCTAGTTGGCCCCCAGGGACCTTCAGGAATGAAGGGGACTTAATCCCCCAACTTAGAACGCGCCAGGGCGGAGCGTTTGCAGAGTGGTGCAGGGAGGGGGCAGGGCCTCTGGCGAGATGCCGGCTTTTCTTATTTTAAAATATTTTTAGAAGGGGGGCTGTGTGGCCCCCCCTTCTTTTAATATTTTTTGGGCCCTGGGGACCCCTTCCCCCAGGGCCTAAGCATTTTTTATTTTAAAAAAACCAGGAAGGGGACCGCGTGGCCTCCCTTCCTTGAGCCACTATTGGCCCCGGGGACCCCATCCTCCGGGGCCTCGCCAGCATTTTATTTTTTTACATTTTGGAGGGAGGCCGTATGGCCGCCCTCCTGAGGCTAATAATGGCCCCGGGGACCCCATGCCCCGGGGCATTGCCTCTTTTTTTTTTTTTAATAATGAGTACGGGAGGGGGGCCGAGTGGCCCCCCTCCCCTTGGCCATTCTGGCCCCGGGGACCCCATCCCCGGGGCCAGCCCTCAAGTTGGGGACCGTGGGGGGAGCCCCAATTCCCCCGTGGTCCCTGCCGGCTCCCCGCCTCCTGCGGGAGCCGGCATTGCTTTTGGGCAAGGGGAGCTGCTGACATGCAGCTCCCCTTGCCCAAAAACAATACTGCTTTGCTTCATGGAAGCGAGAGCAGGTTTCCTGCTCTCGCTTCCATGAAGCAAAGCAGAAGTTTGCAATGACAGGGCGGGAGCCATGCTCCCGCCCTGCCATTGGAAATGGCAATGTCCCCTGGGGAGTAGCGTACCCAAGGCCATCAAGGGCTCCAGGAGGGGGGCTGCACGGCCCCCCTCCCATCATGTTTGAAGCCCCGGGAAGGTGGTGGTCCCCGGAACTTGGGAGGGCCTGTGAGGCCCCCCGCAAATACTTAACGAAAGCCCCGGGGAGGTGGCGGTCCCTGGGGCTTGGGGAGGCCTGTGAGGCCCCCGCACCCACAAAATAACAAAGCCCCATGGAGGTGGCGGTGCCTGGGGCTGCGGGGGGGCTGTGTGCCCCCCGCGCATAATTAAATAAAGCCCTGGGGAGGTGGCAGTCCCCGGGGCTGCGGGGGCCTGCGCGGCCCCCGCATATATTCACATATTGCCCCCGGGACCTGGTCCACCCGGGGGCTCATTAAAACAAAGCGCGGGAGCCCCCACTTTTTTTAGCCCTGGGGGTCTTTTTGGACTCCCTGAGCAGGCCTAGGGGGTCAGGGTGTTTCTACCCTGCCCCCTTTTCTTCATTTTTAATGTTTTTTTCCCTTTTTCTTGTGACTCGGTTACCGAGTCACAAGATGGCTGCCAACACATTCTGGTTTGGAGTCTTGGCAGCCAATCAGAATTAAGCTCGTGCTAGGGAGGATTCGTGGCTCCTCCTTGGTGCTCAGATATCGATATTTTTATTTTTTGAATTTCTTAGGAACTACTGAACGGATTTACACCATTTAAAAAAAAAGGTCGTTTTCTGAACCAAGAGCTACCTTTTTGCCAAATTTAGTGTAATTCCATTCAGCAGTTCATGCTGTAGCCTGTTCCAAAAATTCCTATTGAAATTAACATGGGGAAAACGTGTTTTGGGACCCCCCTTTTTTCTCGGCCCCCGCTTGACGGATCACCCCGAAACTTTCAAGACAGGAGCTGACCTGAGCTGGTCATTAGTTTAAAAAATTTGGCGAACATTCGTCAAACGGCTCCAAAGATATTGGCAAAAGAAAAACGCTTTTTGAATAGAAACAAGGTCCTAACTATAACTACCTA
Organism: Calotriton arnoldi; assembly: GCA_963921515.1. NCBI lineage: Eukaryota > Metazoa > Chordata > Amphibia > Caudata > Salamandridae > Calotriton > Calotriton arnoldi. Next base: position 399,596 of record CAWUFW010008554.1, read on the forward strand.
CTGGGGACCGCCAGTAGGTAATATATATATATATATCGACTTTGACAAAGACCGTGAGGTTGAAACGCGTCAGTCAATAAAACTTTTCTCTGATAATTATCCTGAGTGCGACTTTACCTTCTGCTCCTTGACCGAAGGATTTTTCACATATATATATATATATATATATATATATATATTCACTGAAAAAAACATAGGTTTCAAGCACGTTATAGTTAGAAATTAGCATTTCAAAAACCTTAGAAATTCATTGAAAAAACGAGAGGTTTCAGGGACGTTATAGTTAGTTGGACATTTCACTCATACAAAACCATAGAAATTCCACCGTATAACTCGCGCCCCCGCAATGCACTGCTGATGACGTCACATATTACATCATTCATGACATGGTCAGTGACATCACTGATGACATCACTGATAACATCTCAAATGCGAGAAAGCGCGCTTTCTGGACCGAGACCTTTCTCCCTACCAAATTTGGCGTAATTTCGTTCAGCAGTTTGACCTGTAGCCTTGTCTAAAGTTTCCTATGGAAAATCCATTGAGAAAACACGTTTTCACCCCCCCCACATAGCTACCTGTCGCAGGCGTACTCGCTGTTGGTGTGCAGGTCAGTGGTCTAGTTGTCAACATGTCACGGCCACTCCCTGAGGGCAGGTTTGCACACACACCACACCCATCCGGCGCATGCGTCACAGGCCATGTGACCACACAAATATAATGGATCGATAACGTCACATCCTTTATTGCCGGTGGTGACTGGATGGCGGACGCTCCACGGGTCTCAATCATAAAGAGTCCATGAAAACTTGCGCAGAGGGTTAGTCGCACCCTGAGCTGTATGGCAGTCAGGGGCCTACTACCACGTGGCGCGGACTTGAGTTACACAGGGTTACTGCCACCCGAAGCTGATGTGGCCGTCAGGGGCCTAGCACCACGTGGCGCGGACTTGAGTTACACAGGGTTAGTGCCACCTGAAGATGATGTGGCCGTCAGGGGCCTACCACCATGTGGCGCGGACTTGAGTTGCACAGGGTTAGTGCCACCCGAAGCTGATGTGGCCGTCAGGGGCCTACCACCACGTGACGCGGACTTGAGTTGCACAGGGTTAGTGCCACCCGAAGCTGATGTGGCCGTCAGGGGCCTACCACCACGTGGCACGGACTTGAGTTGCACAGGGTTAGTCGCACACTAAGTTGTATGGCCGTCAGCGGCCTACCACCACGTGGCGCTGACTTGCGTTGCACAGGGTTAGCGGCACCAAAAGCTGATGTGGTCTCCGCCATTGATGACTCAGGACTCAGCGACATGTGTGGGATCTGCTGGGCCGCGGAGCGGGTCCACATAATGTCCACCAAGCCATGGTGGCGGGACCGGGCCCTGGAGCTTTCACAGGCACGTGGAGTGCCCACTGGTAGACACTCCGGTGGCAGCAGGTAATTATTTGGTCATGGATGCGCAGGGGCGGCAGTGTCTCTCTCTCTCTCTCTCTCTCTCACTTCCCTCTCTTCACTCTCTCTCTCACTCTCTTCTTTCCTTTCCTTCTATCTCTCTCACTCGCTCTCCCTTCTCCCTTTCTTTCCTTCCCTCTCTTTTTCTCTCTGGCTTTTTTTCCTTCTCTCTTTCTCTGTGTCTCACTCCTTTGATATGCGCATTACACACGTCCTTAATTTGTGCTTTATTTTCCAGGCTGTGTCGTCGACATTAATGGACCCGACAGGAGTCTTCCGCCTTGTTGTTTTGTGTTCAGTTTGTTAAATTTAGTTTATTCTCTATATGTACGGAAAAATAAAGTTTTGAAAAAAAAATTTTTCAATAAAGTTTTTGGTTGTTACTCTTTCCCATTCTTATTACTGTTATTTAGTGGTGTCCACCATGGTGTTAAATTTTGGGGCAGTTATCGCGGGAATACTGGTGATGTCTGCAGTTTGCACCAGCTTCTGAATAGTGTGTTAGATTTATCTCTACTTTAGTTGCATTAAAGTGCTGATAATGAGATGCAGAGTAGGCGTTCCCGTGCAAAAACACAGGAGGTGCACCTTTGCGATTTATTCTAAATACTAAAATACTGTATTGAATTGCACTGTGGTAGTGAGTGCATTTACAGTGTACACACAAAATCAATGAAGAAATCTCATTGTATTTATATTGATTGGGAATAGTGGGTCAGGTGCTGAATCTTGACGGGATACACTGCCCAGTTCGTTTATTTTTCTGTACACGAAAAAACCACATCACAACTTTCACAACGAAAGGCAAAAACTGCGATGCGAAACAAATTCCGGCGATAAGCCGTGTTAGCACCAGGGATTTTACACCTGCTTTCTGCTGGTGTTAAGCAGGACGACTATCTGCAGCATGAAAGGGAACACAGCCAAGAGCCACACCGGAACACCCACAGGTGCCACAGAGTCAATGAGCATGATACACGGATACCCATGAGGGCCACAACACTCATCGCAACAACCCCAGGACCGCCAACGCCCCCCGAACCCACATCTGAGCAAGTGTCTCCGTGAGGTCATTGTGTTAGCATGATGGGCACGAGCCCTGCAACATCACAGTGTGCTGTCTTCAGTGGACGTTCCCATGTCACCTCAGCGTTGGCAGTGAGCCTGGACATGTAGCTATGCACGCATCCTCCTGCATGCACAAGCGGCGTGTGCTGGTCCGGCGTACACAGGTCAGCGCAGGGGTGTGCCTATCTGGCAAGGGGAACCGGGTGTCTCGGACATGTCCATGTGCAAGAAGTGCGGTAAGTGTGTCTCTGTGTTCTGGTGTGGCCGCCACAAGGGCCGCAGCAGTCAATGTTGTAAAGTGGCATGCACCACCTCCAAACGGCAGTGTCACGGTGTGATTGGAATGCCACAGGACATGCGCGAATAGGCATTACAATGGTGTGCCGTATGAGTGCACGGGATAGAACAGTGCAGCGCACAAAAGTGTGGGGGCTCGTTGCAGGGAGGAGCAGCTGTTTGGCAACGTAACACACAGTGAACCCACCCATGTGCCACGTGCTGGGCATCTCATCCATGATGACCAGGGTCGCAGACATCCCACAACACCCACGACCGGCCTTTGTACACATCCTGTATGAATGCAGCTGGAGAAGTTACTGTAGGGATGAAAGGTTCTTTGTCTGAGCTATCTTGCGCTAACACATCTGCTGCTCCGAGAAGGAACTTGCAAGTGGCCAGCCCCCCCTGACAGATATGATAATATTTGCATCCGTCTCCCACACTACGCACTGCCCGATTTGAGAACAATGAGTACACATCCCACACTCAAAAGTCCTTAGTCGTAGTTAGCGTGGATGAAATGGCCTTCACACGTACTCCCACCACACCCCTGCCCTGCACCCATTGCACACAGACCCGGCTCATTGCACCAAGCTGTGCCATTTCATCCACAAGACTGGCACACGGCAAGCCAGTGCAGCTACAAGCAGAGCCACTGACGCAATGGCAGGGCATCCCGAACACATGGTCGACTCCATTCACGTCCACCTATACCTTGCACATCTGCTGCATGTCCTAGGTGCACTGCCTTTGGCAGTGCTGTGGATCACTTACCGGCTGAGCTTCCGCATTGCGGACGTCACCTGTGTTCAACCTGTATTGCAATGTCGCACGTGCCTATCCGAGTGGTGCATAGACGTGTGCCTCTCCAACATGTGCGTAGCTGACATGGATTATGACGGGTGTGTGCGCCCCCTGTTGGCCCACGACCAGGAGTATCATGGTGATGCCCGTTTATGGCATGCATGGATGTTTGGCATGCATGTTGGGAACTGGGCCTGGGACATTGCACGTGTCGTAGTATGCAGTGAGCAAATTGACCCACTTCTCGATTCTGCTTTGGTGCACATTGGGTACAGTGGTTGGAGTCAGCACATCTGTCCCGGTCAGCTGATGGATTACGTCGACGACATGTCAAATATTGTGGCCAACCATCACTCATTAGAGACAGTGGCTTACGCAGCTGCACTCGCGTTCATGGACGAGTGACAAGGTACCTGCAACCACGACTCGATGTGCCACATTGCACGTGTCCCACCACATCATTGCACGTTGTGCATCTGGTCACATGTCCCAAGACGACAGTGGACATGGCTGCATTGGTGTTGACTCATGTCCGAGGCGCGGACAACCAACGCTGCTTGACACTGACGTGTGTTGGTGATGGACTACCCCGAGGTGAACTTGGACGTTTTCCTACGTTCCTTATTCAGGCACGCTGCTGCATTTGTCTGCATATCATGGCACTACTCTTGGCCGTACTGACACGCACTTTTTTTTGTAAAGTTTCCACATTTTCACTTGTCTCCAAATGTGTTGTGTCTTCATTTGTATGCCAATGTGTGTGTCACGGACTCTCTGGCTGCCTGCCATACGTGAATTGCTACCCCATCCGGACTGTGGGTTTGTACTTATGCGTTCTCATGTGCCTGTTTCTTACTGACGCTTTTGGACGTTTATCCGCCACAGGTGAGTGCATTTGTGTCCTGTGTTCGATTGTGCGAATGTTTGTGTTTGGACAACATTGTGTTGGATGTTGGTGTGCTCTGCTTCCTATGTGTGTGTGCTGCATTCTGTGTGAGATGTCCCTTCATGTGAGGTAATGTTCACCCTTCTCCCTTTCAGGCAGTGTGGTTTTCACTTCTGTGCTTGTTCAGTGGTGTGATGTTGACGGGTTGTGTGACTTGTGCTTCTTGTTGGTGTGTTTCATTTTAGCCATGGTTTGTCTGTACTTGTGCTGTACTTAATTGTGCTTGTGTGCCATTGTGCCCATCTCCCCCCGTTCCCCCACTCCCTGCTTGTTCCTCTTCCTGGTGCTGTTGTGTCTCTAATTTTGTTACTCCACACATAAATACATGTAAAGAACAAATTAGAATAGTTCCTTGATTCTTTTAGATTGCAAAACTTCTCTCTATTGGTTATTTTTGAATTTTCCATATAAAGTTTTTTTAATATTCAAGGACACATAGAAGGCAGAAGTGCAACGTATTCTATCAACACACTTTCTAGAACATTCTATAACACGTGCAGGCTAAAAGTTCATCAATTTTTTTAAACCTAACGATATTTTTTTGCAACATTTTCTCGAACATTTAACGGCACGTGCAGGTTAAAAGTTCACGATTGTTTTAAGTTCGAACAGTGCCTTCCAAATGCAAGTAGCAGGTGTGGTTAAGTTGACCAAATTTTATCCTATCATATGTACTCCACGTTTAAACTGCTTTTTCTTAACCAATCACAAAGATGCTTTTCCACAAAACGAATGTGCACCCTACTTTTAAAAAACAATGCTTTTCATCTCCCAATCAGTTATCGTTTTGAATGAGAAAAAAAGTAGTTCCCCACCTTTAAACATATCTCTTATTCTACGAACGGACTGGACTGCATGAGCTACAGACATCTATCCATACTTCCCAGCCATACCTTCAAAATGCTAGTGTGGATCGTAGGACATAGCTATGTTTTCTGGTGCAAGAGGTATGCAGAACAGAGACGTATTGACTTAGACCTAGGTTTACAAAATGTGGACATTAAATGGTTTGGACAGAGAGGATTGAAGTGGCACCAATTGTTGCCTTTGGTTAAAACCTGTTTGCATCTCCAACACCCTGACCTCATGATTGTGCACTGTGGTGGAAACGACATAGGCACATTGACTGGTGTAGGTTTGGAAATGCTAATGAAAGACACCTTTCGACAATTGATGTTGCTTTTGCCTCAAACTGTTTTTGTATATTCCAATATATGCCAAAGACAGAAGTGGAAATGGTCAAACCAATTTTGTCCTCAGATTGAAAAATCTAGGAAGAATGTCAACAAAGCTGTGTCTGCATACCTCAGAGACCATAGAATGGGGTCGATCTACAACAACATACGTTTTGATATGGCTGATATCTACAGAAGTGATGGAGTACACTTCACAGATCAGGAAATCGAGTTTTTCTGAATAACCTGAAGCTGTGCATCCGCACTTATATGTAGCTCCAACTAATAAACACAAGGGCTCTTTTTAGAGCCGCCTTATATTCCCAATATCAGTTCGCAGAGTGACAGCTGCGATCCGGCTAGCACGGGAGACCTGCGGGCCGTCGGGCAGGCTCGCAGAGGGAGAGCTGCGGCCCGTCGGCTCGGCTCGCACAGGGAGAGCTACGGGCTGTTGGCTCGCAAACGCACACCAGCGTGCTGGCTCGCAGAGGGAGAGCTCGGGTCTAACTCGCAAGGGGACACCAATGGGCCAATGGCCCTGCTAGCAGAGACACACCTATCACCTAACGGACTGGCTCGCACATGTACAGCTAGGGACACGACGGCTCGCAGACGCAGACCTGCGAACCGACGGACTGGTACTGTTTTATGCTTTAGGGTAGTACAGTGGTGTTTGTGTACTGTAGGGTGTTCGTGCTGGAGGTTGCGTTTTAGGGTTTAAGGTAGTGCACTGCTGTTTGGGTAGTGTAAGAATGGTGCTGGAGGTAGTGTTGTAGAGTTTACGACAATGCAGTAAAGTTTGGGTAGTGTAAGGGGTCATGCTGGGAGTACTGTTTTGGGGTTTAGGGTAGTGCAGTGGTGTTTGTGTAGTGTAGGGGGTCGTGCTGAGAGTAATGTTTTAGGATTTAGGGTAGCACAGTGGTGTTTCTGTAGTGTGGGAAGTCATGCAGCGAGTATTGTTTTAGAATTTAGAGTAGTGCAGTGGTGTTTGTGTACTGTTTGGGGGTTCATGCTGGGGGTAGCATTTTAGGGTTTAAGGTATTGCAGTGGTGTTTGGGTAGTGTAAGAATCGTGCTGGAGGTAGTGTTTTAGAGTTTACGAAAATGCAGTGGTGTTTGGGTAGTGTAAGGGGTCATGCTGGCAGTAGTGTTTTAGGGTAGTGCAGTGGTGTTTGTGTAGTGTAGGGGGTCGTGCTGGGGGTAGTGTTTTAGGGTTTAGGGTAGTCTAGTGGTGTTTGAGTAGTGTAGGGGGTCGTGCTGGGGATAGTGTTTTAGGATTTAGGGTACTGCAGTGGTGTTTGCGTAGTGTAGGGAGTCCTGCTAGGGGTAGTGTTTTAGGGTTTATGACAATGCCGTGGTGTTTGGGTAGTGTAGGGGGTTGTGCTGGGGGTAGTATTTTAGGGTTTAGGGTAGTGCAGTGGTGTTTGGGTAGGGGGTCGTGCTGGGGGTAGATTTAGGGTTTAGGGTAGTGCAGTGGTGTTTGGGTAGTGTAGGGGATCATGCTGATGTAGTGTTTTAGAGTTTACGACAGTGCAGTGGTGTTTGGGTAGTCTTTGGGTAGTGTAGGGGATCGTACCGACAGATTGACTCACAGAGCTCCGAGCCGACGGACGGGCTTCTAAAGGCATAGCCGCGACCTGGTGATATGAAGAGAGGCAGCGTGAAAGGCATATCCTTGCTGCTTTGACGCCGCAGCGGCGGTGAAGGTGCCTGTCTTCTTGCCCTGGTGGGACCGGTGTCCCAGGGTCTGCCTGCCACTGCTGTTCTTCCTTCCCCACAGCGCCCACCATCTGCTGAGGGGACTACAAGCCCCAGAGGTCTGAGCGCCACACACACCTGCCGCTTGTGAGGGGGAGGCGCTCGACATCGCGCTTAAAGCGCTGCCTCTCCCCCCGCAGCGCGGGACGCTATCCTTGCTGCTTTGCCACCGCAGCGGCGGTGAAGGTGCCTGTCTTCTTGCACTGGTGGGACCGGTGTCCCAGGGTCTGCCTGCCACTGCTGTTCTTCCTGCCCCACAGCGCCCACCATCTGCTGAGGGGACTACAAGCCCCAGAGGTCTGAGCGCCACACACACCTGCCGCTTGTGAGGGGGAGGCGCTCGACATCGCGCTTAAAGCGCTGCCTCTCCCCCCACGGCGCGGGACGTGCGTGGGCCGCGCCCGGGTAAAGCTTGGGCCAAGGGCGGGTCCATCCTTGCCTGTCATTGCCAGGAAGAGGCAGGGCAGGGCCAGACCTCTTTAATCTGTCATCTACCGTCTGGGACATAAACCAGAAGACTTTAAAGGTACTGTGTGTCGTGTAGAATATTGGGCTTTGCTATCTAGTGACGAGCTACTTGCCCCAGGGATTTACAAAGCTGTCCGATCTAGTGGAAGTGTTTTAATGTTTTGAAGCTTGCTATCCCTTGTTTGGCATAGGATACTTTCGTTCTTTTTTCTTTGACTAACTATTTAGTCTGGTCTCATAATGGGCAAAAGGAAAACTACGGAGGGCGCGGGGAGGACAAGTGGACATGCTGGTGAGACAGATAAAGGGAGAAAGGTCAGGAAAATAGCAAAAAAAAGCAGATATGACTAATAACTGTGTTATGAATAGAATAGACAACCTCATCATTGAGTGTGAAGGGCTATTGGGAGTTGATCCACAAGCTGACTTACTAACCCCTTCCGACCCCGTCAACTCTTTATCTGTAAGACAACTCATTGACTCGCGCCCCACCATTATTCCGCCAATGTTCCAGAAAATCTATCGTAAGGATACAGTGGCTTGCCATGAGATCGCACGATCAGGCCCTGAATCGCATCTAGTGACCGATGCACCCTCCCAACTGCCTATTTCCCCTGCCCGGGATGCGAGTTGTCATATCGAACCTCTAGTTATCTGTACTAACCGCTTCTCAGTATTGGCAGGGGATTATGAAACTCGCGAAGAAGTTCAACCCTCTACTCTCATGACAACATTAGAGAAAAGTCCAAATGAGACGGATGACATTTGTCCCTTCTCACTACGGACCCTTTTACAAACTATTAAATCACTTCAGAAGGAAGTCGGATCTATGAAGGTGATGATCAAGGAGTTTGTGTCCACTGTTAAACTCCTAACAACATATCACAAACACCAGATACCTGCGTACCATCTAATTTGTGACAGTCATCAATGCCGGGAGGCCTAGCAGAGAGTAGCCAGCAATCAGCTTCTACATTCTTCTTGGGACGAGCCGTCAAGGCTCTACCTACTAACCCAGCAGGTTCTTTAGGAACTCCCTTCTCAAAGGCATTGCACAAAGACCTTTATTCCAAAGTTGCCGTGAATGGTAGAAGACCGACTGAGGCTCTACCGGCTCCATCCTTGGGTAGAAAGACATCTTTCCAGCAAAGTAAGCAACTATCTTGTCTCCCTGCAAAAGCGCAGATAGTTTTCATGGTTAATGTCCCCAAAACAGATTCAAGATATGAGAACTCCGACTCCCTGATAAACAAGTCCATACACTGGATTCGTCATGTCAGGGGTTGTCGTTCATTGATCAGGGAAGATATAGACAGGGCACGGAGATGCATGTCAAATAACCAGCTTACCGACTGCATCGAACTTACCCTCTCCAACCCTGAACTAGCGGAGAACCTCCTGGCCTTAGAGTATAGAACTTGCTCCCCAGATTCTTCGTCTATTCAGATCAGACGCTTTCCGACAACTGGTGGGGCTAGGGCTCAGGATAGTCTAAAGCTATCACCTACACCAAGAGGGTCTCCTTTAGAGGTGGTGGATTGACTATGTCGCGCTTATCAATCCCGACAGGAATCACATCTTACCCCAATCATCAACAAACAGAGTGCCCTAATATTAATTGTCCAAGTATGTCCCTTGGCGACCCCTTGATTCTGATACAATCAAACAGCCATAATGGTGATCAAGGTTGTAGTCCAACGAAACAGGGGGATGCTACACTTCTGAATACCTCTGCTCCGCCTTCCGCCCCACCTTTCTTGACAAGATTGGCCTGTGATGGGTCTCTAGCACCACAACTCAAAATTCTATCTTGGAATATTGCAGGTCTCCAAAGCAAAATGTCTCTTCCTGATTGGAATGACCTGATTGAAGAACATCACATCTGCATATTCCAAGAGACATGGAGCTTGGCACCATTATACAAATCTGGTTACACCTGTTTTTTTAGATCTGCTACTTCTATGGGGAGAGAGCGTCCCTCTGGAGGTCTCATTATTTGGATAAAGATCGACTTGGGCTGCAAAATCCTTGAACATCATTGTGACAGCCCAGATATAATGTGGCTTTCGATTAAGGGAAGCAGGGGTGGTAGAACCATTGAGTTGTTCAATGTTTATATAAGGGGCACACAAGGGGGTAAAATGTCGAATATTGTTTCTTCCCTAGAACATGAGCTCGCTGAACGCCCATCAGATTCGCATGTTATGATAGCAGGAGATTTTAATTGCACTTTTGAGCCACTAGATTCTGAGGACCTGTTGGGGAATGAGGAAGAAGACACGAAGTGGAGTGTCCCATTGTTAAATATACCTCCGATTAAGAAATGGTCCCAAATCGCAATCCAGATTAATGCACTTGCCCTTGAATTCGGATTGAGGGCGGTGAATGGTAGAACAGCTTCTGATGTTCTAGGAGCGAATACATTCAACAGAGTAAACTGTCCCTCACGCATTGACTACATATTAATAGATCTGAGACTCTGGAATCTGATAATAGATATGGAAGTGCTAATCTCTTCTGATAGTGACCACAACACGCTTAGTCTAAGTGTGGAAACCCCATTTGCCCTTCTTTGCTCCCCAAACCAGACTCAAGGGCCCCTCATGATTACAAAGCAATTGATTCCTTCAGGCTGTAGAAGGTTCCTTAAATGGCCTAGAATCGTGACCCATGAACCGTCGATGACGGGCATTAGTCACGCATTGAGTACAAACACTGCTTTATTTCTGGAAGTTCTTGGTGAAGCAGATGGTCTGACCAAGATTCCGAATTTATATGACAGATTGGTAGATCAGATTGGTATGTATTTTATAGTGAATAATACAACTAGACCGAGCGGTGGTGCTAAAAAGCCCAAAACTTGGTATAATGGGGATTGTAGAGCGAAAAAGAAGGCCTTGGTTATAGCAATTAAAAGCAAAGACTGCTCCTTAGTTAAGGAATCTAGAAAGAATTATAAAATTGCTACCTATCGTGCTAAGCTGGAGTGGGATGAATCCCATTGGCAGAACTTAAAAGAGGCAAGTGTAGCCAGAGATCCCAACCTCTTCTGGAATATGGTTAGGTGTTCGGGTAACAAGGATGTAAACCTGATTCCTAACCATATTACAAGCCAGGATTGGTTTAATCACTTTGGGAAGCTCTACTCTGGGATTGATCAATCCCCCCAAGAGGGCTCATATACTTATCTGAATCCCCATTCTGCCTTGAATACTACTGATCTCTTCACTCTTGAGGAAGTGGAGACTGCCATAAAGAAAATAGTTCCATCAAAAGCCCCGGGACCTGATGGTCTCCCAGGAGATCTCTTTCTTGCTGACTCCACTAACTGGGCAAATTATGTTATCCTTTTAATTAACTCTATTGTAAGGGGTTGTGCAGTACCGGAGTCATGGAAGGGTGCAGAGGTGGTCCCTATTTTTAAAAAAGGTGCTAGGGATGACCCTGCTATCTACCGTCCGATCAGTTTGATCGACGCTATGCAGAAAGTAGTTGGTAGAGTGTTACTGCAGAGAATCCACCACTGGGTGGACGAAGAGAATATTCTCTCCCAATATCAAGCGGGGTGTAGGGCCTGCACAGGGACGGTGGGCCAAGCATTTAGGCTGCTTTTAATCTATTGGAAGGTGGTCTTAATAGGCAAGGGCAGTCTTTATTTGGGTTTATCGACCTAAAGACTGCCTTTGACCTAGTCCCTCGTGAGCGGCTATGGCGTCTGCTAGATGAAATGGGAATGCCACCACTGTTACTTAACCTGTTGGTTCGCCTACACGAGGGCAATTATGCCCAAGTGAGGTGGGGGTCCCAAGGACAGAAAACGGATAGGATCCCTGTGAACAGAGGGGTTCGCCAGGGATGCGTCTTGGCTCCCACCCTGTTCTCTTTATATATGAACGGGGTGGTTAGCTTCCTCCAAGAGTTTCCATCTGACGCCCCTGCCCTGGCTGGTGATAGGGTCCCTACCCTTCTCTTCGCAGACGACACTCTGCTTATTTCTAAGACACCAGTAGGGTTACAAAAACTTCTAGATAGATTCTACCTCTTTTGCGAGTCCCGGGGGCTGATTGTTAATACTTTAAAGACTAAGCTAATGGTATTCAATCCCTACAGGTCACACAGAGACAATTTTACTTTAGACGGAATTAGTCTGGAGAAAGTAACAACATTTGATTACCTAGGATTAAGGTTGACTGAGACAATGCAGTGGAAATACCACATTGATAAAATGCTCTTAAATCACAAACGTGTGGCTGGAGCACTAATAAGAGAACATCGCTCCTCATAGAGCAGACCTGTGGCGCCTGCCCTAACAATTTATGCAGCCAAAGCACTTAGTTCGGCACTTTATGGTGCCGAATTATGGGGCTTCGAGAATGTGGATAGCATCAGCAGATCAGAACACAAATTTCTTAGAGATCTGGTGATGCTCCCCTGCAATGTGCCTTTGAAACCACTAATGAGCGATATGGGTAGGCACTCCTTTACAGATATAGCCAGGCTACGGCCATTTCTATTCTGGGCTCGTTTGCGTCGGACTCCTGAGCTAACTAGCTATGCCTCCGCGCTCACTGAAGTAATGGCCTTCGATGGCAACCAAAGAATTGGCTGGGTGCTCAAGCTTAAAAAAACTCTCCTTGCTCTTGGGCTTAAAGAGTCATGGGACACGCAAACTCCACCTTGCAAGGCTGATCTCAAAAGGTCTTACTGGGCCTGGGTTAATGCCCAGGAGCTCAGTAATCAAAGAGTAGGAAGACTCACAGAAGAATTTTATCTTCACAAGCAATATATTCTTCTTGAACCATATCTAGATTTTATTCAGTCACCACAAGATAGAGCACTTTTTATACAGTTCAGGGTAGGTTTGCTCCCGGTCCGGGAGCTAACTGCAAAATGGAGCGCACTATATCAGACACCAGCGGGGTGTCCCTGCTGCAGAGCACCAACCGAGAGCTTAGCCCATCTTATGTTTGCCTGCCCTGCTTATAAGAATGCTAGAACGAGATGGCTTAAACCTATCTGCAGACAATTGGGCACACAAGAGCATCGCACTGCTCTACGCATCCTAAAATCAGATGCACGCACCCTCTTTGCCTGTGGTGTCGCAAAATATCTCAGTTGTGTCTGGATCATAAGGTTCAAATTTCTGCGTATAGCACCCTAATGAATTACTATGTTTTTACGATACCTTTTAGCCTTGTTTTGCACAGATGTATATTGCACTGTAACCTATAACATAGCTAATCTCTTGCTAAACAAAAACTAAAATCGTATCTAATTAATGAAAATACACTAGAATTAACTTACTTTTATGATGTTTTAAACTCTTTTTATAGTTTGCCCCTATCTTTTTTTATTATTAGGAATTGTGATGTATAAAATGATTTTATTGAACTTTTATTATTAATTGATGCTTTCCTGGTAATTTGTACTGTCCTTGCTGAATAATGTAAGATAGTTAATGCTTTTAAGATACTTGTTTATCGAAATAAAGCTATTTGACTGACTGACTGACTGGCATATCTCACACAGACACAGATACCAGTGTTGCCTCGCAAAGGTAAAACTACAAACCCGATGGCTTCTACACGGAGAGATACGAGCTGACGGAGTAAATCACAAAATAGCTGCCAACACTTCCTGGTTTCAACCATTCACAGCCAATAAGCCGCAAGCTGGTGCTTGTAGCCCCTCAGCCAATCACATGTCAGAATTCTCAAATATCGATATCTGTAAAATTTGATATTTCTCAAAAACTACTGAATGGATTTACACCATTTAAACAAAAGCGTGCATTCTGGACCATCACCTTTCTCCCTGCCAAATTTGGCGTAATTCCGTTCAGCAGTTTCACCTGTAGGCTTCTGTAAACTTTCGTATGGAAATTGCATGCAGAAGACACGTTTTAGGACCCTATTTTTTCTCAGCCCCTCCTACACCATTCACCCCCAAACTTTCAATATAAGAGCTAATCAAAAAAAGAGAAATTTTTTGTATAATTTCATAAAGATTCGTCAAACGACGCCAAAGTTACAAGCACACAGAAGGCTCCAGAAGGGGGCCGCGCAACCCCCTCCCAACATGAGTGAAGCCCCGGGGCTGCGCGGACCCCAGCGCACCCCGCAACCCCTGCGAGCCCTTGCTATTATTTTTAAGAAATACCCCCGGAACCTAGCCCACCCAAGGGCCTCATTAAAATGAAACGCGAGAACCCGCAACCCCAGCGCAAATTTTTGCCGATTTTGTTTTTTATTTTTTTTAATGATTTTTTGGGCCCTGGGGCTCCTTCTGGGACCCCTTGAGCAGGCCTAGGGGGTCAGGGTTTTTCTACCCTGCCCCCTTCTCTTGTTTTATACCTTTGTTTCTCCGTTTTCAGGTAACTCGCTTCTACCGAGCCACAAGATTGCTGCCAACACTTCCTGGTTTGGACTACTAGCAGCCAATCACAGTGAAGCTCGCGCACGCGACTTAGGCTCCGCCCAGATATTGAAACTTGTATTTTTCTAGTTTCTCAGCAACTACTGAATGGATTTACACCATTTTTAAACAGGTCGCTTTCTGACCCAAGCACTACCTTTCTGCCAAATTTGGAGTAATTCCGTTCAGTAGTTTCGGCTGTAGCCTTGCACAAAGTTTCCTATGGGAAATTGATTTTTTGACTCTTATTTTTTGAATTTCTCAAAAACGTCTGAACGGATTTTCACCATTTAAAAAAAAGGTCGCTTTCTGAACCAAGCTCTACCTTTTTGCCAAATTTGGGGTAATTCCGTTCAGCAGTTCGGGCTGTAGCTCGTCGCAAAATTTCCTATGGAAATTAACATGGAGAAAACGAGTTTTGGGACCCCCCTTTTTTCTCAGCCCCCGCTTGACGAATCACCCCCAAACTTTCAGGATAGGAGCTGACCTGAATAGACTTTGTTTTGGGAGAATTTCAGGAAGATTCGTCAAACGACGCCAAAGTTATTAGGAAATCAAAAAATGCTTTTCCTATGGAAACTAGGTTCTAACTATAACTACCTACTGGCGACCGCCAGTAGGTAATGTGTATATATATATATATATATATATAGAGAGAGAGAGAGAGAGAGAGAGAGGGAGGGAGAGAGAGAGAGAGAGAGAGAGAGCATATAAGTAGAGTGAAACATATACTTCCAACACAAGCAGCAGTCTGTCAGTTAACTCCCTAGTTATCCACTGCAGCTTCACTACAGAGTTCTAATGAACAACTAGAGCACTAACATCATCGCTTGAGTCCTGTATGTATTTCCTCCAGTTGATGGAGATCGTACAGGATAGATTTATCCCAGTTAATGAGGTAATTCCACTTTGCTTACAACACAAAATTACATGACACTGAAGGGGACTTACACATTTTTAACATAGAATGTCAGAGGTATGGGATCAGCTGCTAAACGTTATATGATGCTCTTTGTTGTGGGGCATTACTTTTTACCCCATACCAGCGATACATAAAGACGTATTGGAAGCCCCCATTTCAGAACAAGAAATTAAAAATACGATTCACTCTTTCCCTAGGGTCCACTCCCCTGGGACTGACAGCCTACCAGTTGAATTTTATGCAGCATACAAGTTCAGTTTGACACCAAGACTACTTCATTTATTTACTGGAGATAGGGAACTGGGGCCCTCCTTCCCTCCATGAGCGATGCTCTGGTTGCGCATATACCAAAATCCGGGTGGGACCCTGCTGCTCGCCTATTGTCATATAGACCGACCTCCCTCCTTTCCATTGATTATACGATCCTTAGTAGATTACAGCGTAAAACATCTTTCCCATATTGTGAGACTTGGTTCATCCAGAGCAGAATGGCTTTATCCTGAGACAGAACACTTCACTGAATATTAGCTCATGAAGGAAGCACCTCAGAAGTTGATTTGCCTGTCTCTTGACCTGGACAGGTGTTTGATTTGCTAGACTGGGACCACATGTGTCGGACTCTTCGGTGCTTCGGCTTCGATCCGCAATTGCTGGGCTGGATCTGACTGCTCCATAATAAACCCCATGGCAAAAACAAGACCAGGCAACACATCTCAGATTCTAACTCAGTAACAAGGGGCACCTGACAAGGATTCCCCCTATCACCCCTACCATTTGCCCTAGCTCTTGAGCCACTGGTGGCCAAGTTGCAAGCGTGGGGCCAAGTTTGTGGAATTCCACTAGGCGACGGAACCCATGCAATTTCCCTATACGCTGACAACATGTCTATGATAATTTAACTCCTCTGACAACACTACTAGAGGAGTTTGGCAGACTGTCTGGGCCCCAAAGTAACTAAATTAAATCCTATGTTTTTCTTTTCAGGGAGACTCTTACAAAACGGGACATACTTCTGGGTGATAGTACTCTCTCTTGGGCCCCCTGTACCCTTAAATACCTAAGAGTACAAATATGCCACGCACAGGCGGATGTTCTTGAGGGTAACTTGGGCAAGGCTATAAGATCACTTGCTCTCTCAGATTTCTTTTGGGTTACCTTCCCATTGTTTAAGGCATGCCATATAGCCCTGTCTGAAATGATGATGTTGCCCCGGCTTCTTTATATCTTCACCAACTTCCCCCTCTAAGTTTTCCCTGAACTGGATTCCCTCCTGATAGATTTGATTTGGGGAAAAAAGGAGAAGGATAGCCCTGTACAAATTAAGGTTTCCGGTGGGGGTGTGGGGCAGGTGGAAATGGGTGCTTTGGATTTCTCCTAATACTCCCTAGCAGCACAACTGCCATGGGTGGCATATTGGCTGGCTGGTCACCATTATTTAGAAACAGGTCTTTCTCGTGTGTGGCTGTAAAAGGTATACTTACATGGCCTTTTATTTCCTGGTGCAGTCAGCCACGGTGGTCATTCACTCCTGATGCACACAGCTCTGGATTGCCTGAGGCGGGGATTACCACAATCAATGAAACTGCATCCTTATTCCCCAGTCTTCCCACTCATGGGGCTGCCAACCACTGGCGTAGCAAGGGGGGGCGGCGGCGGCGGCAAAAATGATCGCCAGCACCCCCCCGCTCTTCAGCGCGGCGGCAAGAGGCACCTAGCTATGCCACTGCTGCCAACTGAGGATGGCTATCTTACAAGAAGCGCTGTGGTGGCTTTTGAGGAGGCTGGGAGCACTACAATTGAAGATGTTTTCTGGCGGCACTTTTTTAGCTTCCTGGAGCTCCAATACGGTCTGCACGGTGGAGCCTTTTGACTCATAGTGCTGTCAAATACACATTGGCCAGACACTGGGACATTGGAGGTCTACAACCTGCCACTAACCCCTTACAACACTCCATACACACCATGGGGCATGGCAGATGCTTGGTTTCAGGGCTACACAGGGTGTTTCAACAGGGCCCCTAGCGGCTTTGGTCCACCTTAGAAATAAATGGGAGGATTGCATGAGTCAGATGTTTACTCAGACTGGCTCCAGGCCTGGAATAACTATGTATGGCTTCCAGAAACACCCTTTCCAAATGCATTCAGTTTCATATCCTGCACAGGCATACAATACTCCCTGGTGTCTACATCTCATATTCCCAACCACAACACATACCTGCCCCAGTTGTCAGTTGACACCAGCTGATATGCTTCACATGTTCTGGGCATTTAGGGAATTGCTTACCTTTCGAGAAACAGTACTATCCTATATCACACAAGCCACAGAACACTTTGAAGTCCCCCCAGCACAACATTGCCTCTTGGACCTATATCCCCACCCCAAGAACAGAAAAGCCACATCAAGTTTTATAGATCTAGCTTTGTTTTTGGCTAAACAGGCAGTGGCAATGTCATGGAAATCACATATGCCCCTTGGGGTCATAAAGTGGAGGACTGAGGCTACTAAGTGGGCACAGGTGGAGAGCACAGCACTTTGTAGGAAGGAAAAACAGGGCCAGCTAAAACAGCCCCTGGTGCTTCATTGGGATGCGATCGTTCAGGACTTTATAGAACATGCTTAAGAGGATGCTCAACCACCATGAAACCTAGGATCCAGTTACTTATTATACACGGTAGGGTCTACTGATATATTTGGGATCCTCAGGGGTGAGCTCCCCAACACATTGAGCCCCATCCACAGTGCTTTCATTCAGTTATCTGTATCCCTCCTTAGCCCCTAATGTCCCCAGTATAGTGGCATCCCCCAACCTTCTATGGCAGTCTCCTCACCAGAAAGACAAATGTTTGTGCTAGTCTAATGGTTGGCTTCTAGGAGGGGTGCTCAATGGTTTTTAGTAAGTTCCCTTTCCATTTGGGTTACAATTTACTTATGTTGGCACCTTCGGCCCATGCACTGTGGGTCTCACGGATAAATAATTTCTGAAGCAATGTGCAAAATTTCTCAATAAGGCTCAGGCATTGTGTCGTACTTTTTGCCCAAACTAATTGCCCTGACATGCTAAAGAAGATGACTGACCACCCTGAAACCCAGTAGCCTGCCACTTATTATACACTGTAGTCTGTCTTGATATGTTTGGCTCCCTAGGGGTGATCTCCTCTACACATTGAGCCCAGTCCACAGTGCTTTCATTCAGTTATCTGTATCCTTCCATGGCCCCTAATGTTTGCAGTGTAGTGGTGTCCCCCAACCTTCTATATAAGGTTGTGTCCTCACCTGAAAGACAAATGTTTGTGTTAGACTAGTGGTGGGCTTTTACGTGGGTGTGGGATGGGCTTCTAGTTAGTTTCCTTTTCAATCAGGATACAGTTTACTTATATTGGCACCTTCAGCCTATGTGCAGTGTCTCAAGGATAAAATATTTCTTTTTTATTTCAGCTGGTTTTTTATTGGAGAAATTCATCATCAGGCAGTTACAGAAGGATTAAGAAAATGCGACAAATGCAAACTTTCAATGCATTTAGCAAACATTTCAAACTGAGAATAATTCAACGTACCAACATAAAGCAATGGGAGACAGATACAGAAAAAAGAGAAGGAGAGTAAGAGAGTAAAAGAGAAAGGGAGAGGAGGGAAAGAAGGAATTAAATGAAGAGTCATGGGCAGGCGTAGCTCAAGGAGGTCTATTTTTTTAGAGATACATGTCCAGTTTAGACCACAATAAGCCTGAGGATTTTGTTATCAAACTCACCATTGTGTAAACTGTTGTCAGTACTTCTAATAAAGCATACCCATGCCCAGCATATATGATATGAGATGTTGTTAGAATTGTTCCAATTGAAAGGGATGGTTTTTATACCAATAGAGAGCAAAATATCGATCAAGAAGCATCCAATTGCTTAGAGAGTCTAATAACGGGACAGCTTAACAGGCCATGATTCCTAGTGTATCGATTAGGTAATTTAGGTTAAGTTTAATATCAAAAATATTGTTCATAGTCTCTCCAATTCCTTTTCAGAGAGGGTGAACATGTTTGCAGTAGAATAATAAGTAGTCAAGCTTAACACATGGATGATTACAATGCCAACAGGCTGATAAGGGCGATAAACCATGTTTATACTGATGCAGAGGAGACCAGAACGACCTGTAAGCAGTCTAAAACTTGCATTGAAGGATTAAGCAGTCCACAAGGGTCCAAGGGCCTTCCTAATTATTAAAATTATCAAATCAGTTTTTGGGCCAGTCAAACTATTTGGTGGTTTAACCCAAAATGTCCTACCTGACCGGCATGTGTTGATATTGCATACAAATTAGTTAGTCCTCTTTCTCTTATTAGAACATTGGAATGTTGGGAGCTCCATTGAAGACAATGGAGTAGCTCTGGGCTTATAATGGCTGGTATAAGCCCAGCACTCCAACATTCCAATGTTTGTCATTTTGTTTCTCCATTTTTAATTTAGAACATTCTACCCTTAGTGGGTGGAATGTTCTAATAGCCTTATAGCCCTTCTGCCTCAGGCTATACCAGTTGTTAAAGGCCCTCTCCTCGTTATAGGCCTCGCCTGCGGCTCGGGCCTATAACTCGGGATCAGGGCCTTTAACAACTGGTATAGCCCTCGGCAGCGGGCTATAAGGCTATATTAGTACCCTGCCAATTAAACATCTTAAAGACTCTCACTCCTTTCAGTTTCTTAGAGTCTCAATAATGGTGATAAATCTCTGGAACGATGCTTTACCCTGGAAAAAAATGTTCAGAACTACTTTCTTTGTGGCTCAATAGAGCCATTGAACTAGATGTTATCTTATCCTTTTGGAAGGAATAGCCTGCTCTTGGCATACTTTACGTTAAAGATCTTGGTGATTCCAAGAATCCCATCTCCTTCGCTATGTTGTCTGAAAGATTCAGTCTGCAATCTTATGAGTTTTACAGCTTCTTGAAACTTAAAGTCGCTCTACGTGAGTTTAAGCATCCTCACCCTGCAGATTGCCGACGCTTCCTTGAGAAACTTTTGTTCAAATCCGATACCGCTTCACAGATTTATAGAATCTTGCAAAAGAATTCCAAGCCGGAAACTGCACACACTCAACAGGTTTGAGAGGACTCCTGCTCCAAGTACAACACTGAACCAATCTCTCCCACTTCTTTGAAAATAAATTTGGGGTTCCCTTCTGTGTCACAACATATCCCCTTTAATCCTTCAATGCAAGGCTAAATAATTTCTGAAGCAAAGTATAATATCCATCAATAGGTGTCAGTCATTGTGTTGTACTCTTTGCCCAAACTAATTGCTCTGGTCGCATGTCTTCTCCCCTACTTGCTATATTTCTCATGACGAGATATATTTTTACTATCTGAAAAACAGTAATAAAAATTAATTAAAACAAAATAGAACTCTAACAGTTTGCGTTCATGACAAAAGTGAGGCACTCCTGAATGTTATCATGTTGGAATAGGACTTGTGAAAATTAAAGCCTTTCCTGAGGAGCTGAAAAAAATGAGCATTGAGATATTATTTCTGGTATGAAACCAGCTGGTTAAAAATGTGAGGTGAGGAATGTGTTTTTAGTCATTTGAGGCATAATGTAGTTTTTGAAGGGGCTAAAATTAGTTACAGAGAGAGACATCTGCATGAGCACATAATCCCCTTTCCACATCGGTTTACTCACACTGCCCATCTTCTCACTTTACAGCTCCACATTTTAAAAACCGTAACATTCTGATAGATAAGCTTTGTGCGCAACAGGAGTTAGCCGTCCATACAGGGTTTAGCGAAAGGCCAATTCAGAATGTACTTTTAAAAAATACAGAAATTCACTGAAAAAAACAAAGTTTAATGTGACCCTATAGTTAGGTGAAGTGCTAAGACCTTAACTAATCTTTAAAGAAAAGTTCCGGTCTGGTCTTGGAAGGAACGGGGGATGCCATGTGGGAGCTCAGTCAGATTCTGAAAGCAGACACTGTTATGTCCTTCTTCACTATACAGGAGCAGTATTATGGCAAGCGGTGTGACAGCTTCTAGAAATACTAACAAGTAAGGCAATTTTCCAGTCAGCTGTTTGAGCCCTGAGAAAATGATCAATTTAAGATAAACTTTTCTGACGGCCATTTAAGAAAATGAAGTATTACAGATCATCATAGGATTGTACTGAACTGTGGACTCATTTATTAGAGCAGAGGATAAGAACATAATGGTTTCAAACCCAGTAAAGGCCGGCATTGCTCGCGGGTGGGGGGGCGGGCGCGAGAGGTCACGGGGGGGATTTGCGGGGTGTCGCGGGGGGATAGCGGGGAAATAAAAAAAAAAAATGTAAACGTACCTTTCCGCCGCGCCAGGCCCCACGTCTTCTCGGCTCCTGCTCTCCTGCCTCCGACAGGAAGCAAATGCAAAAACAACAATTGATGGACAGAATGCAGAACAATGTCATACATTCACCCCAGTACAGAGATCTGGGCCTAAATCCATTGTTTTTTGCTCACCATGCCATTCCAGTTTGAACCCAGCCATATGCAAATCAGTCTTGACCCTGTGCCTCATGGGAACAGTCCAGCCCGAACTGCCAAGCCAGGTCCTCCCTGGACTGGAAACAAGCATCCTAGGACGTGTTTCGGGGTTTCACCCCTCTTCAGCCAGGATAGCTTGATTCCAGTGGCATGGAGAGCACGGGACCCACGTCTGGGCATACCCGTCCCACTCGGGGTGACAAATGCAAAAACAACAATTGATGGACAGAATGCAGAACAATGTCATACATTCACCCCAGTACAGAGATCTGGGCCTAAATCCATCGTTTTTGCTCACCATGCCATTCCAGTTTGAACCCAGCCATATGCAAATCAGTCTTGACCCTGTGCCTCATGGGAACAGTCCAGCCCGAACTGCCAAGCCAGGTCCTCCCTGGACTGGAAACAAGCATCCTAGGACGTGTTTCGGGGTTTCACCCCTCTTCAGCCAGGATAGCTTGATTCCAGTGGCATGGAGAGCACGGGACCCACGTCTGTGCATACCCGTCCCACTCGGGGTGACAAATGCAAAAACAACAATTGATGGACAGAATGCAGAACAATGTCATACATTCACCCCAGTACAGAGATATGGGCCTAAATCCATCGTTTTTTTGCTCACCATGCCATTCCAGTTTGCTCCCTGCTCCGACAGGAAGCAGGCAGCCAGGCTCCCTCCCCTAAGCCAATCACAACGCTGCAAGCAGCGTTGCGATTGGCCGGGACGCCAGCCCAGCCAGGGGCTAATGGGGTGGCCATGTTCTCCATGCAGGCTGCTATGCAGCCTGCATGGAGAAGGGCAGAGTACGCATGACTGGTTTGGACGGCCCAAGAGGACCGACCAAACAGTCTTTGCGTACTCAGGAGTGGGCAAACCACTCCTCCCCTACCCTGCTCCGTAAGCAGAGCAGCCCCGTAATGCGCTAAGGAATGATAAAATGGTAATAACTTTTAGTTATTAACATTTTATGTTTTGGCTTTCTCAAACTGCGAGAAAGCAGTGGGGCGATGCTCCTCCGACCTAGTGGAGGAGCCACCCCTGTTCAAACCATTTGAGTAAGATCTCTGGGGTTCGACTGTAGCTGGAAAAGAGGGTGATGGTAATAAGAGATGGGCTTGGGCTGTCCATGGATCAAAAATGGTCATTTGTGGCTACATGGCTATAATTTAGTTATTGGGTCGGAGACTACCCTAGGCGTGGCAAATTGGAGGAAGAAGCTGAAATATCTAATACATAGAGAAGAACGTTTTTATAACTGAATAGGGCAAATTCAGGAAGTTGAAACATGACGCAAGAAACACGACAAACAATGGTTGACCGGTAAGCAACCAAAGAACAATTTATTATTAAACCAAATACACCAGAGTTTAAAGCCTTCTCACACACTTTTAACTGTAATAAAACTTGTAGAAAACCTGTGGGTCCAATGAAAAAAGGGTGCAAAATTCTGTGCTGAGATTTACAGCTCTGCTTAAAGGTACTTTTACAATTTTCCCTGAAATGTACAAACCTTCCCAGTAGAATATCTGAAAAGCAACACATGGCACTAGTTCCCAGGAATACTTTTGGGAATGGCATATAACTGTTTTACAACTTGCCTATTGGTTATTTGTACAAAACATGCAATTCCCCACTGTTCAAAAGCAGCCAGATGTCAACGAGAAACCTTTTTCGCTGTGGTGAAACCCCTTCATCAACAACCCCACCTAGTTGAGAGTAATAAATACCCTTTTTTTAAACTTTTTCGCAGTTTTATATAGCACCAACTTGGCCCAAAGCCACTAAAACACTTCACATGAGCATAAATTACAATACGCAAGATCAGATTCATCATATTCCTTTTTAAGCATTGAGAGATTAAGTGTTTTGCCCAGAATCAGAGGATGTGGCGTTGATGTAGGGGCTCGAGCCTGGTTCCCCAGCTCCAAAGTCGGCAGCGCTGTCTGGCCTTTACACCACACTTCCTCCCTTCCCATCATAGAAGGGTATTTACTGTAGATCTTTACTGGAGAAACAATCCGACCATGCCGAGGTTGGGAAATAGTCTCAAACGAGTTTATGATTGCTCACAAACTTACAGGGTTGAGGGTGTTCACACATTAATAGGACAAACCATGTCTTGCTCCATCCACTCACCAGTGCCTGCGTGGGATTTAGTACTTCGTGATTCTATGCACTTGTGTCAGTTACAGAGTAGTTGAACCTGACAGGCATTCTTTGTTGGATAGTTGTGAGCCAAAAATGGAGCCAATTATGACTGTAAACAATTGCAATTGTATGTGGCTTTGTTAATTAGGCCCTCTACGTTTTATAACATAGTTGACTGATTGTTTTCATTTAAGCTACCTTTTATTCTTTTTTTTTTAGCTATTTAATGTAAATGATTAACCTTAGCTTTTCTATTTCCATCCTTACAACTGTTTCAGATTGGCTAATTTGCATATCTTATTTTTAAGGACAATATTAACTTTGGCAAGAGGGAATCTATGTTACCGAATAACCAGAGCTAGCTACAACAATGTGGGTGAAGAGCAATATTTGCATAGTTGGTTAAAAAAGCACAGTAAACATATGTTTGAGAAAAAGCCACTTATTTTTAAATTCACGAATCGGCATTCATACTCTTTGCTCCATAATTACTAGGATATGAGATGGATCTGTTTGCACATACATTAGAAGTCATTGTGCATCATAACCAAGCAATATACTCATTTGGGTCCTAGAGTAAATGGTATGTTCTCTTCCTTACCTGGGTGACGATGGTGGAGGTGAACGTGCTCCGGTCGTACTCCCAGCCATCGTGGCAGGCTTCCTTTTCGAGCGTCAGGGCTTCTGTGGACCAGCTGGTGTTTGACCCCCCGAGCTGCCACTGAGGCTCGGTGAACCGTAGACAACTATCAAACGTCTGATTCCCGTCCCACGGGATGAAGACCTTCAGTGCGTCCTCTGTAAGGCTGATGTTCAAACTGCCATTGGCACCATTGATTGATGGGCGACAGTGGTGCCTGGGGGTGGCTGCAGAGAATATTTGTAGAAAGTTGTGACTGGCTACCACAGTGAGTGGAATGGAAAGAAGCGTCACATGAAGTATTTGAAAGAGTCCCATGCTCGCCTCCTTTTCAAGGACGTCAAGAAACGCCATAAGAGACGAGCACAACGTAAGTGGCGTTCTCCAGACCGATGAGGATTAAAAAGAAATGTATTGGCGAGAGATGATGCAGCATGATGCTGAGATATGGGATCTGTTAACAATTTACAGCTCTCTGAAGCCGGTCAGTCATTCACAGAAGAAAAGAGGCTAAATCTCTGGTTAAATGGGAACCGTTTTGTAGAATCGTAGAAAGATCTGTCTAATCCCCCAACAGTGCCTCTATTCGCATAGTTTGCAGCCTCTCTGGGCCACATTTTCAGTTCGTTGCCATCCCAGTTTCAGGAACAATGAGACTGTCCCATAGTCCTCTGGACAATGATAACCTCCTTATCGGTATAAAGCTCAATCGGAACTAGGGATCGATCACCTTTTTCTTTAAATGTAAGTTGCTCAGAAATGGAACCTGTCTGGATTTAAATTAGAATCTGGTGAACACAGACATAAGCTAACCGGTGTCTTCTAGGTGCTAAAGCACGTTAGCCAGAAACAAAATTTAAGGAGAAGTGGAAAACACAGGCATTGACAAAGCCAGCAAGTCTAGGTTTAAAGTTTTAATGCATGCCCAAATGCGCATTTGTGAAGGTGTGTGTTTTCATGCGTCAGAATTGTAAATCCAGACCAGGTGCAAACTAGTGCAGGACTATTTTGGAGGCTTGCTGGCTTTTATTTGATGGCTTTTTTGTTCATAGTTTAAATGAGGATCAGATAGCAAGGGACTTTTCAGTAATAGTCCTTCTTTTGTTACTGGGACATAAGAAGAAATGGAGGACTATAATGAAGGCTGTCTTGCCACCAGACGTTCATTTCATGTTATGAAAACAAAATCAGGACTAATACAAGCAAAAGTGCCTTCCAAACTATTCAGAACTCGGAAGACAGAATCAGACTTCGCCTCCCACACCACACACGCATTCTCCACACCAAAGTGAGCTCCATTGGCTCCCAGTACACAAACGACCACAGTTCAAACTCAATGCACACACCTTCAAAGCACTAAATAACACCGGCCTAGCCTATCTCAACAGCCGTATTTCCTGTCACAAACCATCCAGCCACCTCTGCTCCGCCGCATTCCTTCTTGCACACATTCCAAGTATACGCAGAACCAGAACAGGTGGTCCGGCCTTCTCCTACATTGCTCCTAAAACCTGGAATGACTTGCCACTACACATATGAGCCTCCTCGTCAATTCTTGAATTCCAAAGAAGCTGAAGATCTGCCTCTTCGTAATTCTGCTCCCCTTCCCTAGCTGAGGCTAGACTTACACCTGCTCAGCACCAAGATACCTGTTCATGTGGTAGCGAGCTTTACAAATACACTTAAAATAATATAGTTGTGCTTTTTCTATGCGAAACTAAGATAGAATGGCAGAGAGCCTTCATGATAGTCTCACCTTGCATTTTGTAACACAGATCAAAGTGAAGAAATATAATCGAGTTTCCCTAGTCATTCTGCTGGCAAAAAAAGTTGACATAGGTGGGCACTAATGAGAAGCCACCAGGAACCAGTGGAGAAGCTGGGGCGTGAGGGGGGCGGATAGCCCCAGGTGACAATGTTTTTGGATGCGGCGTCCCCCCGGCCGGAGAGCAAGTCGTCCATCTGATGACCCCCCCCCCGAACATGTCGTCCATCGGCCGCCAGTTCTTACCTGCACCTGGGGGGCTAACTTAGGGGAAACCTGGTGTGGCAGCATAGCTAGCTACGCCACTGCCAGGAACTTAAACAGGGGAAAGACAATGTGAGAGGCGATTATGTGGGCAGGGTGATGACATGCAGCTAAAAAAAAATTTGATCTGTTTGTACTGATAAAAAGCTGCTGAGAGCTTTAATTGATGCACCAAGAGAAAGAGGGAGGGACAGGAGCTAGCTCGCAGAAGGAATGGGGAGCCAGCACACTGGGGAAACAGGGATGATGGAAAGGAGCAATCGGGGCAGACCAACAGGGGAAAAATGGACTGGTGAAAACTAGCAGTGTGGAACTGGCAGAGGGAGAGGCTAGTAGATGTAAAATCGTTACTTATGCTTTGCATGAGAGACCAAAGTAGGCAGAAGAATACCCAAGCAGCCAATAGCAATTGGTAAGATAGATTTGGGTCTGCCCCCTTCAAACACTGGATTTTTCGGACCAGCCTGTTTCAGCTATTGGCTGAAGACTTTTACCAATAAAAGCCAAAGTTTGAAGGCTGTGGACCCAAGTCCCACTCTCTCAAGGTTTTAAACAAGTTACCTTGACCTAAAATTAGGTTAGCCTTTCCAAGAAGTGAAAGAAAAGAGCAGTAACAAAACAGGAAGCTTGTGAAGACACTACTGAAATCCAGATGGTTCTGAGTTTGTCCAAATCTCCACGCACTGTTTTAGACCCCCGCCACCGCATTTCTCTGTGTGTGTATGGTTCACTGACAACATATCAACTCTAAAAATATCCCCATACCAAAAAATTGCGACCAAAATATTGATGGCAAAAATATTGTCATCCTATAATTATCATAGAAAGTACAAAAATATCAGAAAAAAATATTGTTGTGATAAATATTGTTGTATTAAATATTTTTTAAATATATATATATAAATTGAAATAATAAATATTAAATATATTAAACAGTAACATTAATTTAAAAAAATTAAATAGATTTAATATATATATTAACAAATATACAAATGAACTTAATTGACAAAAAGTTAAACACACACATATAAAAATTTATATATATATCTACTAAAGAAACAATTATTAAACTTATCATTTTAATGTATATTATAATTTCAAAATTCTTAACTAATATAAAATTATAACAAACAGATATATAAATAAATATATATATGTATATATATATATTCACTGAAAAACCATAGGTTTCAGGGGCGTTTTAGTTAGTTGGACATTTCACTCGTACAAAACCATAGAAATTCCCCGTTATAGTTAGTTCAGCTAACTATAACTCTGCGCGCCCATAATGCACTGCTGATGACGTCACATATTACATCACTCATGACATGGTCAGTGTCATCACTCATGACATCACTGATGACATCTCAAATGACATCACTGATGACATCACTGATGACATCATCCTTGTGATAGAGTGGCAGACCTCCTCTCACCCTAATATAACCTTTGATACACACACTCAAAAATACAAACTAACATTTTCAAAACAATGGACATACCAATACCAGTTACAACACACCTATTCAATAATTCCAAGATCTACACACACATCCACTCATTCACCAACAGTCCCTATACAGTCACTCATACATGTACTCACTCATCATATGTACTCATACACCTATACATCCTGTTACACACCGCCACTCATCCATAGAGTTACTCACACACATAGTCACACATGCAAACAAACTATCAAACATCCATTTACTTGCATATACAGTTATACACACACTACCACACTTACTTCTACAGAAACTTACACATACTTACTCTCTTAAACAATCACTTATAGAAACACCTACTTATTTGTACAGGAACTCTTCCAATCTCTCACTCTCACATATACTCACTTATATACACCAATACTCACATATACTAGTTTAAAACATATGTAGTTACTCATAAAGACACTATTGAGACAGTCATTCACTCACTAACACACCCATACACATACTCATCCACCTATACAGTCCTGCACACATGCTGTCTTCGACACATACAAACAGTGAGTCACTCATTCATGCATCCATGCACTAAGTAATACCCCCCACTGAACCATACAGACACTCAGACACTCATACTGATACTCAAAAAACCAACTAATAACCCATATAGATACTCATGTAGCTAATCACCAACCCATGCAGCCACTTATACACAAAGTGAGAGACTGATACAGATATTTTGATATTTAAACATTACTCACTAACCCATGTATTCACTAAGATACACTTAGTCAGTTATACAATCAATTTTACAAAAAAAAATCATCCATTTAGACACTTATATACCCATTTATTCTTCCATCGACCTTGAAATATACATTTATAAAACATATTTAATTTTCAGAAAAACACACATTCACTGGATGATGTCATCAGTGATGTCATCAGTGATGTCATTTGAGATGTCATCAGTGATCTCATGAGTGATGTCACTGACCATGTCATGAGTGATGTAATATGTAACGTCATCAGCAGTGCATTGCGGGCGCGCGAGTTATAGTTAGCTGGACTAACTATAACGGGGAATTTCTATGGTTTTGTACGAGTGAAATGTCCAACTAACTATAACGCCCCTGAAACCTATGGTTTTTTCAGTGAATTTCTAAGGTTTTTTAAATGCTAATTTCTAACTATAACGTGCCTGAAACCTATGGTTTTTTCAGTGAATATATATATATTTATTATACTATGTATACATGTGACAATGTCTCGGTCCCCTGTTTGCCTCGGTGGCACGGAAAAAATGTGTGGAACTGACGTCAGCATGCCGATGAGGTCCTCATATGGCTCCGATGACGTCATACGGTGTCGTGAGCGGAGCCGTGCTCGTTGACGTGGGAGAGCTAGGAAAGAATTTCCGTGGAATGCTGGTGCAGGGGATATTCACCTAAGTATTCAGGCTAGTCCTTTGGGAGCAACTGTTTATCTTGCCACTCCAGAAACCAAAACCAGTGATCCGAGGGCGGAGGCCCTGCAGATGGCACACGAGGTGGGGTGCCCAGTCGTGTGCACCGGCGGGGCAGCGAAGTGACAAGCACCACAACCCACAAAAAAGGTAACGAGGGCACTGAATAACACAGGATCTTCTCTTTGGGCCTGATTCACAGAACTAACTTACATAAACGTAAACTTAAACGTAAAGTTAGTACTTTTTAGGTATTCACAGAATACACTTACTCATTTTGGTATTCACAGAATGAATTTACTCATTTCGGTATTCACAGAAGTTAGTAGTCCTAACTTTAGGACTACTAACTTCTGTGAATACCGAAATGAGTAAGTTCATTCTGTGAATACCAAAATGAGTAAGTGTATTCTGTGAATACCTAAAAAGTACTAACTTTACGTTTACGTTTACGTTTTTGACGTAAGTTAGTTCTGTGAATCAGGCCCATCGTATCTGGCAGGAACAACGAAGTTAAAATGCCCTAGTACCAAAATGTAGAATTAGGGCTACAACGGTCTTCAAGAGGACCTGCGATGCCGCTTCTGCCTCCCGTACCCTGGAGGCGGCACATGGGTCACGCGGTACGGTCATACTGCAGTGGGACGCACACTCGTTGACCTCTCATGGCACTGCTCCACACTTCAGGGAGGACGCTTTCCATTAGCTATGTTTTCTGATGACATGTCGCACCGGCCCCGTCCAACAACAGAACTCCTTTAGATCCAAACAGACTCTTCCACTCTCTCACCGGAAGTGAAACCAGGCCACGCGGACACTTTCACAATACAACAGCCGGGAATGCACTTTTCGGTAAAAAAACCACATTCCTTCCTCCTAATTAATCAAATAAATGTCTCACTGAAGAACAGGGCCAGCTTCGATCGGTAAACAGCCGTTACAACGACTTTTTAGTTTGCGATACCATTACAACGCATGCATTACCACGCATGCGTTGTACATCACAAAGTCATTACTACGCATTTTTTAGAACGCATGGTCATTTACCACGCATGCCTTTACAACAAATTTTGTTGTAAAGGTATGTATGGTAAATGACCATGCGTTCTAAAAACATGTAGACGATCCATGTCGTTGTAAGGAAACAGAGGCTGTTCTGTTTCCTCACAATGACGTGCACCGCCCCTCAGAGATGACGTGAAGCAGGAACCACGAGGAGAGAGGAACCATGAGGAGTGAGAGGTAAGGGGATTGGGCATGGAGTGGGGGTTTCTTTTCTAGGGTTTAGGGTAGTGCAGTGGTGTTTGGGTGGTGTAGGGGGTCGTGCTGGGGGTAGTGTTTTAGGGTTTAGGGTAGTGCAGTGGTGTTTGGGGAGTGTAGGGGTCATGCTGGGGGTAGTGTTTTAGGGTTTAGGGTAGTGCAGTAGTGTAGGGGGTCATGCTGGGGGTAGTGTTTTAGGGTTTAGGGTAGTGCAGTGGTGTATGGGTAGTGTAGGGGGTCGTGCTGGGGTAGTGTTTTAGGGTTTAGGGTAGTGCAGTGGTGTTTGAGTAGTATAGGGGTCATGCTGGTGGTAGTGTTTTAGGGTTTAGGGTAGTGCAGTGGTGTTTGGGTAGTATAGGGGGGTCATGCTGGGGGTAGTGTTTTATGGGTTAGGGTAGTGCAGTGGTGTTTGGGTAGTGTAGGGGGTCGTGCTGGGGGTAGATTTAGGGTTTAGGGTAGTGCAGTGGTGTTTGGGTAGTGTAGGGAGTCGTGCTGGGGGTAGTGTTTTAGGGTTTAGGGTAGTGCAGTGGTGTTTGTGTAGTGTAGGGGGTTGTGCTGGGGGTAGTGTTTTAGGGTTTATGTTAGTGCAGTGGTGTTTGGGTAGTGTAGGGGGTAGTGATGGGGCGGTGTTTTAGGGTTTAGGGCAGTGCAGTGGTGTTTGTGTAGTGAAGGGGGTCATGCTGTGGGTAGTGTTTTAAGGTTTAGGGTAGTGCAGTCGTGTTTGTGTAGTGTAGGGGGTCGTGTTTTAGGGTATAGGGTAGTGCAGTGGTGTTTGGGTAGTGTAGGGGGTCATGCTGGGGTTAGTGTTTTAGGGTTTAGGGTAGTGCAGCGGTGTTTGGGTAGTGTAGGGGGTCATGCTGGGGGTAGTGTTTTAGGGTTTAGGGTACTGCAGTGGTGTTTGTGTAGTGTGGGAGGTCATGCTGGGGGTATATTTAGGGTTTAGTGTAGTGCAGTGGTGTTTGGGTAGTGTAGGGAGTCATGCTGGGGGTAGTGTTTTAGGGTAGTGCAGTGGTGTTTGGGTAGTGTAGGGAGTCGTGCTGGTGGTAGTGTTTTAGGGTTTAGGGTAGTGCAGTTATGTTTGGGTAGTGTAGGGTGTCGTGCTGGGGGTAGTGTTTTAGGGTTTAGAGTAGTGCAGTGGTGTTTGGGTAGTGGAGGGGGTAGTGTTTTAGGGTTTAGGGTAGTGTGCCCAACCAGCCACAATATCCGTGGACGAAGGGGATCCTGACTCTTTGGAACGCTCCGTCAATTGAATAATTTGGGTCAAGGGTCCTACCACATCCAAGACCTATCAATTCCTTTCTTGGGATCCCTCATATACTTGGAAAAAAAGGTACATAGTTTCTCATCAATTTCAGGCGTGTGTGCCACCGTCCCCTTCAGTGAGGGCCTGGGGCATTCTCCCCTCATCCTATTCCTGACCTCCCTTTCAAGGGGTTGATGGATTTTCCCCACCACATACTCTGCCACTTTGGCGTCAGGTGTCCACTCTGCCGACCTAGGATGGTAAATTTGGGTAGGCTGGAACATGTCCGAGTGGACCCCGTCCCCAACCGGGGACTGAGAGGAGTGGGACTCTGGACGCCAGGGACACCCCGAGTCCTTATCCTCATCGGAGGAGAAATCGTCCTCCGATACACCCTCTCCCTCTAAGGGAAACCCACCGTCGGGGTCTACAATAGTGGTGACAGTGTCGCAATTTTCTCCGGGCCCCTCCTCCTCCCGGCAGGGTGCATGTTTTAGCGTTCGCGCACTCTTGAGGAAGGTCTCCGTAAGTTTATCAAATCCTTCCAAGTGCCCCGCGTTATGCTTAATGGCCCTTTTATTCCCCATCTGGGAGCTACTTGGACCCGCTACCACCAGATCTGGGTCACTGAACACCCCAGGGATGCTTTTCGCCAGCTTAGCAACCTGATCCCTAAGAGGAGCCAGCGCCCTAGAAATAGCCAGAGAGAGGTCTTGGTCCACTGCTGGAGGGAGAAGTTGGGGGGCCATTCCTCCTCCACTTCCTGGTAGGAGGAGTAAAAATGGTCTTCTGGAGAAGACATGATAGCAGAAGGTGTGAGCACAGAACAAATGCCCTTAAAATCCTTAAGACAGCCCCCTCGCCGGTGCTCCAACAGCTGGGCTTTCCCCGAAGCTGTTATAAGACTAGACTGAGGCGCAATACCAATTACCACCACCAGGTGGCGCTGGTCACTAACGTGGCCGTGTGGGGAAATCACCGCGTAGCGGTGTCAATATTAGGCGAGGGTTGGTCGGGAATCA
Organism: Calotriton arnoldi; assembly: GCA_963921515.1. Taxonomy (NCBI): domain Eukaryota; kingdom Metazoa; phylum Chordata; class Amphibia; order Caudata; family Salamandridae; genus Calotriton; species Calotriton arnoldi. The sequence continues at coordinate 432,639 of CAWUFW010008554.1, forward strand.
AGCGGACACAAAGGAGTGACCGGATTCCCAAACGCGCGTAAAGACCAGCGGGAGCGCTCGACAGAGCTGCCTCGCTCGGACCAGACGCGCCTGACAGGATCTCACCACGTGCAGAGCACACAGCGGGAGAAACTGCGAGGGGGAGAACGCGCTCGGGCAAGAGCCTGCTGCGCAGGGAATATGAAACAATACCAAGGCAATAATGCTAATAACGTGAACAAGAAACCGCTATACAAACAGCAACAACGTCAGATTAAGCCAAGAATGTAAGGAATGCACTTAACTGACGAGCAGTGAAGAAAGAGGAAGCGGAAGGGACGTCACGATATTATATACGATGGACTGTGATATGATTGGACTATAGTTGCCTTGCAGACTACCCCCCTAATGGTTCATGGGTTGTGTACTCTTTTGTTTAATGATTGTTGCGTTACGTTTTCTTTGAACTGCTATGCAAATAAAGTGAGGAAAGATATGCATAATCCTCGCCTCCGTCCTGCCATAGAATTCATTAAACTTTATTTGATCTGATTTAGAAACATAGATCATAAAAGTGTACATAAAAACAGTAAATCCTCTTTCCTAATACAATACAGTGAGAATTAATTAAAACCAGTAGGTAAAAACGGGTGTTCCAAAGCCCGGTTCAGAGCAACTTCAGGTTAACAGAATCGTAAAGTTCAATGTTTCGCAAGATCAATCTCATGTACTTCGTGCAAAATACGCAATAAGGGGTCCAAGTAAGATGTAATGCTCCAATACCTGACCAGTTTGCACTATATAAAACTGTAGAAAAACTAAAAATAAAAAGTGTTTTGCACACTTCTGTCATTGGGCTATATGTGGGCTACATCTGGGTGATATTTGTGCTACATTTGGGCTCTTTTTTCTCTGGTGGCCGTATTGGGAGACTTATTTGTTATGAAGTTTCCTAATTTCGTCATTTACTGCAGTCTCCTCAGTAGGAAATGCTTTCAGTTTTTACTTTGATTCCATCAAGAAGGCATTGAGATGTGCCACACATTTGCCATAAATTCAGAATGTTAGCACTCTAGTTGTTCATTAGATCACTGTAGTAAAGCTACTGCTCACCAGGGAGTTAACTGGAAGTCTACTGCTGGTATTGAAAGTGATTGTTTCAGTCTGCATGTCAGAATTTTCTAATGAAATAGAAGAGGATTTGAGATCTCACTTAAAACATGCCCTAAATTTTCTTTCTGCAGCACTAACCATAATTTCTATGACAAAATGAACCCCCTCATTTTGTTCCTTTTTAAATTAAATGTTTTAAGAGTTACCAGTTTATTCCAATCAAGATGGCTTCAGGTGTGCCATAATTTTGTCATAAGTAAGACTGTTAGCGCTCTAGTTGTTCTTTAGAACACTCTGGGAAGCTGCAGTAGAACACAAAGGCATCAACTGACAGGCTGCTCCTGTTGAAATATAACAGGAAGATATTTGAGATCACACTTGAAACATGTCCTAATTTTTCTTTCTACAGCACTAACCATAATTTCTATGACAAAATGAACCCCATCATTTTGTTCCTTTTTAAATTAAATGTTTTAAGTGTTACCAGTTTATTCCAATCAAGATGGCTTCAGGTGTGCCATACTTTTGTCTTAAGTAAGGCTGTTAGCACTCTAGTTGTTCTTTAGAACACTCTGAGAAGCTGCAGTAGAACACAAAGGCATCAAGTGACAGGCTGCTCCTGTTGAAATATAACAGGAAGATATTTGAGATCTCACTTAAAACGTCCTAATTTTTCTTTCTACATCACTAACCATAATTTCTATGGCAAAATGAACCCCCTCATTTTGTTCCTTTTTAAATTAAATGTTTTAAGTGTTACCAGTTTATTCCAATCAAGATGGCTTCAGGTGTGCCATACTTTTGTCATAAGTAAGGCTGTTAGCACTCTAGTTGTTCTTTAGAACACTCTGGGAAGCTGCAGTAGAACACAAAGGAATCAACTGACAGTCTCTGCCCTTGTTGGATGTACATGTGTTACTGAGAATGTCAGACTTCATTCTCACATGACTGAGAAGGATAATGTGAATTTACAGAAAATATGCTCTCATTTTAGCTTCTGGAGCACCTTCCAAAACTGTATGGGACAAGCATGTGAAAAAAGTTTTCTCTCAAACATGATTCATGATATCCCAGCAGAAGGTTTTTCACAGGGTAAAATCACCTTAGAACACACCACAATTCCTGAAATTAGTATGGTATCATCAACAAATGAATTCTAATGTAACTAAAGTCTGTTATCACCCTTTATAGGTCTCCTTTTGGTAACCCTCAAAATCTTCGATTCACTACAATGCATTTCAATGGGGTACTATCATTTATATTGGTCCAAAGATGGCTGCCAGCAATTCCAGGATGAAGTGCTGACAGCCAATCAGATCTCACGATGACATGTGTGGTTAGGCTCCGCCCAGATATATATGTGTTTTCTTTTTCAAATTTCTCATGAACTACTGAACGGATTTACACCATTTAACCAAAAGGCACGACTCTGAACCTTTTTGCCAAATTTGGTGTAATTCCGTTCAGAAGTTCGGGCTGTAGCTGCGATGAAAGGTTCCTATGGAAAATTGCATGGGGAAAACATGTTTTGGGACCCCCTTTTTTTCTCGGCCCCCACTTGACGAATCACCCCGAGACTTTCAGGATAGGAGTGGACCGGAGCGCCCCACGAGTTTTGAAAATTTCGTGAAGATTCGTCAACCAGCGCCAAAGTTATTTCAAATAGAATGTTGCGGATTTCCTATGGAAAATAGGTCCTAACTATAACTATCTACTGGCGACCGCCAGTAGATAATATATATATATATATATATATATATATATATATATATATATATATATATACTTGAAGATGGAGGATCACAAGAAAACAACAGCCAGCCAGGGCAAAAATCTGGATCCCAAAGGATACAATGAGTCACAAAGAAATAAAATATCCAAGAAAGAAGTGACTCAAACAGATAGATTCACCAAAGAACAAAAATATATTTTCACTACAACGTTTCAGCTTCCGCCTTCCTCAGGTAGTACAAGATGGTTTGCTCAGTGGCTGCACAGATGACACAGCTGAATTTTCAAAAAGCATCATGAGTGAAGATTCCATTTGGAATGTGGAATCAATGCAGTCCTGAGAGCTCTTGAGATATGCAGTAATCAGGTTGTATTATCTTGAATAATGTTGAACATTACTGATAATACAACCTGATTACTGCATATCTCAAGAGCTCTCAGGACTGCATTGATTCCACATTCCAAATGGATCTTCACTCATGATGCTTTTTGAAAATTCAGCTGTGTCATCTGTGCAGCCACTGAGCAAACCATCTTCTACTACCTGAGGAAGGCGGAAGCTGAAACGTTGTAGTGAAAATATATTTTGTTCTTTGGTGAATCTATCTGTTTGAGTCACTTTCTGATTATATATATATATATATATATATATATATATATATATATATATATATATATATATATATATATATATATATATATATATATATATATATATATATAGGAACAGGGGTGGGAGCACACCGCTCCACCCCCCAGCAAGGTTCGCCCCTGGCATTCTGGTAAATGCAGTCTCTTGTTGCTTACTTTGCTCTAGTATTCAGAGTGTTTCGCTAGAGTTGGCGCAGATAGTGCTGATCTCTAGACACGTGTTTCTGGTTCTTTAACCGTCATCAGTAGAGATTACAGGCTTCAAATTTGGGGTTTGCTGAGTATGCTGCCAAACATTGCATCAGGTCAAGTACCTCTCACTGGCGCGCGGGTGCTTCTTCCACGAGCTCGTCAGCTCAATGACTCACGGGAGTACTTCTAAACAGGAACAGGGGTGGGAGCACACCGCTTCACCCCCCAGCAAGGTTCGCCCCTGGCATTCTGGTAAATGCAGTCTCTTGTTGCTTACTTTGCTCTAGTATTCAGAGTGTTTCGCCAGAGTTGGCGCAGATAGTGCTGATCTCTAGACACGTGTTTCTGGTTCTTTAACCATCATCAGTAGAGATTACAGGCTTCAAATTTGGGGTTTGCTGAGTAGGCTGCCAAACATTGCATCAGGTCAAGTACCTCTTACTGGCGCGCGGGTGCTTCTTCCACAAGCTCGTCAGCTCAATGATTCACGGGAGTACTTTTAAACAGGAACAGGGGTGGGAGCACACCGCTTCAACCCCCAGCAAGGTTCACCCCTGGCATTCTGGTAAATGCAGTCTCTTGTTGCTTACTTTGCTCTAGTATTCAGAGTGTTTCGCCTGAGTTGGCACAGATAGTGCTGATCTCTAGACACGTGTTTCTGGTTCTTTAACCGTCATCAGTAGAGATTACAGGCTTCAAATTTGGGGTTTGCTGAGTAGGCTGCCAAACATTGCATCAGGTCAAGTACCTCTCACTGGCGCGCGGGTGCTTCTTCCACGAGCTCGTCAGCTCAATGACTCACAGGAGTACTTTTAAACAGGAACAGGGGTGGGAGCACACCGCTTCACCCCCCAGCAAGGTTCGCCCCTGGCATTCTGGTAAATGCAGTCTCTTGTTGCTTACTTTGCTCTAGTATTCAGAGTGTTTTGCCAGAGTTGGCGCAGATAGTGCTGATCTCTAGACATGTGTTTCTGGTTCTTTAACCGTCATCAGTAGAGATTACAGGCTTTTAATTTGGGGTTTGCTGAGTAGGCTGCCAAACATTGCATCAGGTCAAGTACCTCTCACTGGCGCGCAGGTGCTTCTTCCACGACCTCGTCAGCTCAATGACTCTGTCCCAGGCCTGAACGTATCCTCAGGATCCTCAGGATCGAACCGATGCTCTATGGGGTCCACCTCTCGACAGTCCCAAGTCTGGATATGAAAACACGCAGACTAAAGGATGGTCAAGCGGGGGAAGGGAAGGATGGGGACAGCGGTGAGGGAGACCTGTGGATACAAAAGAACAAATTACACCTAAGCCTTTCCAACACCTCCCTGTTCCCTTTATGAGTAGATGTACCCATACTTCCACTAACCTGTAAGGAAAAGAGAAGTTTGCCAGCTAACAGGGGTGCTGAGCCTGTAATCGCAATTCCTCCCACCATATGCTGGAAAATACAACAAAGGTATGTAAGTCTAACAATCCTGTATTCCTGTTAAACCTATCTATAATAGAACATGTACTTTCTAATTCTACATATAACACCTACCCTGATATAATGGGAGGAGGGCTTCCAGCCCAGAAGGAACACCTGCCTAGGACCACCCCTGTAGGCAAAAGCAATAGAATCACAAGCAATGAGTAACGTACTAGACAAATGTTAGGTAAGCACATTCAGAAGTACTATAAGCAAAACAGAGTGCTGTGAAGAACGTACTCCAAAGGACAAAATCCAGGAAATCTTCCGGGATGAACAAAAGGAATTCATCAAGAGTTGAAAGTCACTCTTTAGCCAGCACTAGGAAGGCTCATTGATTCCGCCCTGCATGAACCTTCTGACCAGGCTCTCCAACAGGGAAGACACAATGAGACTCTCCCTCCACGACAAGGAAAGTATTGACTTTAAGTTGAAGAGCCAAAACACAAAATGCCAGGCACTATAGTTTCCCCACGCAAGAGTTCTGGGGAACAGGATCCAAGAAAGAGAGCTCACCAACGTAGGGAAAGATAGTCATGTGCACAGAAACTAGCCGTGCCCCGAAAAGCACAGATAGCCTTGACCACAAAGCCAAACCAATAAGAAACAAGCGGTGCCTCTGGCACCCTTACCCGACCATTTTCTGCAGAATATGGCCAGCGTCCAAACCGGACTTCCAGGAATAATCGGCAGCGTCTTCTGCAGCTGCCTCGCCTTATCCCGGGTGTTCCGTCGTCACGTGGGGCGGTGCGTCTGACGTCAGACGTCCGCCGAGGCTGCCGGGAATTGTAGTCTTCCCCCTGGCTTTCCTACGTGCCTGTGCGAGCGCCGATACCGGCATTACCGTGACCCCTGACAGTACATCCCCTTCTTGGAGAGCACAGGCAGGCACAAGGTTTGCCAGGATGACGTCTGTAGAACGCAGAAACCAACCTAGGAGCATGCACTGAGGACTCAGGTTCCCAAGAGTTCTCTTCAGCACCATACCCCTTCCAAGCCACTAGAAACCATAGAGCGTTGCGTCGGATCTTGGAGTCTAGTATGCCTGCCACCTCATATTCCTCGCCATGATCAATGCACACAGGCGCTGGCTTTTTGAGAGTTGGGCCAGACGCAGGTTTAAGCAAAGAAATATGGAATACGGGGTGGATTCTCATGTGTGACGGCAAAGCTAGTTTGGCAGCCACAGGGTTAATAATCTTCACGATTCTGTAGGGTCCTATATATCTAGGGTTAAACACGCTATACCTTCTGAAGCGAATGTTGCGTGTGGATAGCCACACAAAATCCCCTTTCTTATAGGTAGGCCCTGGTCTGTGATGCCTGTCTGCCTGCCGTTTGTATAATTCTTTAGCATGTATTAACTGTTTTTGTGTACTGTGGAGGATCTTTTTGATCTGTACTATTCTGTCGTATACTTCTGGGAGACGTTCACTCCTACCTGGTGTCAAAAAGGTATAAAACGAGGGTGATGGCCGTAAGTGCTATAGTATGGTGAGTGTTTGGTGGAGCTATGTTGAGCATTATTATATGCTATTTCCGCAAGCCACAACCATTCCACCCAGGCTTCTGTGTTGTTATCTACGTAACAACGTAAGTATTGTTTTAAGGTTTGATTTAGTCTTTCCGTCTGCCCGTCTGTTTGGGGATGGAAACTGGTGGACATGGTGGAAGAGATCTGCAATGCTGAACACCATACCCTCCAGAACTTGGCTGTGAACTGGGCCCCCGGTCGGACACAATCACTCGGGGTAGTCCATGTAACCTGACCACATGTATCAAGAGTAGTGTGGCTAACTGTCCTGCTGTAGGAATCTGTTTGCAGGCTATGAAGTGTCCCAATTTCGTTAGGTAATCGATTACCACTAGGATGACCGTGTGTTCCTTGTCTTTAGGGAGACCCACTATGAAGTCTAACGAAAACCTTTCCCATGGGGTATTTGGAGTGGGTAAAGGTTGTAAGAGCCCTTGAGGTTTGCCTTTTATCGTTTTCATTTGCGCACATACCGTACAGTTCTTCACCCACCCAGAAATGTCTCTTCTGAGGGAAGGCCACCAGAATTGGCGCAATATCTTTTCACAGGTCTTTTCACTGCCGTTGTGTCCAGCACTGGGGTTTTCGTGGCACCATCGAAAGATTATTTGTCTTGATTTAAGAGTGGGGATAAGTATCTGAGTCCCTTTGACAAGTAAGCCTTGTTTCATTTTCCATTCCGGATGACCTTTCCACCAATCTTTCCATCGAAATGTCTGAAGTCCTTTCATAACGTCTCTGAGAAAAGCGTCGCAGTGGACTGCTCCTATGACGTTCTTCGGTTCAATGATTGCTCTTTCAGGGCCTTGTGATGCTATTACCGTAGACTCCTGTCTGGATAAGGCGTCTGCCTTTTTGTTCATCGCTCCAGGTCGAAAGGTTACAATAAAGTTGTACTCCTCAAAAAACACCATCCATCGTAATAACCGGGGAGTAAGCTGTCTGGCTGTTTTTAGGAATTGGAGGTTGCGGTGATCGGTATACACGGTGACGGTGTGTTTAGCTCCCATTAACCAATGCCTCCATTCCCCGAACGCTTCTTTAATGGCCAGCAGTTCCTTCTCTGCGATGGTATAGTTTTGTTCTGCGTTGTTCAGTTTTTTGGACATGAAGGCCACCGGATGCATCTGTCCTGTATTGATATCCCTCTGTGAAAGCACTGCTCCAATCGCGACATCCGAAGCGTCAGCCTCCACAATATAAGGCAAGGCCGGATTGGCATGTGTCAAGATGGGAGCCGTGATAAACGCATTCTTCAGCGTATCAAACGCTCCTTGAGTTTCCGTGGTCCACTGGAAAGACGTATCTTTCTTAGTCAATTTCGTAAGGGGTGCTGCTTTGGTGGAAAAGTGGGCGATAAAACGCCTATAAAAATTCGCGAATCCCATAAAGCATTGGATGTCCTTCACATTCTTCGGACATGGCCAATCGGTGATTGCTTTCACCTTCCGTTCTGCCATCTCCTGTCCCATGGGGGTGAGTATTACTCCTAGAAACTCGACCGTGGAAACATGAAATTCGCATTTGCTGATTTTGCAGAATAGGCGGTGGTCTTTCAATGCTTGTAGGACCAATCCCACATGGCTTATGTGGTCTTCCTCCCTTGCTGAATAGATCAGGATGTCATCAATATACACCACAACTATCCGATCTAGATATATCCTGAGCACGTCATTAAGGAAGAATTGGAATGCGGCAGGCGCGTTACATAGACCGAATGGCATCACTAAGTATTCGTATAAGCCATACCGCGTTTTGAAGGCCGTTTTCCACTCGTCTCCCTCACGCATCCTCACCAAATGATAGGCTCCACGCAGATCTAATTTCGTGAACATCACCGCTCCTTTAACCTGCTCCAGCAAAACAGGGATCAAGGGAAGAGGGTATTGATTTCGTATGGTGATGGCATTCAGTGCGCGAAAGTCAATGCAGGTCCGAAGCTCACCGTTAGCCTTCGGTATGAAGAATAGAGGAGAGGCCGCCGGAGAGCTGGAAGGACGTATGAATCCCAGAGCCAAGTATTTGTCCAGATACTGGCGTAAGTGTATGTTTTCTGGTTCCGTCAAAGCGTAAACCCGACCACAAGGAACCACTGCACCTGGCATAAGATCTATCCTACAATCGTAGGGACGGTGTGGGGGAAGTACTTCAGCCATTTGGTTGTCAAAAACGTTTTCATACTGTCGATAACAGGGAGGTAGCTCCATCTCTTTCTCAGCCGCAGTGGCGATATGATGGCGATTAGCTAAGGCTTGGGTTGGCAGGTTAATAATCCTCATGCAATGGGTCTTGCAGTATTCAGAGGCCATAGTCAAGGTTTTATGATCCCAGTCAATGATGGGGTTATGTCTTGACAACCAGGGTAATCCAAGTATTATGCCGTATGACGGTGCTTGAATGATATTGAAGGACAGCGTTTCTTGATGTGTCGTATCGTATTCCACAACGTAGTCTTCCGTGGCCTGACAGATGGGTCCTGATTCCAACTGTTTCCCGTCCACCGCAAAGACAACCTCCTGTACCGGCTTAGTAACAAGCTGAACCCCCAATCTGCGGGCTTCTTCGATATCCATAAAACACCCCGTGGCTCCTGAATCCACCATGGCTTGGGTGTAACAAGTTTCTTGTTCGACGTATACTATCAACGGGATGAAGAAATGTTCTTTACAAACGAACGGGTCTTTCTTAATAGAAGGGATGTGGAGAACGCTCGAAGATTCCCCTTCTACACATCTTGAGCTTCTCAGTTTCCCGTCACCGGTTTAGGGTTGTTCACCACAGTGGCACCCAAACGAGGACGATTGTACTTGGGTTTCACTGGACACTCCCTTAGATAGTGTCCCTTCTTCCCACAATACAGACATAATCCGTTCTTCCGCCGGAAGTCTCTCTCATCCGGAGACAGAGATGCACGCACCGTACCGATTTCCATAGGTTCTGATGAACCTGTATCTGATTCCTGAGGTTTTGATCGTTCGAAACGAGAGGTGTATCTCTCTTTTCTTCTCACATCCCCTTTCCGTTCTCTCAAACGGTGGTCCAAACGCATCGTCAATTCGATTAATGCTGAACATGTCTGTGGTTGGGGATCAACTTGCGCTATTACATCTTTTAGTTCTTCCCTCAGGCCCTGATAGAAGATAGCCGATTGTTTGATTTCGGGCCACTGGGTTTCCGCCACTAGCCGCCGGAAGGTGTTCAGGTACCCGATTAATTCTTTATTCCCCTGTCGTAACTCCAGTAGTTCTCTGTCCGCCGAAAATGTATCTGCTCGCCGATCAAATGTTCTCTCGAACTCTTCCCTAAACGAGACCCAATCGTGTAACATAGGATCATCCTTTCTGACGAAAGGGACTGCCCATTGAGCGGCATCTCCAGATAGGTACGAGATGAGAAAGGCCACCCGTGATTGGTTAGTGGAAAAGAGTTTGGGTTTACAGTTGAAGTGGAGGAGGACTTGCGTTATGAAGACCTGTACTTTGGAGAGGTCTCCAGTAAATTTTTCAGGTGGGGCAAGAGGTATAGGTATAGGGATCTCCACTACCATAGAGCTAGCGGTGGGCTGTGACGGAGCACCAAAATCAAAGGGGTTTCGTTGCATCCTATCCACCCTTGCCTGTAATGCAGCGGTTTCACTGCGCGAGGCCGTAAGCTCAGCCTGTACTACGGCTAACGCTGCCATGACATCGTCTAAGGTGGCCATCTTCAGAATCAGTTCGACCGGGAGGAATATACTATTCGTGGGCCGATTATTCTGTCCCAGGCCTGAACGTATCCTCAGGATCCTCGGGATCGAACCGATGCTCTATGGGGTCCACCTCTCGACAGTCCCAAGTCTGGATATGAAAACACGCAGACTAAAGGATGGTCAAGCGGGGGAAGGGAAGGATGGGGACAGCGGGGAGGGAGACCTGTGGATACAAAAGAACAAATTACACCTAAGCCTTTCCAACACCTCCCTGTTCCCTTTATGAGTAGATGTACCCATACTTCCACTAACCTGTAAGGAAAAGAGAAGTTTGCCAGCTAACAGGGGTGCTGAGCCTGTAATCGCAATTCCTCCCACCATATGCTGGAAAATACAACAAAGGTATGTAAGTCTAACAATCCTGTATTCCTGTTAAACCTATCTATAATAGAACATGTACTTTCTAATTCTACATATAACACCTACCCTGATATAATGGGAGGAGGGCTTCCAGCCCAGAAGGAACACCTGCCTAGGACCACCCCTGTAGGCAAAAGCAATAGAATCACAAGCAATGAGTAACGTACTAGACAAATGTTAGGTAAGCACATTCAGAAGTACTATAAGCAAAACAGAGTACTGTGAAGAACGTACTCCAAAGGACAAAATCCAGGAAAACTTCCGGGATGAACAAAAGGAATTCATCAAGAGTTGAAAGTCACTCTTTAGCCAGCACTAGGAAGGCTCATTGATTCCGCCCTGCATGAACCTTCTGACCAGGCTCTCCAACAGGGAAGACACAATGAGACTCTCCCTCCACGACAAGGAAAGTATTGACTTTAAGTTGAAGAACCAAAACACAAAATGCCAGGCACTATAATTTCCCCACGCAAGAGTTCTGGGGAACAGGATCCAAGAAAGAGAGCTCACCAACGTAGGGAAAGATAGTCATGTGCACAGAAACTAGCCGTGCCCCGAAAAGCACAGATAGCCTTGACCACAAAGCCAAACCAATAAGAAACAAGCAGTGCCTCTGGCACCCTTACCCGACCATTTACTGCAGAATATGGCCAGCGTCCGAACCGGACTTCCAGGAATAATCGGCAGCGTCTTCTGTAGCTGCCTCGCCTTATCCCGGGTGTTCCGTCGTCACGTGGGGCGGTGCGTCTGACGTCAGACGTCCGCCGAGGCTGCCGGGAATTGTAGTCTTCCCCCTGGCTTTCCTACGTGCCTGTGCGAGCGCCGATACCGGCGTTACCGTGACCCCTGACAGACTCACGGGAGTACTTTTAAACAGGAACAGGGGTGGGAGCACACCGCTTCACCCCCCAGCAAGGTTCGCCCCTGGCATTCTGGTAAATGCAGTCTCGTTGCTTACTTTGCTCTAGTATTCTAGTTACCATAATGCTAAGGGGCGAACTGTGCTGGGAGGTGAAGCAGTGTGCTCCCACCCCTTCCTGTTTTGAAAAGGCTCCCTTGAGCCATTGAGCTGACGAGCTTGTGGAGATGCACCTGTGCGCCTGTGAGAGGTACTGAAACCTGTAAGGATTGTGGCAGCCTGCTCAGCAACCCCATATAAAATTCGTTTTTATCTCTACTGATGACGGATGAAATCCAGAAACACGTGTCTAGAGATGTACAGCACTAACCTGCACCAACTTTGGTGGAACACTCCAGTAAAATCTCAAGTAAGCCAGTATTACGAACTGCATTTACCATAATGCTAAGGGGTGAACTGTGCTGGGAAGTGAAGCAGTGTGCTCCCACCCCTTCCTGTTTTGAAAAGGCTCCCTTGAGCCATTGAGCTGACGAGCTTGTGGAGATGCCCTTGTGCGCCTGTGAGAGGTACTGAGACCTGTAAGGATTGTGGCAGCCTGCTCAGCAACCCCATATAAAATTTGTTTTTATCTCTACTGATGACGGATGAAATCCAGAAACACATGTCTAGAGATGTACAGCACTAACATGCACCAACTTTGGTGGAACACTCCAGTAAAACCTCAAATAAGCAAGCATTACGAACTGCATTTACCATAATGCTAAGGGGCGAACTGTGCTGGGAGGTGAAGCAGTGTGCTCCCACCCCTTCCTGTTTTGAAAAGGCTCCCTTGAGCCATTGAGCTGACGAGCTTGTGGAGATGCACCTGTGCACCTGTGAGAGGTACTGAGACCTGTAAGGATTGTGGCAGCCTGCTCAGCAACCCCATATAAAATTTGTTTTTATCTCTACTGATGACGGATGAAATCCAGAAACACGTATCTAGAGATGTACAGCACTAACCTGCACCAACTTTGGTGGAACACTCCAGTAAAATCTCAAGTAAGCAAGTATTACGAACTGCATTTACCATAATGCTAAGGGGTGAACTGTGCTGGGAGGTGAGCAGTGTGCTCCCACCCCTTCCTGTTTTGAAAAGGCTCCCTTGAGCCATTGAGCTGACGAGCTTGTGGAGATGCACCTGTGCGCCTGTGAGAGGTACTGAGACCTGTATGGATTGTGGCAGCCTGCTCAGCAACCCCATATAAAATTTGTTTTTATCTCTACTGATGACGGATGAAATCCAGAAACACGTGTCTAGAGATGTACAGCACTAACCTGCACCAACTTTGGTGGAACACTCCGGTAAAATCTCAAGTAAGCAAGTATTACGAACTGCATTTACCATAATGCTAAGGGGCGAACTGTGCTGGGAGGTGAAGCAGTGTGCTCCCACCCCTTCCTATATATATTATCTACTGGCGGTCGCCAGTAGATAGTTATAGTTAGGACCTATTTTCCATAGGAAATCCGCAACATTCTATTTGAAATAACTCTTGCGTCGGTTGACGAATCTTCGCGAAATTTTCAAACTTTGTGGCCCGCTCCGGTCCGCTCCTATCCTGAAAGTCTCGGGGTGATTCGTCAAGCGGGGGCCGAGAAAAAAGGGGGGTCCCAAAACGTGTTTTCCCCATTCATTTTCCCATAGGAAACTTTAGCCACGGCTACAGCCCGAACTGCTGAACGGAATTACACCAAATTTGGCAAAGAGGTAGTTCTTGGTTCAGAAAGAACCCTTTTTGTTAAATGGTGTAAATCTGTTCAGTAGTTCCTGAGAAAATCAAAAGGAAAAACACATATATATCTATGGCCGCGGAGGATCCGCGCACCCTCCCGATGACCAGCTGTATGCTAATTGGCTGTCCACACTCCAAACCAGGAAGTGTTGGCAGCCATCTTGTGCCTCGGTAGAACCGAGGAACAAGAAAAGAGAAAAAAGACGCAAAAAACGCAAAAAGGGGGCAAGGTAGAAACACCCTGACCCCCTAGGCCTGCTCAGGGGGTCCTACAAGGCAAAAACGCGCTGGGTGCGCAGATCTAGCCGATAAAAAAAAAAATCAACGCGCGGTCTCCCGCGCTTCAATGCTATTTGGCCCCCGGGTGGCCCAAGTCCCGGGGGCATGGGGTGTTTATTTAATAATATGGGGGGGCCTCTAAGGCCCCCCAAGCCCCGGGGACCGCCGGGGCTTTAAAAAAATAATGGTGCGGGAGGGTTCTCGGCCCTCCCGCAGCCCCGGGGACCGCCACCCCCCGGGGCTTCTTTTTTAATAAAATAATATACCTGTGTGGGGGGGCTCGAGCCCCCCCACACACCCCGGGGACCGCCACCTCCCCGGGGCACTAAAAAAAAATGCTAATTTGGGGGTCCGGAACGGACCCCCGAGCCCCCGGGACCACCACCTCCCGGGGGCTGTGCATGTGAAGGGAGGGGGGCCGCGCGGCCCCCCTCCTGGAGCCTTTGATGGCCCTGGGGACCGCCACCCCCAGGGCCGGCTCCTGCACTGTCCTGGGGTGCCTACCCCCGGGACACTGCTGTTTGCAATGACAGGACGGGAGCCTCGCGGCTCCCATCCTGTCATAGCAAACTGCTTTGGTTTTGGAACAGAGAGCAGGAAACCTGCTCTCTCTTCCAAAAACCAAAGCAGATTGCTTTTCCACACGGGGGGCTGCATATTAGCAGCTCCCCATGTGGAAAAGCAATGCTGGCTCCCGCAGGACGCGGGGAGCCGGCGGGACCGTGGGGGCATTGGGGACCCCCCCACGGTCCCCAACGGAGAGGGCCAGCCCCGGGGGATGGGGTCCCCAGGGCTAGTAGTGGCCCGGGGGTGGGGCCACGCGGCCCCCCTCCCCAAAATTAAAACATTTTATTAAAAAAAAAAATAAAGGCCGCCCCGGGGGATGGGGTCCCCGGGGCCAGTAGAGGCCTCAGGAGGGGGGCCACGCAGCCCCCCTCCATAAACAAAAATATATATTTGGCCATGCCCCGGGAGATGGGGTCCCCGGGGCCAGAATTGGCCATGGGAGGGGGGCCCACGCGGCCCCCTTCCCGTTAATATTTTTTTTTTTTTAATTAAAAAGGGGTCAGCCCTGGGGAATCCCCCAGGGCCCAAAAAAAGTAAAAAGAAGAGGGGCCACACAGCCCCCCTTCCAAAAAACAAAAAACAAAAAAAACACGCGATCGTGCCGAGGCTCCGCCCCCTCCCAGCAACACTCTGCAAACGCGCCCTGTGGCGCGTTTTAAGTTGGGAAATGAATTCCCCTTCAATACTGGGGGTCCCTTGTGGCCAACTAGCCCACCAGGAACCTCCAGTATGCGCCAGGGGGCTGCGTTGCAGAGAGGTGGTCCAGGCCACGCCCCTTTTTACACCTCTCTGCAACGCAGCTCTGTGGCGCTTACTGGAGGTACCTGGTGGGCTAGTTGGACCCCAGGGACCCTCAGGATTCAAGGGGACTTAATCCCCCAACTTAAAACGCGCCACGGGGCGCGTTTGCACAGTGGTGAAGGGAGGGGGCGGGGCTTCAGGTGACATGTGTGCAAACAGGCCCCTTGGCGCGTTTTAAGATGGGGAATTAAATCCCCTTCAATCCTGAGGGTCCCTAAGGGCCAACTAGCCCACCAGGTACCTCCAGTAAGCGCCACGGAGCTGCGTTGCAGAGTGTTGTAAAAAGGGGCGTGGCCTCTGAACACCTCTCTACAATGCAGCTCTATGGCGCATACTGGAGGTATCTGGTGGGCTAGTTGGCCCCTAGGGTCCCTCGGGATTGAGGAGGAATTAATTTGCCAACTTAAAACGCGCCACAGGGCGTGTTTGCAGACATGTCACCTCAGGCCCCACCCCCTTCCTTCACCATTATGCAAATATTCCTCTAAAATCAGCCGAACAACGAATTCCGATTTACTCACCTGTTATCAGGAGAGACCTCAGTGCTGCATCTTTGAGCCCAGTACTGATCCTGAAAAGTAATTCTAACCGTACTTACCAGTAACTTGAATTTCCTTCCATAGGCTAACATTGACTGGTTTCACTTGGAAATTCTTCTACGTGTGGAGTTTTGGAACTTTATAATATTCCTCTAAAATCAGCTGAACTACGAATTCCAATTTACTCACCTGTTATCAGGAGAGACCTCAGTGCTGCATCTTTGAGCCCAGTACTGATCCTGAAAAGTAATTTTAACCGTACTTACCAGTAACTTGAATTTCCTTCCATAGGCTAACATTGACTGGTTTCACTTGGAAATTCTTCTAAGTGTGGAGTTTTGGAACTTTATAATATTCCTCTAAAATCAGCCGAACTACGAATTCCGATTTACTCACCTGTTATCAGGAGAGAACCCAGTGCTGCATCTTTTAGCCCAGCACTGACCCTGAAAAGTAATTCTAACAGTCCTTACCAGTAACTTGTATTTCCTTCCATAGGAATCCATTGTCTGGTTTTCAGCAGAAAAGTTTCAAAGTGTCAATTTTCACAAACTACAAATATTCCTTAAAAATCGCCTGTATGACTTAAACACATTCTTTCAACTGTTTACAGGAGATGCACCAGTGCTGGATCCAGGATCCACCACTGAGTAAGAAAAAGTAACGATAACGCTACTTACCTGCTAAGTGAATTTCCTCCCATAGGATAACATTGGTGATTCTATGTGAAAAAGTTTCTAAGTGTCAACTTTTAAAATACAATAATATTCCTTAAAAATCACTACCGTAACCAAACGCTTTTACTCAACTGTTTACAGGAGATGTCCCAGGACTGAATCTAGGATCCAGTGCTGTGGTTAGAAAAGTAATCCATAAAGTAACTAATTGCATTTAACTAGAAATTCACATTGAGCTCAATGTTGCATTGTGGTTGAAATTGTGTTGCCCATTGCAACAACTGTAACTACTGTACTTAAAATTCTATTGCCTATTTGCAAAGTATTTAAACTAAAGTAATTAATTCTGAGAAAGTATATTTTGTAATGTAATGTATAATGTAATTACAATGTAATTTAAAAAATACAATATCTAAAAATAAATAGTTTAAAAAAATGTAGTAAATCAGTATCAAAAAAATAAATATAATAATTAATACATTTAAAAATTGTCCTTTACAAAACCTTTGAAATTCACTGAAAAAAACCATAGGTTTCAGACATGTTATAGTTAGGAATTAGCATTTAAAAAACCTTTGAAATTCACTGAAAAAACCATAGGTTTCAGGCACGTTATAGTTAGAAATTAGCATTTAAAAAAAACCCATAGGTTTTAGGGACAGTTATAGTTAGTTGGACATTGCACTCGTACAAAACCCGTGAAATTCCCCCGTTATAGTTAGTTCAGCTAACTATAACTCGAGCCCCCGCAATGCACTGCTGATGACGTCACATATTACATCACTCATGACATGGTCAGTGACATCACTGATGACATCACTGATGACATCTCAAATGTCATCACTGATGACATCACTGATGACATCATGCACGTGATAATCTGATGCACCTCCTCACACCCTAATATAACCTTTGATACACCCACTCTAAATTACAGACTGCCATTCGCAAAACCATAGACACTCCAACACCAATAACTACATACCCACTCACTGATTCTTAGGTCTACACACACACATCCACTCACTCACCCGTAAAGTCACTCATATTTACGGTCACTCAGTACAGGACTATCATATGCACTCATACTCCTATATAGACACTCAAACACCGCCACTCATCCATAGAGGTACTCACACACCTAGTCAGTCATGCAAATAATTAAACACACTGCCATTTACTCACCTATACAGTTACACACACACCAGCTCACTTACTCATACAAATACCCAAACTTTCTTACGCTCTTATACAATCACTGATACAAGCACACAATCATCCATACAGTCACTCTCACAATCACACACTCTCGCTTATAGCTATTTATATACTCCAACACCCATATATACTGCCTTTCACATATGTAGTTACTCACACATGTACCACTGGGACATACATTCACTCACTAACACACACTTACACACACTTACCCACCCATACAGTCTATCACAGATGCACTCTTGAAACCATCCACCCAGTGAATCACCCACTCACACATCTATGCACACACCCCACCCACACAAACACTCAGGCACTCATACAGATACTCAGACAACCAATCAATAACTCATATAGACACTCATGTAGCTATTCACAAACCCATGCAGCCACTTACACAGCAACAGACAGACGGATACAGACATTCACCCAGTTTAGTCACTAACCCATGCATTCAGTAAGATACATTTAATCACTCACTTATAGAGTTAGTCACGCACCTACTAAATCATCCATACAGACACTTATACACCCACTCATTCTTCAATACGCCTTTCCCTATATATATTAAAAATATTTAAACTTTACAGAAACACACAGTCACTGGATGATGTCATCAGTGATGTCATTTGAGATGTCATCAGTGATGTCATCAGTGATGTCACTGACCATGTCATGAGTGATGTAATATGTGACGTCATCAGCAGTGCATTGCGGGGCGCGAGTTATAGTTAGCTGAACTAACTATAACGGGGGAATTTCACGGGTTTTGTACGAGTGCAATGTCCAACTAACTATAACTGTCCCTAAAACCTATGGTTTTTTCAGTGAATATATATATATATATATATATATTTTTTCACTGAAAAAACCATAGGTTTCAGGCACGTTATAGTTAGAAATTAGCATTCAAAAAACCGTAGAAATTTTCTGAAAAAACCATAGGTTTCAGGGGCGTTATAGTTAGTTGGACATTTCACTTGTACAAAACCATAGAAATTCCCCCGTTATAGTTAGTTCAGCTAACTATAACTCGCGCGCCCGCAATGCACTGCTGATGACGTCACATATTACATCACTCATGACATGGTCAATGACATCACTCATGACATCACTGATGACATCTCAAATGACATCACTGATGACATCACTGATGACATCATCCTTGTGATAGAGTGGCAGACCTCCTCTCACCCTAATATAACCTTTGATACACACACTCAAAAATACTAACTAACATTTTCAAAACAATGGACATACCAATACCAGTTACAACACACCTATTCAGTAATTCCAAGATCTGCACACACATCCACTCATTCACCAACAGTCCCTATACAGTCACTCATACATGTACTCACTCATCATATGTACTCATACACCTATACATCCTGTTACACACCGCCACTCATCCATAGAGTTACTCACACACATAGTCACACATGCAAACAAAGTATCAAACATCCATTTACTTGCATATACAGTTATACACATACTACCACACTTACTTCTACAGAAACGTACACATACTTACTCTCTTAAACAATCACTTATAGAAACACCTACTTATTTGTACAGGAACTCTTCCAATATCTCACTCTCACATATACTCACTTATATACACCAATACTCACATATACTAGTTTAAAACATATGTAGTTACTTATAAAGACACTATTGAGACAGTCATTCACTCACTAACACACACCCATACACATACTCATCCACCTATACAGTCCTGCACACATGCTGTCTTCAACACATACAAACAGTGAGTCACTCATTCATGCATCTATGCCCTAAGTAATACCCCCCACCGAACCATACAGACACTCAGACACTCATACTGATACTCAAAAAACCAACTAATAACCCATATAGACACTCATGTAGCTACTCACCAACACATGCAGCCACTTATACACAAAGTGAGAGACTGATACAGATATTTTCATATTTAAACATTACTCACTAACCCATGTATTCCAAGGGGGGCTTGGCTTGCCGTGCTGCGGAATGGCCGCTCTGTGAGCGAGCTCCGCCGGCTGGGTAGCAATCCTTACAATAATCCTCAACACGGAGGGCTGCTGCGGCTTTTATAGCCACTGTTCGGACTGCGGAGGTGCCCCTGATCCTAACTCTGGTTCTCCTGGGATCGGGGAGTGAGGGATACCCGAGCGGTGAGGAGGTGTGCTGGGCAGCAGTTGGGCTGCCGTAACCCATCGCTGGATGAAGCCGGACCGCCCTGAAACTTTACTCCGCGGCTGTGGTGTGGCCTAGTGACCAGTCCGGGTCGCGCAGCGGAGATAGCCTCCCCGTCATTCTACGAGTGGCTTTGGTGGCAAATTGAAGATCGGGGCTGATGCGGAATACAGTTATGAGCCCGCGAGCGGTGATGCAATACATGTGAAGGGCCGCGTCACCTTTCCTTACAAGGCCGCGGCTGCCATTTTGCGGGAACAGGCTCGGTGCCCGAGGAGAGTGGGAGCGGATAGGCACGAGAGTCTGGACTGCCCTGTACCCGCCGCCATCAGAGGAGGTGCAAGGAGACGGCCGGTGAGCAGATTGCTTGGGGTAGAGGTTGGAGGAAGGAGTGCACTACATGGTGTGTGTCCTGCTGGTGAGGGGGGTTCGTGGACTTGCTGCCCCACATCTCTGGAACCATATCACCGACGGGGTGCCGTGATACTGTGGATTGACACCTGCCTGCATTTGTCCCTGGATAACACCTCACGCATCCTGGAGGTGGCTGGCAGGGGCTGGTGTACAGCCGGTGCCTGGTGTGACACGTGTGCGCGAAGCAGGTGTGGCGCAGGAAGACTGGGTGAGACGGCGATTTGCGGTGCCCCTGAGAACCCGGGAGCATTGGTGATGCATGCCCTTGCTCTGAGTGCTGATTGACTGTCCTTGCGACTCATGAGCTGCGGTGACTGGGCCCGAAGCAGCTGTGTGTGAGTGCAGTCTTCTGCTCTGCCCCTGACGGACCCAATCGGACATTGGGCGCTGTGGTGCAGGAGTGGTAATTGGAGGGGCCTAGGGGCAGAGTTCGGGTCCACCGTGTTGCATCTAAGGGGGAGGCTGGTGCACTGGCTCCGTTTGCTCTGTACCGTTCGCGGACCGCTGCCACCATGGGCAAACCTGATGCAAAGCAGTCCAAATTGCCATTTGAAAACAAGCGCTCCACGAGACAGACAGACCCGGACTCGGAAACACAGGGGGGTGGTCACCATGAGATGTCGACGGACGACAACGGGGAAGACCTGCGGACCCTCATGCTGGAGATGCGCTCAAGTCTGCGAAATATAGACACTAAATTAGACACCCTAACTGCACAATTGGATTCTGTCAAGACGCAGGTGGCTTCACATGAGACCAGGCTGGATGTCCTAGAGAATCGGCATACAGAGTTCCACGAATTCCAGATGGACACTAAAGAGAAACTGCTGCACATGGACAAGCTGTTGGGCGTCATTAGGGCCAAGAACGAGGATTTAGAGGCGAGGTCTCGAAGAAACAACCTCTGCATTACAGGCATTCCGGAGACCACCGCCATTTCCAAAATGGAGACCTTTGTGGTGGACCTCCTCCACGAGCTCTTTGACCCTCACTTGTCGGCTGTTTTTGTGGTGGAGAGGGCCCACAGATCTCTGGGGCCGAGACCTCCAGTGGGCGCGACGCCTAGGCCGATCCTGGCCAAAATATTGAATTATCAGGATAGAGATCTTATTCTGCGCTTGGCTAGGGAGAAAGGTCAAATATCCCATAAAGGTAACAATATTGCATTTTATCCTGACTTTACTCCAGCTGTGCAAGCGGCGCAACGGGAGTTCATTCCTGCCAAGCGCATTCTGATGCAGGCACAGATTCCGTACTCCCTACTTTATCCAGCCAAGCTGAAGGTCTCACATGATGGTACTGCACACTACTTCACTGATGCGAAGTCTGCTTTGAAATTCGCCAAACATGTTGGTGGTAAAAAGGCAAAAACCTCTAGTGCTGCCGAGGGAAGCTCGTCAGGCCATTTAAGTGACAATGACTAGTTTACTGCCACGTATTTGCTCTGTCCGTCAATAGGCCATGTTGAGATAAGCAGGAGACAGTCGGAGAAACGGATTTACATGCTCCCCCTCGTTGTTGTCCCTTTGATTTGCAATATGATGTTTTTGGGGCCCCACGGCCCGAGAGCGGTTCTGTTATACATGTTTTTGTTTTCTGTTTTAATTAGCTACCTGCCTCTCTGCAGTTCTCCCGGCCACCCTGTGTGAGCGGGGAAGTTTGCCGGTTCCTCCTCGCCCCCATGGGAGATCTCCCGCTGTTATTTTCTGTGTTTTTGTATGTAAATTATGGGGTGGGTATGCTGCAACCTGATTGGGGGGTTGGTGTGGGTGGGGGGTGGTGGGTAGGGGTCGTTTCGTTATTTGTAGCCAGCATGTGGGATGAGTTGCGTATCAGGACAGAAATTTGCTGTTGGATGTCGCCATGTTCTTTCAGTATAAACTGTTCATGTGAGATCGTTTTGCCAGACTACACGCTGTTACACTAAACTTTTTGACGTGGAACATTCGAGGGTTGAACGATAACAGAAAGGCCAGATTGGTGCATGCTTATCTAACCAGGCATAACATTGATATATGTTTTTTGCAGGAAACCCATTTAAATGCTAAACCGTCGCACAGACTGCGCCATAGTAGGTGGGGCCATGTGTATTCTTCCATTTATTCCAATTATGCTTGGGGTGTGGCGGTGTTAATAAGAAGGGGGGTTGACTGGAAGGAGGACCACACATTTGTTGATCCGGAGGGGAGATTCCTTCCCATTCATGGCAGACTGGGTGGCATATCGCTGGTCTTGGTCGTGGTATATGGTCCTAACGTAGACTCACCCGAATTCTTTGGCGACATTTGGTCTAAGATCAGAGCAACTGGTTGTAACACAATATTGTGGGGGGGATTTTAATGCTGTGTTGGATGACGTGCTTGACAGGCAGGGTACGGCTCGGTCCTTGCACCCACATGCTAGTACTGCTCTAAATGCTATTATGACAGATGGGGAGCTCCTTGATATTTGGCAGTGCCATCATCCAGAACTCAGGAAGGGAATATGTATTTCAAGTCACCATAGTGCATGGTCCAGGTTGGATTACTGGTTGATATCGAGAGACACTGCAACCTGGACATTAGAGGTCCGGCATTTGGCACGCTCTTTATCGGACCATGCCCCCTGTCTGCTCATATTGACACTCCTGGGAGCGCCACCCCGGGCTTTCTCCTGGCGTTTGCCTCCGCATGCCCTTCTTGACGAGGCATTCAAGGAAGAAATCCGCTCTGACATTACAGATTATTTTGCTCTCAATGCTGGCTCCGTTGATACTGCGGCCTCATTGTGGGAGGCGTTTAAAGTTGTGATAAGGGGCCAATGCATTGCCAGGCAGGCTGGAGTACTGAAGGCTATTAGGGGGACCCTTGCCGCGCTGGAAAACCAAATAAGAGACCTTGAAAATCAGTTCTATACCACGAACGAGCCAGATACTGCTGCCTCCTTGAAAACTAAATTACTTGAATTTCAGAAGAGTCCCAACGGGAGGTTAAATTCCTGGGTAAATATGTCGAAGCCCGTAGGTATGGTGAGGGCGATAGACCGGGTCGCACATTGGCTGGAATGATCCGTCCTCTTAGATCTGCCATGTTTGTGCACGAAATCTGCACCGCAGGTGGGGATGTAATCAGGGGTCAGTCGGAAATTTTGGATGCCTTTTCGTCATTTTATTCCACACTTTATACGGCCATCCAACAGACATGCCCGGAGGGGATGCAGGAGTTTTTGGACTCCGTTGCCCTTGTTTGGTTCAATAATGTTCATAGGGAATATATGGATCTCCCCATAACAGTAGAAGATGTGGCACAGGTCATTAAAAGTCTACCACTTGATAAGGCCCCTGGGCCAGATGGCCTTACTACCTCGTTCTTTAAGACTTACTCTGAAGAGCTAGCGCCCAGACTCCTGGCAGTTTAAGAGGAGGCTTTGGAGGTGGGGGACTTGCCCCAGTCCATGCGAGAGGCAATAATTATAACCCTGTTAAACCCCGGAAAGCCGGAGACGGAGGTGGATTCCTATAGACCGCTGTCCCTGATAAACGTGGATGTGAAAATACTAGCTAAGTTAATTGCTAATAGACTACAGCCTCTACTTCCGATGATTGCACTCCCGGATCAGTCAGGGTTCAGTCCTGGGAGGTCGACTGCCCATAATCTGCGGACGATTTTTTCGGTGCTGCATTATCTCCACCCGGAGGAACACGCCGCCGCAATTTTTTTGGACGCCACAAAAGCGTTTGATACGCTTGAATGGCCCTATTTGTTTACCATATTAACACGTATGGGACTAAGCCCGCTTTTTATAAGCCGTATCAAGCTACTGTACACTTTGCCGGTGGCCAGGATCAGGGTGAACGGCCTGATTTCTAATCCATTCCCCATATCACGAGGCACTAGACAGGGGTGTCCTCTTTCACCCCTGCTCTTTGCCATTGCGATGGAACCGCTGGCAGCCCGGATCAGGCAGCACCACACGGCCCGGGGTATTGGTTTTAGCACTCGAAGCCTCCTTATTTCGTTATATGCGGACGATGTGACGTTGTACATCATCAAGCCCGAGGAGAATCTAGATCCTGTACTTAGAGAATTTATACGATTCGGGGGCTTGGCGGGTGTTTCAGTCAACTGGTCTAAATCGGTGGTGTTTCCATTGACGGAAGGCACACCCCAGGTGGCATCTGAGTTCCCGCTGAGATGGGAGGCTGAAGCAGTTAAATATCTGGGCATGTGGCTTAGTCGGGACATGCAGGAGATATGGAACCTGAACTTTGGAAGGGCGGTCACCTGGTTGGAGGAGAAAGTAGGGCTCTGGTTCAAATTGCCTCTATCCGTAGCTGGGAAAATAGCCCTGGCCAAAATAGTCATCTTACCGAAGTTTCTTTATCTATCTGTAAACGTGCCAAACCCCCTCACGAAACATTTTTTCAGCGCCCTTAGGTCGCAGCTGATTTCCTTGGTTTGGGCTGGAGGGCAGGCCAGAGTTTCCTGGGATTTATTGACTCTGCCGTTGAGGCAAGGGGGCCTAGGTGCCCCAGACATGCATTTATATGCTTTATGTGCTCAGGCCCAATTTCTGTACTTATGGGTCCACCCAACGCCGTATCAACCCCATGTGGCAGTAGAAATGGATGCGGGGGCCCCGATCCCACTTAAGGTGGCGCTGTATCAGACCTCTCAGCGCCCCCGTGGGGACGTGATCACAGCAGGCACATTGCGGTGGGCATGGGGCGAGCTGCGGAGGAGGGCTGACATCCCGCTACTTTACGCCCCTTCCATTCCGCTGGCGCGTAATCCCATGCTTCCCTGCGTCCAGGATGGGATCAGCAGGAATTTAACTCATAGCATGTCATTGCACACGTTTGCGGATCTATATCCCGACGACAAATTTAGGTCCCCTCCCGAGGCGAGCACGGATCAGGTGTCACCATTTGCTGAATTATTCCTATATCACAAGCTACGTACGACATGCCGTGCCCTGTGCGATGGCTTCCCGGCGGCCCCCCCTACGCTGCCGGCCTTGGAAAACATATTGAAGTCCTCTTCCCCCCGCAAGCTTGTCACACGTCTATATACCCAAATGCAAAACACGTACCCGGTGGTGAAGCCCAAGTCTTTTCAAGGCTGGAACAGCGAGCTTCCCACACCGCTCACTGAGGCTCAATGGGATTTCTGCTGTAGACAGCTCACTGAACTTTCCCCGAACTACAGGTTACGATTAATTCATTTCAAATATTTACACAGATACTATCGGACACCTGTCGGCCTGTACCGTATGGGGCTTAGAGAAGACGAGAGCTGCTGGCGCTGTAGCTACACACCAGCTTCTTTCCTGCATGTTGCATGGGAATGCCCACGGATAGCAGATTTCTGGCTTAGGATCTTTGCTGCAGTGAACCAAATTGTTGGTAGGACAGATGCTCCTTCACCGGAAATGGGACTTCTGGGGTATGTGAAGGACACACCACCCAAGCATCGAAAGCTACATGCGCTCCTGTTACTCTATGCTAAAAGGCAGGTTGCACTTCGCTGGGGTAGGAAGAGGGTTCCCTTGATTAAAGACTGGATGAGTGATGTCACGTATGGCCACACACAATTGAGCACTTTTTGGAAACTCATGCCCCCGTCCTCGAGGCCTCTGGACATATGGGAGCCATTCCTGGACTGGGCTCGGAACCAGCCCGGGCCTTCTGCACAGGCACATGCCGAGGATACCTAGTTGTGCTTGCCTCTTCCATTTTGGTGGGGTCTGTTCAAATCATGATATACCTCCTTGGGCTCATGTTGTAAAGGTGATAGGCCTATCTGTGCCTCTTGTTCATACACCCTCTAAGGGTTATATTGGCATAATGAACAATATGTTTCAGATGGATTCCTGTAGGTCTGGGAGCTTTACAATGTTTGTGGAGATGGGTACATGGGGCGCCCAATAACGGCCACTAATTGTATTATGTCCAATTGTCCGGAATTGTCATTTGCTTTGGAATACGGGATAGTATGCTGGCTAATTGTATTGTAATTGTCAGTTATTGTGTTTTTGTCTTGAAATCATACATAAAAATTCAAAATAAAAAAAAAGATACACTTAGTTATACAATCAATTTTACAAAAAAAAATCATCCATTTAGACACTTATATACCCATTTATTCTCCCATCGACCTTGAGATATAAATATATGAAACATATTTAATTTTCAGAAAAACACACATTCACTGGATGATGTCATCAGTGATGTCATCAGTGATGTCATGAGTGATGTCACTGACCATGTCATGAGTGATGTAATATGTGACATCATCAGCAGTGCATTGCGGGCGCACGAGTTATAGTTAGCTGAACTAACTATAACGGGGGAATTTCTATGGTTTTGTACGAGTGAAATGTCCAACTAACTATAACGCCCTGAAACCTATGGTTTTTTCAGTGAATTTCTAAGGTTTTTTAAATGCTAATTTCTAACTATAACGTGCCTGAAACCTATGGTTTTTTCAGTGAATTTCTAAGGTTTTTTAAATGCTAATTTCTAACTATAACGTGCCTGAAACCTATGGTTTTTTCAGTGAATATATATATATTTATTATACTATGTATACATCTGAAAATGTCTCGGTCCCCTGTTTGCCTCGGTGGCACGGAAAAAATAGGTGGAACTGACGTCAGCACGCCGACGAGGTCCTCTTATGGCTCCGATGACGCCATACGGTGTCGCGAGCGGAGCCGCGCTCGTTGACGTGGGAGAGCTAGGAAAGAATTTCCGTGGAATGCTGGTGCAGGGGATATTCACCTAAGTGTTCAGGCTAGTCCTTTGGGAGTAACTGTTTATGTTGCCACTCCAGAAACCGAAACCAGTGATCCGAGGGCAGAGGCCCTGCAGATGGCACACGAGGTGGGGTGCCCAGTCGTGTGCACCGGCAAGGCAGCGAAGTGACAAGCACCACAAACCACAAAAAAGGGAACGAGGGCACTGAATAACACAGGATCTTCTCTTTGTATCTGGCAGGAACAACGAAGTTAAAATGCCCTAGTACCAAAATGTAGAATTAGTGCTACAACGGTCTTCAAGAGGACCTGCAATGCCGCTTCAGCCTCCCGTACCCTGGAGGCGGCACATGGGTCACGCGGTACGGTCATACTGCGGTGCAATGCACACTCGTTGACCTCTCATGGCACTGCTCCACACTTCAGGGAGGACGCTTTCCATTAGCTATGTTTTCTGATGACATGTCGCGCCGGCCCCGTCCAACAACAGAACTCCTTTAGATCCAAACAGACTCTTCCACTCTCTCACCGGAAGTGAAACCAGGCCACGCGGACACTTTCACAATACAACAGCCGGGAATGCACTTTTAGGTAAAAAACACATTCATTCCTCCTAATTAATCAAATAAACGTCTCACTGAAGAACAGGGGCCAGCTTCGATCGGTAAACAGCCGTTACAACGACTTTTTACTTTGCGATACCATTACAACGCATGCATTACCACGCATGCGTTGTACATCACAAAGTCATTACTACGCAATTTTTTAGAACGTATGGTCATTTACCACGCATGCCTTTACAACGAATTTTGTTGTAAAGGTATGTATGGTAAATGACCATGCGTTCTAAAAAACATGTAGACGATCCATGTCGTTGTAAAGAAACAGAGGCTGTTCCGTTTCCTCACAACGACGTGCACCGCCCCTCAGAGATGACGTGAAGCAGGAACAACGAGGAGAGAGGAACCATGAGGAGTGAGAGGTAAGGGGGATTGGGCATGGGGTGGGGGTTTCTTTCTAGGGTTTAGGGTAGTGCAGTGGTGTTTGGGTGGTGTAGGGGGTCGTGCTGGGGTAGTGTTTTAGGGTTTAGGGTAGTGCAGTAGTGTAGGGGGTCGTGCTGGGGGTAGTGTTTTAGGGTTTAGGGTAGTGCAGTGGTGTATGGGTAGTGTAGGGGTTGTGCTGGGGTAGTGTTTTAGGGTTTAGGGTAGTGCAGTGGTGTTTGAGTAGTGTAGGGGGTCATGCTTGTGGTAGTGTTTAAGGGTTTAGGGTAGTGCAGTGGTGTTTGTGTAGTGTAGGGGGTCATGTTGGGGGTAGTGTTTTATGGTTTAGGGTAGTGCAGTGGTGTTTGGGTAGTGTAGGGGTCATGCTGGGGGTAGATTTAGGGTTTAGGGTAGTGCAGTGGTGTTTGGGTAGTGTAGGGAGTCGTGCTGGGGGTAGTGTTTTAGGGTTTAGGGTAGTGCAGTGGTGTTTGTGTAGTGTAGGGGGTTGTGCTGGGGGTAGTGTTTTAGGGTTTATGTTAGTGCAGTGGTGTTTGGGTAGTGTAGGGGGTAGTGCTGGGGTAGTGTTTTAGGGTTTAGGGCAGTGCAGTGGTGTTTGTGTAGTAAAGGGGTCATGCTGTGGGTAGTGTTTTAGGGTTTAGGGTAGTGCAGTCGTGTTTGTGTAGTGTAGGGGGTCGTGTTTTAGGGTATAGGGTAGTGCAGTTGTGTTTGGGTAGTGTAGGGGTCATGCTGGGGTTAGTGATTTAGGGTTTAGGGTAGTGCAGTGGTGTTTGGGTAGTGTAGGGGGTCATGCTGGGGGAAGTGTTTTAGAGTTTAGGGTAGTGCAGTGGTGTTTGTGTAGTGTGGGAGGTCATGCTGGGGGTATATTTAGGGTTTAGTGCAGTGCAGTGCAGTGGTGTTTGGGTAGTGTAGGGAGTCGTGCTGGAGGTAGTGTTTTAGGGTTTAGGGTAGTGCAGTGGTGTTTGGGTAGTGTAGGGAGTCGTGCTGGTGGTAGTGTTTTAGGGTTTATGGTAGTGCAGTTATGTTTGGGTAGTGTAGGGTGTCGTGCTGGGGGTAGTGTTTTAGGGTTTAGGGTAGTGCAGTGGTGTTTGGGTAGTGGAGGGGTAGTGTTTTAGGGTTTAGGGTAGTGCGCCCAACCAGCCACAATATCCGTGGACAAAGGGGATCCTGACTCTTTGGAACGCTCCGTCAATTGAATAATTTGGGTCAAGGGCCCTACCACGTCCAAGACCTATCAATACCTTTCTTGGGATCCCTCATATACTTGGAGAAAAAGGTACATAGTTTCTCATCAATTTCAGGCGTGTGTGCCACCTTCCCCTTCAGTGAGGGCCTGGGGCATTCTCCCCTCATCCTATTCCTGACCTCCCTTTCAAGGGGTTGATGGATTTTCCCCACCACATACTCTGCCACTTTGGCGTCAGGTGTCCCCTCTGCCGACCTAGGATGGTAAATTTGGGTAGGCTCGAACATGTCCGAGTGGACCCCGTCCCCAACCGTGGACTGAGAGGAGTGGGACTCTGGACGCCAGGGACGCCCAGAGTCCTTATCCTCATCGGAGGAGAAATCGTCCTCCGATACACCCTCTCCCTCTAAGGGAAACCCGCCATCGGGGTCTACAATAGTGGTGACAGTGTCGCAATTTTCTCCGGGCCCCTCCTCCTCCCGGCAGGGTGCATGTTTTAGCGTTCGCGCACTCTTGAGGAAGGTCTCCGTAAGTTTATCAAATCCTTCCAAGTGCCCCGAGTTATGCTTAACGGCCCTTTTATTCCCCATCTGGGAGCTACATGGACCCGCCACCACCAGATCTGGGTCACTGAACACCCCAGGGATGCTTTTCGCCAGCTTATCAACCTGATCCCTAAGAGGAGCCAGCGCCCTAGAAATAGCCAGAGAGAGGGCTTGGTCCACTGCTGGAGGGAGAAGTTGGGGGCCATTCCTCCTCCACTTCCTGGTAGGAGGAGTAAAAATGGTCTTCTGGAGAAGACATGATAGCAGAGGGTGTGAGCACAGAACAAATGCCCTTAAAATCCTTAAGACAGCCCCTCGCTGGTGCTCCAACAGCTGGGCTTTCCCCGAAGCTGTTATAAGAATAGACTGAGGCGCAATACCAATTACCACCAACAGGTGGCGCTGGTCACTAACGTGGCCGTGTGGGGAAATCACCGCGTAGCGGTGTCAAAATTAGGCGAGGGTTGGTCGGGAATCAAGCGGACACTAAAGGAGTGACCGGATTCCCAAACGCGCGTAAAGACCAGCGGGAGCGCTCGACGGAGCTGCCTCGCTCAGACCAGACACGCCTGACAGGATCTCACCGCGTGCAGAGCACACAGCGGGAGAAACTGCGAGGGGGAGAACGCGCTCGGGCAAGAGCCTGCTGTGCAGGGAATATGAAACAATAACAAGGCAATAATGCTAATAACGTGCACAAGAAACCGCTATACAAACAGCAACAACATCAGATTAAGCCAAGAATGTAAGGAATGCATTTAACTGACGAGCAGTGAAGAAAGAGGAAGCGGAAGGGACGTCACAATATTATATACGATGGACTGTGATATGATTGGACTATAGTTGCCTTGGAGACTACCCCCCTAATGGTTCATGGGTTGTGTAGTCTTTTGTTTAATGATTGTTGTGTTACGTTTTCTTTGAACTGCTTGCAAATAAAGTGAGGAAAGATATGCATAATCCTCGCCTCCGTCCTGCCATAGAATTCATTAAACTTTGGGGCATATTAGCAAGACCCACGTTAAAATTATCGCCGTTTTAGCGGCAGGAAACTGCCGCTAAAACGGCGATAATGGGCTTGCTAATATGCGTTATAGAATTCCAATAGAAGCCCAGGTTAGATGTGCAGGACATCTAACCTGGGCTTCTATTGGAATTCCATAACGCATATTAGCAAGCCCATTATCGCCGTTTTAGCGGCAGTTTCATGCCGCTAAAACGGCGATAATTTTAACGTGGGTCTTGCTAATATGCCCCTTTATTTGTTCTGATTTAGAAACATAGATCATAAAAGTGTACATAAAAACAGTAAATCCTCTTTCCTAATACAATACAGTGAGAATTAATAAAAACCAGTAGGTAAAAACGGGTGTTACAAAGCCCGGTTCAGAGCAACTTCAGGTTAACAGAATCGTAAAGTTCAATGTTTCGCAAGATCAATCTCATGTACTTCGTGCAAAATACGCAATAAGGGGTCCAAGTAAGATGTAACGCTCCAATACCTGACCAGTTTGCACTATATAAAACTGCAGAAAAACTAAAAATAAAAAGTGTTTTGCACACTTCTGTCATAGGGCTATATGTGGGCTACATCTGGGTGATATTTGTGCTACATTTGGGCTCTTTTTTCTCTGGTGGCCATCTTGGGGGAGTTATTTGTTATGACGTTTCCTAATTTCGTTATTTACTGCAGTCTCCTCAGTAGGAAATGCTTTCAGTTTTTTACTTTGATTCCATCAAGAAGGCATTGAGATGTGTCACACATTTGACATAAATTCAGAATGTTAGCACTCTAGTTGTTCATTAGATCACTGTAGTAAAGCTACTGCTCACCAGGGAGTTAACTGGAAGTCTACTGCTGGTATTGAAAGTGATTGTTTCAGTCTGCATGTCAGAATTTTCTAATGAAATAGAAGAGGATTTGAGATCTCACTTAAAACATGCCCTAAATATACTTTCTGCAGCACTAACCATAATTTCTATGGCAAAATGAACCCCCTCATTTTGTTCATTTTTAAATTAAATGTTTTAAGTGTTACCAGTTTATTCCAATCAAGATGGCTTCAGGTGTGCCATACTTTTGTCATAAGTAAGACTGTTAGCGCTCTAGTTGTTCTTTAGAACACTCTGGGAAGCTGCAGTAGAACACAAAGGCATCAACTGACAGGCTGCTCCTGTTGAAATATAACAGGAAGATATTTGAGATCTCACTTAAAACATGTCCTAATTTTTCTTTCTGCAGCACTAACCATAATTTCTATGACAAAATGAACCCCCTCATTTTGTTCCTTTTTAAATTAAATGTTTTAAGAGTTACCAGTTTATTCCAATCAAGATGGCTTCAGGTGTGCCATAATTTTGTCATAAGTAAGACTGTTAGCGCTCTAGTTGTTCTTTAGAACACTCTGGGAAGCTGCAGTAGAACACAAAGGCATCAACCGACAGGCTGCTCCTGTTGAAATATAACAGGAAGATATTTGAGATCACACTTGAAACGTCCTAATTTTTCTTTCTACAGCACTAACCATAATTTCTATGACAAAATGAACCCCATCATTTTGTTCCTTTTTAAATTAAATGTTTTAAGTGTTACCAGTTTATTCCAATCAAGATGGCTTCAGGTGTGCCATACTTTTGTCATAAGTAAGGCTGTTAGCACTCTAGCTGTTCTTTAGAACACTCTGGGAAGCTGCAGTAGAACACAAAGGCATCAACTGACAGGCTGCTCCTGTTGAAATATAACAGGAAGATATTTGAGATCTCACTTAAAACATGTCCTAATTTTTCTTTCTACAGCACTAACCATCATTTCTATGGCAAAATGAACCCCTTCATGTTGTTCCTTTTTAAATTAAATGTTTTAAGTGTTACCAGTTTATTCCAATCAAGATGGCTTCAGGTGTGTCATACTTTTGTCATAAGTAAGACTGTTAGCTCTCTAGTTGTTCTTTATAACACTCTGGGAAGCTGCAGTAGAACACAAAGGCATCAACTGACAGGCTGCTCTTGTTGAAATATAACAGGAAGATATTTGAGATCGAAGTTAAAACGTCCTAATTTTTCTTTCTACAGCACTAACCATAATTTCTATGACAAAATTAACCCCCTCATTTTGTTCCTTTTTAAATTAAATGTTTTAAGAGTTACCAGTTTATTCCAATCAAGATGGCTTCAGGTGTGCCATCATTTTGTCATAAGTAAGACTGTTAGCGCTCTAGTTGTTCTTTAGAACACTTTGGGAAGCTGCAGTAGAACACAAAGGCATCAACTGACAGGCTGCTCCTGTTGAAATATAACAGGAAGATATTTGAGATCACACTTGAAACATGTCCTAATTTTTCTTTCTACAGCACTAACCATAATTTCTATGACAAAATGAACCCCATCATTTTGTTCCTTTTTAAATTAAATGTTTTAAGTGTTACCAGTTTATTCCAATCAAGATGGCTTCAGGTGTGCCATACTTTTGTCATAAGTAAGGCTGTTAGCACTCTAGTTGTTCTTTAGAACACTCTGGGAAGCTGCAGTAGAACACAAAGGAATCAACTGACAGTCTCTGCCCTTGTTGGATGTACATGTTTTACTGAGAATGTCAGACTTAATTCTCACATGACTGAGAAAGATAATGTGAATTTACAGAAAATATGCTCTCATTTTAGCTTCTGGAGCACCTTCCAAAACTGTATGGGACAAGCATGTGAAAATAGTTTTCTCTCAAACATGATTCATGATATCCCAGCAGAAGGTTTTTAACAGGGTAAAATCACCTTAGAACACACCACAATTCCTGAAATTAGTATGGTACCATCAACAAATGAATTCTAATGTAACTAAAGTCTGTTATCACCCTTTATAGTTCTCCTTTTGGTAACCCTCAAAATCTTCGATTCACTACAATGCATTTCAATGGGGTACTATCATTTATATTGGTCCCAAGATGGCTGCCAGCAATTCCAGGATGAAGTGCTGACAGCCAATCAGATCTCACGATGACATGTGTGGTTAGGCTCCGCCCAGACATATATGTGTTTTCTTTTTCAGATTTCTCAGGAACTACTGAACGGATTTACACCATTTAACCAAAAGGCACGACTCTGAACCAAGGGCTACCTTTTTGCCAAATTTGGTGTAATTCCGTTCAGCAGTTCGGGCTGTAGATGCGACTAAAGGTTCCTATGGAAAATTGCATGGGGAAAACACGTTTTGGGACCCCCCTTTTTTCTCAGCCCCCACTTGACGAATCACCCCAAAACTTTCAGGATAGGAGCGGACCGGAGCGGGCCATAAGTTTTGAGAATTTCACGAAGATTCGTCAACCGGCGCCAAAGGTATTGGAAATAGAATGTTGCGAATTTCCTATGGAAAATAGGTCCTAACTATAACTATCTACTGGCGACCGCCAGTAGATAATATATACACATATGTCAATAACATAACATTTTAAAAGAAAAACATTCTATTTAAATTAAAAAAGTAAACAACTTAAAATTTAGGAAAAATATTGCGCACAATAAAAACATTAATAATTATAAATATTATAATTTTAAATAAACAAAAACATAATATAAATTATAACAATATAAAATGTAATACATATACTATTCTCACTTCAATTTGTACAAAACTATGCAAACTAATATAGTAAATATATGGTAAACAGTCATAATATCGAGTTTTAAATATCGAATTGCCAAAATATCGAGTTTTTAATATAGAATGGACAGAATATCGAATTGACAAAATATAGTGGTGCAGAATATCGAAAATCAGGTAAGAAATATCGATTGTCATAATATAGAAGTAAGTAATATCGAAAGTCATAATATAGTTGTAAAAAATATCGAATTTGTTTATAGTGTTTTAAGTGTTAGTATATGTGTTAAAAGTATGTATTATTTTTGTTATGTATGTTTGAATTTTTTTAAAGTAATGAATTTTATGTTATTTAATTTTTGCATAATTTAATTCCGTAGCGGGTTGTGGGTTTATAGGGGAATAGGGTGGGAAGTAATTTAATTGTTATTAAGTAATTATTTATTTTTATTTATTGGTATTGATAATTAATTTATTGTTAATTAATTATTAATTGGAAATTAATTTTTATTAATTTGTAATTAATTTTTATTAATTGCTAATTAATTTTTAATAATTGATTAATTGATAATTATATTAATTGTATTAATTTATTATTCGGAGTGGGTTGTGGGTTTATAGGGGAATAGGGTGGGAAGTAATTTAATTGTTATTAAGTAATTATTTATTTTTATTTATTGGTATTGATAATTAATTTATTGTTAATTAATTATTAATTGGTAATTAATTTTTATTAATTTGTAATTAATTTTTATTAACTGCTAATTAATTTTTAATAATTGATTAATTGATCATTATATTAATTGTATTAATTTATTATTCGGAGTGGGTTGTGGGTTTATAGGGGAATAGGGTGGGAAGTAATTTAATTGTAATTAAGAAATTATAGAAAATATTTTTGTGTATTGATAACTAATGTACTGTTAATTAATTAATAATTGGTAATTTTTTTATTAATAATTTTTGGTATTGAAAATGAATTGGTTGTTAATACATTATTAATAGGTAATTAATTTTTAATAAATAATATTTGTTGGTATTTATAATTAATTAATTATAAAAAAAAATGTAATTGGTAAATAATTGTAATTAATATTTTATTGGTATTGATAATTAGTTTGTTTTTATTTAAACATTAAATCATTACTTTCCCTACTGTTGCACTCACGTGGGAATAGTAATTTTTACCCCTACGCTATCCAACACTTTCCCTACTGTT
The DNA here is from genome assembly GCA_963921515.1 of Calotriton arnoldi. Lineage (NCBI taxonomy): Eukaryota > Metazoa > Chordata > Amphibia > Caudata > Salamandridae > Calotriton > Calotriton arnoldi. The sequence continues at coordinate 468,014 of CAWUFW010008554.1, forward strand.
GCACTCACTGGAGTGGGAATAGTAATTTTTACCCCTACGCTATCCAACGCTTTCCCTACTGTTGCACTCTCTGGAGTGGGAATAGTAATTTTTACCCCTACGCTATCCAACGCTTTCCTTACTGTTGCACTCACTGGAGTGGGAATAGTAATTTTTACCCCTACGCTAACCAACGCTTTCCCTACTGTTGCACTCACTGGAGTGGGAATAGTAATTTTTACCCCTACACTATCCAACGCTTTCCCTACTCTTGCACTCACTGGAGTGGGAATAGTAATTTTTACCCTCCCGCTATCCAACGCTTTCCCTACTGTTGCACTCACTGGAGTGGGAATAGTAATTGTTACCCTCCCGCTATTCAACGTTTTCCCTACTGTTGCACTCACTGGAGTGGGAATAATAATTTTTACCCTCCCGCTATCCAACGCTTTCCCTACTGTTGCACTCACTGGAGTGGGAATAGCAATTGTTACCCTCCCGCTATCCAACGCTTTCCCTACTGTTGCACTCACTGGAGTGGGAATAGTAATTTTTACCCTCCCGCTATCCAACGCTTTCCCTACTGTTGCACTCACTGGAGTGGGAATAGTAATTGTTACCCTCCCGCTATCCAACGCTTTCCCTACTGTTGCACTCACTGGAGTGGGAATAGTACATTTTACCCTCCTGCTATCCTACGCTAAAAATATTGAATATGTTTTATTAATATTAAGTTAATATATATATGTATTAAAAAAAATGCATGTTTTTTTAATTTAAATTAATTATTTATTCATTTTAAGGTTATTTAAGTATTTGTAAGTATATTTTAGTTAATTATATTAATTTTTTATTAATTTTACATTACTCTTAAGACATTTAAAAAATTCGATATTTTAACAAACTATTCAGGTCATTACGATGGCGGACGGAAAAACAACCGACCGCCATGGTAGCGGGAAAACACCGCCCGCCGCTACCGCGGGAAAACCGACAGCTAGATTAGGATCCTCGGCGGTAAAAATCCAACCGCGGCGGAAAGAAGACCCGAGAAACTGCCGTTCGCCTGCGGAGAAGGCCCAAACCCGTCCGCGGCGGTCGGTTTCGCAGCGGAAACAGCCCAAACGACCGCAACCACAGCGGAGACACCGCCATCGAAATTATGATATTCCCGACATCCCCGCGGTGCAGTGTGCTCTTTCCGACCGCCGCGGTCGACAACATTGAAGAATCAGTGAGACGGCGGAAGCGCCGTAGCCGAGACACCACTGCGGACGCTCCGTTAAAAAAATGGCGGTCGCTAGAAAAACACACAACATGGCCACAAAGTGCACCAACCAAACAAGGCATGCACCCAAAAATAGCTAACACAGCCCAAAGACACACCCCCATGGTAAACTCCAAAACTACAAATCCCAGGTTCACACACACACCACACCTGCTACCAATACCCCATCCTGACACACCCACAGACACCAGTATAAATCTAGCCCCCAACATACCACAATCCTTTGCAAAACTCCACAACTGAGGGGACATCTGTGAGAAGTTGGCCTGGTATATGCTGTCCACTAATTATAGTGGGCACCTTGCACCAGTCCACACAACCCCTTATTGGAGATAGGTTAAAGACAACCTTTATTGAAAGCTATCCTAGTGGTAGCTATGGAGAGCAGCCTTCAGGCTAAGTCTTGAAGGAATGTAAAGCAGCTTGTTTTACCAGTCTATAATCTCTTGAGTGACCAAATGAAAGAGCACCACACCAGGTATATATTCAAAATATATGTATTTATTGCTAAACACACCCCTCTAGTCTCTTTATGAGGCTAGAGTTCGAAGTACATAAGTAATAAGTTATTTAAAGACAGTAATAGCACAAATACACATTTGGGCCCTAGGGGCGTACCAAACCATATACCAATAAAGTGGTATAAGAACCACGACTGAGCTAGACACTAGGCCTAGAGCCTCTAGAAGTGCTTGGACCACAAGGAACCACCCAAGTTAGTGACACAGGGGACCCACGGGGGACGCGTGCAGTGTAAATACACAACCGCAATACGCCGTTAACTTCTATGGAGAAAGTCGCGATCAGGAAATTATAGAAAAGGGACACTTAAAGGAGGACTTGGAGCAAACCCTTTGAGAACTAGGACTTTGGAGAGTCTCTACCCACGGGAGCACCGGAGTACTCGTGTTACCTCACCCAGGGAAGCCGGGTGCATAGGTGCCTTTCGGGGTCGGGTTTCGTCATCGATTTGAATGGCGATCTGCTGCAAAGTGCTGCTGGCGACCAAGTGGAAAGTGTCTGGGTGGATCCAAGAGTGGATCGGAGATCTGAAGAACCTGAAAGTAGAGGGGACAGAGTCTGGGTCACTAGCCAGTGACCAGGAAGGCGATGAGCAGATGCCCACCGATGTCGGGTGCTTCAGGTGCGTTGACGGTCATCTTGACTCCGCAGTCACGATGTCCAGGAGGCGTTGTCGGCAACCAGGAGCAGGATTCGGACTGTCCCATGACGTCTGCTGCTTGCTGAGGTGTCGGCGACCGGATTGGACCCAACAGGCCTTGGCAACAGCAAGTCTCGTGGAAAGTGGAAGATGACAATGGTGCAGACCAGCAAGGTCTGTGGGACTCACCCAGCAAGGGTAAGTAAGGGCAAGCCTGGAGCAACCAGGGAGCCCAAGAAGAAAAGGATTGGCCTTCGTGAAGGGCTACTAGCCAATGGGCTAGCGACCGCGAAGGAGCCTCGAGACGTCGCACGTGGAGCTCGCTCACAGGACACTCGTGGAGTGGAGGCCAGTGATCTTTGGTGCAGTTGGTGCTGGAGGCTGGAGCTACTCAGAGCCCAAAGCACGACTTCGTGGAAGGCCCAGAAGAGGATGCACTTGCAAATGTGCTCGGTGTCTAGGGGTCACGGTCTCACGTTACCCACGGCAGCTACGGGCCTCAGCTTTGCTGGGGACTCAGGGTAGCCTCTGGGAAGTCTGAGAATCTACCTCTGGTGATGCGATGACTTCGGCGTCCGATGGGAGCTTCAGAAATGCAGACCGGACAGATGCTTCTTTGGTGCCTGCCAAGCAGGGGAGTCACTCCTTGACCCCAAGGGAGATTCTTCTGTCCTCTAGTCTTGAGTAGAGCGTCGAAGGTCCAGGATTCAGTTTCAGAGTTTCGTCCAGGGATAATCTAAAGTCTTAAGGACTGGGTTCCTATACTTATACCAAGTTTAGGGGTTGGACTACTCTGTGGCCCCACCTATGGGTGGGTCAGGGCAGAGGGGTGGCTACACCCCTTTCCCTTTGTCCAGTTCGCGCCAAAGCAGGGGCTGGAAGCCCCTGATCCGGTTTGAACTGGGGTATGCACAGGGACACCAAATGTGCCCCCAGTGCAGGACTTCAAAGCACCCAGAGAGTGCTCCAGCCCAGCCCCAATACACATTATCCTGTCTGGGGAGGTGGTCACACCTCCCTGCAACAGGAAACCTATTGTCCAGGCCTCCCCTGCCGGAGTTTCGTCCAGCAGCAGGAGGCCAGACTTGTGTCTGTGGCAGCAGCATCCATTTTGTGATGCTGGGGCTCTGGAAAGAAGTTACCGGTTAGACCAGGGTGAACATGTCTCTCCCTCTAGAAGGGTGGAATGCTACCCCCGCCGCCAGGATTGGCGGGGGGTAGTATTCCAAGATGTTTGACACCAAACACGACATGTTTTGATGCAGTCATTCCAAAGTTAGCATTCTACCGCGAGGATATAATGCACTTAAGTGTATATGGTTTAACCGCAATTACAAACAGTACCAGAGAATGGACTCTGAGCACTGCAGAGGGGCCCTGCTCATGCAGTGGCACCTTCTCACATAAGAACCAAGCACTCTGCCTTCAGGATTGATAAGACCTGCTATAGGAGTGACTTATAGGTTTATATATGTGTAAGTATGTAGTGATATAGGTAACCTATATCACAGTAAGGGTAGCATGCACCACCTTACCCAGGCTGCAGTAGCAGACCTGTGGTGTCATTTTGGATGGCCTCCCAGGGGTGGCATAATACATGCTGCAGCCCCTGGTAGGCCTCTGAGGTACCTATGCCCTTCGTACATAGTATACCATATACTAGGGACTTATAAGGGCACTCCAGATTCCAATTAGAGATGTGCCTAAGGCACATGGAAACCATTTTAAAGAGGAAGCAGCTAGGCTGGGGTTCTGATTAGCAGGGCCCCAGCCAGACTAAGGTCGAAAAACAGTGAAGCATCAGCAAAAAGTGGGGGTACCCATGTGAAGCAGATCCTACTCTCCTACACAACCCCCCCAAACGCAGGGACATTAAACTAACCTTGACCAGTTAAGTCTTCATGTTCTAAGTGGAAATACCTAGAGAGTCCATCTGCATTGGCATGGTTACTCCCAGGTCTATGTTCCACTGTAAAGTCCATCCCCTGTAGGGAAATGGACCACCTAAGCAGTTTGGGATTTTCACCCTTCATTTGTTTTAGCCATAAGAGGGGCTTATGGTCGGTTTGAACAAGGAAGTGAGTACCAAACAAGTATGGCCTCAACTTCTTCAGAGCCCAGACCACAGCAAAGGCCTCCCTCTCAATGGCTGACCAACGTTTCTCTCTAGGGGTCAGCCTTCTGCTTATGAAAGCTACTGGCTGATCCTGACCTTCTTCATTCAATTGTGACAGTACAGCCCCTACCCCCAATTCAGATGCATCAGTTTGAACAATGAACTTCTTGGAGTAATCAGGACTCTGTAGAATGGGAGCAGTGCACATGGCCTGCTTCAGGTCATCAAATGCCTTTTGACAGTTAGCTGTCCACTGAACTTTCTTGGGCATTTTCTTAGAAGTTAAGTCATTCAAAGGTGTCACTATTGATCCATACCCTTTGACAAATCTTCTGTAGTACCCAGTCAGGCCTAAAAAGGCTCTCACCTGAGTCTGGGTAGTTGGAGCAGTCCATTCCATTATGGTCTGGATCTTGCTCTGCAGTGGTTGAACCTGGCCTCCACCCACAAGGTGGCCCAGGTACACAACCTGACTCTGCCCTATCTGGCACTTAGTGGCCTTGATAGTCAGGCCTGCCTTTTGCAGGGCCTGTAAAACATTCCTGAGGTGGACCAGGTGATCCTCCCAGGTGGAGCTAAAGACAGCAATATCATCTAGATATGCTGCACTATAGGCTTCCAGACCTGTGAGGACTGTATTCACCAACCTCTGAAAAGTGGCAGGTGCATTCTTCAGACCAAAGGGCATCACCACAAATTGGTAATGCCCACTAGGGGTTGAGAATGCTGTCTTTGGCTTTGCATCATCAGCTAGTCTGATCTGCCAGTAGCCAGCTGTCAAGTCAAATGTGCTGAGATATTTGGCTGAGGCCAAAGTATCTATGAGCTCATCTGCCCTTGGTATTGGATGGGCATCAGTCCTAGTGACTGCATTGAGACCCCTGTAGTCCACACAAAACCTCATCTCTCTTTTTCCACCACTGGTGTGAGGTTTTGGCACAAGGACCACTGGACTAGCCCAAGGCCTATCTGAGGGTTCAATAACTCCCAAATCCAACATTTTCTGGACTTCAGTCCTGATACAGTCCCTGACATGGTCAGGTTGCCTATAAATCTTATTTTTAATAGGCAGACTGTCCCCAGTGTCCACTTCATGAGTGCACCAGGTAGTCTGACTGGGTGTCAGTGAAAACATGTGTCTAAACTGATTGAGCACCTGTCTGCAATCAGTTTGTTGCTGGGAAGAGAGGCTGCCTGCCAAGGCCACACCATCTACTGACCCATCGTCAGGGTTCTGTGAGAGCAGGTCAGGGAGTGGGTCACTCTCTTCCTCCTGCCCTTCATCAGTAGCCATGAGCAAGCCCATGTCTGCCCTGTCCACATATGGTTTTAACCTGTTGACATGGAGAACCCTGTGGGGACTCCTGGGTGTTCCTAGGTCTACTAAGTAGGTAACCTCACCCTTCTGTTCAACAATAGTGTGGGGTCCACTCCATTTGTCTTGGAGAGCTGCTGGGGCCACTGGCTCCAACACCCACACCTTCTGTCCTGGCTGGTAAACAGTCAGTACAGCCTTTTGGTCATGCCAAGCTTTTTGAAGTTCCTGGCTAGCCTCAAGGTTTTTAGTTGCCTTTTTCATATACTCAGCCATCCGGGAGCGGAGACCAAGTACATAGTCCACTATGTCTTGCTTTGGGGGCTTGAGAGGTAACTCCCATCCTTCCTTCACCAAGCACAGTGGACCCCTAACAGGGTGACCAAACAGAAGTTCAAAAGGGCTGTAACCAACCCCCTTCTGAGGCACCTCCCTGTATGCAAATAAAAGGCAGGGCAAGAGTATGTCCCATCTTCGCCTGAGCTTTTCTGGGAGCCCTTTAATCATGCCCTTCAAGGTTTTGTTGAATCTCTCAACTAAACCATTGCATTGTGGGTGATAGGGTGTGGTGAACTTATAAGTCACTCCACACTCCTTCCACATTGCTTTTAAGTAACCAGACATGAAGTTTGCACCCCTATCTGATACAACCTCCTTAGGAAAGCCCACTCTTGAGAAAATTCCCAGGAGGGCTCTTGCCACCACAGGTGCTGTAGTGGTCCTAAGGGGAATAGCCTCTGGGTACCTGGTGGCATGATCCACTACCACCAGGATAAACCTGTGCCCAGATGTTGTTTGGGGATCCATGGGACCAACAATATCAATCCCCACTCTTTCAAAGGGCACCCCCACCACAGGTAGTGGTATCAGGGGGCCTTTGTAGTGCCACCTGCCTTGCCACTGGCCTGGCAGGTTACACAGGAGCGACAAAACTCCTTGGTGTCTTCAGACATGTGGGGCCAGTGAAAGTGAGGGACAATTCTGTCCCAAGTCTTGTTCTGGCCCAGGTGACCTGCTAAGGGAATATCATGGGCTAGGGTCAATAGGAAGCCCCTGAACTTCAGAGGTATTACCAACCTCCTGGTGGCACCAGGCTTGGGGTCTCTACACTCTGAGTACAGGAGTCCATCATCCCAATACACTGTATGGGGACCACTAGCTTTCCCAGCAGCCTCAGCAGCAGCTTGCTGTCTGAGGGGTTCAAGAGAGGGGCAGCTCTGCTGCTCCTGGCTCAGATCTGCCCTGGAAGGTCCCCCTGTTCCCAAGAACTCAACCTGGTCAGGTTCAAGCTCCTCTGGGACAGTTCCTTCCTCAGGACTGAGATCATCTCCCTCAAGAGACTGATCTTCCTTCTGAGCCAAGGGGGAAGGCACTGCCTTTACCCTACTACTCCTCCTCTTGGAAGGCACTTGGTCCATTATTCCAGAATCCAAGGCCTGTTCAGTTTTAGACATTTTGGCCTGTGACCTGGTCACAGCAAACACATCTGCAGGGATGCCCAGCATTTCTGCATGAGTCCTGAGCTCCACTTCTGCCCAAGCTGAAGTTTCTAAGTCATTGCCAAGCAAGCATTCGACTGGTAGGTTTGCACTTACCACAACCTTCTTAAGGCCAGTTACCCCTCCCCAGGAGAAGTTAACAACTGCCAGAGTATGGTCTGTTCTGACGTTGCTAGCATTGGTCACTTGGTACATTTCACCAAGTATAACTTGCCCAGGATCCACAAGGTCTTGTGTCACCATTGTGACACTTGCCCCTGTGTCCCTAAATGCCAAAGCCTCTTGTCCATTGATTAAAGGCTGTTGTCTGTACTTGCCCAGATTACTGGGACTCACAGAGGAGGTCACATCCATGCCTCCATCACAGACTAACACAGCCTGAGTGAGTTCTCTGACTAGGTCAGAGCCCACTTCAGTACCCAGGGTGAACCCTACTAAACCCTTGGCTGGAGCACTCCCACCAACTGTAACTGCACTAGGGGGAACAGGTGCCTTAGGGGCATTGGTGGGTGCTGGACTTAGAGTCTTTGGACTTGGTGCAATCACTTGTCCAGTGGGTCTTTTGCTTACAGACCTTGCACCATGGTTTTCTTTGGCCTTTTCCTTTGGTAGTCTGTGAATCCCCCCCTGAAGAAGATTTTTGGGGCCCTTGTGAAGACTTCTGGTCTTTACCCTTCTCCCCACCCTTATCAGAGTTCTTAGAATCTTGCTTCTTAGGGTCACCACCTTGGTTCTGTACCTTCTGCCTCACCCTGGTTCTGACCCATTTGTCTGCCTTCTTTCCCAATTCTTGGGGAGAGGTCAGATCAGAGTCCACCAGGTACTGATGCAACAGCTGATTTTGACAGATATTAAGAATCTGCTCCCTCATTATCAGATTGTACAATCCTATGAAGTCACACACCTTACTGCCCATCAACCAGCCTTCCAGAGCCTTAGCAGAACAATCCACATAGTCTACCCAGTCTTGAGTCTGTGCTTTTTGGGCATCTCTGAACTTCAACCTGTATTGTTCAGTGGTTAGGCCAAACCCATCAATAAGAGCACTCTTCAAGACCTTGTAATTATCAGCATCCTCTTCTCTTACAGTGAGGAGCTTATCTCTACCTTTGTCTGCAAAGGAGAGCCACAAGATTGCTGCCCACTGCTCCTGAGGGACCCTCTGTACTTTACAGGCCCTCTCCAGTCAGTTATCCATTTGTGGATGTCATCCCCACTCTGGTAGGGAGGGAAAATCTTGCTCAGGTTCCTATGGTCATAGGACCTTTCCCTATCTCTAGGGACATGGCTGCCACCATGGGACTCTAGTCCCAACTTGTTTCTCTCTCTAAGGAGATCTAGGGACTCCCTATCTAAAGCCAATTGCTTCTTTCTGATCTCCAGCTGAGTTTCCTCATACTGGACCAGTCTCTGTCTCCTCTCATGAGAGGATTCCCTCCTATGAGAAGAGACAGAAGTCCCTATTGAGGTGCCAGAGTGGTTAGACTCCTGAGAAGGAGATCTAGACCTTCTGGGCACACTCATAATCCTTCCTGGGGGGACAAAGGTGTGGTCTTCTAGATCCTCACCCTCATCTTCCACAGGAGGGATTGGGTTATCCAGGTCAGGGTCATTGTCACCCTCCTGGCCAGTTTCAGAGGGGGGGCTGGGGGTATTGCTACCCCCCTCCCCATCCTCTTCTTCTGCCCCACCCTCTGCTCCTACCCCTTCAGTCCCTAAGGGCTTACTGAGATCAAAAGCCACCAACATCTCTCTAAGGTGTTGGGTGGTGGGACTTTGGCCTGTCCTTAATTTCCTCAGATTGCATAATGCTCTCAGTTCCAAGAATGGGAGTGTATCATTCTTGGAGGGAGGAAGCCCAGTGGCTTCTGGCAAGGACTCTTTAGATCCTGCCTTTAAAGACATTACTAGTGTGGTGTGGTGTATGCACTACCTACTCTAGTGTGGCCTACTAAACTCTCTTGAGTTGTAGAAAGGGTTGTGCTATCCCTTAACACACAACTCTAAGTTCAGTAGAACTTACTGTATTCTAAGCTTAAATTATATGTACCTTAGGTACCTTTAGTGGTTTTCAGTTGATCAATTCAATTGAGATTATCTGGTAAAACAATAGCAAGCTGGAATCCCACACGCTGCACACCAATGTGAGAAGTTGGCCTGGTATATGCTGTCCACTAATTATAGTGGGCACCTTGCACCAGTCCACACAACCCCTTATTGGAGATAGGTTAAAGACAACCTTTATTGAAAGCTATCCTAGTGGTAGCTATGGAGAGCAGCCTTCAGGCTAAGTCTTGAAGGAATGTAAAGCAGCTTGTTTTACCAGTCTATAATCTCTTGAGTGACCAAATGAAAGAGCACCACACCAGGTATATATTCAAAATATATGTATTTATTGCTAAACACACCCCTCTAGTCTCTTTATGAGGCTAGAGTTCGAAGTACATAAGTAATAAGTTATTTAAAGACAGTAATAGCACAAATACACGTTTGGGCCCTAGGGGCGTACCAAACCATATACCAATAAAGTGGTATAAGAACCACGACTGAGCTAGACACTAGGCCTAGAGCCTCTAGAAGTGCTTGGACCACAAGGAACCACCCAAGGTAGTGACACAGGGGACCCACGGGGGACGCGTGCAGTGTAAACACACAACCGCGATACGCCGTTAACTTCTATGGAGAAAGTCGCGATCAGGAAATTAAAGAAAAGGGACACTTAAAGGAGGACTTGGAGCAAACCCTTTGAGAACTAGGACTTTGGAGAGTCTCTACCCACGGGAGCACCGGAGTACTCGTGTTACCTCACCCAGGGAAGCCGGGTGCATAGGTGCCTTTCGGGGTCGGGTTTCGTCGTCGATTTGAATGGCGATCTGCTGCAAAGTGCTGCTGGCGACCAAGTGGAAAGTGTCCGGGTGGATCCAAGAGTGGATCGGAGATCTGAAGAACCTGAAAGCAGAGGGGACAGAGTCTGGGTCACTAGCCAGTGACCAGGAAGGCGATGAGCAGATGCCCACCTATGTCGGGTGCTTCAGGTGCGTTGACGGTCGTCTTGACTCCGCAGTCACGATGTCCAGGAGGCGTTGTCGGTGACCAGGAGCAGGATTCGGACTGTCCCACGACGTCTGCTGCTTGCTGAGGTGTCGGCAACCGGATTGGACCCAACAGGCCTTGGCAACAGCAAGTCTCGTGGAAAGTGGAAGATGACGATGGTGCAGATCAGCAAGGTCTGTGTGACTCACCCAGCAAGGGTAAGTAAGGGCAAGCCTGGAGCAAGCAGGGAGCCCAAGAAGAGAAGGATTGGCCTTCGCGAAGGGCTACTAGCCAACGGGCTAGCGACCGCGAAGGAGCCTCGAGACGTCGCACGTGGAGCTGGCTCACAGGACACTCGTGGAGTGGAGGCCAGTGATCTTCGGTGCAGTTGGTGCTGGAGGCTGGGGCTACTCGGAGCCCAAAGCACGACTTCGTGGAACACCCAGAAGAGGATGCACTTGCAAATGTGCTTGGTGTCCAGGGGTCACGGTCTCACGTTACCCACGGCAGCTACGGGCCTCAGCTTTGCTGGGGACTCAGGGTAGCCTCGGGAAGTCTGAGAATCCACCTCTGGTGATGCGATGACTTCGGCGTCCGACGGGAGCTTCAGAAATGCAGACCAGACAGATGCTTCTTTGGTGCCTGCCAAGCAGGGGAGTCACTCCTTGACCCCAAGGGAGATTATTCTGTCCTCTAGTCTTGAGTAGAGCGTCGAAGGTCCAGGATTCAGTTTCAGAGTTTCGTCCAGGGATAATCTAAAGTCTTAAGGACTAGGTTCCTATACTTATACCAAGTTTAGGGGTTGGACTACTCTGTGGCCCCACCTATGGGTGGGTCAGGGCAGAGGGGTGGCTACACCCCTTTCCCTTTGTCCAGTTCGCGCCAAAGCAGGGGCTGGAAGCCCCTGATCCGGTTTGAACTGGGGTATGCACAGGGACACCAAATGTGCCCCCAGTGCAGGACTTCAAAGCACCCAGAGAGTGCTCCCGCCCAGCCCCAATACACATTATCCTGTCTGGGGAGGTGGTCACACCTCCCTGCAACAGGAAACCTATTGTCCAGGCCTCCCCTGCCGGAGTTTCGTCCAGCAGCAGGAGGCCAGACTTGTGTCTGTGGCAGCAGCATCCATTTTGTGATGCTGGGGCTCTGGAAAGAAGGTACCGGTTAGACCAGGGTGAACATGTCTCTCCCTCTAGAAGGGTGGAATGCTACCCCCGCCGCCAGGATTGGCGGGGGGGGTAGTATTCCAAGATGTTTGACACCAAACACGACATGTTTTGATGCAGTCATTCCAAAGTTAGCATTCTACCGCGAGGATATAATGCACTTAAGTGTATATGGTTTAACCGCATTTACAAACAGTACCAGAGAATGGACTCTGAGCACTGCAGAGGGGCCCTGCTCATGCAGTGGCACCTTCTCACATAAGAACCAAGCACTCTGCCTTCAGGATTGATAAGGCCTGCTATAGGAGTGACTTATAGGTTTATATATGTGTAAGTATGTAGTGATATAGGTAACCTATATCACAGTAAGGGGTGCATGCACCACCTTACCCAGGCTGCAGTAGCAGACCTGTGGTGTCATTTTGGATGGCCTTCCAGGGGTGGCATAATACATGCTGCAGCCCCTGGTAGGCCTCTGAGGTACCTATGCCCTTGGTACATAGTATACCATATACTAGGGACTTATAAGGGCACTCCAGATTCCAATTAGAGATGTGCCTAAGGCACATGGAAACCTTTTTAAAGAGGAAGCAGCTAGGCTGGGGTTCTGATTAGCAGGGCCCCAGCCAGACTAAGGTCGAAAAACAGTGAAGCATCAGCAAAAAGTGGGGGTACCCATGTGAAGCAGATCCTACTCTCCTACAACATCCACCACAGATGACAGGAGAGGCAAATCTGCACAACACACACACATCACCACCACCACCACCACTTCCACACCTGCACCTCTAACACCTTTGCACAGCACACACTATACACATCACAACCACCACTACCACTTCCAAACCTGCACCCTAAACACCTTGACACATCACACACCATGTCACCACAGAGAATGCCCAAATTCACTGAGAGTGAGTTGCGGGTCATGGTCGATGAGATAATCAGGGTAGAACCACAATTGTTTGGTAACCAGGTCCAACAGACACCACTAGCAACAAGGACGCAAATGTGGAGAAGGATAGTAGAGAAGGTCAATGCCACGCAATTAGGTAGGGACCGTGCCACGCAATAGAGATGAAATCGTGAAGAGGTGGCACGATCTGATGGCAGTGGTCAAAAAGAAGAGAGCCAAGAACCATGAGCTGGCTCACAGGACAGGCAGTGGCCCTCCCGTTCCACTCAAAACATTCACTGAATGGGAGGAGAAGGTGCTTGGCATTCTACATCCAGAGAGTCTCTCAGGAATACCCGGGGAGTGGAGGCTGGTACGTACAAACAAATGCCTAACATCACACAAATGTACTGTCTTGCACTATTACAAAATAATACCTCCTAGGTTCACATTCATTCATGTGCACAACACTCCCCCCAACACATCTCTCACAGATACAACAGACACTCCCCTGAAGCCCCCAAAGGTAGTTAGCAACATCACCATGGGTACATGTGTACATGCTGCCAGCACTACAACTCCCACCAGGCCCCTTGTCCCACAGCTGAGCAGGATGGAGCACTGCCCCCACCCAGAAGCATGCCTCAGCCATTGTGTGCTACACCCTCACCTAACAGGTAGGTAGCCATCTTTACAGGGAGGTGGGTGGGTGTTTGGGAGGCCTGCACTACAACTCCCACCAGGCCCCCTTGGCCCACAGCTGAGCAGGATGTAGCCCTCCCCCACACAGAAGCATGCCTCAGCCATTGTGTGCTACACCCTCACCTAACAGGTAGGTAGCCATCTTTACAGGGAGGTGGGTGTGTGTTTGGGAGGCCTGCACTACAACTCCCACCAGGCCCCCTTGGCCCACAGCTGAGCAGGATGTAGCCCTCCCCCACCCAGAAGCATGCCTCAGCCATTGTGTGCTACACCCTCCCTAACAGGTAGGTAGCCATCTTTACAGGGAGGTGGGTGGGTGTTTGGGAGGCCTGCACTACAACTCCCACCAGGCCCCCTTGTGCCACAGCTGAGCAGGATGGAGCACTGCCCCCACCCAGAAGCATGCCTCACCCATTGTGTGCTACACCCTCACCTAACAGGTAGGTAGCCATCTTTACAGGGAGGTGGGTGGGTGTTTGGGAGGCCTGCACTACAACTCCCACCAGGCCCCTTGTCCCACAGCTGAGCAGGATGGAGCACTGCCCCCACCCAGAAGCATGCCTCAGCCATTGTGTGCTACACCCTCACCTAACAGGTAGGTAGCCATCTTTACAGGGAGGTGGGTGGGTGTTTGGTAGGCCTGCACTACAACTCCCACCAGGCCCCCTTGTCCCACAGCTGAGCAGGATGGAGCACTGCCCCCACCCAGAAGCATGCCTCAGCCATTGTATGCTACACCCTCACCTAACAGGTAGGAAGCCATCTTTACAGGGAGGTGGGTGGGTGTTTGGGAGGCCTGCACTACAACTCCCACCTGGCCCCCTTGTCCCACAGCTGAGCAGGATGTAGCCCTCCCCCACCCAGAAGCATGCCTCAGCCATTGTGTGCTACACCCTCACCTCACAGGTAGGTAGCCATCTTTACAGGAGGTGGGTGGGTGTTTGGGAGGCCTGCACTACAACTCCCACCAGGCCCCCTTGGCCCACAGCTGAGCAGGATGTAGCCCTCCCCCACCCAGAAGCATGCCTCAGCCATTGTGTGCTACACCCTCACCTAACAGGTAGGTAGCCATCGTTACAGGGAGGTGGGTGGTTGTTTGGGAGGCCTGCACTACAACTCCCACCAGGCCCCCTTGGCCCATAGCTGAGCAGGATGTAGCCCTCCCCGCACCCAGAAGCATGCCTCAGCCATTGTGTGCTTCACCCTCACCTAACAGGTAGGTAGCCATCGTTACAGGGAGGTGGGTGGTTGTTTGGGAGGCCTGCACTACAACTCCCACCAGGCCCCCTTGGCCCATAGCTGAGCAGGATGTAGCCCTCCCCGCACCCAGAAGCATGCCTCAGCCATTGTGTGCTTCACCCTCACCTAACAGGTAGGTAGCCATCTTTACAGGGAGGTGGGTGGGTGTTTGGGAGGCCTGCACTACAACTCCCACCAGGCCCCCTTGTCCCACAGCTGATCAGGATGGAGCACTGCCCCCACCCAGAAGCATGCCTCGGCCATTGTGTGCTTCACCCTCACCTAACAGGTAGGTAGCCATCTTTACAGGGAGGTGGGTGAGTGTTTGGGAGGCCTGCACTACAACTCCCACCAGGCCCCCTTGTCCCACAGCTGAGCAGGATGGAGCACTGCCCCCACCCAGAAGCATGCCTCACCCATTGTGTGCTACACCCTCACCTAACAGGTAGGTAGCCATCTTTACAGGGAGGTGGGTGGGTGTTTGGGAGGCCTGCACTACAACTCCCACCAGGCCCCCTTGTCCCACAGCTGAGCAGGATGGAGCACTGCCCCCACCCAGAAGCATGCCTCAGCCATTGTGTGCTACACCCTCACCTAACAGGTAGGTAGCCATCTTTACAGGGAGGTGGGTGGGTGTTTGGTGAGGCCTGCACTACAACTCCCACCAGGTCCCCTTGTCCCACAGCTGAGCAGGATGGAGCACTGCCCCCACCCAGAAGCATGCCTCAGCCATTGTGTGCTACACCCTCACCTAACAGGTAGGAAGCCATCTTTACAGGGAGGTGGGTGGGTGTTTGGGAGGCCTGCACTACAACTCCCACCTGGCCCCCTTGTCCCACAGCTGAGCAGGATGTAGCCCTCCCCCACCCAGAAGCATGCCTCAGCCATTGTGTGCTACACCCTCACCTAACAGGTAGGTAGCCATCGTTACAGGGAGGTGGGTGGTTGTTTGGGAGGCCTGCACTACAACTCCCACCAGGCCCCCTTGGCCCATAGTTGAGCAGGATGTAGCCCTCCCCGCACCCAGAAGCATGCCTCAGCCATTGTGTGCTTCACCCTCACCTAACAGGTAGGTAGCCATCTTTACAGGGAGGTGGGTGGGTGTTTGGTAGGCCTGCACTACAACTCCCACCTGGCCCCCTTGTCCCACAGCTGAGCAGGATGTAGCACTGCCCCCACCCAGAAGCATGCCTCAGCCATTGTGTGCTACACCCTCACCTAAAAGGTAGGTAGCCATCTTTACAGGGAGGTGGGTGGGTGTTTGGGAGGCCTGCACCACAACTCCCACCTGGCCCCCTTGTCCCACAGCTGAGCAGGATATAGCCCTCCCCCACCCAGAAGCATGCCTCAGCCATTGTGTGCTTCACCCTCACCTAACAGGTAGGTAGCCATCTTTACAGGGAGGTGGGTGGGTGTTTGCGAGGCCTGCACTACAACTCCCACCTGGCCCCCTTGTCCCACAGCTGAGCAGGATGGAGCACTAGTCCCACTCATAGGCATGTGACATCTGTGCAGCCGCACATGACACCATGCCACCTAGTCCACAGTCACCAACACAAATAATGCAAAACAGTTGTGTTGTAGTCACCATGCACAAGTCTCTGTTCAAAATTGACCCACATTGTGTACACTGTGCCAGGCATCACACACTGCAACACTAACAACGATCGTGCTGCCCTGCAGCAGTGTCTGGCCGTTTGTATGGCAAAGTGCAAATCACCCATGTCATACCACAGTGTTGCAATGTAAACAGTGGAAGTGCAGTGCACCCAAAAACTACACTGCAGCTGGGACTCACAATGCTAAACTAAGCACATCCCAAATGTCCTGCAACACACCCCGCTACCACAGTGCTGCACTGAATTGCAGAACAGCACCTTGTCTGAATTAAATTGTCAAAGGTGTCTTGTTTGGACCACCGATGTGTGTATGCATTGACAATGTTCACGTCTCACACTGTCTGTCTGAACAGTGCTGGTATAGTCTGGCCCCAAAACCACACATTGTCTGCACAGGGCTGAGTACATCTCACACACACACCACTGTTGACCACAACATGTCAGTGTATGGATGCCCTGGAACAACTGCTTCACCAGTACTGTGCTCATGTTCTCAGGTCCACAAATACCATGAAACCATGACAGTGTGGAAATGTATGCTGGGTGAGATCTTCACCCTGCTGTATGTCACCACTGTGCTACGAGACTATACCCCTTGCCCTATTGTGCCTTCAAATGTCGGGGGAGTGAACCCCACAGCCAGATAGCTGGGACAACAGTGATGGGGGGCTATACCCCATGACCAAATTTAATCTGAAATCAATGGGTACAAAAAGCCACACACACATCATGCTCACCACACGCAGATTCCATCCAAAGATTTCTACCAAGTCACATAGCCATGTCATTGCTCACCTGCACCTCAAACGGTAGTTAGCCATCTACACAGTGAGACGTGTAGTGTGTTTGGCTATCCGTCCCACAAAATGCAACATGCATGCTGTTCCACCACTATGGAGGATGGGACACTACACCCCCAATAAGAAGCATGTGGCAGGCAATGTATGCTACCCACCCAACTCACAGGTAGGTAACCGCATCTCACAGGTCGGGGTGTGTGGGGCTGGGAAGCTTGCACAACAACTCACACGGGCCCACCTGACCGCCAGCACACAAGACCCATTACTTCCTGGCACCAACATGCATGTGTCAGTCATTGCAATGTACACTTCAAAAGAACTGGCATGTGGACATATCATGCTGACTTGTCCCACACTGGACCAAGATGGAAGCCCTCATCATACACACACAGAGAGGTCTCTCAAATACAAGGAAAACACAGCAAACACAACATATGAACAGCCACAACATGCAGCCAGATATGCATTTAAAAAAACATGTTGGCATAGGACACCAGGCCTCTCAATGCACAACTGCACATCCAGATAGTATTGGCAACTATAGTGTGCACACACCTAAGAAAATGAAACTGTGACAGAAACCAAAGTGTGAATGACTGAAACACATGTAGATGGAACTCCGAGCACAACCATGCACACCACTACATGCCATCTGACATAGCAGTGGTCCAGACCACCTAGGATCTAATTAAAGCAAACTTAAGCATGTCTGGAATTGCAAATACAGATATCTACACCACATTGAAAAGGTATGCATGAAACTACAATGGTCACTCACTGTGCAGAGTAAACCGCTGCAAGGGCTCTACAAGTGACACATACGAGTAAATGGATGACATATGGTTGATCAATAACAGGATGCCAACATGAGACTGTCAATGTCAAAAAATTATATTGTGCATGTCATGTCTTGACAACTCCCAATATGCACAAGTAATGCATGTACCACAACAGCTTGTAATGCATCACTGGATGTCGGTCAATGCAAATTTGTACAGTGAACAACTGCTGGATGTATAAACAGTTGATGTAACACTGCTAACACAAACTTTGATGGGTGCAACACAATGACCATTTCTCATCTGACCCACAGGTGACCAAGAACTCACTGCAGAGGATGACACCACCCTGCAGAGCCAGTCCCCCCGGAACAGAGACAACTGGATGAGAACTCCCTGGATTCCTTGGATGAGAAGCTCCACGCTGGCCCATCTGGTGTGGCAGGCCGCAACCAGTCCCAGGCACCCATTGTCCCCACAACCACATCAGCTGCAGCTCCTGACCATCCTCTGACAGCTGCTGTCACGGCCTGTGTGTCAACCACTACCACCACCACCACCACCACAGCTGTCCGTAACACCCTCCCTGCCCCAGGGGTTGAGCAGCCCACCATATCGACTGCGGAGGCCAGGGAGAGGATGCAGCGGGCCAATGTGAGGACCGGACAGGACCGTGGCAGCAGTGCAGCTGGTCGGGACAGGGTCATGCAGAGGGGGACTGATCCTGGGACGGAAGCCCTGGGCCACATCGACAGAGTCCTTGGGGCCTACCAACAGGCCCAGGGACAAATGGGCCGGTTAGAGGAAGAATCTCGGGAGCACCTCCTGCTGCTGAGGTCCATGGACACACGCATGGGACAGATTGTGGACCTCTTGGGGCAGCTAGTGGCGGTTCTGAGGGACAGGCAAGTGCAACATTCTACCCCTCCGCCTCCCCCTGTTGGGCAGCAGGATAACACTTCATCATCCTCCCCTGCGTCCACAGAGGGGGGTGAGTCCTCAGACACCACTGCCCCTGCAGCAGTGGCCCCTCCAGTCAAGCGCAAGAGGGGACGTCCAAGGAAAGGCCAGGGGGACTCACGTGCCAAAGCACCTGCCAAACGCTAGTCCCCGAGCCACCCATGATGGCAGACCACTGCACCACTGCATTGACCTTTTGGACTATCCTTCACCACACTGCCATGTGAATAGCATCTATCTGTTGGACTGGGTCTCCACATCATTGTGGGGACTACTCAAGTATCTCATCTACCATGACTGTCAACTCACTTCTTCAATTCCCCACTTCACATCTTCTCCACCCTCGCATGTCACAGTTGTAAATAAATACACCTTACACACATGTTGTTGTGTCTGCTCCGTCTTTAATACAGGATGTGCAACCTTCACCGTGTAGGACATGGTCCAGGGGAATGGAATGTAGGTAACAAGTGAGATGCTGAAGGGACCTAGGGAAAACCGCAGAACAAGAGTCACTTGTATGGGTGTGGCATTGCACACATCACACAACACTTGTCAACAAGGTACTCAGATCTACAAACTTTACACAGAGCAACAGTCACCATAGAGACATTCTGTATCACACTAACCAATCACACATACATTGGCAGGCAGCAATGAGTCAACACCAAGCTGCAGTCAGCAAGCTCACATACACCCACACAGCAACAGCAACACCATCAGACCATTTTGTCCCTTCTACATCGTCACTCACCTTCAAGTGAAGTAGCGGGTGATGAGCTGTTGATGCATGCCGACCCCTTCCTCCTCTCCACTGCCCTCGTCATTGGATCCGGGTTGATTTGCAGGCGGCGGCCTCCAGGATCAGGGGTATTGCCTTGCGAATGGCCAGGTTGTGGAGCATGCAGCATGCCACCACTATCTGACACACCTTCCCTGGCGAGTACATAAGGGCACCTCCAGTACGGTCCAGGCACCGAAATCTTGATTTTAGGAGACCAAATGTCCGTTCTATCACACGCCGTGTCCTCCCATGGGCATGATTGTATCACACATCAGCTGGCGTGACGGGATTCCGCAATGGGCTCAGCAACCACGGGCGGTTCGGATATGCCAAGTCACCTGGTTGTGAGAGACACAGATTAACCTTGCAGTCCCAAAATGCAACACAACAGCATGTCACACACACACCACTCTAATCCGCTATGCATACTCACCCACAAGCCATGCACGCTCAGGAAGCAGATTGGCCATCAGCTGAGGAACGATGCTGCTGCGCAAGATGTGGGCATCATGGGCTGATCCGGGAAACTTGGCACACACGTGTGAGATGATCATGTCCGCCAGGCACACCACTTGAACATTTACCGAGTGTGAATGCTTCCTATTGCGGTAAACCTGTTCACGTGCCTGTGGTGGCACAAGCCCAACATGTGTGCAATCAATTGCACCAATGACATGGGGGATATGTCCAAGGGCATAGAAATCGCTCTTCACAGCCACCAACTCAGGCCCCTGGGAAAATGGATATATCTGTCTTTGTACAGCATCATGGCCGACAGGACATCCCTCATCACCATGCTGAACATCGGCTGTGACATCCCGCCTGCACTTGCGACCGTGTGCTGGAATGAGCCTGTTGCAAAGAAAAGCAGGCATGCCATCACCTTAGATGTTGCGGTGAAAGCTGTTGGATATGTCCGACGTAGCTGCAGGTGGGGCTCCAACATGGCACATAGGTCCTGCAGGGTTTGTCGGTCCAGCCTGAATTTGTGGAGTATATCCTCATTCTCCATGTCTGCCAGGACTGTGAACGGACGATGGATATTGGGCCTCCTCCTCCTAGGACAGATCACAGTGCACATATGTCAATGCAGAAGACCATGAAATGTGCATCACATAAATTTTTTCAACAGACACATTCCCAAGTCTTACAACATGCACCATTAACCGGCAGGGCACTTCACAAATAGGTACACATCAGGCACACTACTCGTACACCTGTCCTCTTACCAGCAGCAATTATCTGTGCACCCCTCCGGCTCATTCGCAAGCACAGTGTGATATACTAACAGATATGTGTGCATACCTGTGAGTATGACCCCCAGCATATGTTACTAATTGCAATACTACCCGAACACACCATGTTGCTGGCCCTGATACACCTACCAAAACAGGTTGCACATGGCACACTTCAACTACACACTGACCACCGGCTGAGCGTGGGGGACACGTGTGTGCATGTGCATTGGACAATGTGCCAGTTGCTGATGCCCCTAGTTCAGAAAATGAGACGACAGTGTGCGTTACATTGCACACACAGACATTGACCATTATCTACATATGCTATGCAACACATTAACTGGACAGTCTACATTTCATTACATGTGCGAGTGTATGTGCCCATGCAATGTACTGGCGACCCATATATGGTATGTGTTGGTGACGTGGAGTGACATGTCCCTTCTGTGCATTTGCCCTCATGAGGACCCTTCAATTGTTGAGACACTGGGCACTGTACATGTTGGCCTATGCAGAGAGCTGGAGGACACGTTAGGTGCAGCACAGCTACTCCACAACTCTATTAACGCTCACTCCAGGCACTGTCTGGCAGACATATGGCGGTGCCTACCGCCTGGCCCCTGAGGTGTGTCACCGGCATGGACCATGCCCTTGCAGCCAATGGGAAGCAGCCTCGTGGTAGCCTGATGCGAGTTTGAAAATCGCGGTAGGCGTGCACCACCCCCGCGGAGGCGGTCACTGGAGGCATTCAAAAGATGCACCACCGCGGTAGCGCGCACATGGACCCTACGGTGTGTCACCGGCATGGAGCATGCCCTTGCAGCCAATGGGAAGCAGCCTCGCGGTAGCCTGATGCGAGTTTGAAAATCGCGGTAGGCGTGCACCGCCACCGCGGAGGCGGACATTGGATGTATTTGAATGAGGCAGACCTGGTACACCAATTGCAGCACCCTGGGACCACTGACACAGCCCCAGGGGCCTTTATATGTGTGGGAGGGTGCACCACATTCCCACAGCTACCAAGGACTGCAGACTGACAACCCTCCACCTACTGCTGCTGCCTCAAGGGACTGCTGGCAGCCACCCTGCACCTGCTGCCTCAAGGGACTGCTGGCTGCCACCCTCCACCTGCTGCCTCAAGGGACTGCTGGCTGCCACCCTCAACGTGCTGCTGCTGCCACATGTCCATTGTGATGTCGAGGACTCAGAAGATCCGTGCCAGTCCCTTCACCAGTGAGGAGCTTGGGGTCCTGGTAGACGGGGTGCTTGCACAGTACCTAAGGCTTTATGGCGGCCCTAATGTCGTAGTAAGTCTCCCAGACTGTGAGTGAGAGTGCAGGGTGTGCACATGTGGGGTGGAGGTGCTTCGGTATGTGTCAGTGGTTGTGGGGCTCTGACATGCACTGCCTATCATGTTTACTACAGCGGGAAGGGCTTGGTGGGCTCTTTCACACGTTACCCTGCATGCCTATCCTGAGTAGAGGGACATGTCCTGTAGTGTCAGCCATACAGTGCAGCTGCATTTTGGTGACGCAGGAGTCTGGCCAGTTATTGTTTGTGTGAATGGCTGTGTTGCTCCAAATTAACCCACTCAGTGTCAGTCCACCTACCCTGCACAGTCCCCGCCGAATGCCACATGTCCACATCACTGCATGTACATTGTGTTCCATGTGTGTTTGGGTCACGCCTCTTCATCTAAGTCCCATCTCTGCCATGTAGATTGCACAGGAGCAGGCGTGGGAGAAGGGTGTGTGTATGACAGTTGTTGTCACTCTATGTGAGTTCCAGGACACAGTGAGGCTTTCACAGGGCTAGGACACTTAGGAATGCGCAGTGTTGGACACAGTGAGTCCAACAACAAGACACATGTTTTGCTATCTTCTCTATGTGTAGTTGTAGGTAACTGCAGACAGTAGCTGCAGCCAGACTACACGTTGCTTGCTGTGTTGGTATTCTGCATGTGAATGGGATGTGGAGGTACTGTGTCCACCATCGAACATGCATGCCTGTACGCCTGATTGACCAATGACATTGCACCATGTTCACAGCAATTGTTGGCTATGTGACAGTTGTAGGTGGAGTTTTGGATGAGTCACTGTCGTGCTACTGCATTTTCGTTGTGTTGTCATTGTGCACTGTGTCACTGGAACCTCACCCCTCTTGTCTCCCATGCCTGCAGCTGAAGGTCCACCAGCGTAAAGCCGTGTGGAGGGCCATTGCCTCCAAAGTCCAGGATCTGGGTGTGTCAAACCGAAGGCGCACCCACTGTCATAAAAGGTGGGACGACATCTGCCGGCTGAGCAAGAACGTGGCCGAGATGACGCTGGGGCTGCTCCCTCGGACTGGCAGGTTGGCTAGGCGCAGCATGACACAACTAATGGCCCGCATCCTGGCTGTCACACAACCTGAGCTGGACAGACAACTGAAGGAGCATCAGCAGCGAGCCAGGGGTGAGTATGTGTTGCAGGCTGCCTTTGGCTGGGAGTGGGTGCATGTGTCTACAGAGTGTGCAAATTGTCAGCTGTGTGACGTTGGTTGTGTGGTGCAATGTTTTGGGAGTGGCCTCTGTGCTGGGTGTATGTGCCATGCTTTTGCCCAAACGGTGCTTCATGAAGTGAGTTTTAGCACTGTGCATCTCTCTTACATTTGGAGTTGTGGCCTTCAGGTACCTTCTGCTGTGGGGTAGTGTGTGAATTCAGATGGATGGGAATGCCAGTGTGCCAACTGTGAATGCGTTTCAATGAATGCGTGCAATTCCAGACCTCAGATGTCTGCCAGTCAGACATCTGAGGCCAATGTGCAACAGTAGATGTGCCGATGGACTCGATATGGTGGATGGCATGTGTGCAGGGTCATTGTGGGCTGGTATGTTGTAGTCTGTGTGGTCCCCTACTGCTCCACACATGTAGGTGATGTGCACCATGTTGTGGTGTTCATCCTTGCCAACACCGGGACAGTGTGTGTGCACAGGCCATTTTGGGGCTGTGTCTGATGTGAGCCAACTGCAGGATGGTGTGCTGTGTGAGTCACCTGGGGCACTTATGGCAGGATGTGTGGCGGACATGCACCATTGTGTTGAGATTTTGGGTGGCAAGATATATGTGTGCACAGGGTGGTATGCAATGTGCTGCACACCTCTTTCTAGGATGCAGATGTATTGGCACGTGTTAGTTCTGTTGATCCCACTCATCTCACAGTACTTCTCTCTCTATGCAGCAGCTCCCGTATGTGCAGAGGGAGAGGGTACGGACACCAGTGGTGAGGCTTCCAGTGCAACAGCCGCACCGGAGCAGACTGACACAGATGTGACCAGCGCCGAGGAGGGGGACAGGAGTCTGCTAGAGGATTCACAGCCGGAGACACAAAGCTCTACCTCATCTGACGCCAGCGGTGACACATCCATGTTGGGGGGTACAGGGAACGGGGACTCGGCCTCCTCTTCCGCCACACAGCGTCCAGTGCCCAGCCTCCCTTCAAACTCCACTGGTGCTGCCCGTGTCCGCATGAGTAGGAAGGGAAGAGTCACCTTCACCCCAGGCACAGCTGCCCCAGCCCGTGTCAGCCCTGCTGCCCTCAGTGCAGAAGCAGTCGAGCTATTGCGCCAGCTGTGTGTGGGGCAGACAGCACTTCTCAATGCCTTCCAAGAGCACGACAAAAAGTTGGGGCAGGTTATAGCTTTCATGGAGGGCTTACATTCCGACATAGGTGGGCTACACCGGACTGTGCAGTCCTTGTCATCAACTGTGACAGCAGCCCTGCAACAGGCACATAGTCAGGGAGTGGCTCCCAGCACTCGGTCTGGCCCCGTGTCACTGTGCACCTCTGACGACAGTGACAATGCTCAACGGACCCCAAAGTCCCGATACAGAACCCACAGCACACAGGAGCAGCAGCAGCCCAAGCGTACTAGGGCGCAGACACCATCCCCACATAAGAGTAAGGCCACCCCAGAGCGCAGAGAGAAAATCCCATCAGGCGACAGCAAGGGCCACAAAGCAAAGAAAAAAGCATCAGGGTCACAGGCCTCACCTACCTCCCCTGCCAAAGACTCCCCTGTCCCAAAGACGTCTCGCAGAGGCAAAATGACAGTTTCCACACCCACTGAGAAGGTGTTGCCTGCAAACATTACACAGGATGAGGGCCCCATGGATAATCCATCCTTGACCTCCACTCCCATCCCAAGCCCTGTGAAGCCAGCACGGGAGGACACTGTAGGGGGCAAAGCTGGTGGACAGAGGGAGGCAGGGCGGCGGCAAACACCAGGCAAGCGCACAGCGGGATCCAGCATGTCCCCAGAGGGAGGGTCACCATCCACACCAGAATCAGCTTTGGTGTTGGGGTCACCTGTTGTGTCTGCCCCAGTTCCCCTCAATCCCCAGACAGGGAAGCCTTTCAGGATCCCCAAGAAGTGGAGAGGCACCTCTCCACAATCTCCGGCACACACTGTGTCTCACCAGGGCATGAGTCCACCTCCCTGGGCCACCACCCCACCTGGTCCAAGCAGCCCCCCAGCTACCACATGCACAGTTGGCTCTTCCACAGTTGTTACTCCCTCTGCCCAGGGCAGTCCTCCAACTGACCCCAACACACAGTCAGCTCCAAGTCCGACAGACAGCCCCACCTGAGTGGTGGTCACCCTCACACACCTGTCTGTCCACAGGGGTGCGTGTGATGCCCATTGTCACGCCCATTACTCTGTTGCTGGGCATGGCATGGTAGAGTTGCATACATTCCCTGTGTAGCTTCTTATGTCACTACTCTGCACAATGTCTTTGCCTTTTTGTTCACTGCTGTTTGCCCCTTGCCTTTGCAGCATCTCATGTACCTCACCTGCACATTGGACTGGCCACTGGCCTTGCTGTTCACTGCTGTTTGCCCCTTGCGTGTGCAGCATCTCATGTACCTCACCTGCACTTTGGACTGGCCACTGGCCTTGTTGTTCACTGCTGGTTGCCCCTTGCCTGTGCAGCATCTCGTGTACCTCACCTGCACATTGGACTGGCCACTGGCCTTGCTGTTCACTGCTGTTTGCCCCTTGCCTGTGCAGCTTCTGATGGAACTACTCTGCACATTGTACTTGCCTTGTGTTTTACTGCTGTTTGCCCCTTGCCTGTGCAGCATCTCATGTACCTCACCTGCACATTGGACTGGCCACTGGCCTTGCTGTTCACTGCTGTTTGCCACTTGCCTGTGCAGCATCTCATGTACCTCACCTGCACTTTGGACTGGCCACTGGCCTTTTTGTTCACTGCTGGTTGCCCCTTGCCTGTGCAGCTTCTGATGTTACTACTCTGCACATTGTACTTGCCTTGCGTTTCACTGCTGTTTGCCCCCTGCCTGTGCAGCTTTTCATGTAAATACTGTGCATATTGAAATGCCCACTGGCTTGGCTGTTGCCCAAATTTGTTGTCTCTATATGCAAATTGTGAATAAACACAGTTGGTCCTGCAGTGAGTTGTGTCAGTGACCTTCCTGAATAAAGTTGTTTCTGTGTGTGCATGGTTTACTGCGTCCCAGGCTCAGTATGCCACTTCAACATTGCCAATGGGTTGTCTCACCTTTCATTTGTTTGCAGGGGTGGGAGGCACTTCATTTCTACATGACTGTGATACTTATGGGTGCAGTGCAGGTGGTTGGCAATGAAATCTTGTTGTCATCTTCCTTCTTGGCTCATGTTATCTATGGTGGACACATGTCAGGTTTGTGGGCAATGGCAGCACAGGGTGGGAGTTAGGGCACAGGCTTACAGGCAGGCAGGCCAGGGTCATGTGGTCTGTGTGAGCTTCCTTTCTGTGTGCCAATCAGTGTCGGTGTATGAACATCTTGTGGTGATGAGTTATCCAGGTCCCATGGCTTACTTCCAATGTGTGCACTTGGGTGGTGGAGAAGTGTATGGTGTGAAGGGGTGAATTGGTTGTGACTGTGGATGTGTGTGCACCTGCATTGTCAACTACTGCCATGTGTGACCCTGGAGTGGTGTGCCTGTATGTGTACTTGTTTAGCCCTGTGGTTGTGTTTTGTGCACATGGCAGTATTGTGTGTTGCTGTTGTGGGAGGAGGTATGTGTGACATATCCTACTTGTACTTGGCTGTCATGTAGTGTGTCACTGTGTGTTGTGCAGCAGACATTGTCTTGTCCAGTATTTGGATGCCTTTGTGTGGCTGGTCAGTGTTTGAGTTCAGGGCCTTCCTTACATCCCTGTGCCTATACATGGGTGTCCTTGCTGTCTCCAGGAGTTGTTGCATTGGAGTGACCGTGGTTTGTGTTGACTGACTGTGTCAGCCATGTGTGCTGTGATGGGCTGTGTGTGTTCTCACATGTGTCTTGTCTTGCATGAGCATCACACATGCTTGATGGTTGTGTCACTGCCCTTCCATTTGTGGGCACCTCACTTTGGCTTTCCTATATGTTGTCCTCCATTACTGCTGGCATGTGGTGTGTGTATGTAGCTGTGAGTCAGGGTGGTGTGTGTGTGTGTGACTTGTCAGGTAGTGTGTGCAGTGAAGTGTTTGGTCCTCATCTGTGTGTGTGTACATTTTGTGCCTGGCCTCAGTGTTCTTGGCTTGTGTGTGATGTTGTTGTGGTGTGTGTGTTGGCTGGGGCCTGGGCTTCTGTGCTATGTGTTCCTTTGCAAAGGGTCCTGCTGTGGCTGTATATGCAGTTGTTGGGACGTGGGGCATGGTGTGGCTGTAGTTGTGTGGTTGTTGTGCAGGAGTGGCACTTGGGAGGCACATGTTGTGTCCCTTCAAGGAGGTAGCTGGTGTGTTGTGGATGGAGTTGTGGCTCTGTGCGATTTGTACTGTGCCCTTGGCATGCGCTGGCCCTGTGCTCTGCGTTGTGTGCATGGTTTCATGCACACTGACCGCGGCGGTGACGTAACCGGGACATTTGTTCATGAATGCGGTACATGGGTGGGCAGTATGTGGCGAGATGTTTTTTGTCACAGGTGGGATATGTGTGTGTGCAGTAATGGCTGTGTGCCTGTCCCCACAGGGGTGTGTGGTGTTCCCATGCGATGTTTTTCCACCCTGGAGCTGTGTATTGTGTTACTTGCACTGTTGTGTCTGTACGTCCGCGGCGGTGGATAACTTGCAGGTGGTGTATCATGTACAGCACCGGGAAGGTGTGTTGGGCAGGATCCATCGAGGTGTGTCCCGGGTGTTTCTTTTCTGTCTCCGCTGTGATGTCTCCGCCGTCTTTCGCTGTGCGGTTTCTCCGTCGCGGTGCACTGCCCTGTTTCCGGCATCGTGATATCTTCGGCGTACGGGACGTCATTCCGCACGGCGGTGTGTGGTGATTGGCTCACTCCGCCGCGGTGGCGGGCGCACTTTGATGGCGGTCGGCATCGCACCGCAGCGGGCGGGAAATATGCAATGTGTGGCCATCCTAATATGGCGGGCGTGGAGACCGCTGGCGGCGTGCGGTAAATGGGTGTTACTGCCACCGCCGGCACCGCGGTCGTGTCTCCGCCTGCCATCCTAATAGGCCCCAAAGTAAGGGGGTCATTAGCATGGCGGGCGGACTTTGTCCGCCCTCCATACCCCCGGGAAATGGAACCGCCCGCAATGCATGCGGCGGTCCCACACATGCCATTAGGATGCGCCCGCCACACTGGCGGGCACATCCCGCATTCCTGACATTGCGGCGGGCGGTGCAGTGCCAAAAATGCAAGTTGTGCTTTTCAATGCACAACGTGACAGGCACCGCGCGGTGCCTGCCACGTTGTACATTGAAATGCATGGGGGTACCATAGGTACCCCCCATGTGCACCCCCCACTCCCCCAACACTCCGGGGGCCTGCAACGGGCCCCCAATAGCAATTACCGTATGCCTATCCATGGCGGCAACGCTGCCATGGAAAGGCACACCTCCGCCAGCATCATAATATGGATGGCGGTGTCTTGCAGACACCGCCACCATATAATGCCCCTTTTCCGCCGGTCGACGAGTCGACCGGCGGAAAAGCGGCGGACGGTCTTTCCGTCCGTCGGGGTCCCCCCGCCATAGTAATATGGCGGGGGGGGAAATGTGTGGCGGGCGGAGGAAAATAGCGGGCGGATCGCCACCGCCATGCGGGCGGTGGCGATCCGCCTGTTATCATAATGGGCCCCTATATTATTGACAACGATATTTTGGATTCGATATTTTTGTACTTACCTGTTTGTAGATAGGAATTCGATATTCTGGCATTCTATATTTTTTCCACGATATTTTGGCAGGTCGATATTTTGCTCCTCGATATTCTGTCAGTGATCCAAATATATAAACAATTTACTAGGCCCACTTCACACAACACAAAAATATTAAAACTGGGTAAGATTTACAAATTTCCCTCTAGTAAATGCAACAGCAGGGAAAATGTTGGATTGCGGAGGGGTAAAATTTACTATTACCACATCAGTCAGTACAACAATAGGGAAAATGTTGGATTTCAGAGGGTAAAATCTACTATTCCCACTCCAGTCAGTACAACAGTAGGGAAAGTGTTGGATAGCAGAGGGGTTTAATTTACTGTATCCACTCTAGTCAGTACAGCAGTAGGGAAAGTGTTGTATTGCGGAGGGGAAAAATTTACTATTCCCACTCCAGTCAGTACAACAGTAGGGAAAGTGTTGGATAGCGGAGGGGTAAAATATACTATTGCCAATCAATCATCAATCAATCAATCAATCAGGCATTTGTTAAGCGCGTCTACTCACCTGTAAGGGTCTCAAGGCACTTGGGATAGGGGGGGTGCAGGTTCCAGTCCATCAAGGAGGGGGTCTGTCGAAGAGCCAGGTTTTGAGGTTTCTTGCGAAGATGGGGAGCGATGTTGTCTGTCTGAGGTGGAGCGGAAGGTCGTTCCAGGCTTTGGCCGCGAGGAAGGAGCGGCCTGCAGATCTGGTCTTTCTGGTGTGGGGGACCACGGCGTAGGAGAGCTGGGCTGATCGTAGGGTCCTTTGGGGTGCGTGGAATTTGAGTCGGCTGTTCAGGTATGCTGGTCCGGTGTCGTGGAGGGCTTTGTGTGCGTGGGTGAGTATCTTGAAGGTGATTCTAGCCTTGACGGGGAGCCAGTGGAGTGTGCGCAGGTGCTGCGAGATGTGGCAGTGTTTTGGCAGGTTGAGGACCAGTCTTGCGGCGGCGTTCTGGATGTTCTGTAGCTTGCGGGTGAGGTTTTTGTTTATTCCGGCCTAGAGTGCGTTGCCGTAGTCGAGTCTGCTGGTGACCAGGGCGTGAGTGACGGTCTTTCTGTGTTCGAGGGGGATCCATTTGAAGGTCTTACGAAGGAGGCGGAGGGTGTGGAAGCAGGAAGATGAGACGAAGTTGATTTGGCGGTCCATTTTGAGCTCGGAGTCCAGGATGATTCCCAGGTTGTGTGCGTGGTCCGTGGGGGTTGGCGGGTTTCCGAGGGCGGGGGGCCACCAGGTGTCGCTCCAGGCATCGGGGTTTGGGCCCATGATGCGTACTTCTGTTTTGTTGGTGTTTAGTTGTAGGCAGCTGTTTTTCATCCATTTGGCGACGGCTTCCATGCCTTCTCGAAAGTTGTGTCTGGCGGTGTTGGGTTCGTTGGATAGGGAGAGGATGAGTTGGGTGTTGTCTGCGTATGACACAATGTTGAGTCGGTAGGTTCTGACGATGGGGTGAGTGGAGCCATGTAGACGTTGAAGAGCGTCGGGCTGAGGGAGGAGCCCTAGGGGACTCCGCAGGTGGTAGGTGCAGGGTCCGAGAGGAAAGGGGGGAGTCTGACCCGCTGCGTTCTGCCGGAGAGGAAGGAGCGGATCCAGTCGAGGGCCTTGACCTGGATTCCTGCGTCGTGGAGTCTGCGTATTAGGGTGCAGTGAGAGACTGTGTCGAATGCCGCTGAGAGGTCGAGGAGGATGAGGGCTACTGTTTCTCCTTTGTCCAGTAGGGTGCGGATGTCGTCTTTTGCGGCAAGGAGGGCGGTTTCCGTACTGTGGTTTTTTCTGAAGCCGGATTGGGAGAAGTCGAGGATGTTATGCTCTTCGATGAATGTGGCGAGTTGGCTTTTGATGGCTTTCTCGATGACTTTCCCTGGGAACGGGAGCAGGGAGATGGGTCTGTAGTTTTTGAGGTCGGTGGGGTCCGCCGAGGGTTTCTTCAGGAGGGGGTTGACCTCGGCGTGTTTCCAGTCGTCGGGGAACGAGGCGGTCGCCAGGGAGCGGTTGATGGTGTGGCGGAGCATGGGTGCGATGGTGTCGGCGGCTCTGTTGAAGATGTGGTGGGGGCAGGGGTTCGTGGGGGCCCCTGAGTGGATTGACTTCATTGTCTTCAGTGTGTCTTTGGTGGTGAGGGCTGTCCAGTTGTCAATCGCTGGTTTCCGGGTGTCGGGGGTGGTTTGTGAGGGTTCAGTGTATTGGTTGTCTTCGTCGAAGTTGTCGTAGATGCTCTTGATTTTGTGGTGGAAAAAGGTGCTGAGTTTGTCGCAGAGGTCCTGTGAGGGAGGGATGTCAGTAGGCTCGCTGGTGGGTTGGGCAAACTCCTTGATGATGTTGAAGAGTTCTTTGCTGTTGTTCGCGTGGGTGGAGATTCTGTCTTCAATCGCTTTTTTCCTTGTTTCTCTGATGAGTTGGTGGTGGGCGTTGGTGGCGGCTCTGAAGTTGTTGTGGGCTACTGTGGATTTGGTGTTCCTCCAGGCCTTTTCGAGGCGGCGGCAAGTGCATCTGGACTCTCGAAGCTCGGTGGTAAACCATCTGGCTTTCTTGGCGCGGGTATTGTTGTTTTTCTTGAGGGGGGCTATGGTGTTGGTGCTGTCCGAGATCCATCTATGCAGGGTTCGGGCTGCAGTGTTGGGGCCGTCGTTTTCCGCGATGGTTGGGGTGGAGTTGTTGAGTGAGGAGGTGAGCTGGTCGTCGGTGATTTTGGTCCAGTTTCTTCGTGGAAGCAGGTGCTGGTGTCTGTGGATGGTGGGTGTTCTGAAGGTGAAGTGGACGCAACGATGGCCAGTCCATGGGAGTTCGGTGGTGTGGCTGAAGGTGATGGAGTTTCCTGTAGTGAAGAGGGGGTCGAGGGTGTGTCCTGCTGAGTGCGTGGACTCGGTCACGATCTGGCGGAGTCCAATGTTGTGGAGGTTGTCCAGGAGGGATGTGGTGTTGGGGTCCAGTTGGTTGTCGAGGTGGAAGTTGAGGTCTCCCAGCAGAGTGTAGTTGGTGGATGCGATGGCCTGCGGGAAGATGATGTCCATGATGGAGTTGGCGAAGGGTCCGCGGGGTCCAGGGGGTCGGTAGATGAGGGTTCCTCGGAGGGTGGTGGTGGGGCTGGCCAGTATCTTGAAGTGAAGGTGTTTCATCAGGTCTGTGGGCTCGTCGGGGAGTGTGCTCAGGCGGAGGGTGGATTTGTGGACGATGGTGATTCCTCCTCCCGGGCGGGAGGGGCGGTCCTTCCTGGAGATCTTGTATCCTTGGGGGATGGCGATGTCCTGTCCCGAGGTGGTGTTGGTCCAGGTTTCGGTGACGAACGATACGTCCGGGGTGGTGTTGTCGAGGAGGTCCCAGATTTCGGTGACGTGTTTGTGGAGGGATCGGACGTTGAGGAGGATGCATTGCAGGGTCTTCGGTTCGGTTGTGTTCTTGTGGGCGGGTTGTGCTGGATCCGTGTTCTTGGCGGTGCTGCAGGTGTGCCAGCAGCGGTGACAGCTGAAGGGTCCGTGGGTGTCGGCTGGTGATGCTAGCTTGCAGTTGTTGTTGCGGCCTGGGTTGAGTGCGTGGAGTGCTGCTGGGTCATATCGTTGGCGGGGCGGAGGTCCAGGGTTTCTGGCGCTGGTAGCGGTCGGGTCGTGGACGGGCGCAGATGGGCTTGCCTTTGGCGCGCCTTCAGCGCGCCAGCGGTGCGCCTGCTGCGCGGCTGCGCAGTGGCTGCCATTAAGTAGGGGTCGGGGAGGGCTGGACAGCTGGGAGGCGGGAGCGGGGAAGGGAGCTGGATTGGTTGCACTGGTCGTGCTGGGGGAAAATGGGCGGGAAAGGAGGGAAAGGAGGAATAAAGGGGAAAACAGAGAAACAAGCAGAAACGCAGGAAAGTGCAGAAAGCAGAAATAGTGCAGAAAAATAGATTGAGGAAAGAGGGTGAAAATGAGTGAAAAACGAGTGAAAAACGGAGCAGAAAGCGGAGCGAGAAAAGGCTGACAGAGGTCCACTGGACCACCAGGGATGAGGTGCAGGTGAACCTGCGGGCGGAGGAGGGCCTCGAACACCCACACTAGAGAGTGCAGGGGTTGGGGGAGGCCTCACTCAATGGTGGAGCTGCGAGGGTGGGAGAGCAATTTCAATTTCACTGTCAAAGAGTCAGTGGTCTTGCTCGCCTGTCCCCGCAGCGGCTGCCATTAAGTTGGGGTCGGGGAGGGCTGGACAGCTGGGAGGAGGGAGCGGGGAGGGGAGCTGGATTGGTCGCGCTGGTCGGGCTGGGGGGGAGGGGCCACGGGGGAGCAGCGGCAGGGGAAAAACGGGCGGGAATGGAGGGAAAAGAGGAATAAAGGGGAAAACAGAGAAACAAGCAGAAACACAGGAAAGTGCAGAAAGCAGAAAAAGTGTAGAAAAATAGATTGAGGAAAGAGGGTGAAAACGAGTGAAAAACGAGTAAAAAACAGAGCGGAAAGCGGAGCGAGAAAAGGGTGACAGAGGTCCACTGGACCTCCAGGGATGAGGCGCACGTGAACCTGCGGGTGGAGGAGGGCCTCAAACACCCACACTAGAGAGTGCAGGGGCTGGGGGAAGCCTCAGTCAATGGTGGAGCTGCGAGGGTGGGAGAGCAATTTCACTGACAAACAGTCAGTGGTCTTGCTCAATGGTGGAGCCAATCCAGTCAGTACAAAAGTGAGGGAAGTGTTTGATTGCAGAGGGGTATAATTATTTACAATTCCCACTCCAATGAGTGCAACAGTAGGGAAAGTGTTGGATTGCAGAAGGGTAAAATTTACTATTTCCACTCCAGTCAGTACAACAGTAGGGAAAGTGTTGAATTGTGGATGGATAAAATGTACTATTCCTACTCCACTCAGTACAACAGTAGGGAAAGTGTTGGAAAATGGCAGGGTAAAATTTACTATTCCCACTCAGTCAGTACAACAGTAGGGAAAGTGTTGGATTGCGGAGGTGTAAAATGTAATATTCCAACTCCAGTCAGTACCAGTGCCGGAAAAGTGTTGAATTGCGGAGGGGTAGAATTTACTATTCCCACTCCAGTCAGTGCAACAGTAGGGAAAGTGTTGGATTGCGGAGGGTAAAATTTACTATTCCAACTCCAGTCAGTACCACTGCCGGAAAAGTGTTGGATTGCGCAGGGGTAAAATTTACTATTCCCACTTCAGTCAGTACAACAGTAGGGTAAGTGTTGGATAGTGGAGGGGTAAAATGTACTATTCCCACTCCAGTCAGTACAACAGTAGGGAAAGGGTTGGATTGCGGAGGGGGAAAATCGGCTATTCCCACTCCAGTCAGAACAACAGTAGGGAAAGTGCTGGATAGCGGTAGGGAAAAATTTACTATTCCCACTCCAGTCAGTACAACAGTGAGGGGAGTGTTTGATTGCAGAGAGGTAGAATTTACTATTCCCACTCCAATAAGTGCAACAGTAGGGAATGTGTTGGATTGCAGAGGGGTAAATATACTGTACCACTCCAGTCAGTACAACATTAGGGAAAGTGTTGGATAGCGGAGGGGTAATATTTACCATTCCCACTCCAGTCAGTTCAACAATAGGGAAAATGTTGGATTGCTAGAGGGTAAAATTTAATATTCTCTCTCCAGTGAGTGCAACAGTAGAGAAAGTGTTGGATTGAGGAGGGGTGAAATTGACTATTCCCACTCCAGTCAGTACAACAGTAGGGAAAGTGTTGGATAGCAAAGGGGTAAAATGTACTATTCCCCCTCCAGTCAGTAGAACAGTAGGGAAAGTGTTGGAGTGCAGAGGGGTAAAATGTACTATTCCCACTCCAGTCAATACAACAGTTGGGAAACGGCTGGATAGTGGAAGGGTAAAAAGTTCTATTCCCACTCCAGTCAGTACAACAGTAAGGGAAGTGTTTGATTGCGGAGGGGTAGAATTTACCATTCCCACTGCAATGAGTGCAACAGTAGGGAAAGCGATGGATTGCAGAGTGGTAAAATTTACTATTTCCACTCCAGTCAGAACAACAGTAGGGAAAGTGTTGGATTGCGGAGGGGTAAAATTTGCTATTCCTACTCCAGTCAGAACAACAGTAGGGAAAGTGTTTTATAGCGGAGGGGTAACATTTTCTATTACCACTCCAGTCAGTACAACAGTAAGGGAAGTGTTTGATTGCGGAGGGGTAGAATTTACCATTCCCACTCCAATGAGTGCAACAGTAGGGAAAGCGATGGATTGCAGAGTGGTAAAATTTACTATTTCCACTCCAGTCAGAACAACAGTAGGGAAAGTGTTGGATTGCGGAGGGGTAACATTTGCTATTCCTACTCCAGTCAGAACAACAGTAGGGAAAGTGTTGGATAGCGGAGGGGTAGAATTTACTATTACCACTCCAGTCAGTGCAACAGTAGGAAAAGTGTTGGATCACGGAGGGGTAAAATTTACTATTCCCACTCCAGTCAATACAACAGTTGGGAAAATGTTGGACAGTGAGGGGTTTAACATTTACCATTCCCATTCCAATAAGGGAAACAGTAGGGAAAGTGTTGGATAGTGGAGGGGTAAAATGTAATATTCCCACTCCAGTCAGTACAACAGTAGGAAAAGTATTGGACAGCGGAGGGATAACATTTATATTCACACTCCAATAAATGCAACAGTAGGGAAATTGTTGGATAGCGGAGGGGTAAAATTTACTATTCCACTCCAGTCAGTTCAACATTAAAAACAAACAAAATATCTTGAACAAAATTTAATTATTTTTTAAAAAAGGTAAATACAAAAAATATAAATATTATGAAAAGTAAAATACAAATATGTTTAATATTAATAAAAATAACATATTACATTGTTAAATACATATCACAAATACCCACAAATAATATTAAAAATAAAATACAAAAATAATTTCCATACAAATAAATATTTTTATTTACAAATTAATTCAAAAACAATATTTATTACCTTAACCCGTTCCGTGCATTGGACGGCTGGGAGCCGTCCAACGTCATGGTGGGCATGTGCGTCGGACGGCTCCCGGCCGTCCTAGCACCCACCCACGGGGCAAGCGCTGGCGCTCCCGCAGTGGGCCGCCCTTAAAGGTGCCCCCACCGGGGAAGGCAGGGGAAGCCCTTCCCCTGCCTCCCCCCGCCCCCCCTCCACGTCATCTAATGACGTCAGTGCGCGAGCGCGCTGACGTCATCAGTGATTCCCAACGCGGTGGAAGCCATTTGCTTCCAGCGCGTTGGGAAGAGAGGAGGTGAGTTTCTCCTCGGGGAGGGGGTATTTAAACAAAAGAGGCATCGGGGAAAGGAAAGGGTTTTCCTTTCCCCTGCTGCCTCTTTTGTGCATTCCTGCTGCACGATCTAAATCCGTATTTGTAAAGCGCGAACTACTCACCCTTACGGGTCTCAAGGCGCTGGGGGCCGTAGTGGAAATTAAGTGAGCTATTGCCCAGAGTCACATGGTGCTGAGCTGAGCTGCCGCCGGAGCCGGGGATCGAACCGTGAACCCTGCTGCTCCGAAGTCAGCTGCCCTGGCCGCTGCACCACACCTCGTGCAGCAGGAATGCCCACTAGACGCCAGGGATTTTTTTTTTTAAATTGAAATTGATTACTGTTTGGTGGGAGCGGCCCCTTAGGCAAGGGTCGCTCCCCTCATGGGGGCAATGTTTTTTGGGCTTTGTCTGCCCCCCTGGGGGGCAGATTTTGCCATTTTTTTTCAAAAAAGTGGCCCACTGGACCACCAAAGAAAAATTTGTGGGGAGTGGCCCCTTGGGCAAGGGTCGCTTCCCTTTGGGGGCCATGTTTTTGGCTGTCTGCCCCCATGGGGGCAGATCTCATCATTTTTTATATAGGGCCCACTAGACCACCAGGGTTTTATTTGTGGAGAGTGACCCCTTGGGCAAGGGTCGCTCTCCTTTGGGGGCAATGTTTGTTGCCATGTTTTTATAAGATTGGGCCCACTAGACTACCAGGGATTTGTTTGTGGGGGAGTGGCCCTTGGGCAGAGGTTGCTCCCCTTTGGGAGGCATTAATTTGGCCATTTCTGCACCCCTGGGGGGCAGATCGGCTGATTTTTTTTATTTTGTATGGCCACTAGGCCACCAGGGATTTATTTGTGGGAAGTGGCCCCTTGGGCAAGGGTCGCTCCCCTTTGGGGGCAATCTTTTTGGCTGTGTCTGCCTCCTAGGGGGGCAGATCTCGCCTTTTTAAAAAATAATCGGTCCCACTAGAGCACCATGGATTGGTTTGTGGGGAGTGGCCCCTTGGGCAAGGGTCGCTCCCCTTTGGGGAGCATTAATTTGGCCGTTTCTGCCCCCCTTGGGGGACAGATTGGCTGAGTTTTTTTTGATATGGCCACTAGGCCACCAGGGATTTATTTGTGGGGAGTGGCCCTTGGGCAAGGGTCGCTCCCTTTGGGGCAATCTTTTTGGCTGTGTCTGCCCCCCAGGGGGGCAGATCTAGCCTTTTTTTTTTTAAATCGGGCCCGGCACAAATGTCCTACCCCACAGCCTTCCCCTCAGTCTCCCGTGTAAAATGATACCTCACTTGTGTGGGTCGGGCAAGGGCCTGTGACTGGGAAGAGCCCAAAACATAGGGATTAAGGGTATAGCACCGAGAATTCTAAGCGCTATATATTTTTTAAATACGTTTTTAGCCAATTCTGCACTGGACACCCACGCAAGTGAGGTATCATTTTACTCGGGAGACTGAGGGGAATGCTATGGGGTAGGACATTTGTGCCCGCATGGTGATTCCACCCAAAAATATGTGGAAAATGTATTTTTTTCAGCTAAATTTGAGGTTTGCTGGGCATTCTGGGTAGGGAAACGTTGGGGGATCCTCGCAAGCCATACCTCATTGGACTCCCCATGGTGTCTAGTTTTCAGAAATGTGTGGGTTTGCTAGGTTTCCCTAGATGGCGGCGAGCCCGGGCCAAAACCCCAGGTGCCCCCCCCAAAACCAGGTAGTTTTGTTATAGGTAATTTTGAAGTCTCCACAGTACGATTTGGGCCATTTCCTGTTGCAGCCACTATGCCTACCTACACAAGTGAGGTACCATTTTTATCGGGAGACCTGGGGAAACGCTGGGTGGGAGTAAATTTGTGGATTCACGCAGATTCCAGAACTTTCCCACACAGAAATTTGAGAAAAAAGTGATTTTTTTCAGCTAAATTTGAGGTTTGCAGGGTATTCTGGGTAGGAAAACGTTGGGGGACCAACGCAAGCCATACCTCGCTGGACTCCCCCGGGTGTCTAGTTTTCAGAAATGTGTGGGTTTGGTAGGTTTCCCTAGATGGCCGCCGAGCCCGGGGCCAAAAACTCATGGGACCCCCCCTTGCAAAACCAGGTTTTTTTGCGATAGGTAATTGTGATGTCGCCTCAATAGGTTTTGGGCCTTTGCCTGTCGCGGGTACTTGACCCACCCAAGCGAGTGAGGTACCATTTTTATCGGGAGACCTGGGGGAACGCTGGGTGGGAGGAAATTTATGGATCCACGCGGATTCCAGAACTTTCCCTCACAGAAATTTTAGAAAAAAAGTGATTTTTTTTCAGCTAAATTTGAGGTTTGCATGGGATTCTGGGTAGGAAAATGTTGGGGGACCCACGCAAGCCATACCTCGCTGGACTCCCCCAGATGTCTAGTTTTCAGAAATGTGTGGGTTTGGTAGGTTTCCTAGATGGCCACCGAGCCCGGGGCCAAAAACTCATGGGACCCCCTTGCAAAACCAGATTGTTTTGCGATAGGTAATTTTGATGTCGCCTCAATAGGTTTTGGGCACTTGCCTGTCGCGGGTGCTTGACCCACCCACGCGAGTGAGGTACCATTTTTATCGGGAGACCTGGGGGAATGCTGGGTGGGAGGAAATTTGTGGATCCACGCAGATTCCAGAACTTTCCCACACAGAAATGTGAGAAAAATGTGGTTTTTTTTACAAAAGTTTAGGTTTGCAAGGGATTCTGGGGAACAGAACATGGTGAGAGCCAGTCAAGTCACCCCATCCTGGATTCCCCTGGGTGTCTACTTTTCAAAAATGTATAGGTTTGCTAGGTTTCTCTAGGTGCCGGCAGAGCTAGGGTTCAAAATCTACAGCTAGGCACTTTGCAAAAAAGGGTCCGATTTCACTGTGAAAATGTGGCGTGTCCACGTTGCGTTTGGGCCGTTTCCTGTCGCGGGCACTAGGCCTACCCACACAAGTGAGGTACCATTTTTCTTGGAAGGCTTTTGGGAATGCGGGGTGGGTGGAATTTTGTGGATCCACACAGATTCCAGAACTTTCCACCACAGAAATGTGAGGAAATGTGTTTTTGTTTACAAAATGTTAGGTTTGCAAGGGATTCTGGGTACCAGAACCTGGTGAGAGCCAGTCAAGTCACCCCATCCTGGATTCCCCTGGGTGTCTAGTTTTCAAAAATGAATAGGTTTTCTAGGTTTCCCTTGGTGCCGGCAGAGCTAGGGTTCAAAATCTACAGCTAGGCACATTGCAAAAAAAGGGTCCGTTTTCACTGTGAAAATGTGGGTGTCCACGTTGCGTTTTGGGCAGTTTCCTGTTGCGGGCACTAGGCCTACCCACACAAGTGAGGTACCATTTTTATCGGGAGACTTAGGGTAACACAGAATTGTAAAGATACTGTTATTACCTATTGACTTTCAATGCATTTCTGCCTTCCAAATGAAAGACAATGTGTAAAAAATAAGTCATTTTGAAAAATGACCTATAATTCTCATGCTAATATGGGTACTCACAATTTCGGAAATGTGCAAATAACTACTGTTTATAAACTCTATATTTTGTTCCAATTTCAGAAATACATAGGTGTCTTTCATACCGATTTTTCCATGTATATATTTTCCCAAATTAATTGCTATATACCCAGTACATAATGAAAAACCATTGCAAGATGCTGCTCAGTTATTGGCTCTGGGTTCGTCGGGTTCTTGGTGAACCTACAAGTCCTATATATCCCCACAACCAGAAAGGTCCAGCGGATGTAATGGTATATTGCTTTCAAACGGCTGTCACAATTAGAAGAAGTTACAGGTGAAAACGTTGGCACAAATGGCTGTTTTTTTAACTAATTTTCAATTTTTCCTATATTTAACTGTTAGTTTCTATAAAGAATCCTTGAAGGATCTACACAAATGACCCCTTGCTGAATTCAGAATTTTGTCTACTTTACTAAATTGTATAGCTTTCTAGGATCCATTATTGCTTTCATACCCATTTCTACCATTAACTGGAAGAAGGTTGAAAGCACAAAAAATAGCAAAAATAGGCTATGTCCCAGTAAAATGCCAAAACTGTGTAAAACATGTTGGTTTTCTGACAAAAGTCTGTCAGTCCCTAAAATCTGGGAAAATGGTGATTTCATCCCCACAAACCCTTTGTTGATACCATTTGCAGGGGAAGAACCAGACGCTTTCATTTGCAGCACATTTTCCCCATTTAAAAAAAAAAAAATGTTTATCTGTAGTCTGGCTAATTTCTGGGTCCCCTCCAGGGGAATCCACAAACCCTTGGTACCGTTAGAATCCCCATGATGTGGAAGAAAAGGACACAAATTTGGCATGGATACCTTATGTGGTCAAAAACTTACAGGGGCCTAAGTGCGAACTACCCCAAATAGCCAAAAAAAGGCTTAGCACGGGGGGGGGTGTAAGGCCTAGCAGCGAAGGGGTTAATTTAATTTGTTTACTTTCCACCCTAAAACACCACAAAACTCACAACCTGCATCTAAAAGTTAATTAAAAAAATAAATGTTTACACTATTATTATAAATATTTTTCAACAAACTAATTAACATTAGTTAAATATTCATTATTATGAACTATAATTGATGTACTTCCCTCAATATACCCCCACAGAACACACAAATGTAATTGTAAATTATTTACACAGTTAACATAATTAACTATTAAACAAATAACCCCTATAAACCCCACAACCCTGCACCTAAAAACAATTTAACTAAACAATTACCATAATTAATCATAAATTAATTAAATAATATTATTTAACAACAAATATATTCATTAATTAAAAAATAAATTACTTCCCACCCTTTAACCCTATAAACCCCCCACAACCCACACCTAAAATCACACAATTGACATAATTAATAAGCAATTAATTTATAAATATTAATTAATAACTAATTATTAATTAATTACAATTAAATTACTTACCACACTTTACCCCCATAAACCCCCCACTTGCACATAAAATGTACAAAATAATTGAAAAGCACAATTAACATAATTAAATATCAATTAAATAAATATTAA
Organism: Calotriton arnoldi; assembly: GCA_963921515.1. NCBI lineage: Eukaryota > Metazoa > Chordata > Amphibia > Caudata > Salamandridae > Calotriton > Calotriton arnoldi. The sequence goes on from CAWUFW010008554.1 coordinate 508,977, forward strand.
ATAATCATTATTTATTCCAATTAAATTACTTCACACCTCATACCCTGTTAACCCACAACCCGCTACAGAAACCTAAAACACAAAATTTAATTACATTTAATTTAATAACTACTAAAAATATAACACGCATATTAAAAAACAAAAACAATAATTATAGAAAAAAACAACATTATATTCATTTAAAATATATAGTAAAATACATAACAATAATTTAAAAATTGTATTTTAAACAACTATATTTTTGCAAACAATATTAATGACTTTGATATTTTAAAAATCAATATTATTTTCCTTAAAGTTGATATTCTTGACATCGATATTCTTGCGATTTTTGGTATTATGGGGATATTTGTTTTTCAATATTTCGACTGAATACCATATATATAAATATATACATATATCCCAGAACCAGAGCTGCTCTCAACATGTGCTTGCCAAACCAACAAGATACCAACGATGATAAGATCATTGTAAATTTGTCATCGAGAACATTGTCACAAGATGAGGAATCATTACTCAAATTGGGCCTCTCATTTTGTCCAACTCATGATATGAATTATGTGGACCTAAGAATAGATCTGTTCCTTTACATCAAGAAACTAAAATTAATGAAATTGCACAAAATGGTAACAGGCAAACAAGGAAGGACTGGAGATGGATCTATAAGTGATGTATCCTCGAATTTTACCTTGAATTATATCAACTCTATTCTAGCTCTACATGCCTTGGATGAAAATATAATGAATGAGACACAAGAACTGAATATCAATGAGACCTTGCGGACAATCGGCTTCACCCTTGACAGATCCATCAAGAGTGGTTTCAAACCGAGATCGAAATTTAACCCCAATGTTCCCATGACAATATTGAGGCATTCAATTCTGTGATGATACATGAGATAGCCAGGATGCATGATAACCATAACATCATGAGGCATGACAATTTAACTAAGGAACAAAGGGTTGCTCTCAAACAACTAACTGATGATTCCTCCATAGTTATCAAACCCTCAGCCAAAGGAGGGAACATTGTTCTGATGGACATGGAGGATTACAGAACAGAAGCTCTCAGATAATTGAGCGATCACACGTGTTACAAGGCAATCAGTTGGGAAACCTAAAGGCAATCCATCGGCAGATACCATGACATGTTAAGAGACTGGTGGACTACAGGATTATTGGATCAAGATGAATATCTATTTTTAAGAACTGATCATCCCCGTACCCCCTGTCTATATCTGCTGCCGAAGATTCACAAACATCCCACTAGACCACCAGGGAGACCCATTGTATCATCAAATGGGGGTCTGTTAGAAAACACCTCGATTTTTCTTGATTTTTTTCTGTCTCCATATGTATTGGATCTAAGATTGTACTGTTGTGACAGCACTGACTTTTTGAGAAGAATTCATGATATAAAATGGGAGAGAACATACCTAATGATATCACTTGATGTATGCTCATTGTACACTTGTATCGAACAAAGGAAGGGAGTTGAAGCTTGCATGCATTTTCTTGGCAGCAGACCAATAGACTTGTTGGAACACACGAATATGTTGAGAGCAATGATGCTCGACTGTCTGGAACAGAATATCTTTCTGTTCGAAAAAACACTATACAAACAGAAGTCAGGTACAGCTATGGGCACCTGTTTCACCCCCAGTCTGGTGAATCTTTTCCTGGGCTGGTGGGAGGAACAGGTGGTCTGGTCAGACCAGAATGAGAAATACACGGAGCACATCCCTATTTGGATCAGATACATTGATGTTCTTTTCCTGATCTAGGATGGTGAAGAAAGCACAGCTAAGGAATTCAACACTGTATTAGGGATTAATGATCTTAATCTCAGCTTTAAATATACCATAAGTAGAACGTACTGTGAATTTCTAGATGGAGCAATACACATTGAGAAAGACAAACTACACACATCGCTCTTTAGAGATGTCATCAGTGATGTCATCAGTGATGTCACTGACCATGTCATGAATGATGTAATATGTGATGTCATCAGCAGTGCATTGCGGGGGCATGAGTTATAGTTAGCTCAACTAACTATAACGGCCGAATTTCTCTGGTTTTGTATGAGTGAAATGTCCAACTAACTATAACGTCCCTGAAACCTGTGGTTTTTTCAGGGAATTTCTAAGGTTTTTTAAATCCTAATTCCTAACTATAACGCCCCTGAAACCTATGGTTTTTTCAGTGAATTTCAAAGTTTTTTTAAATGCTAATTTCTAACTATTCCTACAGAGGTAGGACATGTGCAGAAAGAGGAAGAAAGGTGCAGAAAGGAGCAAGAGAAATGCAGAAAGAGGCAACAGAAGTCCAGAAAGACGAAGAAAGGTGCAGCAAGAAGCAAGAGATATGCAGAAAGAACCAACAGAGGTGCAGAAAGAGGCCTTGTTGCAAAGTCATCCTGTGCCCCCAACTTTCTGCTGACTGGTACTGGTGGTAACTGACTCTGACTAACCAGGCCCGGAGCCAGACACTTAGAATACAGTGAAAACACCTACATACACTAGGGCACACTATGGGTTGGGGTACCCCTGTGATTGGCATGACCTCCCCTGTAAGGCCCTAGTACATATTAGGGCAGGGGGATTAAAACTACCTCTAAGTCAGAGGTGCAGAAAGAGGAAAGAGAAGTGCAGAAAGAAGCAACAGAGGTGCTGAAAGAGGCAAAAGAGGTGCAGAAAGAAGCAAGTGAAGTGCAGAAAGAGGCAACAGAGGCGCAGAAAGAAGCAAGAGAGGTACAGAAAGAGGCAGGAGGGGAGCAGAAAGAGGTAGGAGAGGTGCACAAAGAGGCAACTGAGGTACAGAAAGAGGCAGGAGGTGTGCAGAAAGAAGGAAGAGAAGTGCAGAAAGAAGTAACAGAGGTGCTGAAAGAGGCGCGAAGGGTGCAGAAAGAGCAAGAGACGTGCAGAAAGAGACAACAGAGGTCCAGAAAGAGGCAAGAGAGGTACAGAAACAGGCATGAAAGGTGTAGAAAGAGGGAACAGGGGTACAGATAGAGGCAAGAGAGGTGCAGAAAGAGAAAAGAGGGGTGCAGAAAGAGGCAAGAGAGCTGCAGAAAAAAGCAACAAAGGTGCTGAAAGAGGCAAGTGATGTGCAGAAAGGGGCAAGAGATCTGCAGAAAAAAGAAACAGGTGCTGAAAGAGGCAAGTGATGTGCAGAAAGAAGCAAGAGAGGTGCAGAAAGAGGCAATAGAAGTGCAGAAAGAAGCAACAGAGGTGCAGAAAGAGGCAAAAGGGTTGCAGAAAGAGGCAAGAAAAGTGCAGAAAGAGGCAACAGAGGTATAGAAAGAGGCAAGAAAGGTGCAGAAACAGGCAGGAAAGGTGCCGAAAGAGGGGACATGGGTGCAGAAAGAGGCAAGAGAGGTGCAGAAAGATAAAAGGGTGCAGAAAGAGGCAAGAGATCTGCAGAAAAAAGCAACAGAGGTGCTGAAAGAGGCGAGTGAGGTACAGAAAGAGGCAAGAGATCTACAGAAAAAAGCAAGAGGTGCTGAAAGAGGCAAGAGGGGTGCAGAAAGAGGAGAGAGAAGTGCAGAAAGAAGCAAAAGAGGTGCTCAAAGAGGCAATAGGAATGCAGAAAGAGGCAAGAGCAGTGCAGAAAGAACCAAGAGAAGTGCAGAAAGAAGCAACAGAGGTACAGAAGGAGGCACGAGGAGTGCAGAAAGAAAGAAGAGAAGTGCAGAAAGAAGCAACAGAGGTGCTGAAAGAGGCATGAAGGGTGCAGAAAGAGGCAAGAGAAGTGCAGAAAGAAGAAACAGAAGTACAAAAAGAGGCAAGAGTGGTGCAGAAAGAGGGAAGAGAATTGCTGAAAGAAGCAACAGAGGTCTAGAAAGAAGCAACAGAGGTTCAGAAGGAGGCACGAGGAGTGCAGAAAGAGGCAAGAGAACTGCAGAAAGAAGCAACAGAGGTACAGAAAGAGGCAAGAGAATTGCTGAAAGAAGCAACAGAGGTTTATAAAGAACCATGAGAAGTGCAAAAAGAGGCAACTGAGATGCAGAAGAAGCAAGAGCAGTGCAGAAACAACCAACAGAGGTGCAAAAAGAGGCAAGAGGCGTGCAGAAAGAGGTAGGAGAGGTGCACAAATAAGCAAGAGAGGTACAGAAAGAGGCAGGAGGGGTGAAGAAAGAAGGAAGAGAAGTGCAAAAAGAGGCAAGAGAATTGCTGAAAGAAGCAACAGAGGTGTAGAAAGAAGCAAGAGAAGTACAGAAAGAGGCAAGTAAGGTGCAGAAAGAAGCAAGAGCAGTGCAGAAAGAACCAACAGAGGTGCAAAAAGAGGCAAGAGGGGTGCAGAAAAAGGTAGGAGGGGTGCACAAAGAGGCAAGAGATGTACATAAAGAAGCAGGAGGGGTGCAGAAAGAAGGAAGAGAAGTGCAGAAAGACGTAACAGAGGTGCTGAAAGAGGCGCAAAGGGTACAGAAAGAGCAAGAGAAGTACAGAAAGAGGCAACAGAGGTACAGAAAGAGGCAAGAGAGGTGCAGAAACCGGCAGGAAAGGTGCAGAAAGAGGGAACAGGGGTGCAGAAAGAGGCAAGAGAGGTACAGAAAGAGGCAAGAGGGGTGCAGAAAAAGGTAGGAGGGGTGCAGAAAGAGGCAAGTGAGGTACAGAAAGAGGCAGGAGGTGTGCAGAAAGAAGGAAGAGAAGTGCAGAAAGAAGTAACAGAGGTGCTGAAAGAGGCGCGAAGGGTGCAGAAAGAGCAAGAGACGTGCAGAAAGAGACAACAGAGGTCCAGAAAGAGGCAAGAGAGGTACAGAAACAGGCATGAAAGGTGTAGAAAGAGGGAACAGGGGTACAGATAGAGGCAAGAGAGGTGCAGAAAGAGAAAAGAGGGGTGCAGAAAGAGGCAAGAGAGCTGCAGAAAAAAGCAACAAAGGTGCTGAAAGAGGCAAGTGATGTGCAGAAAGGGGCAAGAGATCTGCAGAAAAAAGAAACAGGTGCTGAAAGAGGCAAGTGATGTGCAGAAAGAAGCAAGAGAGGTGCAGAAAGAGGCAATAGAAGTGCAGAAAGAAGCAACAGAGGTGCAGAAAGAGGCAAAAGGGTTGCAGAAAGAGGCAAGAAAAGTGCAGAAAGAGGCAACAGAGGTATAGAAAGAGGCAAGAAAGGTGCAGAAATAGGCAGGAAAAGTGCCGAAAGAGGGGACATGGGTGCAGAAAGAGGCAAGAGAGGTGCAGAAAGATAAAAGGGTGCAGAAAGAGGCAAGAAATCTGCAGAAAAAAGCAACAGAGGTGCTGAAAGAGGCGAGTGAGGTGCAGAAAGCGGCAAGAGATCTACAGAAAAAAGCAAGAGGTTCTGAAAGAGGCAAGAGGGGTGCAGAAAGAGGAGAGAGAAGTGCAGAAAGAAGCAAAAGAGGTGCTCAAAGAGGCAAGAGGAATGCAGAAAGAGGCAAGAGCAGTGCAGAAAGAACCAAGAGAAGTGCAGAAAAAAGCAACAGAGGTACAGAAGGAGGCACGAGGAGTGCAGAAAGAAAGAAGAGAAGTGCAGAAAGAAGCAACAGAGGTGCTGAAAGAGGCACGAAGGGTGCAGAAAGAGGCAAGAGAAGTGCAGAAAGAAGAAACAGAAGTACAAAAAGAGGCAAGAGTGGTGCAGAAAGAGGGAAGAGAATTGCTGAAAGAAGCAACAGAGGTCTAGAAAGAAGCAACAGAGGTTCAGAAGGAGTCACGAGGAGTGCAGAAAGAGGCAAGAGAACTGCAGAAAGAAGCAACAGAGGTACAGAAAGAGGCAAGAGAATTGCTGAAAGAAGCAACAGAGGTTTATAAAGAACCATGAGAAGTGCAAAAAGAGGCAACTGAGATGCAGAAGAAGCAAGAGCAGTGCAGAAACAACCAACAGAGGTGCAAAAAGAGGCAAGAGGGGTGCAGAAAGAGGTAGGAGAGGTGCACAAATAAGCAAGAGAGGTACAGAAAGAGGCAGGAGGGGTGAAGAAAGAAGGAAGAGAAGTGCAAAAAGAGGCAAGAGAATTGCTGAAAGAAGCAACAGAGGTGTAGAAAGAAGCAAGAGAAGTACAGAAAGAGGCAAGTAAGGTGCAGAAAGAAGCAAGAGCAGTGCAGAAAGAACCAACAGAGGTGCAAAAAGAGGCAAGAGGGGTGCAGAAAAAGGTAGGAGGGGTGCACAAAGAGGCAAGAGATGTACATAAAGAAGCAGGAGGGGTGCAGAAAGAAGGAAGAGAAGTGCAGAAAGACGTAACAGAGGTGCTGAAAGAGGCGCAAAGGGTACAGAAAGAGCAAGAGAAGTACAGAAAGAGGCAACAGAGGTACAGAAAGAGGCAAGAGAGGTGCAGAAACCGGCAGGAAAGGTGCAGAAAGAGGGAACAGGGGTGCAGAAAGAGGCAAGAGATCTGCAGAAAAAAGCAACAGAGGTGCTGAAAGAGGCAAGTGAGGTGCAGAAAGAAGCAAGAGAAGTGCAGAAAGAAGTAACAGAGGTACTGAAAGAGGCGCAAAGGGTGCAGAAAGAGCAAGAGAAGTGCAGAAAGAGGCAACAGAGGTACAGAAAGAGGCAAGAGAGGTGCAGAAAGAGGGAACAGGGTTACAGAAAGAGGCAAGAGAGGTACAGAAAGAGTAAGAGGGGTGCAGAAAGAGGCAAGAGATCTGCAGAAAAAAGCAACAGAGGTGCTGAAACAGGCAAGTGAGGTTCTGAAAGAGGCAACAGATCTGCAGAAAAATAAGCAACAGACGTGCTGAAAGAGACAAGTCAGCTGCAGAAAGAAGCAAGGCAGGTGCAGAAAGAGGCAATAGAAGTGCAGAAAGAAGCAAAAGAGGTGCTCAAAGAGGCAAGAGGGATACAGAAAGAGGCAACAGCAGTGCAGAAAGAACCAAGAGAAGTGCAGAAAGAAGCAACAGAGGTGCAGAAGGAGGCACGAGGAGTGCAGAAAGAAGGAAGAGAAGTGCAGAAAGAAGCAACAGAGGTGCTGAAAGAGGCATGAAGGGTGCAGAAAGAGGCAAGAGAAGTGCAGAAAGAAGCAACAGAGGTACAAAAAGAGGCAAGAGTGGTGCAGAAAGAGGAAAGAGAGGTGTAGGAAGAGGCTAGAGAGTTGCGCAAAGAGGGAAGACGGGTGCAGAAAGAGGCAAGAGGGTTGCAGAAACAGGCAAGAGAACTTCAGAAAGAGGCAAGAGAATTACTGAAAGAGACAACAGGGGTGCAGAAAGAAGCAAAAGAGGTGCTCAAAGAGGCAAGAGGGATACAGAAAGAGGCAACAGCAGTGCAGAAAGAACCAAGAGAAGTGCAGAAAGAAGCAACAGAGGTGCAGAAGGAGGCACGAGGAGTGCAGAAAGAAGGAAGAGAAGTGCAGAAAGAAGCAACAGAGGTGCTGAAAGAGGCATGAAGGGTGCAGAAAGAGGCAAGAGAAGTGCAGAAAGAAGCAACAGAGGTACAAAAAGAGGCAAGAGTGGTGCAGAAAGAGGGAAGAGAGGTGTAGGAAGAGGCTAGAGAGTTGCGCAAAGAGGGAAGACGGGTGCAGAAAGAGGCAAGAGGGTTGCAGAAACAGGCAAGAGAACTTCAGAAAGAGGCAAGAGAATTACTGAAAGAGACAACAGGGGTGCAGAATGAAGCAACAGGGGTGCAGAAGGAGGCAAGAGAAGTGCAGAAAGAGGCAAGAGAGTTGCAAAAACAGGCAAAAGAGGTACAGAAAGAGGGAACAGAGGTGCAGACAGAGGCAAGAGAGTTGTACAAAGAGGGAAGAGGGGTGCAGAAACAGGCAAAAGGGGTGCAGAAAGAAGCAAGTGAGGTGCGGAAAGAGGCAAGAGAGGTGCACAAAGAGGCAAGAGAGTTACAGAAAGAGGCAAGTGAAGTGCAGAAGGAGGCAAGAGAACTGCAGAAAGAGGCAATAGAGGTGCAGAAAGAGGCAAGTGAGGTGCAGAAAGAAGCAAGATAAGTGCAGAAAGAAGCAACAGAAGTGCAGAAAGAGGGGTGAAGAGAGAGGCAAGAGGGGTGCAGAAAGAAGCAAGACAGGTGTAGAAAGAAACAAAAGAAGTGCAGAAAGAAGGAACAGAGGTGCAGAAAGAGGCAAAAACGGTGCAGAAAGATAAAAGAGGGGTACAGAAAGAAGCAAATGAGGTGCAGAAAGAGGTAACAGACGTGCAGAAAGAGGGAAGAGAGGTGCAGAAAGTACAAGAGATTTGCAGAATGAGGCAAGAGAAGTGCAGAAAAAGAAAGAAACGTGCACAAAGAAGCAACAGAAATGCAGAAAGAGGCAAGAGAGGCGCAGAGGGAAGCAAGAGTGGCTTGCACACCATTAGTACCAATTTAACACCCACATTTAGCAATAAGTAACAGGTGACCATTCTAGGTTTGCAAAGGGCCTTCTACCACGCTGTAACACTTTTTGCTGCATTTTTGGTAACGTTTGAGCTAGAAACAAGGCTTTTTTTTGTACAAATCTGCAGATTAGGGAGCAGATGATGAATTATGTGGCTAATGCAGAAAATGTATAATTGTGCGAAAGTCGGTGCAGCCAAACAGTCACATAATTCCAGTGGCCCTGCTCATACCTCTGACTAGGTCCACAAGTGCTCCTCAGTGATTCCTTCTTTTTCTGTCTCACTGAGTTCATAGTTGAGCTTCTATGGAAATGAGGAAGACTAAACCTGAGGTTACCACTCCACAACACAGACTACCATACCACATAATTACTCTCCATAACACATAATCCCACTCTACATAATTCCTATACACTAAATACCACATACTTTCTATCCACATAATTTCACTGCACAACATACCACATAATTCCACTACACACAACGTACATCCACTCCACTCCCAAAAACATTAGTAAAAAACTTTTACATTTACAACGCCAATAGCTCTAACTCTCACAAATGCAAAACCTATTACATTGCAAACACTTTTTTAACTAGTAGTCGCGTTTGCAGAGTGGTAGAGAAAGGGTGCTGGGCCTCCGACCAAGTCTCAGGAATTCCGCTGCGTAGGACTTACAGGAGGTACCAGGAGGGCTTCTTGGCTCCCAAAGTCCCTCAGGAGTAAATTGGAATCAATCCCCCATCCCGTAGTCTGCCAGGAGGCACGTTTGCAGAGTGGTGGAGAAAGGGGGGCATGGCCTCTGAAGACGTCTTAGCAATCCCACTGTGTGGGACTTACTGGAGGTAATAAGAGAGGTAGTTGGCCCCCAAAGACATCTTTGGGGGCCAACTACTCCTCCTATTACCTCCAGTAAGTCCCGTACAGCAGGATTACTAAGTTGTCATAGCAGGCCATGCCCCCTTTCCCCACCACTCTGCAAACGCACTTCCTGGCACGCTCTTGGATGGGGATTAAAGTCCCCTTCGCTGCTGGGGGTCCTTAGGGGCCAACTAGCCTACCTGATACCTCCAGTTTGTCCCAGATAGTGGGATTGCTGAAAGCTGGACAAAGGCCACGCCCCCTTTCCCCACCACACTGCAAACGCGCCTCCTGGTGTGTTCTAAGTTGGGGTATTAAGTCCCCTTGAATACTGAGGGTCCCTGGGGGCCAACTAGCCCACCAGGTACCTCCAGTAAGTGCCACACACCTGGAGTGCTGAGAGTGGTCTGAGGCCACGCCCCCTTTTTACACCACTCTGCAAACGCAGCTCCTGGTGCACTGCTGCTTGGGGGAGGAAGTCCACTTGTGTCCTGAGGTCCTCAGGAGACAAGAGGACCTCATTGTCCCACCAGCAGTGCACCAAGAGGCGCGTTTGCAGAGTGGTGTAAAAAGGGGCGTGGCCTCGGACCACTCTCAGCACTCCAAGTGTGTGGCACTTACTGGAGGTACCTGGTGGGCTAGTTGGCCCCCAGGGACCCTCAGTATTCAAGGGGAATTAATTCCCCAACTTAGAACGCGCCAAGGGGTGCGTTTGCAGAGTAGTGCACGGAGGGGGGCGGGGCCTCTGGCGTGATGCCGGCTTTTTATTTTATTTTTAGAAGGGGGGCTGTGTGCCCCCCCTTCTTTTACTATTTTTGGGGCCCTGGGGACCCCATCCCCCAGGGCCTGACTCCTTTTTATAATTTAACTATTGGGAAGGGGGCCCCGTGGCCCCCCTTCCCTAGGCCACTATTTGCCCCAGGGACCCCATCCCCCAGGGCCGGCCTTTCTGTTTTTTCTTTTTTAATTACAGGAGGGGGGCCGCGTGGCCCCCCTCCCGGGCCACTTCTGGCCCCAGGGACCCCATTCACCGGGGCCTGACTAGCCTGTGTTTATTTTTTTAGGAGGGGGGCCGCGTGGCCCCCCTTCCTTAGGCAAATTATGGCCCCGGGAACCCCATCCCCCGGGGTCGGCCTTTCCGTGTTTTATTTATTTATTATTACAGTGGAGGGGGCCGCGTGGCCCCCTCCCGGGCCACTTCTGGCCCGGCTCCCCGCGTCTTGCGGGAGCCGGCATTGCTTTTGCACAAGGGTAGCTGCTGACATGCAGCTCCCCTTGTGCAAAAGCAATTCTGCTTTGGTTTCTGGAAGCGAGAGCAGGTTTCCTGCTCTTACTTTCAAAAACCAAAGCAGTGTTTGCTATGACAGGGCGGGAGTCGTGCTCCCGCCCTGTCATAGCAAACAGCAATGTCCCAGGGTGGGCACCCCGGGACATTGCAGGAGCCGGCCCTGGGGGGTGACGGTTCCCAGGGCCATCAAGGGCTCCAGGAGGGGGGCCACGCGGCCCCCTCCCTACATTTCAATGGCCAGGGGAAGTGGTGGTCCCCGAGGCTTGGGGGGCCTGCGAGGCCCCCCTGATTAATAACTGAAGCCCCAGGGAGGTGGTGGTCCCTGGGGCTTGGGGGACCCACGAGGCCCCCCTGCCCCTATTATATCAAAGCCCCAGGGAGGTGGCGGTCCCTGGGGCTGTGGGGGGTCCGCGTGCCCCCTGCATTCAATTAACTAAGCACCGGGGAGGTGATGGTCCCCGGGGCAGCGGGGGCCCCTGTGGGACCCCACAAATTAATTGGTGATTGCCCCCGGGACCTGGCCCACCCGGGGGCTTATAGAAAACGAAGCGCGGGAGTCCGCGCTTCGTTTTTAAAATGTTCTCTCCGAAATCGCGCACCCAGTGCGAATTCGGGCGTTTAACAAAAAAAAAGCTTTTGTTTGGCCTGGTGGTCCTTGTGGGACCCCCTGAGCAGGCCTAGGGGGTCAGGGTGTTTCTACCTTGTCCCCCTTTTCTTCTTTTTTACCTTTTTCTTGTGACTCACTTACCGAGTCACAAGATGGCTGCCAACACTTATTGGTTTGGAGTGTTGGCAGCTAATCAGATCTCACGATGAGATGTGTGGTTAGGCTCCGCCCAGATATCGATTTTTTTTGTTTTTGAATTTCTTAGAAACTACTGAACGGATTTAAACCATTAAAAAAAAGGTCGATTTCTGAACCAAGAGCTACCTTTTTGACAAATTTGGTGTAATTCCGTTCAGCAGTTCAGGCTGTAGCCGTGTCTAAAGTTCCTATGGAAATTAACATGGGGAAAACGCGTTTTGGGACCCCCCTTTTTTCTCGGCCCCCGCTTGACAAATCACCCTGAAACTTTCAAGACAGGAGCTGACCAGAGCGGGACAAAAGTTTTGAAAATTTCGCGACGATTCGTCAAACGGTGCCAAAGATATTGGCAAAAGAAAAAACGCTTTTTGAATAGAAACGAGGTCCTAACTATAACTACCTACTGGCGACCGCCAGTAGGTAATTTATATAGCGCTTGTTACCCCTAATGGGGTGTTGAAGCGTTTTTTCGGCGAGTAGCATGCTACTCCGGAACCCATAAAGGATTAGTGGTGAATTAGTATAGTGAAATACGAAATTTGAGAAGTGGACATGTTAGTCTGTTATTTCGATTGAAAAGGATATGGCTACACACATCAACATAAGATACCAGCTTTCATCTCACCCCCATACACTCCACTCCCTCTTCACTTCTCCACCACCTCATTACCTCACTCTTCACTACCTCTCCTCCCACCGGCCACCCCCAGCCAGGCCTCTCCACCGCTCATTACATGATAACAAGACACTATATCAACTAGCAATATGAGCTACGAATCCACACAGGTTAACTCTGTACACCCCATATCACAAACCCAGTTCTGCATCATGCCATGACTCTATGCTACAAACCAGACTGCTGTTGATTGCACCACACTACCACTTGACAAAACAGTCTATAAGTAGTGATAACCAACAGGAGGTAGAAACAACCGCAAAGTGTTTTTTTATATGAACCACAATCAGAGGTAATGTTATTGGCTAGGGTGGGCTTGAAGGTACATAAAGCTGAACGCCTCATTGGCCACCTCATTGTCCTCAATGAATCCGACTCAATGCAAAGTGCACTGAGTGAGTTTGAGAATTCAATAGTATGACCCAATACCCCAGCCTCAAATATTGTACAGCTATGGTAGCGGCTGACACCTCTGTGCCATTTAGAACCCCAGCAGAACTGGCAAATAATAAAACCAGAAGTCTCTCCGAGCTGGCACATTGTGGTATGGGGGTGAGGGGGGTCTCACAAACTGGAAGAGATCACAGGGACTGAAGTTAGATGCATCCTAGAACCTGTACTCAGCAGAGATGGGTTGAAACCAGAGGCCTCCTTAAACCTGTGCAGAGGATGCCGGGACAGATAGCTCATGGCCTGTTACAACCTGTACAGTGCAGAGGGATGCTGGCACCACAAACTAAGAACCTGCACAGAGCAGGCAGGAAATGAAAAGAAATGCTTTTAAATGGTAAGAGCAGTCAGACTTGATCCAACACAAAGCAGGAAAGGTTTAAACAGCAGAGGCTATAGTAGTGACTGGGTTGGGTGAGGAGTACCGGGGTTGTGGGAGGGTTGGAACGGGCTGTCGAAGGGACAAATGGGGAGGGCTGGATAAGGGGAGTCATGGGCTGGCTAAAGGGGGGTGCCGTTGGCATAAATAAACATGTATAATATGACTGTGAAAAGAAAAAGCAAATAGATCTGTGAAAAGGGAAAGCAAAGCTGTATATGAGTCATGGATGAGTATGAGGGAAAGGGATGTGTTAGGGGATGCTAGGCTGTGTATAGAAGTACCGGTGCCTGAACCAGGAACATTATGATTTTCCCTGACAGCCCCTCATCGTACCCACGGCTTGATTTCCCCCATCCTCCATTCACGTCTTGTACAAACGGCGGCCTTCCTCCACCTCCCTTCTCTCTGCCCCTCCTCAGCCCCTTTGCCTGCTGCACCCCGTCCCCAACTGAGGCCCCGGCTAGAGGGGCACAAAGGCTGGAACAGGCCGCAGCCGGGGCCTGGAGTAGGCCACTCTGCCGCTTCCCTCCTTCCTTCCCGGGGTGCCGTTCTTACCTGCTGGACGGGGGTGTTGGGCCCCAGAAACCTGCTGGAGCCATTTTGATAGGGTAAGGGGGCCAGGAGCCGGGTCCGGGTAGAGTGTGGCCGCCGCGTTGTTTATTCAGTGTTTTCTATAGCGCGAACATGACCCAAAAACTTGGGTGTCAGAGCGCTTTACAGTTCAACAGCATTCAAATTCAGATGATATCCAAATCTTTAACATCTACTACAGGGAATAGTTAATTGTATAACAGTGGCATATGCTAAAACTTACAAACAACACACAATTTAAGCTGACTAGACATCAACTAGAATTACCATAATACAAGTCAAGTCACACTTAAATTTCAAAATAAAATTACTGAAAATTACTAGGTACCCACAATGGTTATAGTACTGCATGACAAGTCAAAAACGAATGTGGATTGATCAAGGTACCTGCCATTAGACCTCAACCCCATTGACGGGAGCAGGGCCTTAAAGTTTCAAACTGCGCTGATTGTAGACAGTAAAGCCCAATCAATTAAGGCAAACTGGCTTGCACAGTCCCCAGTTTCATTGTTCTGTGATTAGCAGGTCCCTAATCCTGCTTACAGTAGCTAAACTCCAGAGTTATCTCATCATTATTACTATTCCCTGAGATTTACTGGGAACCTTTAAAGCAGATGCCTTAACCCAATAAAGGGGGATATTTTCAACAAACCGCGATAATTATCGCTAAGCGCGATAAGCGTCCTTTTTTTTATCGCCGTCGAAACCCGGATCTTATCGCCATGGTAGCGACGTATTAACAACGTGCCGGTACCCAGCGATAGCTTCCATTCCCGGCGCTAATGGACGGCGATATATCCTGCGCGACGGCGATAAAATAATTCACGCTAACCACAGAAAAGTCGCGATGGGCCAATTAGCTCTGAAATCGGCCGGGAAATTGGCAGCAGGCCTGCATGTCACACGATTCAAGCGCCAGAATGCACTATAAAAGGCCTACAAGCAGGGGAAAAAAAAAAAATGGAGAATACAACAGATCCCAGAAGAGACATGGAGGAAGCTGGGACAAGTGCTGAGCCTACAAACAACCCCCAGCTAGCCAGGAGGACCAGACAGAGACCCAGGATAAGGCCAAGAGGAAGAGGAACCCCAGGTTCAGTCACCAGGAAAATCAGGTCCTGTGTGGCCTGGTGGCTGAACATCAACAGGAGCTATTTGTCAAACGCACAGTGCCATTGTCAAGAAAAAAAGAAATATGGGAAGACATTACGGACAAGGTGAATGCTGTTGGAGAGAGGAAGAGGAGGACAGTGGACAAGGTCAGGAAGCGCTGGAATGATAGTAAGAAAAATACCAAGGAAAAAATAGCACCCAACCTGAAGGCAGCAAATGCGACTGGAGGTGGGAGTCCAGTGCCCCTGCTGGAGCTGGATGAGACGGAGGAAATGGTGGCCCAAGTCATCACTGATGAAACGGTGGTCAGAGTGCCGGGTCAGGATACTGCTGAATGTGAGCAGACACAACCACAGGGTGAGTACCAACCATGGAGTGGGTGGATGGGGGTGGATGTGCACAATGATCGGGTTGGATCAGAGCAGGAAGTGTGAAAACAGATGATGACATTTGGGTTGGGTTTCAGGTGATTTCCAGACAGAAGAGCAGGACTATTGCCACATGGGGTTTTTATAGGGCGAGCTATGAGATTACCTGCTGTGCCTGCCAACTGTCGCGATTCTTCAGCGTAGGTCAGGAAAGATGGGTTTCCCTGCACCTACAGTTAAGGCTCTTTTCCCCTGTATGCATGTTACCAGGTCTATTGGCAGATGGCGCATGGCGGACTACATGTCCCAGAATCCCTTGGGTCGTAATGCTGGTAGCTGGATAAGGAGACGCCTGGATTTCCGCTCCTATAAAGCCCCTCCCCTTCCTGGGGTCGGGGCTTGACAATCTCGCCTGTTTTTGTATTCGAGTAAGCGGATGGTATTCCCCGCTGGATTTCTGGTTTGCATTCGTTGTTTCCTGCTGAAGCTCTTTCATCAAGCCAGGCAATTGCTTTCAGAGGCCCGGGCTTTCTATGAGGATTGTTCCAGCTGGTTCACATTAATCACGTTGTTGACATTTCTTCATTCCGAAGTGTTTGAAGGGTTGCTCTAAAGGTCAGAGGATTCTGTTTCTTCCCGACATTGGAAACACAAGGTATTTAGCCTCATTCGGAAAGGAAGTGCTGGAGTGCTCCTTCTGCTTTTTGAGACAGATTATTTTTGTAATTATTTCCACGCTTGTCTTCTCTTTTGGAGCCTGTGCCTACAATCTACGCTGTGCTTGCAAACAGCGGTTGGGCGCGCGATTGCTCAGTGGTATTGAACTTGAGCTTGTGACTACTGCGTGCACAACTTTATTCCTTCGCTACTATGCTGTGTTATTAACAGCGTTCTTATGCTCTTTTATGGTGCTATTCATAGTCCTCTTAAGGCACCATTTACCGTGACTTTGTTTTTTGATTGAAATCATCCTTGGGTTCAGTGAGCTCATAAACTCCCTGGCATTCCAGTTCATTGTCTCTCAGTATATGGTCTCTCTGGGATTGGATAGTCTCAGAACCTTCTCTAAAGAGTATTGCTGCTTGTTTTATTGTGAGTATCTGACTATACGAGCATCCTGCTGTTTCATATGAATGAATCCCTGAGAAATTTCTCATATCCCTCTCTGTTCTTTTATCTGCAGCTTATGTTTGTGGGGTGACTTCTGAAGTTATACCGAGCCATAGACCAGACCTAAGGTGTAAGAAGACTCCAGCACAGCAGCAGAGTTTATTATTTATCCCTTTTCCCTATTCCCCGGGGTGCTTCCTTACGTAGTAGTGTATATCTCCTCTGTGTGTGGTTGTGCTCAGGGGAGTAGGGGGACTTCTCTAACTCCGTCGTCCCCGCTGGTGGTACTAAAGGTTAGTGGCATTACTTGTTTTGGCACTGCTGACACATCCTGACACCAACATGCTTGTGAACATATCGGATGATTTGGTGCCAGACTACTTGTGAGCGGCTGGCTGACGTAGTTCTTTCTGTGTCTCCAGGTTGGAGCAACAACAGCACAGTCACGCCAGGAACAGTGTCACTACCTCAACCCTGGAGACTGGGTCGTTGTCAAGAAACATGAAAGGAAGAACTGTCTTGAGCCTCGTTGGCATGGTTTGTTTCAGGTTATTCTGGTTACAATGACTGCTGTTAAGTATGGGGGCCTTCCAAACTGGGTACATGCATCTCACACCCATAGGGTCCCAAGTCCCCTTGATGAAAGAGCTGGTCTTCCAGAAGAAGTGCCAGTGGTGGTTGAAAGGCCACAGGAGATGGTCTGCTAAACTCTAAGGGAACACACAGAGTCTGAAACAGCACTTGAGCAGACCAAGGGGGTAGAGAAGATCAAGAGGTTGGAGCTGACTCGAGTGAAATCGGTGTGCAGTGGTGCACAAGCCAGATCCTGCTTGCTGACAAGGAACTAGTGCTGTAGGACCACAGGTGGGAGCTGAAGAAAGCTGGCCAAAGGAGCAATTGAGGGGAAGGAACATTTGCACACATAACTGAAACATCTGAATCGGTGCACAGTGGAAATGAAGGTGAAGGGCCTACTCTAAGGCGATCTAAGAGATCGAGGGTGCCTTGTCGGAGGTACTCTTCTTCTGATTGGCCTTATCTGGCAGCAAATGATGATGAAGGAGTTTTCTGGGAGTTCTTGAATTAATAAAAGATGTCCTATTGAAGATTCCGGGGACTGATGCGAATATTCTTCTTACTTTTGCCCTTCCTTAACCACCAAGCTTGAGAAACCTGACACTGGACAAAACTGAATTTCCTCATCTGGATCCAAAAGAGTCTCTTGCATTAGTTACTGAACTGAGGAGAGTGTTACTGGAAATGCTCATTTATGAACTTGGCTCTCTTCGTATTAGGGATAATGAATGAACTGTGTTGAGTCTCCTAAAGAAGATTACCTAGGCCCCAGTGGAAGAAGAAAAGGTTTAGAGTTTGTACCTTTAGAAGAACAGGGAGTAGGGCTAGGGAAGCCTCACGAAGATTCTATATGGATTTGAAAATAAAATTGAACTCTGAATAGAGACTGTTTTGCTATTTGCACAGGCGGAGATTGACAGAGAAGAACTCTGTGGCTGTTATTTCTCTACCCAACTTGGTCTGAATCTAAATTAGTATGGAAACTAGAAATTCTAATAGTAGACGTAGATGCATAATAGGTGCGTTGCTAACACTTTTAGCGTTAGGAATGATAGTACTGATTGTAGGGTTATGTTTAAATCCTGCTGGTAGTATAGAGGAGACCCCTACACCTAAGAAGAAATACTCACCTAAAACAGATGGAGGTTTAGTTTCACTAGGAGAGCAGCATTTACATACAGACTTGTCTAGGTGAGACATTTTACACTAAACGCTTATGCTAGATTGCTTTATGAGTATGTAGATACTATGGAAGCGAGGGATTGCTATGTTTGTATGCAGTTACCTCCTTCAGTAGCTGAAGGCATTACCTATCACCATCTTCCTTTGACCTAAGGCATTAGTTGTAGTTTGCTTCTCAGTTTATGCAAAGGGTCATTTTGAGTATTATTTTTCAAGTTATGATCTAGTTCTTTCAGAAGTGCAGATGTTTAAGCACTTGAATAGACATTTATGTGCCAAAACAGCAGAAATTGCCTGTAGATATTTTGTTTCAACTTAAACTATAGATACAGCTTACGAGCATAGACATAATTTAACATGTGCCCTTTCTGACATTGAAAAGAAATTCATAGATCAGGTAGAAGATATATGGGGCAGTATTGACAGATGTAGCAAGAGGAGCCCATGTTCAAAATTGGTCACCAGAGGAGAGGGAACATCAGACAGCAGGAAACACAGGAGCATTGTCACTGGATTTGCAACATCGGGGGAGATTGTGTGTACACCACAACAAGGCTCTATATTTGTTGGAAAGAGTGTATACGATCACACGTTTGAGGTTTGAGGATCATGAAAGTTGCTTGTGGATGGAACTGACCCAGTGATTCCTGAAGTTTATTTTGTTTGTGGAAAGAATGCTTATTTTAAACTGCAAAGTGTATGGTACGTGTTATTTAGGTGCAGTATTTCCAAAGATTTATCATGTGGAAGATTTAGATCATCCTGTTTGGGAAGAGAAGTCGAGACAAAAATGTGGACTGAGTGCTGGAGAGATTGTGGGAGATATTTTTGGAGCTATCATACCGAATGTAGGGGTGATCCTGAATAATATCAAGATTAGAAAGTTATCCACAGTAGTTGATAGATTGTCTACTAATGCTGTTGGAGCTCTGCTGTTAGTAAATACTGAGGGGCAGATTTACGTTCCCTGGCGCATCCCTGCAAATCAGCAGGGATGCGCCAGGGAAGATGCGTGACTCAAGTTTACCCTTGCGCCACCACAGATGCGCCGCATTTACAATGCAGCGCATCATGGCGCAAGGATAAACAGATGCGTGACGCATCTGTCGGCGGAAGGGTGGCGCAGTACTGGAGTCGTGTCGCAAGTGCGACGTAACTCCAGTACTGCTCAGGGGTGCCCTATGCTTAACATGCTGCGTCACTCCTTACGCCTGCTTGAAGCAGGCGTAAGGATTTGACGCAGCAGGGACGTAAAGTGACTCCGTGAAATCTTGTAGATTTCACTGCATCACTTTTACGGGGCTTCTTGCGCAGGAACGCCCCCAAGCGCCCGGCACGCCCACATGAAACCTGACGCAGGTTTCATGTGGCGCAGGGCTTTACAACGTGACGCATCTCCCTAGATCCGTCACGTTGTAAATCCCCCGCAGCATGGCGCATGATTTGCGCCGCTGCGTCACAAAAGTGACGCAACGGCGGCGCAAAAGTGGCGTAAGGGGCTTGTAAATCTGCCCCTGAGATGGTTGCCATTAGGGCTATGGTTTTACAGAATTGGCTTGCTTTAGACATCTTGCTCGCAAAGGAGTCTTTCGAGTGTTAAAAGTCCAACAGCGTTGCACCTAAATTCTGGACAACAGTAAGGATTTGCAGAATTGCATAAGGACCATTGCTGATGTTCAGAATGATTTGAGTGGATTGGCAGCTGAAGGTGTTTGGGATTCAGTTGGAAATGGATTTAGTGCTATAGGTAGATGGTTTGCAAATGCAGGGAATGGTAAAGTTGGATCCATCCTAAAGTCTGTGTTAATCATTGGCATTTGTGCATTTGTCTTAGTGGGAACTGTGAAAGGGTACAGGCAATATAAGGCGGAGAAGGGGGGATATAGAATTAGAAAAGGCTCAGGATGCATATTACCAACATATGAAACGTTTGGAGGAATTCAAATGAAAAAGAACGGTTTAGGCTAGTCCATCTGAAAAGATTATCTGATAAGATCAGAAAATTATGTGATGGCTTTGTTCGCCATCATAGGGGGATTGAGTAGTGTAAAAATGACTCGACTCCACATCGAGAGATGTGCTAGGAGTGCATTATAATCACATGTAGTCCGCACTCATATGCATTTAGTGTGACTAATGTTAAAGATGACAGTGGGGGTATTGCAGATTTAAAATAACATCACAAACTAATGGAATAATATGTATGTTAAGAGATTTGACTGATAGAATTGTGGTGATTTTATGAGAAATGTTTGCTAATGTGTTCACGGACAATAGAATAAGATGTTTACTAAAAGAATAATCATGTTACTATTGTATTAATTACTAAAGTATATGTTGAAATATTCGATTTATTTGTGTGTAGGGAAGTGCACATAATGCAACCCGTGCATATGTTAACTTAGCCTAACTTGTGGGCTTGCAATGTATTTGGATTCAAGCTCACGTTTCAGTAACATTTAAATTTGTATTTTGATCCTTGCAGTAGAAATGTTGCATGTATTTTGTATTTGCGACTGCAGGTGGACAAAACTTTGTTAGTGAGAAAAAAGGGTCTTTGTTCTTATTAGATAGTGAGGTATTGAAACGGCAACTGGTACGAAGGAAACGCGATAACAAGATGGGAGGAAAGTTCTCATGGAGGAAGGAGACGAGACCAAAGACGGCTGAAGTAACGATTTATGGGAATGGCAAGGTGATGTAGAGAAGCCAATGTGTGCTGATAGTAGGGAAATTTACTGAGTACAAATTGTGGGTCGTCCTTTGGATGTAACTGGTGTTATAATGCCACTTAGTGAGGGGATAGCTAGCATTCTGACTTAGGATACCTTGAGGAACAGACCTCTTCTTTGGTTTATGTGGCTTTATGCTACTTTACCAATGTTGGAGTTTGTTCTACAGAGGACTCTTACAGCTGGCACCTTTCTGTTTTCACCTTACCTTTAATTTCAGCTTTAGTCTAGAGTTGTCACTTGAGGATAGTGTATGGACAGATTTGGCTTCCAGTTGTTTGTGTTGTTTTTCTATACGATTATGCTTAGACTAGTCTATATTAATCTGTTTCAGAGTCTGAATTTAGAATAAACGTATTAACTTGATACTTGTTGTCGAACTGAGTTATTGTGTAACCAAATTGGCTACACTATATTTGGAGATTGAAGGGAAGTGTTTCCCTTACCACACATGTTGCACAAAAAGATCGTTGACTAAGTGTTACTGTGTAAGTGGGCCCAGGCTCCATCAAACAGACAGACTCAACAATCTCATGACTCAGCCTTGCCTTCATGAAGTCACCAGGGAAAGCAAGGGAGGGAAATTTACAACAATTGCAAAGGTGCAAAAGACGGTAAAATGCAACCTGAACAAATGGAAACAGAAGACTATGGGGCATATTAGCAAGACCCACGTTAAAATTATCGGCGTTTTAGCGGCAGGAAACTGCCGCTAAAACGGCGATAATGGGCTTTCTAATATGCGTTATAGAATTCCAATAGAAGCCCAGGGTAGATGTGCAGGACATCTAACCTGGGCTTCTATTGGAATTCCATAACGCATATTAGCAAGCCCATTATCGCCGTTTTGGCCGCAGTTTCCTGCCGCTAAAACGCCGATAACTTTAACGTGGGTCTTGCTAATATGCCCCACAGTCTTTCCTCGGAACTTTGCTGCTCTTAAGAAGTTCAAGATCATTTACATCTTCCAAATACTTACCTTGCACATTCCTAGAGATTATATTCAAGACCTCCAATCACTCTGCTCCTCTTTCGTCTGTCAGAGTAAAACGGAGAGAATGGTTTGACCCCAAAGCTATCTACGGCCACAACATGATGGATTGTGGGCCCCGAACTGCCTAACGATTATGGTGAAGCTCCTTTGCTGTTCTTATTCTATTGGAATAGGAGGGAAACTGAGAAAGGCTGGTAAATTATAGATCATACACTGATGGGGGGGGGTGACTTTGGGACATTCCTTTGCAGCTGAAAGCGCAAAGAATTCCTACTCTGCATTTATCACCTGTAACGAGAGCCACCTTACAGGTCTGGGATTGCTTAGCAGACATTCCCCTTCACACCGCTTTGGGGAAATGCCAAGTTTATTCCCGGTCTCCACAGGCTAAGGTTTCAGAGTTAGATGTTTAGATGGGGACGGCAAAACTCAGAGGGATATGTTCGATCACAGAAAGGTTAAGGCCTTTGATCAATTGGAGGCTGAGTTTGATCTTCCCTAATCAGAAAGCTATGGATACATGCAGTTGCGACATTGGCTCAACTACCCTAAAATTAAGCAGGGAACAAGTAGAAACCTGCCACTATTTGAGAGCTACTTCATGACCAGTACAGGAGACCGGCACACTACATCTCCAATCTATACTATGCTTAACTGCAGACATGAAGGGGAAAACCCCTGATTCCAACAGGCATGAGAGAGAGAGCTACAAATTCCCTTGATAAGAAACAATGGGATGATTTTCTCATCTGTGCAAACAATTTTTTCACACACACGGGAGGCATGGAGACAGTGCTATAATAGTGTACAGATGGCACTACACCCCGACAAGGTTGGCATAGATGGGTCACCCGGGTGGGGAGGTTTGCTAGAGGGGGCTTCCGGGAAGAAGGGACCATGTCGCATATCATCTGGTTCTTCACAAGGATACAGCCTTTTTGGGACTCAGTATTTTTCAGAATTGAAAAAATAACATGCTCAGCTCTACTGCAATTCCCAGCGTTGGTGCTGTTGAGCCGGCCAGCTCAGGACATTTACCCACTTCACCGGCGGAAGAGTCAGCTTATATCCCAACTTCTACTGGCAGTGAAGTAAACAATTCTATCCCTTTGGGGCCAGGAGTCAGCCCCATCAGAAAATAAATGGACTGAACATCTGTTGCGGATCTTGGGGATGTAAAAACTATGAAAGACAGCTCAAGGAAGGGAGAATGGTTATGTTAAACTGTGGGGGCAACTGTTGGATGTCTTTGGTCAAGAATTTCGATAACTGTACTGCCCTAAGAGGCTCAGAGTGGTTAAGATACTGGATGATTCCAAGTTGGAGAGCTAAGGGAATAATGGAGCAGTGCCCCAGGAGCCTTTATCCTCAAATCCAAAGTCATGGAACAGGGGCCACCCTGGACAACAACGGGATTGGAATAGGCGGTGGGAGGGTGAGCGGGTGAAGGTGAACATTTCATGATTTTCAGGAAAGGAAGGGACCAAAGTTGGGCTGTTGCCAAAATGTTATTGTTTGATTATTTCATTAAAATCCAATAAACCTGTATTGACACCTAAAAACACACAGAAAGAAAGTGGACACTGTAGATTGTTGTATCAGCCTATCTGGTTATTGCATTGACTTGATTCAGCAGTACCTGACCTTTTTGTCTGAAAATGATTGGTGGAGCAGCACTTAGATTCCGTTACTTAGGGCCTGAATTATATCTTGATGTATGTATATACTCCATAGCAATAGAGTACACATACCACCAAGATAAAGGTTTGCTCCCCGATTTAGATACGGGCAGATCATAGGTTTTAATCATGGCAGAGACTACTCCATGTCCGCCATTATTAAACCTCTCCGAAGGCCCTGTGGACAAAGGGCTGTCAGATGCAGACCTCTAATTCTGCCCACCCGATTTAGATGGGTGTAATTAGAGGTCAGTTTTCACTGCCCATCATCATCATAAAAACCCTGGCGGTAAGGGGCAGTGAAAATAGCTAAATGCTCCCCTCACCATGGGAGAGGACTCCCAAGGCGATGGAAGCGTTTTATTTTTTATTTTCTATTTTCAAAAAGAAAATCCCGCTTTGAGATTTTTTAATTTTTTTTTTTGATAATCAACTTTATTGATTTTCAGAGCAAGCACATTAACAGCACTGGATATTTGATTGATATTACAAGCAATGACCGCATTCATCAATTGTAGGTACGTATAAAGCATTAGATAGGAGCACCCTCGCAACATGTCGGCCCCCACTCCCGCACCTAAAGGGGAGATTTCACACTTTTAGATCAGCTGGCCCAGCCATTTGCCCCAGACTTTGTTGTATTTGGCGGGGCACCCTCGGGCCTCGAACAGAGGTTTCTCCTGTGTGGCACACCAGTCTACTCCCCTACGCTATTTCGCCAGGGTTGGGGGTTTGGCCTGCGCCCAGGAAGCCGCTATGTCTCGTTTGGCCAACACAATTGCTATTCCAAGGAATGCTTTGTCTGCCCGTGAGCTGTCCAAACCGTCCATCACCCCTAAGACTAGACGTATGGGATCATGGGGAACCGGCCAGCCCAGGACCTGTGTGAGTTCTGTCTCTATTCCCGACCAATATTGGGCAAGGCGGGGACATGTCCAAATCATGTGGTAGAAGTCCGCTGGTGCATGGCCGCAGCGAGAGCAGTCCGGGGAGGGACGTAGTCCTGCCCTGTGTAAGCATGCTGGGGTGATATAGGCCGCGTGGAGGTAGTATAGTTGTATAAGGCGGAGTCTGGCTGAGGTCGTGACGATTTTAGGGGCCATGAGGGCGTCTCGCCAATCTTCCTCCTCCAGAGAGTCCACCCACCCCTCCCAGCGGGTCCGGAGTGGGTCTAAAGTTGCTGGTCCGTTATTAACAAGGGTACGGTATATTCGGGAGCCCCCCCCCCTTCCCAGGTTTCCAATCATAACCTGGGCTTCTAGCGGGCTAAATTCGGGAAGGGTCGTGCCTGTCAGGATATGTGTGTTGAGGGCATGACGGAGTTGCAGGTATTTATAAAATTGTGAAGCGTGGAGAGAATAACCTCCCCGCAGGTCCTGGAATGTCCTAATGTGGTCACCAACCCATACATCGCCCAGCAGAGAGATCCCTATGCGATCCCATTGCTTGAACCCTGAAAGTGCCGCCACTTCCCCCAGCCATGTACCGTGCCAGAGAGGCGTGTGTTGTGTCAGTCGTTTGTCCCATCGCGTATGTCTCAGAGCCGTGCGCCACGCTATCAGGACTGCCCTGGTTATTGGCTGGATCCCTTTGGGTATGGGACACCCGTATAGGTATGCTAGTATTTGGGGGAAATCCATGTTTCTGATTTCCGTCATGTATGCCAGGTCCGACCATCCCCCTGTGAACCAGTCGTGGATTACTAGAAGCCGAGTGGCCAGGTAGTATAGGTGGAGATCGGTCATACCCATACCTCCATCAAAGGGTGGGATCCTGCAAAGGGCAAGCGCAATCCGAGGCCTAGTTCCACCCCATAGAAATCTCGTGGTCACCCCATCCAGTTCCTTAAACCAGCTGCGTGGGAAGTGAAAAGTGGTGTTCTGGATGATGTACAAGAAGCGCAGGAGTATCATCATTTTGAACAGCTCTATCCTCCCGAGCGGGGTGAGCGGCAGGGTTTGCCAGCGCTTGAGGGCAGCTTTGGCTTTGTTGACCAGCGGGGTAATGTTCATCGCCCATTCCAGCTCAGGAAGCAGAGCAACCCACACCCCCAGGTACTTGAAGGACTGTCTCCTGATAGGGATATTGGACTGCCAGTCGAAACATTCCCGGGAGAGGTGAAGGGGCACCAGTGTCGACTTCCGCGGATTAAGGCGGAGGCCTGAAAAGCTCTCAAAGGCTCGCAAGACCTCAAGGGATCGAGGGCCGGAGCTGGCCGGATCCGACAGGTAAAGCAGGACATCGTCCGCGTATAAGGAGATTTTGTCACTGTGGTGGGGTCCCCAGGACCAGCCCTGTATTTGGCGATCGGATCGAATGAGGCAGGCCAGGGGCTCCATTGCCAGAGCAAATAAGAGAGGCGAGAGGGGGCAGCCCTGCCTCGTGCCCCTCTGAATTGGGAATGTCTCGGAGAGGATTCCGTTGGTCAGTACCCTAGCTTTGGGGCTGGAGTAGAGGACCTTGACTAGGTGTCGGAACCGATGTCCCAGACCCAACAGCTGCAGGACCTCCTCCAGATAGTGCCAGACCACCGTGTCGAACGCCTTCTCAAAGTCGACAAGGAGGAGCGCAAGATAGGGCGAAAGAGCCTGACGGTTGGCCAGGGCTAAGTGGAGACGGCGGAGAGAGTGTCTGGTGCTCCCTGCTGGCATAAAGCCACATTGATCCGCGTGGACCATCTTATGGAGGAGGGGCAAAGTCTCTGGGCTAGAACCGTAGCGTATATTTTTATCTCCGTATTGATAAGGGAAAATGGACGATAGTCCGCACATTTAGGGGAAGGTGGTTGGGTCTTGGGGATTACGACAATAGTCGCCATGTCAGTTTCTGGAGGGAAGGAACCAGTCTCAGCCACGTGGCGATAGAGGTGCACGAGGTGGGGAACCAACAAGTCCCGGTATGCCGCATAGTATTCTCGGGGGAAACCGTCAGGTCCGGGAGTTTTCCCGGTCTTCAGCAGGGAGATCGCGCCATGTATCTCCTCCAGGGTAATGGGGAGGTCCAGGTCAGCCACCTCATCCCCTGAGAGGTGAGGGAGTTGGATTCCCGATTGGCAGAGCACATCGGAGAGGACAGCCTCTGGTGTGCGGGCAGAATACAACCGGGCGTAGTAGTCGGCAAATGCCTGTGCGATGGCAGGTGAAGTGTGCTGAATAGCACCCGAGGGGTCTTGGACTTCGGGGATTATCCTATTAGCGAGAGGGTAGGAAATCAGTCTTTGCAGCAGACTTCCGTTTTTATCTCCCCATCCGTAGATCCGGGCCACAGATGAGTGCCACAGTAGCTTGGCCGAGTCCAGGGAGATCTGTTTGATCTCTTCTCGAGTGATCGTTAGTTGCCTGTCTCGGTGAGCATCGGGGGTTACAGTGTGGGTCGCTTCCAACCGTATGGCTTGGGCCTCGAGGAGGGTCAGGCGTTCGGTTTGTGTCAAGCGCTTCGCGTGTACCTGACCTCTGGCCACGCCTCAGATGGTGGCTTTACCTGCCTCTCAGAGGGTACTTGGGGAGGGGACCGATCCGTGATTAGTGAGGAAGTAGTGGCGTAGTTCCTCCTCTATAGCCGTCTTAACCTCTTTGTCCTGCAGGAACCACGCATTTAGTCTCCACACCGCCCGCGCTGCGTCTGAGGTCCCACCCAGGTGCAGGGATAGGGCTGAGTGGTCCTAAATTCCCCGGGGAAGGATATCTATGGCAGACACCTTCTGGCAGTCAGGGGCGGGTAAAAATATCAGGTCAATGCGGGAGTGCGTGTGGTGGGCCGACGAGGTGTGAGTGTATTGGGTGCCACGGGGATTCTAGACCCTCCAGACATCAAATAAGCTGAGCGTGGCCGCCCAATCTGTCAGTTTCCGTGCATGGGTTAGCCTTGTTGGGGAAGGTATACCCGTCGCATCTAGCGTCGGCTGCATAACGGCATTAAAGTCTCCCCCAATCACCGTCTGTCCCAAGGGTAGGGAGGAGAGTGCGTCTGTGAGGTGGTGCAGTGTGGAGGCAAGCGTGGCAGGTGGGATGTATATGGATGCTAGGTTAAGGATGTTTCCTTCTAACTTCCCGGACACAATCACAAACCTGCCCTGGGGGTCCGTCGTGACATGGTCAGGGGTGAAGGGGAGCCCTCGCCGCGTTAGGATTGCAACCCCCCGTGAGCCGCGCTCGAAACCGGAGTGCCACACTTTATCAAAGCCATATCTTGCAAGGAAGAGGCATTGGGTCCAGAGGAAGTGTGTCTCCTGAAGCAGAAGTATGTCGGGCAAGTGACGCTGGGCGTATCTAAGGACTGCTGTTCTCTTGATACGGTCTAGTAGTCCGTTCACATTCCAGGACAAAGCATGGAGGGGCCTACCTAAGGTGGACGACTGCATCAGGACTGGCGTGCGCGATGAATGGGCCAAAGGGTAGTGAGCCCCAGCGGGGCGCGAATGGGGTGGTGCCCACATATGCATACGGTGAGTGTTGTGCGCTACCTATTCCTGCGGTTCAAAGCCGGTGGACCAGCGTCAAAGTGCTGTAAGTCAGTAGAAGATGTGACCTTGACAAATGGAAACTGAAAACAACCCAGAGGACAACGGTGCCCTCCCGCCCTATACTTACGGAACTGAAGCATCTAAGGTTAACAACAACAACAAGCTAAACTGAAACGCTTAGCCGGGGATCGTGCGATGGTAGTGGACCCCTCCACAATATCGGAGGCGGCAGTCTTCATAGCCTGTCACCGTGGTGCATCGTGTCCATGGGATATATCATGCCCGGTCGCTGCCACTTTGGAGTTTCCAATACCCTGCTTTCAGACTCCGGGTTAAGTTTCAGATTATCGGGCTTTTGGAAAGATCGGTGTCCAAGGCCACAGGGTCTGGGACCTCGGAGATTTCAGGATCTCGGTGTGTGCTCCCCACGGAGCCCATGAAATTGGAGGGTCTGTATCGTTCTTAGTTTCTAGGGCTCCTGAGCCAATCGACGCAGACAACCCCCTACGCGGTCGTCGGCCTCTGCGGGACCGCATGCGCCTCCTCTGTTGCCGCGAGGGAAGTGGGTCGTTTCCAGCTGGTCTGGATGGTCCGGCCGAAGGTGTAGAACGGACTCGGAGAGGCCTCTCTTCGGTCAGCCCGGTCCATGCAGACTGTGGGGTCTCAAAAAAGAGCGTTTTGTCCTGGAAGACGACCCGGAGACGGGGATGGAAGAGGAGCCCGTATCTCAAGCCCAGGTTGTGAAGCTTCTGCTTGACCTCGTTATACGAGCGACGCTGGTCTTGCACCTCTTTAGTGTAATCCGGGAAGAGCATCACATTACGATTCTGGAATTTCAGCACACCGTGGGCTCGGGCCGCGGTCAGGATGGCGTCTCAGACTTTAAAGTTTAAAATCCTGGCTATGATTGGCCTGGGCGGGGCCCCGGGAGGTGGCTTAGGGGCAAGAGAGCGGTGGGCCCACTCGATAGCGAACCAGGTTGATAATGTATCTTTAGGCATCCAGGAAGTCAGCCAGGTCTCCACGAAGGCAGCTGTTCGGCCTTGCTCCACCCCCTCCGGAAAACCCACCAGTCGGAGATTGTTGCGACGTAACCGATTTTCCGCATCCTCGGCTCTGCGGTGCAACTCCCTTGTGTGTGCCTGTAGGTGGGTAACCTGGCCCTTTATTTGGTTGAGGTCTTCCTCGACTGTAGAAATTCGGGATTCCACTTCGGAAATACGAGCCGTGGCGTTCCGCAAGTCCTGGAGAATGAGGGCCATGTCGACCCGGACCTCGCCAATCTTGTTTTCCACCGAGGTCTGAGAGATAAATCAGACCCCAAGCGCCCCCTCCGCCGGGCCACGGTCGCTTGTGGTTTATTGGTCTATTTTAGTTTGCATCTGCGCCGCAGTTGATTTGGTGCCGCGATCTCTCCCTATCTCGGGCTCTAGGGAGGGGGGTGTGTCCACGCAGGTGATGGTGTGTTAGCTCCCAAGTTCCAACACAAGGCGGGGCCTCTACGTCGCCCCACAGCCGTACCTCGGCCTCAAGACCCGACTATTCCTCCAGCGTCGGCCGGGGTACACCAATGCGGGGGTCCACCGCGCGGGAGCGAACCGTTGCTGCTCTTGGGGTCACTGGGATCACAGTCAGGGGAGCCCACCGAAGATCGCCACCGTGCAACTCCGCATCCGGGCCCTCAATTGATGCAAATGCGGGGCGATGTGACCCAGTCAGGCAAGTCGTGACCCTCTTCCAGTTCGAACAGGACACCCCAGCCCCAGGCCGCCGTGACACAGGCAGGTCGGTGCCAGAGAGCCGTTCAGGGGCAATGGGGGCTTTCTCTGGGTTCAGAGGTCATCAGCGCTAGTCATTGAGGCAGCGGCTGTTCAGTGTTTCCAGGGGCCGGCTGGGCATGTCTCCCCAGTCCGTGGGGGCGAGGAGTCCACCCTCAGCGTGCGGCCAGGCCCATGTGTAGTGCCTCG
Organism: Calotriton arnoldi; assembly: GCA_963921515.1. Lineage (NCBI taxonomy): Eukaryota > Metazoa > Chordata > Amphibia > Caudata > Salamandridae > Calotriton > Calotriton arnoldi. The sequence continues at coordinate 538,473 of CAWUFW010008554.1, forward strand.
CAGGCACGGGACCTCTATGGCAGGTAGTCCGGTATGTCTGTGCACTTGGCGCACTGGGGGGTCCGGGGAGCCTCACCTGAGACCCCCGCCGCACGACTCCCATGGCCGAATGGCCCAACCCCTACCCCCGGAGGCAGCTCGGGGGGGAGGACGGTCAGGAGGAGAGGACAGCAGGCAGGGGCCAAAGAGCGCCCCCCCCGGCACCCACCACACGACCAATCCGCCCCCAGCCCCCCAGGCGGACGCGAGGGCTGGAAGAAAGCGAGAGGAGGACCGGGGGGGCCGGGGAGCCTCACCCGAGACCCCCGCTGCGCAATGTCGGCAGCCGCTCAGCCCCCCGCAGAGTGAAGTTGCAGCGCTGGGTCTGCGCCGCACCCACCGAGCAGGGACAGGCAGGGGACTGCGCAGGGTTCTCTCAGGCCGCAACAGCCAGCCCAGAACGGGCCCGCTCACACCCAGCGCAGTACAGCACCCAGAGGGGGGGGAAGGCCCAAGCCACAAGCCTCCCTGCGCTGCCCGAAACAGCAGCCGATCCCCCAGCTCCCGCCCCACTCACCAGGCGGCGGCGCCCCCGGGGCGCAGGAATTAGCCTCAACCTCGGGCCCCCGCAAGGATGACTTAGGTCTCGGAAGGGCCTCAACCACAGGTCACCCAGGGTTCTGAGCTACCCGGGATCACGTCGCCTCTTCAGGCCTGCTCCCCAGACAGACCGCCTCTCACGCGTGGCTCTGCAGGTCCCGTCAGAGTTAGGGGCTCCAGGCCATGGGCGCCGCCATCTTGTCTGCCCAGGGCCGCAGGGGGCTCCGGAGTCAGGCCAGGTCCCAAGTTCAGCAGGGCGGCACCTTCCCCTATCTAATCGCACGTCACGCTGGGCTCCAGGTGGACCAGGAGCCCCACCGTCCGCAGGCACGCAGAAGCGGGGGTCACCGGTATCACGGGCTCCGGTCAGCAGGAGCCGCCATATTGTAGCCTGAGGGCCTCGAGGGATCCGGAGGCAGAGCGGGTTCCAGGCTCAGCAGGGCAGCAGTTTGCACCACCGTTTCACCGCACCAGCTTCAGGGAATGCCAGCATGCAAGTGTAAGGTATGGATGGCAGCTGAAGGCAGCAGGATTCAAAGCGGATGACGGAGGGGTCCGGAGCACTCTTACAGTGCGACCGCCATCTTGACGCTTCACGCCACGCCCCCGAGATTTTGTTTTTTACATAAAAAATAAACCTGTTTGGTGCTAGGCTCCATCATATTGACCACCAAACTTCAAAAAGCAATGACTGGAACTTACGTGACGGCAGTTCCTGCCAATGCTTTAAGACTACTTTGCAGTTATTTCTCAGTTTGGCTGGCAGCACCTCCATCACGGTGACAGAGTGATTTACTCCATCGCCCTGGCTGAGAAACGGACCGCCAGTAAACTTTTAAGGTAGGCCCTTGGGACTAAGTTAACAGTTGAGCCAAAGAGGCAGTCATATCTTAAAACACAGGATGGAACTGCCATCACGTCAACATGACAGAGCCTTGCACCAAACTGCTTTCTTTTTTATTTTACGAAAGAAAATCCCAAAGCAGGATTTTCGTTTAGGAAATGAACAAGAAAATGCTCTCTTTACCTTACCTTGGGAGTTCTCCCCCATGGCAAGGGGAGCATTTAGCAGTCTTTACTGCCCCTTACCACCAATGTTTCCTGACGGTGATGGGCAGTGAAAACCGACCTCTATTCCCGACCATCTAAATCAGCAGGGTGGAATTTGAGGTTTGCTTCCAACAGCCCTTACTCCGCAGGGCCATCGGAGGGGTTTAATAATGGCGGAGACAGAGTAGTCTCCACAGTGATTAAACCTGTGATCTGTTCTCATCTAAATTGGGCAGGCGGACCTTTATCTTGGTGATATGTACACTCCTTCACCGTTTCAGCGGAGTATTTATAGCTCCAAGATATAAATCAGGTCCTTAATATTTGATTTGCACTGCACCTATACCCACTCCTACTACTTTTTGTGATTAAAAGACTTTTAGGAATTCTATTTTTTTTCCCTCATAACTTTCACCAGTGAGGGCTTGGTTGCTCGTGTAATCTGCATTGCAAAGAACTGCAACCTTTGTTGTATTCAATGTACAATCAATTGCAACAAGAAGTACTTTCACATAAATTACACTAATAGGAAATGTCAATGCTTATATTTTTGATATAACATCTAATACCTACCTTCAGCCTTTTTCTAAGCACTTGTAGGTTTGTATGTTAAGGATATTGAAGCAAAGCAACAGTATGTGAGCGATCAACTAGAGAAATGCAGATGCGAAGACTAGACATGGAAATATTGATGCAAGAGCTCATAGGGATAAGATAACCTTTTAGTGGACTTGCTCCTTTTCACAGCCCAGCTCCATCTGGTAACTGCTGCTGTCCCAGTTGTTCACGGCCCTCCTCCAACCGCAGGCTCCTGCCTTTGCCTCATCCCTGTTGGTCCAGTGGTAGAGCGTCACGGCTCTGCTGCTTGACTGCCCTTCTGTCTCTCTTTCTGCTTTTCTGTCTCTCTTTCATTTTTTCCTGCCTCTGCCTTTTTCCTTTTATTTTCCTTTCCTTAATCACCCCTGCCGCTGTGTTCCCCCAAAGCCCCGCCCCCTCCAGTGACCCTTCCTGCTGCCACATTTTCCCGCCCCCCAGCTGTCCAGCCCCCCGCAGCACTACTTAATGGTGGGCGCGTGCAGCAGGCACGCCGAAAGCACGCCAAAGGCAAGCCCATCTGCGCCTGGACTACTCCCAGCGCCATGGACCCTGATTCTCGGACTTTTCACTGCTACAACACTTGCACCCTCGCCGCCCTCAACTCTGGATGCCATGCCGCCTGCCACCTTGCATCCCCGACGGAGACCCATGGGCCTTTTGCCTGCCGTAACTGCAACCACGCCTTCAGTCAACCAACAGCGCACCCGACCGGATCAACTGCATCCTCCTCAACTTGCGATCCCTTCACAAACACGCCACAGAAATCTGGGACCTCCTCAACGCTGCCGCTCCTGACATCGCCTTCTTCACAAAAACCTGGACCAACCCCAGTTCTGGACCAGACATTGCAATCTCCATCCCCAATAGCTACAAAATCTCCCGCAAGGTCCTCAACGACCAACCAGAAGGAGGCATCGCCACTGTCCACAAGAAAACCCTCAGACTGACTGTGAGAAGTTGGCCTGGTATATGCTGTTCACTAATTAAAGTGGACACCTTGCACCAGTACAATTCGACTCTTATGGTAGATAGGTTTAAGACAACCTTTATAGAAAGCTATCCTAGTGGTAGCTGTGGAGAGCAGCCTTCAGGCTAAGTCTTGAAGGAATGTAAAGCAGCTTGTTTTACCACACAATCTCTTGAATCACCAAATGAAAAGACACCACACAGGTATATATATCAAATATATATGTATTTATTACTAAACAACTCTCTACTAATCTCTTTATGAGATTAGAAGTCAAGAACATATGCACAAATCAACGTTTCACAATAAATTAAGCACAATATGGCTGGGGCCCTAGGGGCGTACCAGACCATATACTAAGAAAGAGACTTAGAAACAACAACTTGCAGGGAGACAAGGCCTAGGGCCTTCAGAAGTGCTGGGGCCTCACGAAACCACCCAAGGCAGGTAAGTAAAGGGCCCACGGGGGACGCGTGCAGTGTGGATACACAGGCGCGGATCGCCGTTGACTTCAATGGGGCAAGTCGCGGTTGGAAATAAAGAGTTTTAGGATACTTCGGGAGAACCTACAAGCAAGTCACTTACAGGGTAAGTAGTTCTAGGGCCCACACCCACAGGAGCACCGTAGTGCGGGAGTTACCTCACCCAGGTAAGCCGGGTGCATAGGTGTCCTTTGGTGTCGGGTCGCGGCGTCGTTTTCAATGGAGGACAAAGAAGACTTGCTGCTTGTGAAGTCCGAAGAAGTGTCCGATGGAATCCAAGCCTGGATTCAGAAGAAGGAAGACCTGAAAGCAGAGGGGACAGTGTTCAAAGTCACTTGGCAGTGACTCGGGGCAAGGAAGATGGATGCCCACCGTCATCGCAAGGTTCAGGTCGTTCACGGGTGCCTTGACTCTTCAGTCACGAGGTCCAGGAGGCGTTGACGACAACCAGGAGCTGGATTCCGCGTGTCCCACAATGTCTGCAGCTTACTGCTGTGTCGGCGACTCGATTGGAGCCAACAAGCCTTCGTAGCAGCAAGTCTTGTGGAAGGTGTGAAAAGGCAATGGTGTAGACCACCAAGGTCTGTAGAGCTCACCCAGCAAGGGTAAGTCAGGGCAGGCCTGGCGCAACCAGGGAAGCCCTTTGGTTTCTTAGGAAAGTCTTCTGGGGACCCACAAGCCGGCTGGCAAGGGATCGCAAACACACCTCAGGAGGATTCACTCAACAGGGGCCCACGGTCACTCGGGACAGGGTAGGCCTCTGATCTTTGGAGGGATTCCTGCTGGAGGGTAGGACCACATGTGGTCCAAAGTACAGGTTCATAGAACGTTGTGAAGGGGTTGCACTTGACAATAGTGCACGGTACCCAGGGGTCACGGTTCCTCATCACTCGTGGGGTCCACTTGCCTCAGCTTCACTGGGGACTCACGATGGCCTTGGAGAAGTCAGGAAATCCACTTCTTGGGCTGCAGGGACTTCGAACTCCGGCGGGAGCGGCATAGATTGCTACCGTCGTTGTAGTTTTTGGTGCCTGCCAAGCAGGAGAGTCACTCCTTGACTCCAAGGGAGATTCTTCAGTCTTCCAAAGGTAGTGGAACGTCGAAGGTCCAGGATTCATCTTCAGAGCATCGTCCAGGGATATCTAATCTTCAGGTTCAAGGGTTCCCTACCTTATACTAACAAGGAAGGGAGGGACTAGCTCTAAGACCCCACCTATGGGAGGGTCAGGGGAGTGGGTGGTTACACCCACTTCCCTTTGTCCAGTTTCGCGCCAGAGCAGGGGCAGGTAGCCCCTGAGCCGGTTTGAACTGGTGTATGCACAGAGGAGCCTTCTGCTCCCCCAGTGCAGGACTTCAAAGCACTCTAAGAGTGCACCCACCCAGCCCCAATACACTAAACCCTGTCTGGGAGGTGGTTACACCTCCCTGTGACAGGATACCTTTTGTTGGGCTTCCTCCACTGCGAGTTTCGGTCATCAGCAGGAGGGCAGCCCAGTGTCTGTGACTGGTGGCATCCATTTTGTGATGCCAGGGCTCTTCAGGATTCTACCGTGTTTCCACAGTGGGTACATGTCTATCCCTCTAGAAGGGTGGAATGCTACCCCCGCCACCAGAACTGGCGGGGGGTAGTATTCCAAGATGTTTGACACCAAACACGACATGTTTTGATGCAGCCATTCCAAAGTTAGCATTTTACCGCGAGGATATAATGCACTTAAGAGTATATGGTTTAACCGCATCCACAAACAGCACCAGAGAATGGACTCTGAGAGCTGCAGAGGGGCCCTGCTCAGGCAGAGGCACCCCCTCACATTAGAAACCAAGCACCCTGCCCTCAGGATTGATAGGGCCTGCCTTAGGGGTGACTGATAGGTTTAAATGTGTGTGCAGGAGAGATATAGGGAACCTATATCTCAGTGAGGAGTGCTAGCACCACCTCACCCAGGCTGCAGTAGCAGGCCTGTGGTGTCAGATTTAGTCTGCTTCCCAGGGGTGGCATAATACATGCTTCAGCCCCTGGTAGGCCTGTGAAGTACCTATGCCCTTGGCACCTAAGGTACCATATACTAGGGACTCATAAGGTACCACAGTATCCAATCACTAGTGCACCTAGAGTGCACTCCAAATCGTTTAGAGAGAACAGAGAGGCTGGGGCCCTGATTGGCAGGGACCCAGCCTGACTATAGCCAGAAACCAGTGTAAACATCAGAAAAAAAGTGGGGGCAACATAAGAGGCAGATCCTACTCTCCTACACAACCCCCACCCAAACGCAGGGACACTAAACTAACCTTGACCAGTTGAGTCTTCGTGTTCAAAGTGGAAATACCTTGAGAGTCCATCTGCATTGGCATGTTGGGTCCCAGGTCTATGTTCCACTGTATAGTCCATCCCCTGTAGGGAAATGGACCACCTCAAAAGTTTTGGGTTTTCACCTTTCATCTGTTTAAGCCATAGGAGGGGCTTGTGGTCAGTCTGAACTATGAAGTGAGTGCCAAACAAGTATGGCCTCAGCTTCTTCAGGGCCCACACCACAGCAAAGGCCTCCCTCTCTATAGCTGACCAACGTTTCTCTCTAGGGGTCAGCCTTCTGCTAATGAAAGCTACTGGCTGGTCTTGACCTTCATCATTCAGTTGAGACAGTACAGCTCCCACACCCAGCTCAGAAGCATCTGTTTGGACAATGAACTTTTTGGTGTAGTCTGGACTCTGTAAGATGGGGGCAGTGCACATGGCCTGCTTTAGGTCTTCAAATGCCTTTTGACAGCTAGCTGTCCACTGAACCTTTTTTGGCATTTTCTTTGAGGTCAGATCATTCAAGGGGGTCACTATAGATCCATATCCCTTGACAAACCTCCTATAGTACCCAGTCAGGCCTAAGAAGGCTCTCACCTGTGTCTGGGTGGTTGGAGCAACCCATTCCATTATGGTTTGGATTTTGCTCTGTAAAGGTTGAACCTGGCCTCCACCCACAAGGTGGCCCAGGTACACAACCTGACTCTGCCCTATCTGGCACTTGGTGGCCTTGATAGTGAGGCCTGCTTTCTGCAGAGCCTCCAAAACATTTCTGAGGTGGACCAGGTGATCCTGCCAGGAGGAACTAAAGACAGCAATATCATCTAGATAAGCTGAGCAATAAGTTTCCATCCCTGCCAGAACTTTATTCACCAACCTCTGAAAAGTGGCAGGTGCATTTTTCAATCCAAAGGGCATCACCACAAAGTGGTAGTGCCCACTAGGGGTCGAAAATGCTGTTTTGGCTTTTGCATCATCAGCTAATCTGATTTGCCAGTAGCCAGCTGTTAGGTCAAATGTGCTTAGATACTTGGCTGAGGCCAAAGTATCAATCAGCTCATCTGCCCTTGGTATGGGATAGGCATCAGTCCTAGTGACTGCATTGAGGCCTCTGTAGTCTACACAAAACCTCATTTCTTTCTTACCACCCTGGGTATGAGGCTTGGGTACCAGGACTACTGGGCTAGCCCAAGGGCTATCTGAAGGCTCAATTACACCTAGCTCCAACATTTTCTGGACTTCAGTCCTGATACAGTCCCTGACATGGTCAGGTTGCCTGTAGATTTTACTCTTGACAGGCAGACTGTCTCCAGTGTCCACCTCATGGGTGCACCAGGTAGTCTGACTAGGGGTCAGGCTAAACATATGTCTATACTGTTGCAGAACTTGTCTGCACTCAGTTTGCTGATGGTCAGTGAGGCTGCTTGCCAAAGCAACACCATCTACTGACCTGTCATCAGGGTTCTGAGAGAGTAGGTCAGGGAGAGGGTCACTCTCCTCCTCCTGGTCCTCATCAGTTGCCATGAGCAAGCCCATGTCAGCCCTGTCAACATATGGTTTTAATCTGTTGACATGGAGCACCCTCAGGGGGCTCCTGGGAGTTCCAAGATTCACCAGATAGGTGACTTCTCCCTTCTGTTCAACTATGGTATGAAGGCCACTCCACTTGTCCTGGAGGGCTGCTGGGGCCACAGGCTCCAACACCCACACTTTCTGTCCTGGCTGGTACACAGTCAGCACAGCCTTTTGGTCATGCCAAGCTTTTTGCAATTCTTGGCTGGCCTCCAGGTTTTTAGTTGCCTTTTTCATGTATTCGGCCATCCGGGAGCAGAGACCAAGTACATAGTCCATCACATCCTGTTTGGGGGGTTTGAGAGGTAACTCCCAGCCCTCTTTAACCAAACACAATGGACCTCTTACAGGGTGCCCAAACAGAAGCTCAAATGGGCTGTAACCAACCCCCTTCTGTGGAACTTCTCTGTATGCAAATAACAGGCAAGGAAGAAGAAGGTCCCATTTCCGCCTAAGCTTCTCTGGGAGTCCCTTAATCATTCCCTTCAGGGTTTTGTTGAAACGTTCAACTAACCCATTGCATTGTGGGTGATAGGGGGTGGTGAACTTATAGGTTACACCACACTCCTTCCACATTGCTTTCAGATATCCTGACATGAAGTTTGTATCTCTGTCAGATATGACCTCCTTTGGGAAACCCACTCTGGAGAAAACTCCAATGAGGGCTCTTGCCACCACAGGGGCTGTGGTGGTCCTCAGGGGAATTGCCTCTGGGTACCTGGTGGCATGATCCACTACCACCAGGATAAATCTGTGCCCAGATGCAGTTTGAGGGTCAAGGGGACCAACAATGTCAATCCCTACCCTTTCAAAGGGTACCCCCACCACAGGTAGTGGTATCAGGGGGCCTTTGTTGTGCCACCTGCCTTACCACTGGCTTGGCATGTGACACAGGAGCGACAAAACTCCTTTGTGTCCTCTGACATATGTGGCCAATGAAAATGTGGAACAAGCCTGTCCCAGGTCTTGTTTTGGCCCAAGTGACCTGCTAAAGGGATATCATGTGCTAGGGTCAAGAGGAACCCCTAAACTTCTGAGGTATTACCAACCTCCTGGTGGCTCCAGGGGCTGGGTCTCTACCCTCAGAATATAGGAGTCCCTCATCCCAATAAACTTTATGGGACCCACTAGCACTCCCAGCAGCCTCAGCAGCAGCCTGCTGTCTGAGGGGTTCAAGAGAGGGGTAGCACTGTTCCTCCTTACTCAGAACTTCCCTAGAAGGGCCCTCTGCCCCCAAGAACTCAACCTGATCAGGCTCAAGTCCCTCTGGGGCAGTTCCTTCTTCAGGATCTGCTTCTCCTCCCTCTGGAGGTGAATCTGTGATCTGAGACAGAGGGGAAGGCACTGCCTTTACCCTACTGCTCCTCCTCTTGGGAAGCATCTGGTCCATTGTTCCAGGATCCAGAGCTGGTTCAGTGTTATGCCTTCTTGCTTGTGACCTGGTCACAGCAAATACCTCTGCAGGGATGCCCAACATCTCAGCATGAGTCCATAACTCTACTTCAGACCAGGCTGAAGTCTCTAGATCATTGCCCAATAGACATTCTACAGGGAGGTCTGCACTGACTACAACCTTCTTGAGGCCAGTTACCCCTCCCCAGGAGAAATTCACAACTGCCAGACTATGGTTGGTCCTGACATTGCTTGCATTGGTCACCTGGTACATTTCGCCCAGGATGATCTGTTCAGGGTCCACAAGATCCTCTGCCACCATGGTGACACTAGCACCTGTGTCCCTAAATGCCAAAGCCTGTTTGCCATTTATTACAGGCTGCTGTTTGTATTTGCCCAGATTACTGGGGCTTACTAGGAAGGACATGTCAATGTCTCCATCACAAATCAGCATTGCCTGAGTGGGTACTCTGACTAGGTCAGAGTCCACTTCAGAACCCAGGGTCAACCCTACTACACCCTTATTCTGATTACCACCTCCACCAGTAGCTGGAGCTAGGGGGAACAGTTGCCTTAGGGGCAGGAGTGGTGGTGGTTTGGTCTTTGGACTTGGTACAATCAGAAGTCCAGTGCCCTTTCTGTTTACAGAATTTGCACCAGGACTTCTTTTGGCCTTTTCCCTTGTTGGATTGTGACTCCCCACCAGATGCAGATTTTTGGGGCCCTTGTGAAGACTTCTGGTCTTTTGACTTATCCCCACCTTTCTCAGAGCCCTTAGAATCCTGCTTCTTTGTGTCACCCCCTTGGTTCTGGGTTTTCTGCCTCACCCTGGTTCTGACCCACTTGTCTGCCTTCTTTCCCAATTCTTGGGGAGAGGTCAGATCTGAGTCCACCAGTTATTGATGCAACAACTGGTTCTGGCAATTATTAAGGATCTGTTATCTCATCATCAGATTATACAATCCCTTGAAATCAGTAACCCTACTGCCAACTAGCCAACCCTCCAGAGCCTTGGTTGCACAATCAACAAAGTCAGTCCAGTCCTGAGTCTGTGCCTTCTGGGTGTCTCTGAACTTCAACCTGTACTGCTCAGTGGTTAAGCCAAACCCATCTATCAGTGCACTCTTCAGGACTTCATAATCATCAGCATCCTCTTCTCTAACAGTGAGGAGCTTGTCTCTACCTTTATCTGAAAAGGAGAGCCACAAGATTGCTGCCCACTGCTTTTGGGGGACCTGCTGTACTCTACAGGCCCTCTCCATAGCAGTTATCCACTTGTGGATATCATCCCCACTCTGGTAGGGAGGAACAACCTTGCTCAGGTTCCTATGGTCTGGAATATATTCTCTGCCTCTAGGGACACTGTTGCTGCCACCAAGGGGTTCTAACCCCTCTCTTCTAGAAGCTCTCTGGATCTCCAGGGCTTCTCTATCCAGTGCCAACTGCTTGGTTCTGAGGGCAACTCTTGCTTCCTCATACTGTAGCAGTTTGCACATTCTTTCAGAGGAGGTCTCTCTTATGGGAAAGTATGAGTTCCTCTGGTGGACAAATTCTCTGCCAGAGTGATAAGAGTGGTCAGATTCCCTGGAAGGGGACCTGTGCCTCTCATCCACTCTGTCAGTTCTCTTAGGGAGAATTCCTCTGTCCTTTTCAGGCCCCTTGGAGCCTGGCCCTTCAATCACAGAGTCCTGGTCAGTCTGATTTTCATCATCTGACCCAGACACTGTAATTGACCCACTCACTGATTCAGACCCATTAGCTCCTAGAGCTAATCTAAGATCATCTGCTGTCAGCAGATCTATCAGGTGCAGTGTGGAGGGACTCTGTCCTAGCTTCAGGTGTCTTTCAACACACATGGCTCTCAAGTCAGAGAAAGCCATGTCCTTATACTGAGGCTGAGTGGATCCACTGGGTCCACCCTTTGAGGACATTCTAGTGTTGTGCAGTGTTGTACTACCTACACTAGTTTGTGGCCTACTGATCCTAGCTTGAGCTGTAGAAAGGGTGTGCTATCCCTTGGCACACAGCTCTAAGTTCAGTAGAACTTATTGATACTAAGCTTGACTTTATATGTACCTTAAGTACCTATAGTGGTTTTCAGTTAGTAATTCAAATAGAGATTTTCTGGTAAAACAATAGCAAGCTGGAATCCCACACGCTGCCCACCAATGTGAGAAGTTGGCCTGGTATATGCTGTTCACTAATTAAAGTGGACACCTTGCACCAGTACAATTCGACTCTTATGGTAGATAGGTTTAAGACAACCTTTATAGAAAGCTATCCTAGTGGTAGCTGTGGAGAGCAGCCTTCAGGCTAAGTCTTGAAGGAATGTAAAGCAGCTTGTTTTACCACACAATCTCTTGAATCACCAAATGAAAAGACACCACACAGGTATATATATCAAATATATATGTATTTATTACTAAACAACTCTCTACTAATCTCTTTATGAGATTAGAAGTCAAGAACATATGCACAAATCAACGTTTCACAATAAATTAAGCACAAATATGGCTGGGGCCCTAGGGGCGTACCAGACCATATACTAAGAAAGAGACTTAGAAACAACGACTTGCAGGGAGACAAGGCCTAGGGCCTTCAGAAGTGCTGGGGCCTCACGAAACCACCCAAGGCAGGTAAGTAAAGGACCCACGGGGGACGCGTGCAGTGTGGATACACAGGCGCGGATCGCCGTTGACTTCAATGGGGCAAGTCGCGGTTGGAAATAAAGAGTTTTAGGATACTTCGGGAGAACCTACAAGCAAGTCACTTACAGGGTAAGTAGTTCTAGGGCCCACACCCACAGGAGCACTGTAGTGCGGGAGTTACCTCACCCAGGATAGCCGGGTGCATAGGTGTCCTTTGGTGTCGGGTCGCGGCGTCGTTTTCAATGGAGGACAAAGAAGACTTGCTGCTTGTGAAGTCCGAAGAAGTGTCCGGTGGAATCCAAGCCTGGATTCAGAAGAAGGAAGACCTGAAAGCAGAGGGGACAGTGTTCAAAGTCACTTGGCAGTGACTCGGGGCAAGGAAGATGGATGCCCACCGTCGTCGCAAGGTTCAGGTCGTTCATGGGTGCCTTGACTCTTCAGTCACGAGGTCCAGGAGGCGTCAATGACAACCAGGAGCTGGATTCGGCATGTGCTACGATGTCTGCAGCTTACTGCGGTGTCGGCGACTCGATTGGAGCCAACAAGCCTTGGTAACAGCAAGTCTTGTGGAAGGTGTGAAAAGGCAATGGTGCAGACCACCAAGGTCTGTGGAGGTCACCCAGCAAGGGTAAGTCAGGGCAGGCCTCGAGAAACCAGGGGAGATATTTGGTTTCTTAGGAAAGTCTTTTGGGGACCCACAAGCCGGCTGGCAAGGGATCGCAAAGATGCCTCGGGAGGGTTCGCTCAACAGGGGCCCACGGTCACTCGGGACGGGGTAGGCCTCTGATCTTCGGAGGGATTTTTGCTGGAGGCTAAGACCACACGTGGTCCAATGCACAGGTTCGTAGAATGTTGTCAAGGGGTTGCACTTGACAATAGTGCACGGTACCCAGGGGGCGCGGTTCCTCGTCACTCGTGGGGTCCACTTGCCTCAGCTTCACTGGGGACTCATGATGGCCTTGGAGAAGTCAGGAAATCTACTTCTTGTGCTGCAGGGACTTCGGACTCCAGCGGGAGCGGCGTAGTTTGCGACCGTTGTTGTAGTTTTTGGTGCCTGCCAAGCAGGGGAGTCACTCCTTGACTCCAAAGGAGATTCTTCAGTCTTCCAAAGGTAGTGGAACGTCGAAGGTCCAGGATTTGTCTTCAGAGCGTCGTCCAGGGATATCTAATCTTCAGGTTCAAGGGTTCCCTACCTTATACTAACAAGGAAGGGCGGGACTAGCTCTAAGACCCCACCTATGGGAGGGTCAGGGGAGTGGGTGGTTACACCCACTTCCCTTTGTCCAGTTTCGCGCCAGAGCAGGGGCAGGTAGCCCCTGAGCCGGTTTGAACTGGTGTATGCACAGAGGAGCCTTCTGCTCCCCCAGTGCAGGACTTCAAAGCACTCTAAGAGTGCACCCACCCAGCCCCAATACACTAAACCCTGTCTGGGAGGTGATTACACCTCCCTGTGACAGGATACCTTTTGTTGGGCTTCCTCCACTGCGAGTTTCGGTCATCAGCAGGAGGGCAGCCCAGTGTCTGTGACTGGTGGCATCCATTTTGTGATGTCAGGGCTCTTCAGGATTCTACCGTGTTTCTACAGTGGGTACATGTCTATCCCTCTAGAAGGGTGGAATGCTACCCCCGCCGCCAGAACTGGCGGGGGGGGGGTAGTATTCCAAGATGTTTGACACCAAACACGACATGTTTTGATGCAGCCATTCCAAAGTTAGCATTTTACCGCAAGGATATAATGCACTTAAGAGTATATGGTATAACCGCATCCACAAACAGCACCAGAGAATGGACTCTGAGAGCTGCAGAGGGGCCCTGCTCAGGCAGAGGCACCCCCTCACATTAGAAACCAAGCACCCTGCCCTCAGGATTGATAGGGCCTGCCTTATGGGTGACTGATAGGTTTAAATGTGTGTGCAGGAGAGATATAGGGAACCTATATCTCAGTGAGGAGTGCTAGCACCACCTCACCCAGACTGCAGTAGCAGGCCTGTGGTGTCAGATTTAGTCTGCTTCCCAGGGGTGGCATAATACATGCTTCAGTCCCTGGTAGGCCTGTGAAGTACCTATGCCCTTGGCACCTAAGGTACCATATACTAGGGACTCATAAGGTACCATAGTATCACAAACCGAAGTACGGTAAATGAATTTTCAAAGGTAATTTTCCCCTTGGCTATTGATATGTATCCAGTCAGTCTAGATTGTGTTCTGGTTAATGATTTTGACCAGGATGAGGGGATAATCTCCGCTTTTGGTTTGCAGATCCTAGTGTGGAATGTTGCTGGGATCCAGAAACTTCAATCGGAGCCTGATTGGTGTAGTTTTGTGGATTGCTATGATTTAATCCTTTTCCAGGAAACATGGAGTTTGGCTACCCCTTATAGAGATGGTTACTCAGCTTATGCAATTGATGCAAAGAGGAAAAAACAGGGTAGACCTTTTGGAGGTCTTGCAACCTGGGTTAAAACCAATTTAGGAGCTAAAGTAAAGCTTCTAAATGTGGATTCACAGGATATCTTGGCTCTAGAATTGACCCTGTTTAGTGGGTGGAAGGTTAGAATTTTTAATGTCTACAATAGAGTAGGTGCCCCAAATGACGACACAGATACAATCCACAAGGTAGACGATGTCTTGTCGAATTATTCTGATAATATCCCAACCATAGTAGCAGGAGACTTAAATTGCACTTTTGAACCTCTTACCTCAATTCCCTATGACCTAATGGAGGATTGGGACCGTTTATGGTCTATTCCCCCTTTGGATCTTCCAACAGTAAGATGGTCGAAGAGAGCAGCCCAAGTGTTGGCGCTAACTCTTCAGCATGAGCTTAGAGCTATTAATGGTAGGTCAAAGTCTGACTCTAATGGGGAACACACCTATAATAGGCCGGGCAAAACCAGTAGAATTGACTACTGTTTAATTACCCCTGATCTTTGGCCCCTATTGGTTGACATGGAAGTAGTGAAAAGATCGGAGAGTGACCACCATCCTCTCGCTATTAGCTTGTCTATAGAGGGCCCACTTAAACCAAATACTCTGACAAATCCTGAAGTAGGTATACTCACTAGGGCTAATGATCAGAAAGCCCTGAGATGGGCATGGGTTGAGAGACATCCGGAAACCCTAGAAATAGTAAAGATCAAGGCAAGGCAAGTTATTAATGACTTGAGTGATTTCTGCCCAAACGAAGCTATTAAAAAGCTAGGGCCCTTGCATGATTTGTTCTTTAGTGAGGTAAGAGGCTTACTGAGTCAATCCAAAAATTCTAGTGGTAAAGGGGGGAAATGCAGTGGTAGCAAGTATGGTACCAAGAGTCCCTGGTTCAATTCACACTGTAGGAAGGCAAAGGGGGCGCTTATTGGTGCGCTTAAGCGAGGGACCAAGGCAGAAATCTCAATATGTAGAGTGGAATACAAAAGAGCCATTGGTGGTGCTAAAAAGGAGTGGGAGGATTTGCTTTGGACCTCTCTACACACTGCTCTGGTTGATCGAGATTCTAAAGGGTTCTGGAAGAATGCTGCTTGTTGGCTTAGGGGGGAAAGCCCCACCCTTGAATACACAGTTCAACCAGAGGAGTGGGTTGCGCATTTTGGCTCCCCTTTATGGAGATGACTCTTGTATAGTTAGGGAGGGCCTGGAGGAGTGGGCCCCATCTGGGGCTCACGACGAGAGAGACTTAGTTTTCACCCTTGAAGAAACTTTAACAGCAATTTCATCCTGTGTTCCTTCTCGTGCCCCCGGCCCAGACAGAATACCCAATGATTTGTATAGGGAAGATAGAATGTTGTGGAGCCAATATATAAATTTGATGTCCAATCTGATTTTGCAGGGCGCTCCTATTCCACCTTCATGGAGGATAGCGGAAATAGTTCCCATTTTTAAAAAGGGGATAGATCCTCACCCTTGAGTTATAGGCCCATAAGCCTTATTGATTCGCTCCCAAAAAAATTTGTAAGCAGGTTTTAGGCAGGGTCCAAAATTGGATAAAGGAAGATAATATTTTGAGTGATCTGCAGGCGGGTTTTCGCTCTAAGATTAGTACACTGGACCAGGTGTTCCGCCTAATTTGTATTTATTGGAAAGAAGTGGCTGTGAAGGGTGGTAAGCTCTATGTAGCATTCGTCGATTTGCGTACAGCATTCGACTTAGTTTCACGAGAAAAACTTTGGAGGGTGCTTCGTGAGTTGGGCATCCCGATAAATATTTTAAACATTTTAATTTATCTACATTCAGAGAATTCTGCACAGGTGAGATGGGGTCCCAACAACCAAGTAACAGAAACCTTCCCAGTCAAACGCGGAGTAAGACAGGGCTGTGTGTTGGCACCCACTCTTTTTACTCTCTTCATAAATGGTGTAGTTGAGTGTTTAGACAGGGATGGTTTCGATGCACCAAAAATAGGGTCACGTAGGGTTCCGGCATTACTTTTTGCCGATGATACCCTGTTAATTTCGAAATCACCACAAGGACTTCAGCAACTTTTAAATGACTTTTTAAAGTTTTGTAAGGATAGAGGGCTTAGTTTAAATGAAACAAAAACTAAATGTATGGTTTTTAACAAGGGTAGAGGATTAGTGAAGACTAGACCGATGTGGGCTGGTAGTACAATCTTAGAGCAAGTTGAAGAATTTGATTATTTGGGTATCCGGCTTACCCCATCAATTAATTGGAGTTTACAGGTTGAAAAAGCAAAACTACAACTTATCCATCAGTCTGCACATATAAGCAAAATCCATAAGAGTACAGTCTCTAGGCAGATTGCTCCAGCCCTTGAGATCTACAACACCAAAGTCCTGGGTGGGGTACTCTATGGTGCGGAGTTGTGGGGTTTTACTTCCCTAGCTGCTCTACCAACAGTAGAAAATTGGTTCTTCAGATCATTGGTTGGCCTTCCGGCTAGTACACCCTTGGTCCCTTTCTTCCTGGATCTGGCACAAAAACAAGTAAAGCATAAAGTAAATTTTAAAAAGTTATCCTTTTGGTATAGGATCTGGACGGTAACTGAGCTGGAGCCTTACCGTGAGGCTTTAAAGGAACTTCTAAGATTCCCTCAGGTAGAATCTCTAAAGTGGTTTATTCACTTACGTTCTTTATTAGGGAGAGTAGGGATGGAAAGCTTTTGGTCGTGTCCAGAAACAATGATTGGTACCACAAGGGTGGAACTGAAAAAAATGTATTGGGAAAAAATATTCCACCAGTATCAAGTAGAACAGTCCACAGGATTGACAAAAGTTTTTTTATCTCATACATGCACTCCATGGTTTGAAGTAACAATTGAGGAAATTACACCACCACTGGCCCGAAAGCTGTTCCTACAGTTTAGGTATAAGACCTTACCCACTAAACTCTTCTGTTCAAGGTGGTGCACTAGTATACCGGCTGATGATTTGTGTCCCGCGTGTAAATCTTCCCAAGAATCAATTGTTCATTTACTCTTTTTCTGTCCTTATTATATAATATTGAGAAAAAGATGGATTGTACCCCTATGTAAAGCTATCGGTCCGGGACATTATTTAGAAATTCTGAGGCAACTGTCAGTAGATACAAGTAGAATAATAGCCTTTAGCACCTCCCGATTTCTCCATGCTGTATGGATAAGACGGGCGAAGCTTATGAAGTGATTCTTTTTTAGCTAACATTTCAATTGTGGGAATAAAACGAAATGCTGTATAATACCCAGCCCAAAATTTATGATGGTTTTGATCTTTTATAAATTTCTTAGTCTTTTAAACATGGTTGATTTTAACTGGTGTTTTAATATATTTTACACTGTGATATATCCTTTTGGATCTCTGAGATCGTAAAATAAAGCTAAGGATTGGGCGAAGTTTTAAAAATATCAAATCGTTTTCTACTTAAGTACACCGTAATGAAGTTCGTAATCGTAAATAATTATGTATTTAAAAAAAAAAAAAAAATCATGCTGCTAATATAGTGAACTTTGCTCCTTTGCACAAAAACTGATGCACTTTTGATTGATCAATCTTGCTGTGACTGTAAATAGGATATGATTGTTTCTTCAAAATGGAATGTTTTATTTGTAGAGTGTGTTTGTAATTGTCTTACTTTATGGTGTACTTTTATGATTCTCAGAGATCGAAATAAAGTCTTTGAATTGAATTGGTACCACAGTATCCAATCATTAGTGCACCTAGAGTGCACTCCAAATCGTTTAGAGAGAACAGAGAGGCTGGGGCCCTGATTGGCAGGGACCCAGCCTGACTATAGCCAGAAACCAGTGTAAACATCAGAAAAAAAGTGGGGGCAACATAAGAGGCAGATCCTACTCTCCTACACTGACCACGCACTCAAACGACCCAATGACAACCATGGAACATCTCCACTTCCAGATCCAGACCAACCCCAAGATCACCCTCTGCAGCACCCTTGTCTACAGGCCCCTGCCCCCGGCCGCCGTTCACTGACGCCATTGTAGACCTCATCGCACCCCAGGCTCTTGCATCCACTGAGTACATCCTACTCAGAGACCTCTACTTCCACCTAGACAACCCCAGTGACCAGAACACCTCCTCCCTACTGGAGAACCTCACCAACATCGAACTCAAGTGGATAGTGACCACACCGAACCACACAGTCGGACACACGCTCAACCCCATTTTCTCTGCCAGTGGGAACATCACCTACAGTCACACCACCGAGCTCCTCCGGACTGACCACCACTGCATGCTTCTCGCATTCGCCACACCCACCATACACCACTGCCCTCATCGACCCTCTGTCACAGCTGGAACAAGGCCATAGAAATACGTCTTGTCGACTTCCTCGGCACGACCACCCTGCCAACACCAACAGACGCCAACACCGCAGCTCTCAACCTTCACTGATGGATCTCCAACTGCGTCAACACTCTGGCGCCCCTCAAGAAGACACCAGGCAAGCAACACTCCAAGAAAGCCAGCTGGTTCATCCCGCCCTCCACGAGTCAAGACGCTCCAGCCGATGACTCTAGAAGAGATGGAGGGACAACAAAACCCTGGAAACCCATGCAACCTTCAAGTTCGCCGTCAATGCACACCACCTGTCCTCAAAACCACAAAGAGAACAGTCTTCCAAGACAGAATAAACGCCAACGCACACAACAGCAAAGATCTCTTCGCCACCGTCAAGGATTTCGCCAGGCCCAACAGCAAGGCCACAGATGTCCCACCCTCCCAAGACCTCTACAACAAGCTTGGCACCTTCTTCCACCAGAATAGGCAGATCTACGATGGCTTCGACACCCAAGATCCCACCCCCTTGCCCACCACCACTGCACACAACCATGCCGCAACCCAACAGATCATGCTCAACTGGACTCGCTTACCACAGACAACACTCAAGACCATAAAGAGCATCCACTCAGAAGCCCCATCGGATCCCTGCCCATACCACATCTTCCACAAAGCAGCCACCTCCATTGCCCCCCAGCTTCGCTGCACCATCAACTGCTCCATCGAAACTGCCACCTGCCCAGACGACTGGAAACACACGAGATCAACCACCTGCTGAAGAAACCCTCCAATGACCCGACAGCCCTCAAGAACTTTAGACCCATCTTCCTCCTCCCCTTCCCAGACAAGGTCATCGAGAGGGCCATCAACGCCCAACTCTCTGAGTTCATTGAGGAGAACCATGTCCTGGACATCTCCCAATCGGGCTTCTGAAGCAACCACAACACCGAGACCACACTCCTTGCTGCCACCGACGACATCCGCTGCCTCCTCAACCGGGGAGAAACTGCTGCCCTCATCCTACTGGACCTCTCAGCAGCATTCAACACCGTCACCCACCGCACCCTAATCACGAGACTCCACGACACCGGCATCTGCGACAAGGCACTGGGCTGGAACCACTCCTTCCTAACCGGCCAAACATAGCGAGTCAGACTACCCCGTTCCTCTCAGAACATACAGAGATCAGCTGCGGAGTGCCCCGGGCTCCTCTCTGAGCTCCACCCTCTTCAACATCTAAATGGCCCCCCTCGCAGCCATCATCAGAAGCCACGGACTCAACATCGTCTCCTACGCCGATGACACCCAGCTGATCCTCTCCCTCACCAATGAACGCACAACCGCCAAAACCAACTTTCACAACGGAATGAAGGCAGTTGCTACCTGGATGCAAGACAGCTGCCTCAGGCTCAACTTGGGCAAGACCAAAGTACTCATCCTGAGATCCACCCCCTCAACATGGAACGACTCTTGGTAGCCCGCCTCACTAGGAACCCCTCCCACCGCTATGGACAATGCATGCAACCTTGGCATCATACTGGACTCCTCGCTCTCAATAAACCGCCAAATCAACGCAGTATCCTCATCCTGTTTCCTCACGCTCCGCCTACTTCAAAAGACTTTCAGATGGCTCCCTACAGAATCCAGAAAGACGGTCACCCACGCACTCATCACCAGTAGACTGGACTACGGCAACGCACTCTACGCCGGCGTCACCCAGAAACAGCTCAGGAAACCACAGAACGTCCAAAACACCGCAGTCAGACTGGTCCTTGACATCCCCCGTCACAACCACATGACACAACACCTCCGACAACTGTACTGGCTCCCTATCAACAAGACAATCACCTTCAAGCTCCTCACACATACCTACAAAGCTCTCCACGACGCAGGACCAGAACATCTGAACCACTGCCTCGCCTTCCACACACCCGCCAGACAACTCCGCTCCACCCAACTCGCCCTGACCTCTGTACCACGGATCCACAAGACCAGAGCCGGTGGAAGAGCCTTCTCCTACCTCACGCCAAGTCCTGGAACACCCTGCCCCTCCACCTCAGGCAATCCACGTCGTTGACACAGTTTAGGAAGGACATCAAGATCTGGCTCTTTGACTGAGCCTCCACATCCAGAAGGATCAGCAGCCCCCACCAGCGCCTTGAGACCCTCACGGGTGAGTAGCCACGCTCTGCAAACTACTGATTGATTGATTGAAGATAGGGGAGATAGGGGAGATCTCCCATATCAGGGATATATTACACGGTAGGATTCGGAAATCTCTAATCCACATGGAAGAAGCATTTAATGGAGGTTACTACTTGTCTTTTTGACAGGACAAATGTTAACTTGGATGATTTATGGGGGCTCTTTTATCTGTGAGTCCCGAAGCAGGCCCATCTGCTCTTCCTAGAATGGTAAACTCTCCTTTAGTCCTTAGAATAGTGATCATTTTAAGAATTGTAACATACAATAATGTTTGGCAATGAATGGAAAGGTGAGGTAAAGGCTGCAATTTATTTTCTAAAATATTGACCCTGTTCCATCTTCATTGCGTAGCCATACCACCCATCACTACATTTTTTGCAAATATTATTAAGTATATTTATTAAATACAATGAGAACTCTAATTAATATGTTTTTCAAGACACCCGTTCATGGTGATTACTCTTAGGTATGTCCTCTTTTTAATCCAGTAACTGGAGTCAAATTGTTGTGGTTTGTGTTCTTTCTGCTCCCATGATTGAAGGCTGATTGCTTTGCTTTGCATCCTCTTGATAATTGACACATTTAATTTCTCTGCAGCTTTGCGTCGTTTGGCGTGGAGGTGAAGGCAGTCTGCAACACATGCAGTTCTATAATGATATCTTAGTTATTTCTCGATGTATCCACTGAAAAAATCGAATTTAGAACTTGGTCTTCTTCAGAATGAATACATTTCCTTCATTGTTGGGAATTTGCTTTGTTCTTGCCCTGCGAAAAACATTTAGAAGAGATTTAAAGGGGTAGGTGCATGCCATTATTTAAACTTTTAACTTTTGTTTAATTTTTAACCAATGGTGGCATTTCCTGAAAGTCAAGAACACTTTGTGAATGACACATAAACAGCACTTGTCTTGTCCCTGCCAAAGCAATGGCTGACCGCCTCTTCAGAGGACCTAACCTGGGTACTCTAGGGACTCAAAACAAGCATCTCAAGTGCATCAATAGCTGATACTCCACTGTAGGACGCTCTTCTTTGGGCGCCAGTGAATGACCTTACAATGCAGGCAACACTCACTTTTGCACAAAATGCCAAATCCTCCCAAATACACCAGCAGCTAACAACATTTTACAGGAGAACCATCTTTCAAGCATAAATAACTGACCGTCCCATCGTGGGACACCATCCCTGGAACACTAGAGGCCGACACTCCTCTATCTGGTAATTTCTCCATTGTGCACCCATTGAGCATCCATGAATGACACCTTGTTTCGTTTAACAATCGTCTGTTGGACACCAATGAACAAGCTTCCTGTGAAGGGGAATAATGTTCTTTGCATCAAAGTTGGAATCATCCATATTATAGGAGTGAATAACACTCCTCCGCAGGAGAACCACATCTTGTGCTCCAATGATTGACACTCCCATTCAGAGGTATCCTTCTTGGTGCAAAAGTGCCTGCCCCACCTCTGTAGGTGATTTTCCATGGTGCCCCGATAAAATACATTCATGTGCAGGGAGTCCTATCATTGTGCATGATGGAGATTGTCCTCTGTAGTGGAACCATCTCTCATTGCACCCAAAACTAACCCTTCCTTTTAGGGGACCCATTAATCATATAGTAATGACATACCTCTCACTCTAAAGGAAAATCTTCCCTGTTGCTCCAAAAGGGTACTCAATTCAACACACTCATCCATCATTTGAAACAATAGGAGACCTTCCTCTGCAGAGAAAGGGTTCTTAAGACTGATGGACATTCTCTCTCTTGGCAAACCATATGCAGGGGCTTATTTACAAGCCCCTTGCGCCGCCAGTGCATCACTTTTTCGCGATATAAAAAGTGACGTACCGGCTGCGCAATAGGCTTGAAATAAGCCTCGTAATGTGCAAGTAAAAAGCCTTTAAAGCTCTCGAAAGTGGTGCTTGCAGTATGCAAGGGTATCACTCAGGTCTGCAGAAATGATTGTTCTCCTTAGCTGGAAAATCCTTCCTTGCACAGCATTGACATTCACAGATAAGAATTGCGATCAGTTTGCACAATCATTGGCACTTGAAATTTGAGGTAATATTTATTTTGTATGAATTCTGTTTCTGAAGTAGGGAGTTTTCCATAGTTTGACAGCTTCTAGGCTTCAGTACCAAGAGAGTGTTTCATGATTTCTACTGCGTTTATTATCTTCTTCCTGAAGCTGAAAAGTTATTCCTGTTTTGAGCAATAGTTTTGTCATCACGACATTAGATGTTATGTCCAGTTACACAATAGTTGACACTGTACTGCTGATGCCTATTTGTATGATGGATAACCCTGTTCCCTTGTTGAGCTACACATATTTAGTCCTCAAGAAGACTGACCCTAGTTGGACATTGAGTCACCGTAGTTTCTTAGATTTCAGAGTTCTTTCACAAGAATCTCTACCATAGATTTCTCACTGCCTCAATTTCATTAACCAATCACCAACAACGGATGCCCTCACGCAAACTATATTCTCTAGGTCTTCCTTCAGATTTGAAGCCTAGATGCACTGCTCATCATCCTCTGATCTACAAACTTCTCTACCTATTCATATTATGCCTTCTAAGCAAATATCATAAAAGAAGTTACCAGCTTAATTCTTCACGTCAACTCCTCTCCATTTCATTGGCTCTTTTCCTTTAGCATTAAAAACAGATGTGGTCACTTCCATTGAAAATCACATAAACCCTGAAATCACTCTGAGTTCTCCTTGACCATAAATTCCAAAGCACTTCAGGATACAAAAATACAAGTACACTAGATAAACAGTTGTTTATTCAGAGTCAGCTCAGACATGAACTCCAAATATTGTCCACTCATTACAAAAGGGGCTGGTATTCAGTATAGGAGATTTCAACCACGTCCCACACCCATAACAGGGCCTGTGGCGCAGACCTCAACAAAATACATATTCATGGAATTCTGTTGTTAGCTAGGAGAAGTCCCACGTGTACAAATCTCAAAGCAGTGCCATTTTTGTAACTGTGCAGGGGTTAGGGTATTAAGGATTGTGTTTAAAGAGGACGTCTGGGAGTCCATCTGTCCTACTGAACAAAAGATGTCAGAGATAAATATTTATAGGCTTGTTCCTTTCAAATCATGGTTGGTCACCAGGATATCCATTGTTTTGAAAATCCTATCATTAAATAGGTCACTCAGCGTAGTTCAACTATATGCTGTAAAGCAGTGCTATAGCCTTCACCTGAGGTTGTGTTGCAGCAAATAGGCAAAATCTTCCTGTGTTGTTGAAAGTAGCAAAAAGGACTTATTACACCTCACTTTGTTAACATCTGCCCATACTCTCAGTTCACTTGATGTAGGTGTCAGGCTCAGAACTGTGAATACTGTGTCATGGTAATAATGAATCTTTCAGTCTCTCATTACTCACTGTCCTGTCCTCCAGTGTAACTGCAATCTTTCACGTAGACCTGCATACCGCCCCACCATGTGTTGGAGATATGTAGCTCGATAGGAGGGCAACAAGTTGGGAACTGAAAGGCCGCCTTTTTTATCCCAGTCACACAAAAGGGGATGGAGGATTCCTTGTAAATAGTCTATCCACTGGCAATTGCTCGGGTGACATTCCAATCCATCGTTTTTCACCCACTGTGCCACTCTAGGCAGAGGTCCACCTTATGCAAGTCAATGCTGACCCTGCTCCTCAAGGGAACAGTCAATCTCGAACTACCAGGCATGGCTCCCACCAGAAGGTAACACAAACAACCCCAGCCAGTTTTCGACCTACTCAGGTCTCGTCAGAGAGGACCCCGCTTGGCAGTTCTGGCTGTACTGTTCCTATTGGAGCAGGACCAAGATTAATTTGTACGTGGCTGGGTCTAATCTGAGGTGGCATGGTGCGCAAAAGAATAATGGGCGGAATGTTACCCTGAGTGATTGTCAGTGGTTAGCATTTCTTCCATCACCTTTTTTTGTTTGAAGTAACAGCCTATGTAGCCAAGGGTATTCTCAGATGTGGGTTCTGTACTCTCTGTGTCACTGTGTAAGAAAGTGGATTATTAGTTGGGGTGATTGTGAGGCCTCACCAAGTAATAATGCCACTATTCTGTATCAGGCCCAGTTAGGTTACTTTAATTTAAACCTTAACTCACAACTGGGTAGCTGTGGTACAGAGCAGACAGGCTTAACTCAGAGGATCAAGTGCAAAGCATTTATCAGTACCAAACAGTCAATACGTCAAAACACAACACAATAAAAAATGCCACTCCAAATTATAAAAATAGTATACATTTTAATAAACAAATAAATACCAAAATAACAGAAATCGAATCAGAGGAACCGGAGATATGATTTTTAGAATTCTAAAGGTTTTCTAGCTCCACAAAGCGCAACCCGTAGGTATCTTGTTGCTCCAGACTGGGTCAAAGACAAAAGCGTGGTGGAGTGCAGGTCAGATACAGGGACCAAGTTCATCCTTGTGCAAAGTTTACCTTCTAACTTAGTACTTTTTCTGGAGTAATTTCCTTGTTTCAGAGCAGCTGCCAGCTGGATCCGAAGCAGAACTTAACGATGGTGGGATGCTGATTGGTGTTGATCCTGATGAAATGTTCTACATTAGGACTTAGAAACTTTTCTGGCATGCAAACTGCTTTCAATGGGGCAAACCAGCATGTTGAATTCGACCAGCAATGCGAGGTCAACATCTGTGGCTTGGTGGCGGGTCTCTGGTAGCCTCTAGTTCTTTTATGAAAAAGTTCTGAAAAAGTTTTTCAGTGTTCACTTTTGCTAACATGAGGTGAAGAGAGTGCACTCTAACACCAGCCAAGGGTCCAGGACCTTTTGAGCACCACTTGGTGAGTTTCGACTGAATCTTCCAGAAGCCACAAACTGGGGTGAGGGCAAATGCAGCTGGAACTGGTCAGATGGGCTCTTCTTTTTGGAGACTTATTGCAGCTTTTGTGTTCCTAGAGCATAACAGGAGGCTAGCTAGCTAGCCCTTGGCGTCCATTCTTCTGTTTTGGGTTCAAGAGGGAGCAGGTCCAGCTCTTGGGGTTTCTCTATGCAGGTAAAACAGCAGAATCAGCCCTTTTTTCAGGTCCAGTCCTTTGGTTCAGCAAGTGCAGTCCTTCTTCTATTTTCCCAGGTACAGCAGTCTTCGGAGGAAGGTCTATAGGGATGCCAACTTTATTCTTGGCTTTAGCTGGTGGGTGGGGGAGACATCCCCATTCAATTGGGAAAAGGTTGCCAGGGGTAATCCTACCAAAGTCTATCAAACTCCCAGAATGCATTTATCCATTTAAAGCCAACATGGCAGACTCTATCTTCTTTTGGTCAGCGCTCCTTGGCCCACCTAGAGGTGTGACTATGGAAAAGGTCAACACTCCCCCTTCAGGACACTCTAAATCTAATTGAGGCAGAATCAGTTTGGCTAACAAACAGGACAGTGTTAGTTACATCTGTGCTAGCAGGGCAGGCTGCCTTTGAAGTGCACTGGCCAAGTGGCCACAACACCCCCTTTACCTCACCCTCCCCCCCCCCGCACTACTTTCAGATGAGGTCACACCTCCTCCCACCAGATGGCGCTTTTTTTCTCTGTTCCAGAGAGCTCTTCACTCCTAATTATAGCGGAAGCCAACTGCCTGAAAGGTGACAGCTGTTGACTTACACAGAAAGGCTACTAGAGGATTTTAGGTAAAAGACAAGGCAGCTTCTAAGTTGACTTTACTTGAATCGTTATCTTAAAACCAGGAAAAAAAATGCATGTGCATTTTCATTTTTTTATGTACATCCAAATAAGCTCCATCTTCCGTAATTTGTCAGGGGTGGTTTTAGTCTCTTCCAGAATCCGAGTCATACAGCTGATCAGGGAAGATAAAGCTAATGTAACTTTGAGTTATTGGTATAAAAAACTTCATCTTGGATCAGAAGAGATTGTAGAAAAGAATAAGATAAGATCAAATTGGGAAAGCTACACAGAGATAAAGATAAAAGATCCACAATGGGAAAGATACTTCGCTATTCAAGTTTTAGAGGGGCCAATTTCCATCACATGGCTTTTTTAATGGTTGGATGTTGTACCTTACACCGCGTTATGCGAATAAGATGTTTCCCTCTATATCCAGAAACTGCCCAAAGTGTGATTAAGTAGGAGATTGTCTACACATATTCTGGTCCTGTAATAGCTTGGAGACATTTTGGAGTGGTGTGTTCCAGGTAGTTGGCAGGACAATTAAATATCCGCCTTTCCCAAAAAATGGCCCATTTAGGATTATGTGATGGTGAGAGGATAGGGCAATATGACACTGAGCACTTTTTATTTATAGCTATGATTAAAGCCCATTCCCTGATTACTACTTATTCTAAACCCTCTACCGCCCCTAGGTTGGAAAAATGGTAAAGGAAAATGAGGAAAGTCAGCCAGAGGAGTGCTTGGTATCATGCCACAGCCAATCACTCCCCTCAATACTTTAGGAAATGGAAAAAATGTTTCATGAAAGCAGTAGGTTATATGTTTTTCTTAAAATGAGCATTGACACTTTAGCAGATTAATGCACTTTAAAGATGAATGAGCACAAAAAATGTTGAGCCCTATCAGTATTGGGGACTGGATGCTGCACCGTCCGTATGCTGCATCATCACTTTAAGCACTGGAATGAGGAGAAATAAGGACTATTTATTTTGATTAGTTCAGTTCATTAAACAATATTCGATTTTATGGTAAAATCATAAAAGTGTACAGCACATAAAACAGCACTAGATCTAAAAATAGACAGATCAGTGTATGGCAGCAACAATACATAATAAGACCTCAGGTAAATTACATCAAATATAAATTGATCTAAAACAGTTTAAGAAACAGTTAAAATAAATACAGATAAAAGGATCCCAACGGTAATTAAATCCGTACATTGCAGACTTATTGGGTAATCGAGAGGACACCAGAAAGAAAACAAGAAACACAGAAACATACTTTTGTTGTCGCCAGCAGTTGTATATAAAGATATGCTGGTCTGATTTGCTTAAGGAGAGCTGGAACAAACAGAGGCCTGATATACTTAGGTAGGAAAACATTGGACACACAAGTACAATATGCAGGGAGTCACAGATCGAAATATTATCGCAACTACAAACACGCAGATTGGGTAATTTATACCAGGCCCCCTTTGGGAACAAAAGCTGGGGAAAGATATCTAGCCTAAAAAATGTTAGAAGGCGTTGCCTATTAGACATATTCAAGAGGGGATAGGGCTCTTACAGATTTAACCAGGGTGTACTTCCAAACGATCTGTTTTGTCAAGATAGAATGCTCCTTTTCAGTAGCCACCCTTTGGAAAAAAGTCTGTTTAACCCATGAGAGATCCTTTTTAGGTCTCGCCTACGCAGCGCGCATGCGCTGCATAGGAAAAAGACCTTTTGCAATTGATCAGCTTTTCGCCTAAAAACGTGCACGCGTTGCATTGCTTTCAATGGCAACGCGTGCACGTTTGGCGATTCCCTTGCGGGAGCGAGCAGCTGGCGCCATATGTTATCAATTATCGCGCCTTGCTGCTCGCTCCCGCAAGGGGATCGCGCAGGCCCCCTCCTCTCCCCCCTCCCCCTGCTGCCGCGCGAGCGCCTCGCTTGTGCTTGTTTTTTTTACGAATGGCAACTTAACTTGTGCTACGTTTCGCGCACCAGGCAAGCTATTAAGGTCTCATGAGTTTCATGGGGACTCGCCACGAAAGCCGCATTCACCCTCCCCCAACAAATGTTTCTCCTTCAGTAATTTCAGTGGGCACACTCTTCAACGACATCCAGCTCTATGGTTTGGAGAAATGTACTATGAAGAGAAAAAATGAATTTGGTTCAGTAGAGCCTTGAAGCGCTTTGAAGCCGATCCGTTGGTGGCGTGGAGCTATCGGGTCTGCACACGTGCTCCCTCCCAGTCCGGGCACTGCAGAGCTGCTGGTGGCTGCCCTTTAAGCGGCAATGGCTGCTGGTTCGCTGCACGTGGGGGAGGGGAGCCGCGCGCTCCCCGGTGGCTCTGATGATAGCGAGGTTCGTAGCCAGCTCCCAGCCCGGGCCCTGACACAGCAGGATGGGAGGGGCGACGGGCGCAGCCAAGGCCTCTGCCCGTGCAGCACGCTTCGCACTTGGGAGGTTTCGCTGGCTTTTGGAAACGCTTATTTTCTGACTAGAAAATAAATTGGAGTGTGGATCGCATAGCTGGAGTCCCGCTCGCAGGGCCGGGCGCAGCGGGGAGCGGTGCTAGGACACAGGCGGGGGGTGTGCGTTTGTTCCCCTCACAAAAAGTAAACAGTTGGAAGCTGGCTGCCGTTGCTTTTATGCTAATATTTTTGACAGCTTTCCCCTTAACAGCCACATCAAATTGACTTCCCTGTATTCGCCACATACAGTTTGTCATTTACCACATTTGTGCCCGGTTTGTCCTTTGAGGTTTAAAACCGAACCTTTAAGGTTTTGCCATTTCGTTACCAGCGTACATGGTTCTGGTTCCTGCTGTATATATATATGTGGATTGTTTTATTATTAGATCTGACCCAAAGTTCTCAGACTCTAAAAACCCAAATACATTATTATTTTAGTACATCCAGTAGTGTTGAGTGAAACGAAGGTGTGAAGTGTCTCTAAAAGGTGCGTGGCCAGATAAAGCGCAACTGTGAGTCTTTTCCAAGAGGGAGGAGTACATGATTAAGGGCAGGGTTTAGAGCATGTGAGCTAGAATCCTCTGCTTCACGCGGCGTGTCACCTGACCAGTATTAGGGTTCCTCTCGTTGAGTTTTCGGTCATTGCACCTAGACATATCGAACAATGACAAACTGGCGCCTAAAACAAACCTGACCTGCTGGCCTTGCTAAATGCTTGTTAGCACTATCAGATGAATGACTAAAAACAATGATAATGTTGTATGTAGTTATGAATTAAACCTTTCTAAGGAAAGTGTGAGGGTCCATGGTCTTCAGAGTGTCTCAGCTCTCCTGCTCTCCCCTTCACACCTTTTTCCTCTGCGATCTCACTCCGTTACACTTGCCCTTTTCTTTCCCACACCGCGCTGAAATCTGCCATCGCCATATTTCACAAGTTATCTCTCTTCTCTTAATCAGTCTTTTTACTGTCTTTCTGCATGCACTTCCTTGTATCACCTCACCTCCCCTTACTATTTACTCTCTCTCTCTCACTCCCTCCCTCCCTCCAACCAAAACATTTTCTTTTCCTTTGGCACTGTTAGTATTTCACAGTATGCCTCCTTTGCACAGTCAAATAAAATGTTTTTCAGTTCGCACATATGTGATCGTTGCTCTGCTGAGAGGCCAAGGATTGTATGAGCAAGTAATCTGAAAACCTTTCTGATTCACTGACAGAAACTCTCCTGTCTTCAGCCTTACTCCAAGCCCCTCTGTCCTGCCTTTCATGTACACACATTCACTCTTGTAAGCTACCCAGATAGCTGGGGGTCACTCAGTTCATAGTGTGCGCAACACAAGCGTCATATGTTGCATCAAAAATCATCTCCAGAAACACAACCTACTGAAAAAGCAAATACTTTTTGGGAATGTATGATGAAGTAAACCATGAAATGTAATCAGAGCATGCATGGTTGACATACCTTATTTTAACGGTTGTTACAGTCCTTGTTGAGAAATTGATCAGTGTTTTGTCCGTAAAGTTAAATACATCAGTATGTGACCTGGAAGGGACCCATTTCAAAGTTCGTTATCACTTACTGTCTAGTTGGAGCACTGGTGAGACCCGCTCCACCTAAAGCCTCAAGTACAGGGCTGTAACATCTAGTTTTCAAAGAGCGTGAGAATTGAAGTGCATGAAATATTACAGGTTGCTAATAAACTCTTTAGAGCCACGTATTTCAAGAATAGGCAAACCCCTAAGGAGCGGAGTACATCTAGATGCCTTGTGGCTTTATATACATGGAAACGGAGGTGACGTTCAATATCCTAGTTACGTACCTTGTTTATTGTAATATTGGACCTAACATAAACTGACTTCCAGACTTACCCACCATGCACCTCCGAAAAGTAACCATTCTGTCAAAGCCTCTAAGAAGTACGCCATATGGTGCTTGTTTCATTCAGGTGTTCACAATCTCTCTTTTATGTTCATAATCCGAAGGGATTATTTTGATTACGGACTCTTGAAATGAAAATGACTTTTATGCTGGTAACAGGAAGGTGTTGGTGCGATATCATGTGGAACCAAGAGATTCTCTTTGTGCGTGAGTGGCTGTGCTAACCTCTTCTCCTTAGCTGAGTACTCCCACCCATTCCACAGGACTCTTATTCCCCTACTCCTGCACTGCGCTCCTGTACTCTGCATAGTCTCCTCTCGTTTACCCCACCAGGGAGGACTGATGCTTCCCTTTACCCAAAGTAACTGCAATAGAGACAGAGGCGCAACTCGCTGGCAGTGTATCTTTTCACTCTTTGTTGTAGGTGTGCATGAGGGCACTTGGGCTTTTTTGATACTGGTGTGCTCCCGTACAAGTTGTGCTTTTTAGTTGAAATTCTGCATTGTTACTAAATAGGACAGTATCCAACTCTCTCTTGAAAGAAGAATGTCTTCCGGCTATGTGTACTACTAGTAGTAGTAGTAGGTGTGCGTACATGGGCAACGGTTGTTGTACAACTTGAGGTGGCCCACAGATTGAGGCTTTTTGACTTTGTGGTGAGGAAAAACATTCTGATGAGAAATTATATGCGTGGAGCCGATACTCTTTTTATACGCTTATTTATTCTGCTTGGTGGATTTCATAAAATGTTTCAGTTTTTGTGAATTTGTGCGCTCTCTGCCCTTCTTGACCCACATATAACATTACACAACGCTATGAATCAGTAAAATATTGCAGTTAACAAAGTATTTTGTCACATTTTATTGTTCTGCCATTTTACAAAAAAATCACTCGGGTATAGTCTCTTGCCCTTTTTAGGCCTTGCCTACCGAGTTTAGCTGTTTGTTCTTGAAGATCTATTGGACACGGTAAACATCGTTTACCACGAAAACTTTTCCCCGCAAGGAATTACAACGCGGTTGTTACAACGACTGCGTTGTAACCACGCATACCATTACTCCGCAAGTCGGAACAACGACTTGCGGAGGGGCTAGAAGGTGTTGGATTTGAAATCCAACACCTTCCCTACTGTCCGCACAGACTGGAGTTGGAATAGTAAATTATACTATTTCAACATCCAGCGCCCCCCCTCCGCAAGTCGTTGTTACGACTTGCGGGGTAATGGTATGCGTGGTTACAGCGCAGTCGTTGTAATGACGCGTTGCAATTCCACTGCGGGAAAAAGGATGCGTAAAAAGAGGTATATTCATTGGACACAATACCAGTGCTTAGTGGCGTTTTGGTCAATATATTACTTATCATTGATCGCTTTCTAGTTAATTTCATTTGCTTGCTTTTATTCAATGGTTTTCCTTCCTCTTATTTTGTTTTTCTTCTCGTGGAGCATTACTTCTTTACCATCCTTTTGATTGAATGACTTGTAGCCTTCCACTCCACTGCTAACATTTTGAAACCAACTACCTTTTTTTTTTTTTTTGGTTCACCTTTCCCAGTCAGTGCATGTACATTATTGCTTTCTTCCTCTTGTGCTTTTTTCCCATCCTCACATCCCGCCCCTTCTCTCTTTGTTGCTCTCCACCCCTCCTAGCCCATCCATAAAAGCACAGCAACAAGTATATTTTTCCAGGGGTTTAACTAAAGAGCAATCTTTACCAAAGTTGGTTTTGTTTTCTCTCTAGTGTTCCATATGTTGCACGAAAGTCCTTGGCTTGGCACACAAAGGCAGCATTTATGATTTTCATGAAGGTGAGACTGCTGCACTCACTCAGCTGGCATTTGAGACCGATGGTGTACTTAGCATAGCTCAAAGGAAATGTCTCCTCCCCTGGAGGCCATAATCCTACCCCTTGAAATGCTGCAGAGCACCAAGTGGCTGTAACAATTGATACTGGTCCTAGCCCTGTGGAGAGTAAATTAGGCCTTGACAAGAGTTACTTTCAATTCTGAAACTTCTTATTCAAGACCTCAAACAGCTGTTACACTCGTAAATACCTGCAACTAGTCCCCTGAATTATTTTGATGCTGGTTCAGAAAGTCTCTTCATTTTCCTGTGTGGAAAGTATTTGAAAAATAAACCATGCTGTTAATAAAGATTCAAAATATTAAATGTAATGTACAGTTTCCAGATACCTTAACATAGGTTTACTTTTTCTTCAGTAGTGTGAAGTGTTTTTTTCTTTTCATTTATTACAAAAAAGGTTTTACAAACAAGCACTGGCAAGGCCAGTAGGTTGGCTCCTGTATTATAAAGGTGAGAACTTTTGGCTTTGCCAATGCTTAGGTGCTGGGCTGACCTGCCGCCGGTGCCGGGGATTGAACCGTGATCCCCAGCGTCCTGCGTCAGTCGCCCTGGCCGCTACGCCACACCTCATACCTACAAACACACAACACACAAAAAGCATTTTCAATGCAATAGGTCTCGCATTTGTGAGAGATTGACCTATTGGCATTGTAAATGCCAAGGCCTTTTATTTATGTATTTTAAAAGCCTGCAAGCACGTATAAATATGCACTTTGTACTTATAGTCCTTGCTTACGAAATGCACAGCTGCCAGTAAAACAGACACAGTTACTAACAGCCTTGCTTCTCGTAAGCAACTACTACTATAACTACAAAGTGTGTGTTTATGCACTCATTGCAGGCTTTCAAAACACATACAAAAAGGCATTATCATTTACAATGCCAATAACTCAAACTCTCTGAAATGCGAGACCTATTGCCAGGTGTTCATTTTCATCGTTTTACCAGTAGTCTCTCCCCTGGTCTCCTCCACCAGACCCTTGTGGCCCTCTTTACCCCTAGCCTCTTTGACACCTGTCGTGCCCTCCTCCACTCCATTTGTTCAGCCCCCTCCTCTTTTGGACACTCGCATTCAGGGGTGGATTCCGCCAAATATTTTCTGTCCCATTTTATTTTCATTCTTCCCCTTTTCTCTCCCTCCCATCTGTCCCCTTCACCAATTTAGCTCCCTCCTGATTTCTTTACATGCACCTGTCTTTTGTTATCTCTGTCTCTTGTTAGCTCTGTCTCTTTGCTCCTCTCACTTTTCTTCTCTCCTCGATTTTTACCATTCCTCCTCTCTTTCAATAATGTCTCCATTGTCTCTTAACTCACTCCTCCCGACCCCTTACCGTCCCCACTTCCTTCATCTCCCGTTGTACCTTCCCCTCTCACTCCTCCACATTTTGTACCATTCCCTCCTCAATCTTTGCCTTTATTTGCGTCTATCCTCGAGTCCCCCCACCCACACTCTTTTGCCTCCTCACTCAGCTTCTCAGCTCTTTTCTATATCTCTGTACCCTCCTCTATACCCCCCTCTATACCCCCCTCTCTTCTTTAGCTCTCTGTGGCTCTCCCTCCACCACCCATTCTGTTACCACCTCCTCTGTGTTTATCCCACTTTCTTTCTTTCTCGCTCTCTAGCCTTCTCCGCCTGTGTGCCCTGCTCTTTACACCAACACCCTTTACGCCCCATCATGCTCCCCCTTTTTTACAGCCTACACCTGTCCGGTTTCCTCTTGTCGCACTCCCTCCTTTGCCTGCATTCTCCTCCTTTCTCGCAAACCTTCTCCAGCAGTTTCACATCCGTATTCTCTCACTTCCACCTCTTTTCTCGGTTTGATTTCCCTTTACATCTTCAATTAATGCCCCCATACGCCTTCCCCTCACTCCTCCTGCCCACTCATGTTAACTCAGTCTTTACTTCCGCCCACAAATTCCTACCTCGGCCCTGCCTTTCCTCTCTTGACCCATCTCGGCTTCCCTACAACCCCTAAGGTCTCTCTCACCCCCACAGCCATAGATTCTTTCCTCGCCCACTTCACAACCCTTAACTTCCCCGAAACCGCTCCGCACTACCCGTTTATCCCTCACCCTGAAAATGTATTCTAACCCTCTTCCATATCTTCCCTCCCACACCCCCTTTCGCTGCCCTCCCGTACTCATTTGTCTCCGACACCAACATTCTTTGAGTCCTATCTTGCCTTCACAGCCCTCAGTGGGTCCCCATCTCACTTCCACGCCCCTCATATGAAATTGAAATGAAATTCGTACTTGTAAAGCGCACTTATACCCCCAAAGAGGTGTCCTGGCGCTGTACGCATACCGCTGTGGAACCCTTCCTGGCTTTTCCCTGTGAAATGTCCACTCCTGGGCACCCCCAGGGTGAAGCCAGGCATCCCAGCGCTGTTGGGGCCGTTGTGGAGATTAAGCAAGCTATTGCCCAGAGTTGCAGAGTGGGACCCATGATTAGAATAGGCACCGAGGCGAGAATTATCAGGTCCGAGGAAATTGAGCCCAAGACCCGCCGAGGCGGGAATTGAACCCTGGTCCCGGGCCAGATCTCTGCATCAGGGTCTGCCGCTCTAACCATTGAGCCACACTTCTCCACATACGCTCCTTCCCTCGTGCATTCATGCCCTCCTTTTACTACCCGCCCCATCCTCACCGTGATACTTCGCCTCCCTCATTCCTCGTCTCCTCCTTTACCACCTCACCACATCCTTCGTAGCCACGCTGCATTCCTTCCTTCACTCACCTTCACCCCCTTTACTCTTCATTCCTTGTTCCTTCCACTGCGTTCGCACAACGAGCATGAAAATGCTCATACAAAAAAAAAACATAAGTGGACAAGGATGTATCAGTTTGCTAATGTCCACATTTATGGAATAAATGTATCCCACAATTTACAGCGTAAGCTACACTTTTTTTCTCGTGACTATTGTCACACTTCGAGCGGTGTGAAGATAGTAAAATATTTAAATAGTATTTGCAGACAAAGGAGTGGAAAGTAGGTGGAAAATGAGCAAAACCTGTTTAAAAGATAACATAGCCAATAGGTCTCGCCTTTGGGACCTTATAAGTGTTTAGCCATGCAACACTTGATGTTGTTGCACCAAGGATATTGTGCTGGATAACTTCAGCACAATATCGTTGGTGCAACAACATCAACTGTTGCATGGATAAACACTTATAAGGTACAAGGTTTAGCCATGCAACAGCTGATGTTGTTGCACCAAGGATATTGTGTTGCAAAACTAAATACTTATAAGGTCCCAAAAGCGAGACCTATTGGCTATGCCAATGCTTGTTTGTTATGCCTCCAGGGTTAGTGTATAAACCTGGACTTCCTAATTCCTTAAACTATTTTTTTTAGGTATTTTAACCATATAAAAGCAAACAATCCTAGAGTATAATCCTATTAAAGTGCAATTCCTCTTTATACCAAACCAAACACCACATTAAGAGAGGGCGAACCCGAATAAAATCTGCAATATATGGCATACCTAACTGTTTGTGTGCAATTTCAGTAGGAATTCCTTGACCAACGGCTAGTAAGTTTCTCAGGAATTTGTTCTCTATCCCCTGAATACAGTCAGTATTGGCATACCCCCAGATTTCGCTGCCAAAGGTGGCCATCAAAAAACATTTGGCCTTATAGACATCAAGTAATAGTTTTGGGGACTTATGCCCAAGGCGCCTTGTAAAACCTTGAGGCCCGGAAATTGCACGTTGGAGGACCACTCTATGGGGCAGATTTACAAGCCCCTTGCGCCACTTTTGCGTCACTTTTCCCATGTTAAAAATGACGCAAAAGTGGCGCAAGGGCCTTGTAAATAAGCCCCTATGTTTTTAATAAAAGAAGTTTCCAGCTGAGGCCCGAATTGAGGAGAAAACCCAGGTAGGAGAATTTTTCTACCCTGGATAAAACCTACCCCTTATCTGAGGGGTTACAACATTTGATATTCCTGGGACCCACCACCATAGAGTGCGATTTAAAAAAAATTGTGGATAGGTCCATGCTACACATAAAATCAACAAATGCATC
This sequence comes from Calotriton arnoldi, assembly GCA_963921515.1. NCBI lineage: Eukaryota > Metazoa > Chordata > Amphibia > Caudata > Salamandridae > Calotriton > Calotriton arnoldi. The sequence goes on from CAWUFW010008554.1 coordinate 574,867, forward strand.
TAGCAGACGTTGTAGGCTCCTTGCCGTACGGGCAATTAAAACCGCATTGTTGGCGTATAATAAAATTGGTATGGCTCTGCCCCCTGCTTTAGAGATGTCAGCTTTAATTTCAATTAAGACATCCTCAAGACAATTAATATACATAACACATAAGAGGGGGCAAGAATACAACCCTGTTGAACACCTTTATTTACTTTAAAGGGCTGAGTACATTCCCCATCTTGGCCAAATCTAGCCACCTCTGTGAGATCTCTGTGTAAATCTCTCATTAAATTAATGAGTGGGGTCCACCCCCAGGGACCACAGCTCAGCCCACTGCCTGTCGCTATTGACACAGTCAAAGGCTGAGCTGAGATCCATGAAGGCTAGATGGACCGAGCGCCCATTAGCCCTTGTGTACTTATGGGTCAAAAGGTGCAGATTTAGATTTTGTTCGACTGTGCCATGCCCTGATCTAAAACCAGATTGCAAGTCAGAGAGGATCCCCTTCTCATTGGCCCAGTTGGAAAGCCTCTCCAATAAATCTTTCCCTCAATATTGATTAATGATATTGGTCTATAACAGTTATACTCAAAGTACGGCCCGGGGGCCGCATGCGGCCCTCCTGACCTTTACAGGTTGCCCCCTGAGCAGCAGCAGCACTTGGCTGCTGTTTACTCAACTCAGCACTAACATTAAAAAATATGTTAAATATACAGCAAGCACTTATTTAAAGTTTAATTGAAGTTAAACAAAAGGAAGTAACTTGGCCCCTAACTTTAGGAACACCTTCATTTTTAAAGACAGCAAACATGTAAAAATACGATAGTCTTTTCAAAATTCAAAAAGTGTATTTCATTGACTTGTAGAACCATTTCACCTTATTAAATCAAATTATAGCATTGCATTCAGAAGTATTTTTTAAAGTGATGGTTTTCAAACATGAATTTAGAAACGGTCATGCTTTCAGACCATCCCACCCTGACAACAATGTCATTAGTGATTACATCCAAGCACAGGAGATGGTTTTGTACAGCATGCATCCTGAAGTCATGTATGGCAGGGTCCTCTTATATGTGACAATGAAGAAAAGGGAGGGAAATTGAAATAAAACAATTGCCCAGGGTCACACAATTTGGTCAAGTGGAGAAGCTGGGATTCATCTCAGGTTTTCTGGTTTCACATTGCGCTATTGAGTTCAATCAGTAGATATATATGCTTCACTCCCCTATACCCACTTTACACCCCCTCCCCCGCTGGCATCACTGCGGCCCTCTGTCACACAAAAGCCCAAACTTTGCGGCCCCCGTGAAAATGTTTGCGAGTACCCAAGGTCTATAACATGCAGGGTCCTGCCAGTCCCCTTTTTTTTAAATGGGGATTATTACAGAACGATTCCAGGCCTCCGGGTGCAGACCTCTGATGGCCGCATTTATGTGTAGTGTCAAAACAGCGGCCCATAAATTCACCAACGATTTCAGCAGATCGCCCGGCCCACCATTAGCACCAGGAGCCTTGCCCTGAGGGAGCGCCAGTATGACCTCTTTGACTTCTGACCACTGAAGAATAAGTGTATCATAATCCGGGGTGGAGTTTGGGCCAGATGCTAAAGCGTCACACTCATAAAGAGCTGAAAAGTGGTTTATCCAAGCCTGTGCAGACACAGAAAACACCTGATCTGACGGCTGATGTTCCTTAACCCTTTCCATGCGTCGGACGGCCCCCGGCCGTCCAACGTCACGGTGGGCGTGTGCGGAGGACGGCCGGGGGCCGTCCCAGACACGCCCACTCAAGGGAACGCCCAGCGCCGCGGTCAAGCGGTTAAGGAAGGGATGGTTTATGATCTCCATAAATGCTATCCTTGAAAGCACTATCCTATACTAGGCCTGACCATAGCTCTTCCTCAAGTTGCAGTTTCCTAGTTGCAACTGCTGATTTATAGGCCGATTTGTACCTTTTAATTTAATTCCTATCTCTGGAAGTACATTTAAAAGAGGACAACAGCTCTCTCTCCGCTCTTGTACAATTGTTATTGAGCCACCTACAGGGCTTAGGTGGACCTACGGGTCCTGAGCGAGTGAGGGCCTGCTTGACATACTAACAGATGAAGTTATAAGCGCTTAATATATCTGAATCTGTGGGTCATGTCATCAAGACAGAGCCTAAACTGTTCCTGACAGAACCTTTACACATGTGCATTAAATTCCCCCACTAAGATGTCTCCCCATTTTATTCTATGCCCTTTCTCCTTAGTATTAACCAAACAATGGTACAGAGCACTTATGCCCCCAGGCTTTTCCCCCACTCAAAAGAATCAATCAAGGGATTTTGATCACTGTGCATATTCCAATTTGGGGCAAAATCTATCATGGGGGAAACGAGCCCCCTAGATTAAAAAATGTAATCAATAAAGGATCTAGCTCCCTGACTCTTGAAGGTAGGGACACAGTCCAGCTGCAACAGTGCTCACAAAGAAAGTAAGTCACATAAATTAAAATTTGCAACCAGATTATTTATGGCAGTCCCATTGGGGGAGTGTTTAACATGCACCTGATCAACTAGGAGCCCCTCAGAATCCTTAGGATCATATAACAAGCATTTGCAATGCAATAGGTATCGCATTATTAAAGTTTGAGCTATTGGTGTTGCATTTGCAAGAGTTTGAGCTATTGCCATTGTAAACGACAATGCCTTTTATTTATGTGTTTCGAAAAGCTGTATGCTGTGCAGAAACACGCCCTTTGTACTTATAGTCCTTGCTTACGAAAAGGAAGGCTGGCAGTAAAAGAGGCATAGTTACTGCCAGCGTTGCTTCTCGTAAGCAACGACTGCAAGTACAAAGTGCCTGTTTACGCACCGCTTTCAGGTTTTTAAAATACAGAAATAAAAGGCATTGGTATTTACAATGCCAATAGCTCAAACTCTCGCAAATGCGACACCTATTGCATAGCAAATGCTTGTTTTCTTATTGCGTAGTAGAACCACTCTTTGTGGAAAACAACAATTATGCCATGCCAGATAGTCTTACAGGCATTCACAGATATACAAACCTACAATAAGTTTCCTATATTGAGGTTTTGGAATGTTCCGTTTTTTTAAAGCACAATAAAGATGGGGGGCTGTTGGTGGGGGTTGAGAGGTAACTCCCATCTTTAACTTGTGAGGGCCTGAGCATGGTGAGGTAGCATGTCTGCTTTGTTTCACTGTTCTACCAAGGTTTTAGGAACTGTAAGATTCCTATCAACAACAGCAAGTGATGGATGATCTGTGGCTCAAAACCTAATCCCAAGTAGTAATTGTAATAATTCATTATTATTATTTAGACCGGACTAAATATTGATAATGAATCATTACAATTACTACTTGTGATTCCGCTTTAGTTTGCCCACAGATGAGTGCAAACATCCTTTTGTGTGAATATTAATCCAAAATGAGGGATGAATGCTAGCCACTAAAAAACAAAAGTGTCTGTCCATCCCCTATTTCTCCTTGCTATTTTTCCAGATGTGGTCTGGATGAGATGCCCACAGATTTGCCAGAGCAGCCGGGAGTGCACATCTGTTTGGTGGGAAGGGATAGCAAAAGATGGTGAGGGCGAGGAAGGAAGTAGGGGGAAAAGTAAGAGTAAAAAGGATAGAGAAGGTTGGGAAGGGATAGCAAAAGATGGTGAGGGGGAAGGAAGGAAGTAGGGGTGAGCAAGAGTAAAAAGGATAGAGAAAGTTGGGAAGGGATAGCAAAGGATGGTGAGGAGGAAGGAAGTAGGGAGCAAGGCAAGAGTAAGAAGGATAGAGAAAGTTGGGAAGGGATAGCAAAACATGGTGAGGGGAGGAAGGAAGTAGGGGGCAAGGCAAGAGTAAAAAGATAAAAGTTAGGAAGGGATAGCAATAGATGGTGAGGAAGGAAGTAGGGGGCAAGGCAAGAGTAAAAAGGATAGAGAAAGTTGGGAACGATAGCGAAAGATGGTGAAGGGGTGAATACAGAAAGAGGAGGAGCATGGTCGCGACAGAAGGAAGGAAGGGCGACTTGGATGCTACCAAGTACAAAAGGACGTCTGTCTAATTCTGGCCTGTCATTGGTGATGAAGTAGCGCCGCCTTCCTGGCCCCCTAGGGACACTGTCTACAGCCTTTTGTGGTGCTGGGACGCTAAGAATAGCCGCCTGTGCTACTGGGAGAGATTAGAAACGTCCATCACCGGGGAGGTGAGAAGGGGGCGATTACGGCATTGTGGGGAGAGCGAACACCGCAGGCATCTCGGACCGGCACACGCAGCATACTTCACAGCAGCCGGGGCGCGCAGAGGGGGAGACAGGTGCTGAAGGGAAACAAAGCAACAGCGACAAAGAAAGGGAAACGGGGAGACAAACAAAGAGAGAAAGCAAAAGAAAGAGTGGAAAATAGGTTAAAGGAGAGGGAGAGAACAAAGAAACGGAGGAGGCAAAGGCGGGAGGCAGACAAAGAAAGGTGGCAAAAAAAGAAACAATGGGCGAGAGCTGCTTGGCGCCACCATCATCGTTACCTTGGGATCCTGGAAATCCGTTCTCTGGCCAACATTGTAAATGTCAATGCCTTTTATTTATGTGTTGGTTTTAAAACAGATAAATAAAAGGCATTGTCATTTACAATGCCAATAGCTTAAACTCTCGCAAATGCGAGACCTATTGCATTGCAAATGCTTGATGCGAGACCTATGGCATTGCAAATGCTTGTTTATGTATGCCTGTAAGTAGCCAGGGAGACGACCAGGGGAGGAAGTGTGAAGTATTATGCAGATTGCAACTTATTAAGGCTTCAGAGCGGTTAGATGGGCTGGGGAGAGGTCACCTTGCTTTGGACCTATGCATTAGTAAGGATGCTTGTGATGCACGTCTCCAGCGATCTGTAGGCGAAGGGGAGGGAAGGAAGCTTGCAGTACAAAGCTAACTGGAACCCAGAGACAGCATTGAAATGTGGCGTCTTGTCACAGCAGGTGTCTCCATTCGGTCGCTCCCTCCGAAAACACCCGATAGTAAACTGTGCTTAACATTCCTAAGGGGCTGGCTGCCATGTAATGCTTGACTGCAACTTTCTACTCCACCCGAATGGCCCATTAGCAATTCGAAAAGTTTGATTTGCCAAGAAAACTGTCCCCAACTGTGTAACTGTTAGTGCATAAAACAGTGTTACGGATTATAATAAAAAGATCCTTGAAGTTTAAAAAAAAAAAACGGAGTGCTCCTAACTGGTAAGGATTATTGTTAAAAAGGAAGTAATTTAGGTCATATTTACAAATGTTAACTTTGTATTAAATGAAACATGTAAGATGGACTGGGGAAAAGTCACTTTGCAGCCACACTGTAACTGGGTAACAACGTTTTTTATGTATACCTGTAAGTAGCTGGGGAGACGGCCAGGGACGAAGCTTGAACAATTTGCAGATTGCTGCATATTAAGTGTTTGGAAAAGTTAGATGGGCTGGGAAGAGGTCACCTTGCTTTGGACCTATGCATAAGTAAGGATGCTTGTGAAGACATTTTTACTTTTCCAAAAATGTAACATGTAAGCGTAGCTTAGGAAAGGTCACCTCACGCTCTAACCCTCTAAACAACGCAAGTATGGCTGTAACTTGCTGGGGCAGACAGCCTGAGGCACAACGTCTATAATAGGAAAGTGATGCCTCCTTTAACAAAGGAAAAAATAAAGGTTTGTGACCAAAAACACATAAACATATAATGTAGGCTGGGAAGAGGTCTGTATAATTAAAAGATCACCAAACAAAAATATAAGAGCGGATAGAGAAAGCAGTGGTGCTTAGTATAATTCAAAGAATATTTTCGCTTTAAAAAAATAAAACACGTAAGCTTTGCTCGGGAAAGGGCACCTTGCTCGCCACGCTCTAACCCTCTAAACAACGTGTATTAAGCATGCCTGTAACTTGCTGGGGGAGAAGGCCAGAGGCGTCACGTCTATAACAATAAAGTGAGGCCTCCTTTAACAAAGAAAACAAGCACTGGTCAAGGCAGGAAGCATCAATTAAAAACAAGGAGAAGGGGCGGGAACGACACCGAGGGTAATTGGCGGTATGGGTGATGACGGTGGTGGGGACGACACAGAAGGGCATCGACCAATGCAATTAAGAAAAAAAAGAATTATGAAAGGCGTACACTTACCGTCCTGCGGGGGTGGGGGTGCCGTTGTTTGTCGCTTTCCAGGCTCCTCTTTCCTCCGCAAACATCACAGGGCGAGAAAGAGAATAATAATGCGAAGGGGCGGGAGAAGGCAACAGGAGAAGCCTGCAACTCATTCCTCCCTTCGCCGAACTGCCAACGGGAGCTACTGAGGTGGGCCTGGGAAGGAAATAAAAACAAGCGGGCATGGGCTAAAACAAAGCACTGCGCCCAGGTACACTGTAACACTAGCATTAATTGAAATAAAAATGAAACTGAAAGCGCGCATGGCGCGCTGAAATTTAAAGTGACACAAGCAATGGTCAAGGCAGGAAACGTAGTGCGCGCGCACCACATAGGAGCGGGGGCTAGAGAGCGCGGCAGCAAAAGCGAGACGAACGCGCGCTGCTGCGCGTTCTGGCCACCGTCGGGAATGGGCGCGGCAAAGGCGGGACATGCACCCGCCTTTGCCCAATCGCGTGCCGTTTTTTCACAAACAAAGCACGCTACAGCCAATGAGGGCTTCTGAAAACAAAACCACACGCACGAGCGTGTAGGTCGTTTTCAGAAGTCCTTTCTAGAGGTCTCGCGCTGTGCGAGCAGGGCTGCGCACTGCAACGCTAGGCGCAAGACCTAAAAAGCAGTCCAAGAAGACTACAAAATCGTAAAACACTGCTTTGCCCTGCATGCCCGCAGTATTCCAACTCAAAATACTCAGTTGATTGGTTGGCCCACAGGGGTTTGCACAAAGCAAGGTAGTGTCAGCCTCGGTCTGAGCCAGTCAATCCAACTTGCTCAGTCACGATAGTGCTTCAAATCGATTTTGCTATGAACTAGGGGCACTAGAGAACCGAATCTAATGAGTATTATGTATTTTTGCCCCCTCCCTGAGAAAAACAGTTCATCTTTGGTCCGCTCCCTCTGTCGAAATGGGCTTATAGAAATAGCCTAGGGTAAGAGCCGAGAATGATCCAGAAGTAAAAAGAAGGGATGAAAATTTCCTCAGGATAAAACCTGGTCTCCGTGAGTTTGCAAGATTAACCACTAGGTAATCACCACCCATAGCCTTGGGGCTATTCCAGATTCACCCTGTTCGCCTAATCATAATGATTTCCTCAAATAACTACTTGAAATGGGGATTAGAAAGTTTCCCAGCTAACTAGTGTACCACCTTATTTTTTACTTGCTCATGTGACTCGATTTCTGCTTTTTTAGTGGGGATACATTCACTAGAACTGAAACGTAAGGTGTACATGCTGGTGGGAGCTGCACATTTGCCTCTTTAGACGCAGGACTCAGACATTCTGCCTTCAATGACAGCAGGATGGTCAATAACACCCCGGACCTGATGGATACCTTATTCCCTAGAGGGTTGAATACCCCTTGCTTCCCCCGAAGGGTGCAAAGAAAGCAAAGCCCGCTGACCAGCCTCACGATGATCATTAGACCCAGAGATAGAATTGCTAGGACCTCTCTCTTCCTGAGCTGAATTAACCAATTGATTGGGGATTTCCTGGGTGTTCGTGGGAGATGGAATGGGGCCCATGGAGGGGGTTGGCTGGGGCTGTCCATTGGGTATAGAGTGGGATTGCAGATGCACTTGCACAAGCCCATCCTCTTTACTAAGGGAGTCTACAAGTCCTTCCAATCTTGAGACCTTCTCTATGAAAGTATCTAGAACCCCCATTACATGCGATTCCATATTTTTGGGGCATCTGGAAAATTACATGATCCTGGTACTGATGGCAAATTCCCCTTTTTCCCTCCTCTCCCTGTGGTATTGGTCACACTACAATCTGGAGTAGATATCACTATAGGTTTTTGGAGCATCAACCCCCCCTCCCCTTTTCCTAACATGCGTAAGATGGTGGGAGCGCTGGTCACCCATGTGGCCGGTGGTGGAAGGGGCATATGCCTGGACCTCAGGGACAAGAGGGGATTGGGCATAAGATATGGGTTGTGTCTGGATCTGCTTGAATTTAGCATCTAGCCCATATGAGGTAGTAGGGGGGCTGTTGATTGAATGTTTGGCCCAATTGTACCTCTTATGGAAGAGGTGTGGTGCAGCGGCCAGGGCAGCTGACTTCGGAGCACAGGGCTCACGGTTCGATCCCCGGCTCCGGCGGCAGCTCAGCTCAGCACCTTGTGACTCTGGGCAATAGCTCACTTAATTTCCACGACGGCCCCCAGCGCCTTGAGACCCGTAAGGGTGAGTAGTTCGCGCTTTACAAATACGGATTTACATTTTTTACATTTACATTGTTGATCTCTTCTGAGAAGACTCCCACTGCATTATTCAAAAAGGACAAAATGGTGCTGTTTGGCCTGAGACACTTATCTTTCATATTAACAGATTCAGCTTTCCTTTTCCGCATGATTCATGCAATAACCACACGAGAAAGGAACAAATCGCTCAATATTAAGAATAATTAAAAATCATCAGAAGTTCCTGCTTGGTAGCATGCAATACGCATGCCAGGATTAGTCAAACGGTGCACCCTGGGCCGAAAGGTCCCACTAGGGTAAGGGGGGTAGAAGAATCACAACCAAGGCGGCCCCAACCAGCAGGGTATGGGCAAGAAAAGGTTCTTACAGTGGAGGTGACGCTTGAGTGCTTGAGCACTTGACAACAAAGTCCAACAAATATGATCCACAGAGCAGTGCATCACCAATAGTAGCTGTGGCAGTAGTAAAAATGTCGCCCACTTACCTCCTCCCCCTGTTCTTGCTGACCACCGCCACCACCACACACACATGAACACCAGGGTCGCAGGAGTGGGAATGATTATGGTGGCTGTACTGTGGGACCACTCCTTCACTACTTCTGACCACTCCGTTAATTATTGGCTAGGTTGCTTGTCTGCCTGCTTGGTTGCTTGCCATGGTGATGGTGAGACCTTGGCTATAGTCTGACTGCCCCACTCTCCCAATGGCTCCCAGTAGCCAAAACCAGTAGCTACACAACAGGGTGTAGCAGCAGCTCTCTCCCCTCACCGCCACGGAGATTTTCAGAAAAATGTCAGTGTGGTCATTGCACTTTCAAAAATACTGCACCAACCCTATGACTAACTTTTGGCGCAAAATCCACATCCACAGAGAGATATACCAGCTGTCTGCTGCACCGTTAGCCTGCCGTTCTGCTATATACTACTCGCACTTGCCCGTCTCCAAGAACAGGTCGGGTGCAGTGATGCCGGATGGGAAGGCAGCTATAGCAGCATCAGCAAAGTGGCAGAAAAAACAGAAATCTCCGTTTATCCTGGAAGGCGCGCTCTACTATCGCTCCACTACCCATAACAAAGTCAAAGTTTACTGGGAGGCCGCGGGTCCACGGGAAAGACACGCTAACACTCCGAGTGCCGGAAGGGGTAAAGTTGAGTGAGCTCCCCGTCGGACCCTTGGGACACCAAAACGGACACCAAACCGCTAAGCAGCTTCACTTCATGGCTGCCTCGTCCTCAGTGGCGTGTGGGCAGGCATGAGCACAGCATCAGGGCGATAGTTATTTTGATTACGTCCTCTAGCGCTTTTATAAGTTCTAAGAGGTTAATAATTAATGGTCACCTTTATACACAAAAAGGTTCAGCACTATTCAACAAATTGTAACAACCAACATCAGTATTCAAGAGGCAGTGAGCACACAGGAAGATGTCCAAATCCCAAATTGAGGAGCACACATGCTACGGGCCACCAAGCCATTGCTGATAATGCCTACTACATAAAAGTCTTCGTAAACTTGGATTCTTTGATATCTGGTTGAAATCTACAACGTCCTTGTGAATACACTTTTTTGTCACTCTATGAAGCCCTGAAGAAGTCTCTTCGTGAGACGAAACGCGTCGGCTATGGTCTTCTGTTTTTAAGAAAAAACGCAATAAAGAGAAATCCTTTTAAGAAATCCACATCTGGGATTTGGACATCTTCTTGTGTGCTCACTGCCTCTTGAATACTGATGTTGGTTGTTACAATTTGTTGAATAGTGCTGAACCTTTTTGTGTATAATGTTGTCATAGGATTTGTTCCTAGTTAAGGAGAATAGAGGGGAGTGCTCCTTGGTTCTTTGCACTACATGATACATTAAGACACTTTTCACTGTCAGGTGCGGTCTCTTATAGCCTCTACCCTCATTTCAATTGCATTCAATTAATGGTCACCTCATAGCATGGTTTTTGGAGGGGAGCGCTTTCCATTTTATGTAAAAAGTTCGTGGAGAATGGCCGGATTGGTCATAGGGGGGCGCATATCATATACTCTGCAGGATAAATGGGTTGTGTTAGAAATGGGATTTCTGGTTGGCTAAGGCTTGCGCCAAAGCGAGGCAGAAACCACCACTCTAGTCAGGGCAAGGGAGTTATACGCTGAAGATAACCCCTGCTCACCCCCTTGGTAGCTTGGCACGAGCAGTCAGGCTTATCTCAGAAGCAATATGTAAAGCGTTTGCGCAACACACTCACACAGCAGCAACACACTAGGCACACCACAAAAGAAACTCCACACAAGGTTATATAAAAAATAGCTTTGTATTATTATAAACACATTAGAAACCTAATCACACATTTACACTGTGCCAACTGGCACTAGGCAATATTCACAGGGGATTATATACAGGACCAGGCCAATCGGGCCACGGTCAGAACCATCAGAACAGGTAAGTAAATGCAAATATAAAACACAACCAGTAACTTCTGGTACCATAATGACCTAAGCATTATCCTATTAGCATTAGACATAAACCCACACTAGGCCCAAACCTCATCAGCATAAACACATTACGCAATGTGCCTCACCAGCATAAACACATTATGCAATAACCTCATAAGCATAAACACCTTACGCAAATAGGTACTCCCCCAAACATCATAACATGACAATAGGCAGTAACACGTTAGGCCCCAAACCTCCTTAGCATAAACACATTACGCAATATCGCATTAGGCATAAACACATTATCCTAATCCTCAGGAGCCTAAACACTGAAATGACCCCCAGGTCAACTGGCCTTCCACTGGGGCTCAAATGCCCTATGTCCCGCACAGTCAGGGCTTCGCCAGGGCTATCCCTTTAGCCCCCTGGCTGCCAATGCAGCAATCAACCGTGCGCAGTTGCACAAGCCTAAAAGTAGCAGCTGCCCACTAATTGCTGGGCAGCTGTGAAAATGAGCCCTGGCACCAGCGAGCCTCCTGAGCCACCACGGTAGCCCCGCCCACCTCCAGGCACCGGGTTGCCTGACTTCCTTTCCCAGCGCTCCTCTCTCGGCGGCTCGGGCCGCGGCGGTGATTCATAACAGGAGAACGCAGGGTGGGCTCCCGCTAAGGCCAACAACGTGGGGTGGGCACCCGCATATTTAAAATCATAAGCGGGTTGGGCACCCGCAATTCTCGATATCCATAAAGCGGGGTAGGCTCCCGCTAAGCAGGCAAATGCGGGGTGGGCTCCCGCTCTTTCCCTCCATTAGGGAAATCCCCACGTCGGGATTCCCTCGGGAAGATCGCAGCGCTGTGGAGCCCTCGTGCTCCTTCTCTTTATCAGATCAAAATAAAGCGCTCACAAGGCGCTAGAAGCATGAGTCCTTCATCAGCAAGCATAAGTCCAAGCAGAAATGTTCTTCTAGGTCCAGGGGCACAGCTGGGCCCAGGGAGGCCAGCACACAGGGTCCTCTAGCAGGGAGGTAAGCCCCCATGGCGGTTCCTCCTGGGCCCCAGCAGCAGCACGCCCCCAAGTCAGGTACAGCACACCAGCACAAGAACACTTTCATGGGGTCACAGCCCCTATATTTATACCACCTAATCCTTTGTCTGCAGTGTAGGGTTTGGGGAACCAGATGCAACTGGTTCAGGGGGGATTTGGAGCACTTTGTTTTCCAAGCTCCTCTTCCCCCTTGTCAGGTGGGGGCTAGGTGCTCAGACGCACCACAGGGGGGGGGAGCCAGCATTGTGCAGGCTGGGCACAGTCCTATTCAGAGTCAGGGGATTACTCCTTCCACTACTCCCAGCACAGATGTCCCATTCAGCCTAGTGCTGACTCACCCTGCCCCTCCTGGAGCCACACACACCTCCCAGCCCCTGTCACTCACAAGCCAGACATGCAATTCACATCAGGCAGGCAGACACATAGCACACAGAAATGCCAACTTCTAAAAGTGGCATTTCTAAAATAGTTATAATAAATCTGCGCACACCATTACACAGCATTTATTATCACTATTCCAAATATACCAAACTTGACCACGCTGCGCCTCTCATATCAGGAATTACCACTGAAACACTTATCAGGGAATCCCCAATGCATTCCTATGGGAGGGCAGCCCCAAAGTAGTGAGAAACCAAAATGGCTGTTTGTCACTACCAGGACATGTCACACACTTAAGGTACATGTCCTATCTTTTACCTACAATGCACCCTGCCCATAGGGCTAGCTAGGGCCTACCTTAGGGGTGACTGACATGTAGTAAAAAGGGGGGTCACGGACATGGCACACACTTTAGGTGCCACGTCACAGCGGCAGTAACACTGCGCGCACAGGCCCTGCAATGGCAGAGGCCTGAGACAGGTTTGAAAGGCTACTTTAGTGGGTGGCGCAATCAGCGCTGCAAGCCCACCAGTAGCATTTAATTCACCAGCCCTGGGTATATGAGATACCACTTTACAAGGGACTCACAGGTAAATTAAATAGGCCAAACAGGTGTAGACCAATCTTACCATGTTTATCACAGAGAGCACACGCACTTTACACTGAACAGCAGTGCTAAAGTGCCCAGAGTCCTAAAACCACCAACACCATGTCAGAAAAATGGCTAGGAGAAAGGCAAAAAGTTTAGGGATGACCCTGCAAAAAGGGCCAAGTCCAACACAACCCCTTCCAGCCAAAACGTAGGGTAGACCAATCACCACCTTGATGGACTTCCCTGCCTTGGGCGATAGAACACGGACGCGGGCCCGCAACTGCAGGGACACCCTCCAGTTCTACGCCACTCTGAACCCACGTGGTTCCCTCTGTCAAAAGCTCTCAGGACCAACTAGGCTACCCCACTGGTACTCCCTAGCTGTCCACGGCCAGGACCAGGCCCTAGGCCACCCAGATGTCACTGGTCCTTGCCAATCCACAGAGTGGGGGGCGGTAGCCCCTGGCACATAGTAGCCATTCTCCACTCTTCCTCCCATCAGGGCAGTTCCAAACTGCCACTGATCCTCCAACCTAGGGTCCGCACCCTCAGGCTGACCAGAAGTCACGGGAGAGGCTCTCCTCCCCTACCTCTTCTTCTGGGGTTCCGTACCCTCCTCCTTGGAGAGGCACCCTCAGAACACAACTCTCCAACCAGCTGAAACTCCCTAACAGGAGGCCAGCTCACTCAGACCCTCGGAGACTCTTGTCTTCAGAAAAACAAAGCACACAGCACAGTTCCTCTTCAAGCAGGGGGACACAGCACACAGCAAAGTCCCTTAGTCCTCTTCCTCAGCAGAAACAGCAAACTGTAGGTCAGCCCCCAGACACACAGCAATGGCGGCACTTTTCCTAAGTCTATTCAGCTGCTCTCTTTGGCAGGGATTCCCCTCGATCACGAAGTTTCCAAGTCTCCCAACCTAGGGTCTAAACCCTCAGGTTGCACCAGGGTCAGAGGCGAGGACTCCCTCCCTCTGCACCCCCTTCCAGAGTTCTGCACCCTCCCACCTTGGAGCGGTACCCCTGGAAGCCAAAACTGGTCAGGACACTGGTTACAGAAGTCCTTCCCTCCAGGTCAGGCAGACCCTGAACCTGGCCTCCCAACCTTGGGGCTGAACCCTGCAGTTGAGCAATTGCCTGGCACGCCAGGACTTCTGGGGATGCACACAGTATCCCCCCGAGGGTAACACATGCCTAATGTGTTGTGTGATAGTCTGCCTGGCGCAGATCTCCCGACCTCTGTCCATCTGACAGTGCGCGAAGATCCCCCAGGACAGAAATGGTGTCGCCATGGTCACCTCTAGGAGACTCAGCCCTTCTGGCTGGTCCCTGACCCACTGGCTCTCCCACTGGGGAACACATCCCCCCTCACCCCTCACTCTGGACTTCTGCACCCTCCCAACTGGAGCGGCACCGCCAGACACCAGAACCGCTGGAGCTCTGATTACAGACACTCCACGTTCTCCTGACACTAGGAGATTCTCCTCAAATGGCCTACAAGTACAGCCTAGGCCCCCGACCTGGCGCTCCCTTAGGGAACCCTCTAGGCCCTGAGACTGGGTTTCGGGCACCTTGGGACACACAGTCCCACACTCACTCCTTGTCCACTGAGACAGGACGTGAGCCCCTACACCCCTCCCACTACACTGGGACCTAGCTGGGCTACACTGAACCTCTTCCACCACACAGGACCGGAAGATACCCAAGCCACTACTTTTGGAATCACTCCCCAATGCCTCTTCAGACCCTCTAGCACACAGCCAGAGGTCTGCCTCCAGTGCAAGCTCCCTGGGATCAGAGAACTCACACTTCAACAGGTGTTGGCGCAACCCCGGAAAACAATTACTGAACACGTGTTCTCTGACACACAGATTGAACAGCCCTTCAAAATCATTTGCCGTGCTAACCATCACCCAATCGTCCAGTGCATCACAACATTCATCCACAAACTCCCCCCAAGACTGGTGAGACAGTTCCTTACTGCCCCTGAATCTCAACCTGTACCCCTCTAACTGGGAACCAGGTACCATACTCTGGGAACGGGGAATGGGACTTCCTGCACTGGACTCCATATTGCTGCCACCACTGGATCCCACCCTTACTGGTGAATCCAGACAACTCATACTACACTCAGGGGATAACCTACCCTCCAGAGCTAGCTTTTTCTCCTCCACACTCCCTTTCCTCCCTCCTATCCACCCACTCCTCTGGGGACAGGGAAAGGGAAAGGCACTGGACCCAGAAAGGGACTCCCTATCTATGGGATCCTCCCCACTTACTGGCGTCCCCGCCCTGTCATTTTTCTCTCTTCTGCCACCAAAATAAAAGCGCAGAAAACACCATTTAAAAATGACACTCTTGAGGAGAAAAATAATCAGTAGAAATAATCCCCAAACATGTGATTCTCTAAATGCAGAGTTTGTAGAGCAACCAGTTGTCGCTGTGGTACTGCGCAAACGCAAGTCCGCTGACAACCAATGTTAGAAATGGGATTTCTGGTTGGCTAAGGCTTGCGCCAAAGCCAGGCAGAAACCACCACTCTAGTCAGGGCAAGGGAGTTACACGCTGAAGATAACCCCTGCTCACCCCCTTGGTAGCTTGGCACGAGCAGTCAGGCTTATCTCAGAGGCAATGTGTAAAGCGTTTGCGCAACACACTCACACAGCAGCAACACACTAGGCACACCACAAAAGAAACTCCACACAAGGTTATATAAAAAATAGCCTTTGTATTATCATAAACACATTAGAAACCTAATCACACATTTACACTGTGCCAACTGGCACTAGGCAATATTCACAGGGGATTATATCCAGGACCAGGCCAATCGGGCCACGGTCAGAACCATCAGAACAGGTAAGTAAATGCAAATATAAAACACAACCAGTAACTACTGGTACCATAATGACCTAAGCATTATCCTATTAGCATTAGACATAAACCCACACTAGGCCCAAACCTCATCAGCATAAACACATTACGCAATGGGCCTCACCAGCATAAACACATTATGCAATAACCTCATAAGCATAAACACCTTACGCAAATAGGTACTCCCCCAAACATCATAACATGACATTAGGCAGTAACACGTTAGGCCCCAAACCTCCTTAGCATAAACACATTACGCAATATCGCATTAGGCATAAACACATTATCCTAATCCTCAGGAGCCTAAACACTGAAATGACCCCCAAGTCAACTGGCCTTCCACTGGGGCTCAAATGCCCTATGTCCCGCACAGTCAGGGCTTCGCCAGGGCTATCCCATTAGCCCCCTGGCTGCCAATGCAGCAATCAACCGTGCGCAGTTGCACAAGCCTAAACGTAGCAGCTGCTCAATAATTGCTGGGCAGCTGTGAAAATGAGCCCTGGCACCAGCGTGCCTCCTGAGCCCCTCTCTGGGATTCTCTAATCATATGCCAACACATTGCAGCTGCCCACGCTGGTGCGGCGCAGCTGTGAAGCACAAGAGGCACTGGCCCGACAGTGCCCAGTTGGGAGCCCCACTCCGGGACTCCTGAAGAAAATCTGCCCAAGGATGCAGCTGCCCGCAATCGCGGCGCAGCTGTGTCCAAGAGAGGGAGAATGGCACCAATGTGCCGGTTGGAGCCCCACTCCGGGGCTACTAAATCCAAAATGCCCCAAACGCTGCAGCGGCCCGCATCTGCGGCGCCGCTGTGTAAATAGACACACACAGGCACTGGCGCGTTGGAGCCCCCTCCGGGACTCTGAAATTCAAAATGCCCCCACTCACCGGGCTCTTCAGGGTCTTCCTCCAGTGCAATGCGGGGAGGCGGTGCACCTCAGCACCCGGGGAACTCTCCACTGACCCCCTTGGCCCCAAGACCCACAGCGCACCCCGGGGCAAGGGACACTCACCCGGTCTCCTGCAGGACTTTTCTTGTGGCAGTCACCGGGTCCTGCGAGGCTCCAGTCTTCTTCCTCGGCGCCTCCTTCTCCGGGCTGCAGGCTCGGCAACCCACGGGGCTCTCTTCAGCTCACGAGAGCCCCGCCAACAACAGAAGCACCTCTCCGCTTCTCTCGACTGCGGGGGCACGAACCGGCGGGGTGGGCTCCCGCTCCGGTTTTAAAATAAGCAAAGGTGCGGGGCTCTCCTCGTTCTTCCGGGAGCCCCGCCAACCGTAGCAGCACCTCTCCGCTTCCTCTTTGCTCACTGGGGCTCCCTCGTCACCACGGGAGCCCCGCCCACCTCCAGGCACCGGGTTGCCTGACTTCCTTTTCCGGCGCTCCTCTCTCGGCGGCTCGGGCCGCGGCGGTGATTCATAACAGGAGAACGCCGGGTGGGCTCCCGCTAAGGCCAACAACGCGGGGTGGGCACCCGCATATTTAAAATCATAAGCGGGGTGGGCACCCGCAATTCTCGATATCCATAAAGTGGGGTAGGCTCCCGCTAAGCAGGCAAAATGCGGGGTGGGTTCCCGCTTCTTTCCCCTCCATTAGGGGGAATCCCCACGTCGGGATTCCCTCGGGAAAGATCGCAGCGCAGCACTGCGGAGCCCTCGTGCTCCTTCTCTTTATCAGATCAAAATAAAGCGCTCACAAGGCGCTAGAAGCTTGAGTACTTCATCAACAAGCATAAGTCCAAGCAGAAATGTTCTTCTAGGTCCAGGGGAACAGCTGGGCCCAGGGAGGCCAGCACACAGGGTCCTCAGCAGGGAGGTAAGCCCCCATGGCGGATCCTCCTGGGCCCCAGCAGCAGCACGCCCCCAAGTCAGGTACAGCACACCAGCACAAGAACACTTTCATGTGGTCACAGCCCCTATATTTATACCACCCAATCCTTTGTCTGCAGTGTAGGGTTTGGGGAACCAGATGCAACTGGTTCAGGGGGGATTTGGAGCACTTTGTTTTCCAAGCTCATCTTCCCCTTTGTCAGGTGGGGGCTAGGTGCTCAGACGCACCACAGGGGGCGGAGCCAGCATTGTGCAGGCTGGGCACAGTCCTATTCAGTGTCAGGGGATTACTCCTCCCACTACTCCCAGCACAGATGTCCCATTCAGCCTAGTGCTGACTTACCCTACCCATCCTGGAGCCAAACACACCTCCCAGCCCCTGTCACTCACAAGCCAGACATGCAATTCACATCAGGCAGGCAGACACATAGCACGCAGAAATGCCAACATCTAAAAGTGGCATTTCTAAAATAGTTATAACAAATCTGCGCACACCATTGCGCAGCATTTATTATCACTATTCCAAATATACCAAACTTGACCACGCTGCGCCTCTCATATCAGGAATTACCACTGAAACACTTATCAGGGAATCCCCAATGCATTCCTATGGGAGGGCAGCCCCACAGTAGTGAGAAACCAAAATGGCTGTTTGTCACTACCAGGACATGTCACACACTTAAGGTACATGTCCTATCTTTTACCTACAATGCACCCTGCCCATAGGGCTAGCTAGGGCCTACCTTAGGGGTGACTGACATGTAGTAAAAGGGGGGTCACGGACATGGCACACACTTTAGGTGCCACGTCACAGCGGCAGTAACACTGCGCGCACAGGCCCTGCAATGGCAGAGGCCTGAGACAGGTTTGAAAGGCTACTTTGGTGGGTGGCGCAATCAGCGCTGAAAGCCCACCAGTAGCATTTAATTCACCAGCCCTGGGTATATGAGATACCACTTTACAAGGGACTCACAGGTAAATTAAATAGGCCAAACAGGTGTAGACCAATCTTACCATGTTTATCACAGAGAGCACACACACTTTACACTGAACAGCAGTGCTAAAGTGCCCAGAGTCCTAAAACCACCAACACATTGTCAGAAAAATGGCTAGGAGAAAGGCAAAAAGTTTAGGGATGACCCTGCAAAAAGGGCCAAGTCCAACAGGTTGAATATGCTACCCTAACTGAAAATGTCCTTCACTGGATTACCCAGTGCTGAGAGGTTAATGCAGTATGATACTGAGAACGTCATATTTATGATCATGAATATAATTCGCCCTCTGTCTACTGTAGATGGTAAATCCTCTCCCACCCCAAGAGAGGAGGAGGAGGAGGAGAAAGGGGAAAATGTGGAGGGTTTGTCAGAGGGAAGTGTGCTATCAAGTTTGATAATTCCTCTGCCTAATATTTTAGGAAAAAGTACAAATGTGGGCCTGTGAGCAGTAGGATATATGTTTTTGGGGAATTAGCATGACACTTTGACGCTAATGCACTTTAAAGATTGTGAAGCACTGACACTTTTGATGCTATGCACTTTAAAGATGTGTGAATATCCGGGGCTGTATGATGCACTGCCACGTTAAGCTTTGGAGGGAGGAGAATTTTGTTTCTTTAGCGTCATCAGTGCTTACAACGTTTTAATATGTTCTATGATGTTTATATTTATTTGCATGGTTATTTTGAGAGATAAGATTTTTAAAAATGTTTAAAATATAAGAAACAGTTTACACCTCTTTGATGTCACTTTACCTGTGTAAGAGCTAAACATATATAGATGTGGAAGGGCATGTACTAAACCAATCAATGGGGTTAGAAATATGTTTTAGTATTAGCCTTATCAATTTTTGAATTTTTGAATGTGTTTACTGCCATGAATTTACCTTCCCTGGAATAATGTAGTAAAATCAATACAAATAAACATTAAAAAGGTTACCTTAAATCCGACTTTTGCAATGTTTTGGATTTAGTTTAACATAGTTGAACCACACTTTTGGCTATTTCCAGACTGAAGTTAGCACTTGTTAAATGTAATAATGTAACCCAATTTTAGTCTGTGGAAATGCTAGCCATTCAGTACTGAAAATCAACTTTGGGTACTTTTCACTCCCAGGACATGTAAAACATTAAGTACACTTGTCCTTCTTTTTAATACTATTCACCCTGCCGTATAGACCTACTTTAATGGTGACTTTCAAATATTAAAAGGGAAGTTTAGGGCAGTCAAAAAGGTTATTTTGACAGGTTGGAATGGCCATTTTAAAACAGCCATGCTATGCTGGAGTGGCAGGCCTAGAGTCATGTTTTCACTTTGTCACCTTAGTGGTAGCACAATCAGTGCTGCAGTCCACTAGTGACATTTAGCTTACAGGTCCTAGGTACACAGAGTACCATATACTAGAGTCTTATAGGAGAATAAAATATTCTAATCAGGTATTAACACATTGCAGATATACTTTAGGGGTATAGCACTTACACTTGATGCTAAACATCAGCTCCCGAGTGTTCAGAGTCAGCAAATCTGTGCTAAATCATACAAAACATGAGGGAAAAAAGTGGGGATGATCCTGCAAAAGGACATTTCCTCACACACTGGAAACAGGCTGCTCCTGACTGACGAGCCCCAATCAGGGCCAAAATGGTCTTGGGATGCTTGTGCTCTATTTCAGAGAGAACACAGCTTGGCTGTTCTGGCCGGACTGTTCCTATTGGAGCTGTCTATTGGAGCTAGACCAAAAATGATTATCATATGGCTGGGTCTAATCTGAGATGGCTTGGTGAGCAAAAGAACAATGGTTTGGAATGCTATCCTGAATGATTGACAGTGGTCACACTTATTGCAAGCATTCCTCCTGTCACATTTTGTGTTTTGATATCACCTTTTTTATATGTCGACTGCATAACAGACCATGGGGGGCAGATGTACAACCGGTTTTTGCGGTCACAAACAGGAATTTGGCCCGTTTGCGACTGCAAAATAGGTCAGCCCCATGTACAAACAATATTTTGCGAGTCGCTAACCTATTACCGACTTGCAAAATATGGTGTGCGACTCGCTATTAGGAAGGGGCATGCCAAGGGTGTCCCTTCCTAATAGCGAGTCTCACACCAATGTGTGATTGTTTTGCGACAGTATTTGCGGTTGCAAAACACCCGCAGTTTACCACCCTTTTCAAGAGGCTGGTAAGCCACTCGCAAATGGGAAGGGGTCCC
Source organism: Calotriton arnoldi (assembly GCA_963921515.1). NCBI lineage: Eukaryota > Metazoa > Chordata > Amphibia > Caudata > Salamandridae > Calotriton > Calotriton arnoldi. Next base: position 595,557 of record CAWUFW010008554.1, read on the forward strand.
CAGGGGACCTCTTCCCCTTTGTGAATGGGTGCGAAAATATTTTTTAAGAGCAGGCAGTGGTCCCAGGGACCACTGCCGCCCTTAAAAAAGGAAATTAAAGAGTTTCATTTTTCTTTTTTAAATGCATCCCGTTTTCCTTTAAGGAAAACGGGCTGCATTTAAAAAAAAAAACTGCTTTATTTAAAAAGCAGTCACAGACATGGTGGTCTGCTGACCCCAGCAGGCCACCATCCCTGTGAGTGCTAGCCATTCCCAATGGGGTCGCAAATTGAGCTTGCCTCATGAATATTGATGAGGCATGCAATTTGCGACCCCATTGAGAATCGCAAACAGTGTCTGAGACACTGTTGTACATTGCATTTTGCGAGTTGCAATTTGACGCAATTAGCAACTTGCAAAATGCAAGCGTCGTACATCTGGCCCCATGTAACATGCCAGTCTAACTGATGAAATATCCACCCCAATATTCAATCCAAAGTTTTGAACACGTCTTGTAAGTTATACTTCAACAGCTGCAAGTTTGAAATCACCCACCAATTGAAACATTTCACATTTATTCTAATTAACCCATAAATTCTGTGATAGATACTCATCAATTGGTAGGAGAATCCACCTGGCAACCACTTCGTAATTATGTTTTATCAAAAAGTCTAAATGAGCATGAGGCATGTCAAAACTTGAGGCTGTTAACTTATACAAAGTTTTTAAAATATGTATTTTCTGTTGTCTCTGGCACTATCTTTCCTTTTCTTATTTTCTTCAACCACTGCAGTTCCAGTGCGTTTTTTGAGGTGGAGATGTGTCCCCGTGCCCTGATGAAATTGCTGCAAATTTTTAGGGCAATGAAACATGTCGGCCGTTCAGGTTATAATGGTCTATACATGCCGTCTTTTTAACTGAGTGTGAACACTAGTTCAAAATTAAAAATATGTGGGATAGATGTTCACATCTCTATTTTAATGTCTGGGGTGTTTAGTTCACTCTTTTTTACATTAAGGGGCTTAAATGGTGGATAGATGTCACCTTTATTTACACACCTTTTCATCACAATCATTTATGAGTTAGGTTACATTCTCTTTCTGTCAAGAGTGTGCCGATGATGACAGAGTGAGCAAACTGGTGAGCACCAACCAGTAGCTCCATTGATGGTGCTTATGTGAGGCACTTTCTGACCCACCTCAAACTTTTTCTTAATTATAATTGATCAGCCCATTTGAAGACTATTGGCTGATGGGCCTGTGACCTGAACTGGGTGGTTGATGATTTTTTAACAACGATTAACACATATGGATGGGCATGACTAGATAAATGAGCATAGCCTTACCAAGGAGTAAGATATGATACCCATTTGAGAGAAATTATTTATAGGTGTTATGTGTTTCTTACAACCAGGCTTTTCTTTTTGTGAGGAGAATCTTGAAACCTGAACTGCACCAGTGGGGCATAGCATAAAAGACATTGTTTGTTTTTACTGCCACCAAACAAGCTAAGTCGCCTATTCTAATGCCTGTGGGACTGATTCACAAAGATAAACTTTCACTTTTGTTTAGGTTTACGCTTGTTTTGGAATTCACAAAACTGAATTTTAAAAGTAAGATTATGAGTGGGGAGACTCCGCAGTTGAGACCTCTGCACATAAAAGGATAGGCAGTCACATAGGCAGTCACCAAACGGGTTACTTAGAACCTCTTGAGCATAAACCTTGATTGATTGGAATGTCACAACAATGGAGCGACACCTATCTGCCTCTTGAAAATCACCTTGACAAAGATTTTACTATTACAATTAATCTATTTATTTATGTGAGTACTTATTTAGGAATTTTGTAAGCAGAGGTAATGTCGCCCTACAGCCACTAAAGAGAGGTAAATAAATAGAGGTCCACAACGCTTAGATAAAGGAGGTTGAGTTCAACTGAGTGTGAGTTGAATCAACCCTATTTGGTATTAATCTTGTCAATGCCAGAAGAGCACCTGCTCCACTTGAGTGCTGCTTAAGGAATTTAAATTATATATGGCTTTCATCAAGTATCTCAAGGTCACATGTGAGGGAGAGGCATTTAAAGAGGGGAATCATCTTACAGGTTTCTCAAGGTGATGTATCACATCCATAGATGTCTTTTTAGCACCTTCCTTATCACCTTCCCTATGACATAGGCTTGCTGTGTGCAGTTCGCAGGTTCAGGACAGAGCCTTCATTGGTGCCCAGGTATGATTTCATAATGCAGCGGAACTGTACCTTGTCTTTGCTTTATCTATAATTTGCTGTGGTCATTTGCCAGATTCCTGGTGGAGAAGTAAGTAGGCCACGCGTAAGTCATGATCAGAGACACTGCAAAGAATGACAGAGGCCGATAGAAGCCTCTATGTCAGGGACATAGAGAGTAGAGAGTAGAAAGAAGTCAGTACATGAGCGCTCTGTAGATTTGTGAAGTGAAAGTCAAAAGTCTAGACCCTCGCATCACTTGGTGTATGGTCAGCCGTAATGGTACCCAATAAATGTCTGTTCCTGGATTGTCTGAAGTTGGGCCTATCAGAACTGTTTTGAAGTGCACCAGTGATCAAATTCCAATCCCACCCACCAGTACCTTCATCTTACCAAAGAAGCTCATGGTTCAAAAGAGGGTAGACAGAAAGTCTACATTATCCAAACACTAACAACTGTGTCTTGCAGCTTGAGTTTTCCAAAGGCAAAGCGAATCAACACATCGGACCATGTCTGAAAAAGTGACCAGTATGGCTTTCCAGAGTAATATTGCAAAACCTCCCTTCCTATGGTTCAGGGGAGTGTGGCGCCTGTAGCATCCTACCCCAGCCCTTGTACTTGCAAATGATCACGCCACACTCGGAGCTTGGTATTACACGTCCTTGTTCATCAGCGTGTAACCGTGAACTGAACATTTTACATCATGAATTCTATGACCCACGCACTTACGTTGGTGTTCTACAGGGTCTGCCAGTAACCAAAAGGGTCCCGTCATCTCTAACTCACAAAACACTACATCTCCCCTTTGTTAAATAAAAAGTACCAATAATACATATATACATTACAACTCTTCAATAAGTTGTTTTGGTGCTCGAATCAATCGCCAAGATCTGGTCATGTGAGGCTGAGGAGATATCAGAGACGGGTCCATGGCTGGCACTGGTGACAGAGAAATCGGTACAGCCATTGGGCTCTCTAGACTCTCAGGTGGATAAGTCTTACTCCTGACATCTAGGTTGGCGAACATCGAGGCAGGTGCTTGAAATGCAAAGAATCTTGTGTAATGGACTTTACAGAATGGTGAGCAGTCACCATGTGTCCTTAACTGGTCTCAACCCTCAGTGGGTCAGCATCAAAAGGAGCATCAGACTTGCACTTCTGCTTCTGCCTTATGATCACTTGGTCTCCTCTGTTCAATACAGTGTTCCATGCACAGCGACGTTTGTCCGCATATGTCTTTTTGTGACATTTGTGAGGAGCCTCAGTACTGCAAAGTTTATCAATATCAATAGATCTCTCATTGGTCTATTTTGGCACTTTGGTGCTGATGGCTCCCCCAAACATCAAGGTGACAGGGTTTTCACCTGTGGTAGAATGCGGAGTTGACCTGTAGGCATGAAGCGTAGACTGAAGAACTGATTTGAGTTCAAGCTTTTTCAACGCAACAGTCTTCTTGAGGGTACTCATAAATCTTTCGACCACACCATTCGCCTGTAGCCAGAGAGGTGTGCTTTTCTGATGCTTGGTATTTAAATAAGTGAGAAAATCTTTAAATTCCCGACTATTGAAAGGCGGGCCATTATCAGATTTCAAAATTGAAGGAACATTCCAAGTTACAAAAATACTTTCTAGTCTTTCAATGACTGTCAGATTTGGGGATATAAGGTCTGCAATTCTATTCAATGAGCTGAAAACAAATTCTTGAGAAGGGTTTTGAGGCTCCCCCAAAGTGTATCATCGGAGATTGTTCATGAGGAGCTGCATGTAGGTTATTTTTTTAGACTACATTCAAGTTCACCCTTTATTACTGTGGTTATCAGTCCGGCTCAAAGGAAAACTCGCTTTTAACAGAGATGGTCTGGGTTTTGGTCATCAGGCAAAACAAGACTTGTACTTTGTTTGTGTCTGGAGTTATTCCGCCATCAGAAAAGACATGGCCAAAAAACTTGAGTTTTGTTTGATGAAACTCACATTTTGCCGCATTTAAAGTGAGACCTACATAAGCAAGTGTACAACACACTTATGTCAGAGCTTTATCATGTTCCTTCGTGTGGCCCCAAAAACTAGTATATCATCACTGTAATTGAAAGCATTTGTGACTGGCTGTATTATGCAACGAATTACATTGTGAAACAGTTCAGCAACTGATGCCACTCCGAAATGTAGCCTTTTATATCGAAACAAACCAACATGAGTCAAAAAGGTAGTAATGTACCTGCAATTCTCTTCCTGTTTGAGC